>CM065134.1:4447500-5190000 GCA_033026305.1 Cirrhinus molitorella | reverse complement strand
ACACACACACACACACACACACACACACACACACACACACACACACACACACACACACACACACAGCAGTTATTGTTCTCTCTGTCTTTGTGAGAGTATCACTGGCTGCCAGTGGTAATTGAGAACAGAAGGATTTACACAGAGACGCGCTGCTACACGACTATCTGTCTGCTCTCATCATCACACACATGTCCACACACACTCCCTCAAACACAGCGTGGCACAGCGGAACACGGTTATCAGTGCATTCTCACACTCACGACTGAATCCATTCATTTGCACATCACACACATTCAAAACAACACAATGCAATAATGATGTATCAGAAGAGAGCAGACAATAACATGATCACACAAGGGACTCTTCACAACTTGAAAAGCACACAAACATGGTGGAGGAAGCAAGATGGCAAACACTACTAATACAACTCATACAAATCCACACTGCTCTCCATCTACTGTCAACAGTTTACAGTCACTATTTGAATATTAAAGACAAGATGAAAACAAAAACTGACTGAATCTTAATCAGTGTCTCTGGTCTTATTGTCAACTACTTAAAAACACATGCTATTCTATGGTAAAAATATTTGTTTTCAGTCTTTTTTTTCTTTGTTTTACATTCCCATTTAAGAATCTGCAAATGTTCATTATTTTACCAAAATAAGAGGGATCATACAAAATGCACGTTATTGTTTATTTTGTACTGACATGAATAAGATCATATAATAATAAGTCTTATATGAAGAATAAGTCTTCATATAAAAGACTTTTAAATATAGTCTACATTAGAAAATAATAGTTACATTTAAAAAATGACCCTGTTCAAAAGTTTACATACACTTGATTCTTAATACTGTGTTGATACCTGAAAACAGCTGTTGTTGCTGTTGTCGTTGTTGTTTAGTGATAGTTGTTCATGAGTCCCTCAACAGTTAAAATGCCCATGGTTCTTCTGAAAAATCCTTTAGGTCTCACAAATTCTTAGTTTTTTTTAGCATTTTTGTGTATTTGAACCCTTTTCAATAATGACTGTATGATTTTAAGATCCATCTTTTCATACTGAGGACAACTGAGGGACTCATATGCAACTATTACAGAAGGTTCAAATGCTTCAGAAAGAAAAACGATGCATTAAGAGCAGAGACAGAAGACAGAATGGAGATGTGTACATTTTTCTTATTTTGCCTAAATATATTTTTTCATTTAATACTACCCTTCAGAAGCGACAGAAGATACTTACATGTTTCCCAGAAGGCAAAATAAGTAAAACTGACGTAAAACTTTAAATTCCAAAAGTTTTCACCCCCTAGCTCTTAATGCATGGTTTTTCCTTCTGGAGCATCAGTGAGTCTTTTAACCTTCTGTAATAGTTGCATATGATTCCCTCAGGTGTGAAAAGATGGATCACACTTTTTTAATTATAATTTTACATTCAAATATTATTTTCTCTTGTGGATATGTAAACATCTTTCATGTGAAATATCTTATTTAGGTCAGTACTAAATAAACAATAACATGCATTTTGTATGATCCCTCTTATTTTGGTAAAATAGCACATTCTGAAAGGGGGGTGTAAACTTTTGACCTCAAATGTAAAAGTTTCCAGGTTTTCAATTTTGAAACAGACACATTATTACAAACTTGACTTTTTTTTGTTTGTTTGTTTTTGTTTTGGTACTTGTGTTTGTGCCTTTTTTGGTTTGTTTGATCACATTTTAAATGTTATTTTATTTTATTGTATTTCTTTTATTTTATTTGACTACGCACTTTCATTTTTTTCCTCTCTTTTACTTTAATATAATAAAATACTACATTTCTAAGCACAAACACATACTCAGACATGCAGTCTATAATTTATCATGATATTAAGCAGTAAAAAACACCTGTGGATCTGCTTAAACACTCACATGGTGTAAGAGGATGACAGGATGGAGTGTCTTAGACACTCGTGTCTCTTTTAGGACCAGTGCTAAACTTCATGAAGATGTCATCACCTTTACCCTGAGGCTCTTTACGTCTGTTCTCACACACACAGGAGGACCAAGATGATATCTCGCCTCTCATCAGGCCGCATTGGCTCTAAACGCTTTCATTCTTTTCTTTCTATCTCTCGCTTTCTCTCCTTTCAATGTTATCTGAGGAAGACAGGAAACAAACATATAAAAGAGACAGATCAGCTCTTCCAGCTGCCGCTGACTGGATGCAAACACACTTTCCGTCATCTGTTTTCTGAAGTCGCTTTGATGCTTTCATGAGGTTGAATAACCGAAAAAGTGACGTCTCGGACTCTTTTCTCGGTTTGAACTCTCATGACTATTTCCTTTTGTTTCTTTTCATTTTCAACAGCCTCCCTCCATCTCTGTAAATGCCCTAAACCCATCCATCTGCTCCTCTGTCACTCTCTCTTTCTCCTCCTCCTCTCCATCTCTTTTACACTCCTCCTCCACAGTTCTGACACACTCCATCCATCTCTGACAAACTGATCGGCGTGTCAACAGGTCAGCTCCGCCGAGACCAACCGTGCGCACGTTCGCACGAGTGTGTGCGTGTAGATGCTAATCAGCGCCGATGTTACTAATGCAGTCTCAGCTGTCGTTTAGCTAACAGTTTAATGGCTTTTTCTGAAAGGACCGATGATACAGTGTGTTTGTGTGCTATCCGTCCGTTAAACACCCACCCTGTCCACGAGCTCCACCGCACACCTGCTTTCTCCATGACTAAACATCTATGTCGCTATCTGAGTTCTGCTCTGCCACCTCCAACCCAATCATCACCGAATATTGTCTCTTTTTCATTTCGTTTCATCCTTCGTTCCTGTCCGAGACGAAAAATGACTAAAGAGAGGCGTGTTGTTTATCTGCGGGAACAAAGGAAGACATCTCAAACACGGCGTGTGGACATTCTTGACACTTATTGGACCAAGAAAACGGAAGAAAATAACATAGTGGAGAGATAAAAGATGAAAGAAAGAGAGAAAAAGGTCACACAGCTCTGTACAAATGTCGTCACGGTCTTGGAGTGAGATATTTGTGTGTGTACTAAATAGAGAGTCTTGGTTTATGTGCCTATAGCTATAAATAAATACATACACTACCAGTCAAAGGTTTTTTTTGTATCATTTGTTTAAGCCAAAGTACAGCAAAAAGCAACATTTTGAAATGTTTTTACTATTTAAAATAACTATTTTATATTTGAATATATTTAAAAAATTTTATTCCTGTGATTTCAATGCTGAATTCTTAGCACCATTACTCCAGTCACGTGATCCTTCAGAAATTATTCTAATATTCTGATTTGCTGCTCAAAAAACATGTATTATTATTATTAAGTTGAAAACAGCTGAGTAGATTTTTTTCAAGTTTTTTTGATGAATAAAAAGTTAAGAAGAACATAGTTTTTTGAAATAGGAATCTTTTGTAACATTATAAATGTCTTTATTATCACTTTTGATCAATTTAAAGCATCCTTGCTAATTAAAAGTATTAATTTCTATCATTTCTTTCCCCCCAAAAAAGAAAAAAACACAAAGAATTATATTGACTCTGAGCTTTTGAATGGTATAGTGTATACTGCTACAAAAGCTATTTATTTCAGATAAATGCTGAGCTATGGATTCTATTCATCAAAGAATCCTGAAAAGTACTCAACTGTTCAAAATATTGATAATAATAATATTTCATATTTAATAATAATAATATGTTTATTGAACAGCAAATCAGCATATTAGAATGATTTCATCATGTGACACTGAAGACTGGAGTAATGATGCTGAAAATTTTGTTTTGATAAAAGGAATAAATTACATTTTAAAATATATTCAAACAGAAAGCAGCTGTTTTAAATAGTAAAACAACTTCAAAATTTTACTGTTTTTTCTGTAATTTGGATCAAATAAATGCAGGCTTGCTGAGCAGAAGAGGCTTCTTTAAAATATTATTACAAATCTTATAAAAACTTTTGACTGAATCAATACAGCATGTCCTCATTTAGCTAGGTAAATGTGTGTGTAGCTGAAAGTAGATGGTAAAATGATATAACTGATCTGATTTATGTGTGTTTTTAAGTGAGACTGGATGTGTGTTAATGTATATGACAGTCCATTCAAAGACATTTTGAGGCCCAAGCTTTAGTTATGCTGATACTGCACACTTTTAAACTGCTAACACATACTCTCACAAAACAACCTTGAACACAATCATGTTAGGGGATTGTGCTCATGGTTTTTATAAATGTAGAATCAAAGATATTCATAGATGTTTGCTGACCTGTGTCATATTTACATGATGGTCTTTGAGCAAACAGGGCTTGCATGTGTGTGTATGTAAACAGTATGGTCAGAGTGACTCTGTGATGTGGCTCGAGTCTCTTAACGCTTAAAAAGAGAAGAATCACACATATTTACATACATTTACACATCAGTCTAAATGAGGACAGAACATGAATCCTAATCCTATCCTTCATTTTTTTTTTCAGTTTTAGAATAAACAACTAAAACAAACAAACAAACAAACAAACATAATTTACTTGGCAGGCTCAACCTGAAACACACACACAAACCTGTTGACCTGTAGATTTGAAGTGAAACAAGGCTTTAAAATAGTTTTTGGCTTGCTTCAGTATTTTCAACAATGGCCTTTACAAGTGTGAACCGCACCCAGTGCTGCTCCTGTACTTGACCTCTGTCTATCACTCACTGCATGGCTCAATATTTGTCTCAGACATCATAAATATTAAATATGCAGAGAGCAAATATTTGAGTTTGGCCAATCCGCAAAGTACTGCTCAAAGACAGCATTCAGAGGAGGGGAGAGGCTCTTCCAATACACACACACACACACACACACACACCACATCTATGCACATGCACACACATAAGCATACACTGAGACACATAAACACAAAAAATACACACAAACTCATCAAATTCATACACACTTATGCATAGCTACACATACTAAGACACCCAAACACATGCATCAAATACACATTTACATGTAAGCACACTCCAAAACTCACAAACACACACATACTCTATTATTACAAAGACTTTTGTTATTATTCTGCATCTTTACATATATATACAGCAGTTGATTCGGCTGTAGGTAATCACAGCATGCCGATATACTGTCATATCTTGTGTCTACAAGTGTGATATTGCGTTTACACAAGTGTGTAAACACATAAGACACAAAAACAGTGTCTTTAAAAACCCTCTTTTGTGCAAACTATTTCCTTCCACCATGGATTTAAATTCCAAATTGACAGTTTAACAGCTAAGCTCCAAGCCTCCGATGCTAATTCCAAAATGTCAATTTTGAACTAGTAGCGAAGGAACGTTGTAGTATTGTGAGAGAGAGATGGACTGAGCGAGTGTGATTACCTGCATCTGATACAGCATTCATTCTTCAGCTCAATCTCATATTCACAATAATACATTAGTTTGAATGTTAGCTGAGGAAAGCACTATCTTTGTCATACTTTCCTTTCATCTATTAAATAAATAGTTCACCTAAAAATGAAAATTTCCCCATGATTTACTTACCCTAAAGCCACCCTAGGTGTATATGACTTTCTCCTTCCAGACGAACACAGTCGGAGTTGTTTTAAAATTTATCCTGGCTCTTCCAAGCTTAATTATGGTGGTGGATAGTGGCTGATATTTTGAAGCTCCAAAAAGCGCATATATACATCATAAAACTAACCCATACACATGTTAACACATGTCTTCTGAAGCGGATTCCTGGATTTTTATAAGAAAAATATTTCTATTTTTAAAATTATAAACTCAAATCACTGACTTCCAGCAACGGACTTCCAGCAATGTGTGTTCGCGGGTTCCTTTGAAACTCTGTGTCCAACAGAGTTTCAAAGTCACTTTCAATATAAAAGTCTTTACTGCTGACTCGTAAAAACAGTTTCTTGTCACTAATGGTGGAACAATGTAACTAAACTCACCATTTAGTATTGGGAACTGTTTAAATACTAATAATATTTATATACAATAATATTTATTGAATAGTAATATTTAATTATCAACAGCATCAACAGCCATCATAAAAGTTGCTAGGCAATTCAGTCAAATGCACAAAGGCAGCGCACTCATATACAGCACTCAATTTACTTAAACGTGATGAGATTTTGCCAAAACAATTTGCTCTGGAACAAATAATAGATTAATGAGACCAAAGACTGTCTGTTGGATTGGATTGGATTGGATTCAAAACTAATTATATCTCATGTTTAACCACTACAGAGACGTCCGAGCCAGCATCAAAATTCCAGAAAATCTGGCCGAGGTAAGGCTGCTCTCAGCGGGTTCATGAGCGCTGAATGCCCTGGAGCTCACATCTCCAAAAACGTCTAAACAAATTTTCAAATAGATGTTATCTTTATTAACAAACTACATATTTGAAGTCTAAACAAGTACATTTTTGCCTAAAAAACTCGTAAAACTACATTCCACAAGCGGAGTGATACAAACAGTGAAATGTATTTTGCTTGAATATTGCACTCTTATCAGCCAATTAGATTTGAGGACCAGAAAGAACTGTTGTGTGTATATATATATATATATATATATATATATGTGTGTGTGTTTGAGACGTCTGAGTGTGACTAAGTGAAAGGTAATCCATTTGACCCTATGTAATTATGACCTCTGAACCTTAGAACATCCTAAATCAGAATTCAAAACATACACACTCACTCACTGATCTCTCGAACCCGCCTGGAGCCACAGGCAGAGGTGAAAGCTCATTGCCATGACATTGTGACGCCTGGGTGACCCCGGTGTCGTTGAGGGTCTGCCCTCTGGCAGCAAAACCATTAGAGGCCAAAAAAAAAGGACAGATAATATGATAAAAATGTGTCTGTGTGTGTTGTTGTTGGAATAATGTGTCTCCAAGCCTGGGTATGAAAAGCAAATGTGTAAATAAACTCATCTAAACATTACCAAGATGTTCGTCTTGTTAAATTGGTGGAGCAACACTAAGGTCATGGGTTCGATTGGAAGGGATTCCATTCACAGACTGTCACTTTTGATCAGTTTAATGCATAATTTCTGAATAAAATCATTTGTTTCTTAAAAAAAAAACGCTATATATTTTTGCTATTTAAAAAACTGTAACATTGCTGGCAACATGGGTATTTATCTGGGTGAGTGACCGTTAGTGAAAAGACTGTGAGAGTGGGATGGTACTGGCGGTGTATCTAAGTGAATGAGAGGATCTTTAAGATGGCACTGTGTGGAGAATCCGATTTTTATATGTTTTGGCAGTTGGCCTTTTAGAGCAAAGAGACAAAACTTAATCTCCTGTGTCCTCTCTTTCTCTCTCTCACGCACACATACATACATACAGACGCATCCTTTACATCCTGACACCGTGGCTCAGACCCGGCCCGGAGGGGGCTCCATCTTGCGGGCACAAAGGTTGCGTCTGGAGGCGCGTAAAGTAAGCGGTCCCCTGGAGAGCCGCACAAAGGTGGGAGGAGAGAAACAGAACAACACGCCCCAGCCTGCCCCTCGCTCAGCCCAGCGGGGAGGCTCCTTCTGTGGGCAGTCCTGCGTCAGCCACCCCCCTCTCTCTGCCTGGAGGACAGATTAAAGTACAGTAGCGAGAGATAAATTCAAACATAAACAGACATGTCGAACGGATGCCGACGCTGGATGAAAAGAAAAGAGATTCACACGCAAAATAGATCACTTAGACACTCACGCGCAGACTAAACTGAATGAATGCATAAAGACAAGCGTATGACAGTGTGAGCCAAAATCACAGCAGTAAACGTATGAATCCGAACAGCACACAGTGTTCTAACAAGGCATGATGCGAGTCTTTTTTTAAAGGTAAAATAATTTAAAGCCTATTTATTATTTCGCATTTTTGTCTGATGTCACATGATTTGAACCATTTCCAACAATGACTGTATGATTTTGAGATCCATCTTTTCACACTGAGAACAACTGAGAGACTCATATGCAACTATTACAGAAGGTACAAACGTTCACTTATGCTTCAGAAGGAAAAACTTTGTATTAAGAGCCAGGGGTGTAAACTTTTGAACAGAATAAAGATGTGCAAAATGTTTTTATTTGGCCTAAATATCTTTTTTTTTGTTTTTTCTTTTAGTATTGCCTTTCAGAAGCTACAGAAGATAATTATATGTTTCCCAGAAGACAAAATAAGTTTCACCCCCTTTTTTGTTGTTCCTTCTGAAGCATCAGTGAGTGTTTTAACCTTCTGTAATAGTTGCACATGAGTCCCTCTGTTGTCCTCAGCATAAAAAGATGGACCTCAAAATTATAACAGCAATTGGAAAGGGTTCAAAGACACAAAAATGCTGATAAACCAAAGAATTTGTGGGACCTGAAGGATTTTTCTGAAGAACAGCGGGCAGTTTAAATGTTCAGGACAAACTCATGAACAACTATCACAAATAAATAAATAAATAAACAGTTCATTCAGGTATCAACACAGTATTAAGAATCAAGTGTATGTAAACTTTTGAACAGGGTCATTTTTATAAATTAAATTATTATTTTCTCTTGTGGACTATATGTAAACGTCTTTTATGTGAAATATCTTATTCAGGTCAGTACTAAATAAAAAAAATAACATGCATTTTGTATGGTCGCTCCTATTTTGGCAAAATAATGAACATTTTGCAGATTCTGCAAGGTGTATGTAAACTTTTGACCGCAACTGTATAAATATATTTAGCCCACTTAACTTACTGATTGCTATCGGGATGTTTCAACCAAAAATGTTTTTTAACTGGCTTTAAACAGCAGATCTGCTTATGGTTTTTTAACCCCTTGTCAATTTCAAATATTTCAGTTTATGAAACTCTCTCAACCTTTTGCTGCACAATAAAGCTTTGAGATGCTTAGACCAATGAGCACCATTTTTAAAGAAGGAAGGACTTGAGTTCACCGTGTTACAGTACGATCCAGAAGTGCTGCAGGTTCTGTGCAATGAATCACATGCGCACTTCATCGGTTCTGGCACACTGTAACTGGACCAAAGCGACTGTGAGTCGGATCCAAAAGTGTGTGTGAGTGTGTGTTTGTGTAGGTGCCAGGGGAACTCTCCGTAACCCCTTAAGCCTGAACGCCGGCCAGTAGAAACTCAGCGTCCTGAAAGAGGGCTGTCATTACACGCTGTGGGTAGATGCTGACCTGGGATCATCCTCCCCAACCTGGACGATTATCCAGCGAATGTACAGGGCTGGTCTCAGGTCAGCGGCTGAGGCCGAGCTGATCCTGTCCGTTATTATACAGCAATCAGACGGAGCAGTGCGGCTAATGAGAAGCTCTACTCCTCTGTATGTAAACCACAGCACGCTGCCGGAGCGCAAAAAATAGAATTTGGAATACAGAGGAACATTCTGCATTCTGCAGTAGAACATTCCTCATGACCAGAGCATTCCATTTACCATCCGCCGACTCCAGCATTCTACACGCTCAGATGTTCTAGGCAGGCACACGGCAAGCAAACGCACATGTTAAGAGACATATGACAATGCAAACTGCTGATTAGGCAAAATCAGCATTTAAAGGGATAATGCACCCACGAATGAACATTCTGTCATTAATTACTCACCCTCATGTTGTTCCAAACTTTGCTCATCCTCAGAACACAAATTAAGATATTTTTGATGAAATCTGAGAGCTTTCTGACCCTGCATATACAGCAACGCAACCGAGACAGCAAGGCAGAAAGGTATTAAGACATTGCTAAAATATTCTTATCTCACAATTCTGTATTTTTTCCTCACAATTCTGATATAAATTGTCATATAAATGATATCAATTCGCAATTCTGACTTTTTTTCTCAGAATTGTGAGATATAAACTTACAATTGTGAGTTATAAACTTGAAATTGCAAGGTATAAAAACAGAATTGCGATACAAACTTGCAATTGCAAGAAAAAAAGTCAGAATTGAGAGATACAAACACACAATTCTGAGAAAAAAAGTTTTTATCTCACAATTCTGACTTGCAATTGTGAGTTTATATCACAATTCTGATAAAATAAGAATTGCAATAAGAATTACAATAAGAATTGTAATTATGACTGTAACTTGCAAATGTGAGTTTATTTCACACAATTCTGAAAAAACAAGTCAAAATTATGAGTTTATATCTCGCAATTCTGACTTTATAATTTGCAATTAAGTATATATCACAATTTAGAGAAAATATGTCCGAATTGCAAGCTTATATCTTGCAATTCTCACTTTATAACTTGCAATTGCGCGTTTATACGACACAATTCTGAGAAAAAAGTCAGAATTTTGAGTTTATGTCTCACGGTTCTGACCATAATTTGCAATTGCGAGTTTATTTCACACAATTCTGAGGAAAAAACTAATAATTGTGAGTTTGTTTCTCACAATTATGACTATAACTTGCAATTGTGAGTTTATCTCACACAATTCTGAGAAAAAAAGTCAGAATTGCGAGTTTATATCTTGCAATTTTGACATTATAATTTGCAATTGAGTTTATATCACAATTCTGAGAAAAAAAAGTCTGAATCGTGAGTTTATATCTCACAATTCTGACCATAACTTGCAATTGCGAGTTTATTTCACACAATTCTGAGGAAAAAAGTAATAATTGTGAGTTTGTATCTCACAATTCTGGCTTTATAACTTGCAATTGCGAGTTTATATTACACAATTTGAGAAAAATTTAATAATTGTGAGTTTATGTCTCACAATTCTGACTATAACTTGCAACTGTGAGTTTATATCACTTAATTCTGAGAAAAAAAGACTGAATTGTGAGTTTATGTCTTAATTCTGAATATAACTTGCAATTGTGAGTTTATATCACACAATTCTGAAAAACAAGACATAATTGTGAGCTTATATCTTGAATTTTGACTTTATAACTTGCAAAAGCAAGTTTATATCACACAATTCTGAGAAAAAAATCTGAATTGCGAGTTGAAACACTTTTCTATTGTTCTTAAATTTAGGTAATTATTCTACACTTTAACCCAAAACCCAAGTCTTAAAGACGTTTAGGCATTTTTGGGTTTAAAAAAGACACTGACATGAATTAGGACTAAAACAGAGGACTTAGAAGTTCAAGTTTGACTGCATTTCTGAATTTGGCCTCACAACTATACTGAAACAAGCACACACATCTCAGTCCAGACAAAGGTTCTAATGTGCAGTGGGGTCTCTGGCAGACTTTTAAAAGCTGATAACAGAACAGAACTGCTCTTACATGCCAATCTGACCCACTATCCGTCCCTCCCTTGTTCTCCTCGCCTTCATTCAAGCCTTCCCTCCATCCCCATGGACCCTCAACATCCCTGAGAGGAGATACAGCGCCTGTCTGGCGCCAAACGGTGTGTCTGTGTATGCACGAGGGCCGTAGCCTTTCACGTCCTCACAGAAAAACGTTAAAAAAACAAACACTCACAGACAACAGTGTGAACACACACGCAGAAACACACACCGGCGCAGAAGCTAAGAGACACGAGTGTGTAAAGAGCAGCGCTGCTATCATACACATCACCCCACACACACACGCAGGAACAGAGGCTGCAGTGTTGGGTGGTCTGCGGGGATTTGCAGAATTTGGCCTGGCTGGTCTCTGCTCGAGTCTCCTGGCGAGTTATCTGCTCCAAACGCTATCATCTATCATCAAAACACACACACACATGCACACACTAGCTGCAGAGCAAGGCCTATTTGTCGTCAATATATAGCTTGAGTTGCTGCAAATGGTGAGTTATGTGTGACTCAATTTGATGAAAACAGAAATATTGTTCATTTGTCCGCTCGGCTCGTGATGTATTGCAGAGCAGCTGGTGGTCCGTTTGAAACGGCCATCAAAATTAGCATTTCATCTCATGTTAGCATCTTCATGGCCACATTTGAGACGCTCCAATCAGGGTAAGTGGATATGGGGGCTTTAGAAACCCAACTCGACAAACTCACACACACACACACACACACACACACACACACACACACACGTTACACTGGTTCAGGCCTCTTCCCCTGAAACCTGTATTCCCTCAAGTGAACAAGAATTCAACGCACACACACCGTTTCAGGCAATTAACTCTGGGATGTCAGTGATCCAGAAACACACACGTTTTCATTAAGGAGAAACAAACTCATTCAGAGACGTGGACACACATCAAGGTCAGTTTAAATGTCACAGAAACACAAAGACGCATTAAGAAAGAAAGATCACAAATAAGATCTCAACTGTTTCTCCTAGACAGCAATGAGATTAATGGCCTCCTGAGAAAAAGACCCACTGGAGTTTCATCTGGAGGCATCTCAGTGTCTAAAATTGTGTCAAAGTCTGCATTCAGTAGTCAAATATCTCAATATGGACTTGAACATTTCTCATCAAATTGTTCCCATCTGTCTATAGACTGTGCCTACACAGCAATAATGCAACCGAATGGAAAGTAAATGTAAGTTTTAAAAGTGACCTTAACAATGTCTCAAACTGTGCTTAGATTTGCAAGATACCACAATTTTGAATCAAAAGTCATACATTTATATGGAAGCCCATTTCCACCACTGAATAAAAAAAAATAAAAAAGATAACTGTGACTTTTTATACACTTTTACAATTCTGACTATTTTTTTTCCGCAATTGTGAGTTACATCTTGCAATTCTCAGAATTGCATGATATAAATTCACAATTTAACTTTTTTCTCTGAATAGTGAGATATAAACCCACAATCGCAAGATATAAAGTCAGAATTGTGAGGAAGAAATTCTGAATTGCGAGTTTATATCTTGCAATTCTAAGAAAAGAGTCAGAATTGTTAGTTTAAATCTCACAATTCTGACTTTATTACATTGAGTTGTAAGCTTATATCAATTCTGAGAAAAAAAAAGTCAGAATTGCCTGATTATATCACACAATTCTGATTTCATTTCCCAAAATTGTGTTTATATCTCACAATTCTGAGGAAAAAAAGCTCAGAATTGTGAGCTTATATCGCAATATTAATTCTGACTTTATAACTTGCAATTGCGGGTTTATGTCACACAAAAATATCAAGTTTGTATCATGCAATTCTGAGTAAAAAGATGTAAACTCACAATTGCGAGAAAAACGATCAATTACCTTTTTTAATTCAGTGGAGGTAACTGGCTTCTATTCATTTATGACTCAAATATTTTTCAGTATATTATTTAAACAACAAAGAAGTTATTAATATGTAATCCTGGACCTCAAAACCAGTCACAAGGGTGGGGGGTTCTAAACTTTGAGAAAAATCACCTTTAAAGTTGTCCAAATGAAGTTCTTAGCAATGCATATTACTAATCAAAACGTAAGTTTTGATATATTTTCATTTATGGCATAAAAGAAAATCATTTTTACCTATAGAATGTATTTTTGGCTATTGCTACAAATATAACAGTGCTACTTCAGACTGGTCTTGTGGACAGTGTCACATATAAGTTATGCCATTTTTTAAGCTTCAAATCTTCTTGTGCCAACAATTTCTATTTTTATTTCTTTTAAAGACAGATAAAAATGTTTGGATGACTAAAAAAAATAATATTTAAATGAAAATAACACAGAACTCCATTAAGTCCCATTAGCAACCTTCGCACATTTAAGTTTTCATCATGGGATCCCTGCTTTTCACAGTTTTCCTTTCTTCCTGTTTTCTCACATCCCCCTTGTCATATTTCATCTATATTTACAAAGGTTTCTGCGTTGTTATCTCTCTTTCTCGCTCTCACAGTCCTTTGCTTTGACTATGAATTACCAACTTTTCACTTGTTTTATTTTCACAGTTGTGTAAGTGCGTGTGTGTGGTAACGCTGCTGTCAGGATGAGGCCGTCCCTGAGGTGTCTGTACAGATGATGATTTGTATTCTCTCTCTCTCGTGCGCTCTCTCTAATGGTTTTTTCACTTGCTCCCTGCCTCCCCTCTCTCAGCAGGTCTTTCTTGCATAACCATTTATTTAAGAGATTTTTGGCTGTGCCTGGAGGCTCTAATTACAGGCATAGACAGGCCCTATAAAGCCTATTCTCAGTCTTTTATTGACTTTAGCAGCGCTGCCTTGGGCACTTCAATTAAGCATTTATACGAGAAAAATACGGCAATTAAATTAAACCCTGTGTAAAGATACACCGCATCATTTTCAACCCGGACGGGACAGGAGAATATCACAAACAGCTGCTGCCAATGACACAGAGACAGAGAGAGACGTAATGAAGTGACAAAGTGAAAATGAAAAAGACTTGTGATGTGAACATGTGGGAAAAGAAGTAAGACAGAGATAAATTACATCCGATCATGTCCGTTAAAATAGGAAAACTAGATAGATAGATAGATAGATAGATAGACAGACAGACAGACAGGCTAACAGAGGGCAAATGCAAGGTCACTGAAGTCTGACCCACTCGCACACAAACAGGAAGATCCACTCTGCTTTGACCTCTCACTCCACAAGCCGTAATTAAATGTTGTGAAATTCTAGTAGTTTCACACTCAGCAACATCCTCTAGAGTTTCAGCACTCTCTCACACACACACACACACACACACACACACACACACACACACACACACTCACTCATCCTGTGACTATATCCCATAAAGAAAAGGGTGAAAAACACACTCACAAAAGTGAAATTTAAGAGAGCAAAGTACTTGTCTCCTTTTTAGAGCTTTTCTTTAAACTGTAAACCTGCCAATTAGCAAACTAAGTTCTCACATATTTACTTTCCAGTAGCAAATCTTATAATTACTTAATGAGCATTGGGGATTCTTTCTTTGTGAATCAGTTTGTTCGGAATGTTCGGTTTAATGAACTGTTTCAAACCGGAAAATGATTCTCTGATTCATTTAAATCATCACTGAGGGTTGTGATTCTATATATATATACATAATAACTATATTTTTGGAAAAAGTACCTATACAAAGAAATGACTACATTTGCAATTAGGAAATTACTATTTTTAACATGCATTAAAATAATGTTCAATGTAACATAATGTGCAAAATGTTTTCAAATGTAAAGTATACCATATGCCATACTATGCCTGCACATGTCGAGAAACCCAGGGCGTCTAAGATTGGTTACATACGATTGGCTGGTCCACTTGGATATATAGCCAACTGAATCGAAGCCAAGTGTCACCAAGACTGATATTGTTGATTGAACTCTATGTTTCCTTTTTTTCCTCTTCACTTCTGGCAATTTCTGCTCCCCCTCTTGAATCCGGGTTTAATTATTCCTCACGCGGTGATGTATTCCAGGTCCCTGTGCTCTAGTTTGTTGGACATGTGCACATATTTAAAATCTGCACTCTGATTGGCGGCACATCAAAGCGCCACGGTAACAGGCCTGCTGCTCTGCAACAATAAAGATCATTCGCAGATTCCGCAAATTCTCATTGGCTCCCAGCAGGACCTTCGGGGCGTCCCAGAATGCCGGGGCAGTGTCCTTTGTGCGGTTCAACAGGTGAAAACACTTCATTAGAAAAAGATTAGAAAAGAAAAGTAGAGAGGAAATGGACGCTCAGAAAAACGAGCCAAAATTAAAGTCCCGTTATTAGCAGCATGCTTTGATTTATTGGTGTGTCAAAGTGTAATTGGGTAATAGAGGGATATTTTTCCAAATAATTACTACACTGTATAACATTATAGAGGAGAAAACCAATGAGAAGCACTTTATTAAAGTTTATGCAATATAAAAACCATAAAAAGACTTCACTAAACATTTTTTTATTTCATTAAATAAAAAAAATCATCCTGTCCTGCCAATATCATAGCTGAGATAAACACCATACACACCTGAGCAGTAGAGGGCAGAGCATAAACGATTAAATACCTCCAGTCAAAAGCAAACAGCCACAATTCACAAATGAGTCACATTAATGATTTGTACAAGCATGAAAACTTACAAGTATTAAGAAGCTTAATAAACACCTCATTAAGAATGATGTTTGCACCTTACAGGACTTTACTGATAAACTATCCTCATTATAACTCACATATCTGATTAGATTACATTTTCTGGACTTGCATCTTTTGCTTAAACTATCTATCTATAATATTTGTATTGATTAATAATCTGTTCTAATGAGACTAATGAGAAATCATTCATGTGGCTTGTTATTGTAATACATACTGTCACATCAGATGCTATGAGCTGGTTAAATAAGGATTTATATGGTCAGTTTTTCTTTACGTCATAATGATTTTTAAAAACTGTACTGCTTTTTGCTACAATGTGACATAAAAACAACCTGATTAGATGTAGACTTGAGAGACAGAGAAAACAGGGAGAGAGGTGTAGGCTGATCTGTGATCAATCTAGGGTGAAGTGGCTGGAATGAGGGGAAGTGGGCGCCTTCCCACTCCAGGCCGTGTGTGTCTGTGTGTGTTTGGGGGGGTTGAACATGCTGCAGACAATTTTCAGCTTGGTTGGTTTTACTCAGTACAGCAGGGCTCAACAAAACAAACTGACAAAACAAAGGACACCAACTTAATGACCCATACCCCCCTGACAACTGACTCCAGCACACACACACACACACACACACACACACACACACACACACACACACACACACACAGAGAGAAAGAGAGTGGGCATCTGGATTGGATTGTCACAATCAGATCATGGCAGTGTGGTAGCTTGATGCTTCTGATCTAGATCTAATACTCCTAGCTACACAATAGCTGGTCCTCAAAATTAGAGCCATGTTATTTAAATTTAACAAAAATGCACATTCAGACAGAAAGACTGGTAAAAACAGACAGACAAAAATCAAAAGAAAACAGATGAAATATATTAATTGATACAAAGACACAGACAAAACAATAAAGAAAAACATAAAACTTAGTTTACAGAACAATAGAACAGACAGACAGACAGACAGATAGATAGATAGATAGATAGATAGACAAGAAAAAACAACAGAACGATACATAGATAACACGACAGAACGATAGATAGATAGAAAGATAGATAGATAGATAGATAAAACGAAAGAACGACAGATAGATAAAACGACAGAACGATAGATAGAATGATAGAAAGATAGATAGATAGATAGATAGATAGATAGATAGATAGATAGACAGATAGATACAGACAGACAAACGGATGGATGATACACAATTTATCATTTTATTATTTTATTAATCATTTTAGATTTTGTTTTTCAAAAATATAGTATAATTTATAAATATTTAATACAGAGACAGCCAGCCAGATACATAGAGAGTTAGATAGGTATTAGATATTATCTAGGTATAGATATTATTTGTACATCACGCTGTAGTGAGTAAATTACAGCTCTGTTTCTATATTCAATCAAAAAGTTCCAGATCAGACAGCATTTAAACTCCTGATCCAGCGCCCTGCAGATCTCACCATTGTTTCCTCTATTTACATTTATGTTCCTGGCAGACACTCATGAGAGAGAGAACATATATGACCTATCACACAGTCAGCGAGAGAAAGAAAAGAGAGAGAGAACACTGTGTGTGTGAAGGTTCATGGTGACCTTACTTTGTGCCAGCATTCATTGCCTGTAGTTCCTGCCCCACACTGGTACACAATGGTACACTCACAGACAATGGTTACGCTGCCCGAACGCATTCCTGCTCTCACACACACTCGTCATGCAAACATTTTAAAACACCATTTCCCATACATAAACAAAACTATGACCCGTGCAGAAAAATGATTACAAAAATATTAATCAATACCCTGTGAGATACATATGTGTGTGTGTGTGTTAGCCTGAGGCTGTCCTCTTTGCTCTACAGAACACACAGGTCAGACGTGTCCACATGTGATGGGCGGTAAATCTAAAACATATCCCACCGCAAATGAAAATCATATCACATGCATAATACAGCAGGCCATCACGTGTAACATGACAAACACATCTGTGAAGTACAAAGAGATCAGGTTGACATAAACAGGCCGATGTGAACTACAAATAGATTCATTTGTAATCAAATCTATTCCCGGGTGTTACAAATTCTGTTCAATTTGGCCAAGAACATGACTAATTTAATCAGCCAAGAACTGCTCAGAAAAATGAACAACAAAAAAGAATGCGTTTTTAATAGACAGACCAATAGGGACTATAAGCTAAATTATAGATGTTATTTAAATTAAATTTGTCAGCACTGGAAAGTGTACACTACCAAAAGTTTTTTTTTTTTTTAAAGAATTCTCTTCTGCTCACCAAGCCTGTATTTATTTGATCCAAAATACAACAAAAGCAGTAATATTGTAAAATATTTTTAAAATATTATATATATAGAAATATTAAATATTTTAAAACATTTATCTGAAATAAAAAGCTTCTGTAACAGTATACACTACACCATTCAAAAGCGTGGAGTCAGTATTTTTGGAAAAGAAATTATGGCAATTAATACTTTTATTTAGCAAGGATGCTTTAAATTGATCAAAAGTGATGATAAAAACATTTATTATGTTACAAAAGATTTCTATTTCAGATAAATGCTGTTCTTCTAACCTTTTTATTCATCAAAGAATAATAATAATAATAATAATTGTTTTTTGAACAGCAAATCAGAATATTAGACTGATTTCTGAAGGATCATGTGACTGGAGTAATGATGCTAAAAGGAAATCACAGGAATAAAGTACATTTTAAAATATATTCAAATAGAAAATATTTTAAATAGTAAAACTATTTCAATATTTTATCGTTTTTGCTGTACTTTGGATCAAATAAGTGCAGGCTCGGTGAGCAGAAGAGCCTTCTTTAAAAAAAAAAAAAAAAAAACATTAAAAAACCTTTTGACTGGCAGTGTACATAAAAAAAAAAAAAGGTCCTGATTGAAACATTTAAGTTTAATAGAGTTTAAAGTAAACAACCATTTTCAAAACCACTTTCTTGGTTCCAAAATGAGTTTTAAAGATAAAAAAAAAGTCAAATCACATAGAAATACAGGCATGTTTCAGAACAATTTCCTTTTCGTAAAGGTCAAAATGGACAAACTGAATCAAGTCAGTCAACATTTGACTATTTACTCAGGTTATTTAATGGTTCATAGATACTTTTCTGAGAGATTCAAGTACACTCTCTGAAGTGCAAATCAACTCTTGTGTTGTGTTAATGTTTAATGCTCAGCGTTCAAAGAAAACCAAAGTTAGTTTCGACTCTGAGGGTTTGTGTCAATTCAATAGTTTGTTTCGGATTCGTTCCTTGTTTCATGAGGTCATCCTCATCTCGCAATGATATCAAAACTTTATTGGCATGACAAATAGAGAATTCGGTGGATCAACAAACTCCGTCTGCATTCATTTTACCCAAGAGTTTGATTACGAGCGATGATGCAACTCGTCTGCTCGCCAGATTTACAGCCAATCAGCATCTATCGACCCGTCTGCTCTGGATTTAGGACATTACCTACAGACGCATCGATTAACATACGTCTACACACACTCGCTCACGTCTCTATCTGACTTTGAGGCTATTAGAAGAAGAGTGCAGTAATCAATCGTTACTCAAACTGTCACAGAGACAGACAGAAAGACAAAAAGACCCACAGGAACATTTTATTGCTTAGAATGATAATGACATTGTCATATTGACATCTCAATGAAATCTGAGCACAGTTTGAGACATTGTTCTTTTGAAACTCCATTGTAGTTTATAGTCTACATCTCATTAAAATAAACTCAAGCAGACAAAGTCTCCATTCGCTCTCCATTTACAGGTCCACTGAAGTGCTTTAAACTTGCAGCGTAATTCTATGTGTTGATGTAATTTCAGCTAAAACAGGAAGAGATATATCAGTATATATGAAGAGTTCAGATGCAAAACCAGCTAAAAGTCAAAAATGAGATAATGATACTGAATGAATGCTCTCAACACATATTATACGTCCTTCAAATACTTTCACTTCAAACTCGCTAAAATCCTACCCTCAGCCCAATCAGAAGTAACAGTACTTGCATAGAAACCTATACATCGGAGCCTGATAAAAATGCATTTTTTAAAGAAAGATGTCAGATGGATTTAGAGGCTTTCGCATCTGAACTCTTCATATATAGTGCAGGGGGTGGGACTCTTCAGATTGGACAGAAAGTTTGATGAGAAGCTGAAGTGCAGGGTGATGTCATCAAAATCGTTGATCCATATTGGTGGAAGTTAGAGACTGTAAGTTTTGAATGCTTATATTTGCTAAATGCAAATTTGTCTCATTGTTTTGGAGCACACTAGCTTATAGATAACCTTAAGGCTGACACATTCAAACTAAAAGCCAAAAAAACTTCAATTTTGATTTCATGGGGACTTTAATCTCACGGCGGCCTAGCAGAAATTTGACCGAGCCGTTATGCTACTGTAGCATCAGTTGTTAGAAAAAAACCACACACCACAACCATGCATGACCATGAGTCAGCTACACACACACACACACACAGAGCTATGAGTGAACTATTAACTGAACCTTTAAACCACATGCCCGCAGTCACACACAAAACCTTTCTAGCATAACATCTATAACTTTAAACACAACAGAATAGAGCAGAGCAGATGGTAAGAATGGTCATCAAAAGCAGAAGAGAAAGAGACCAGGTTAAAAACGAATATTTCACTAAAAATACAAATGACAAGTGATTGTAGAATAGGCATAAAATGCTTGGAAACTTTTTTGTAAATAGTTATAACACAACTTTTTTAACATTTACTGTGCTATTAATATGATAGTTCGCACAAAAATTTAAATTCCGTCATTCATTTCTCACCCTCATGTTGTTCTCCAAACTGGCAAGACCTTTGTTCATCTTTAAAACACAAATTGAGATATTTGTTATGAAATCTGAGAGCTTTCTGACCTTGCATAGACAGCAACACAACTACCATGTTCTCATAGCTTCATTAAAATTAAGTTTGAACACTGTTAAAATAGTCCATGTGACATCAATGTCCTTATTACCATTTTGGGCCTTGAACGTTTCAGTTGCATCGCTGTCTGTGCAGGGTCAGAAAACTCAGTACTATAGTAATAAATGAAAAAAATATATTATTTAGGCAAAATAAGAAAAATCTACACATTCTGTTCTAAAGTTTACAACCCTGGCTCTTAATGCATCATGTTTCCCTTCTGAAGCATCAGTGAGTGTTTGAACCTTCTGTAATAGTTGCATATAAGTCCCTCAGTTGTCCTCAGTGTGAAAAGATGGATCTCTAAATCATACAGTCATTGTTGAAAAGGGTTCAAATACACAAAAATGCTGAAAAACCAAATCATTTGTTGAACCTGAAAGACTTTTCTGAAGAACAGTAGGCAGTAACTGTTCAGGACAAACAAGGGACTCATGAACAACGATCACAAAACAAACAAACAAACAAACAAACAAACAAAAAAACAGCTGTGGATCATTCAGGTAACAACACAGTATTAAGAATCAAGTGTATGTAAACTTTTGAACGGGGTCATTTTTATAAATTCAACTATAATTTTCTCTTGTGGATATATTCAGGTCAGTACTAAATAAAAAAATAACATGCATTTTGTATGATTCCTCTTATTTAGTTAAAATAATTAACATTTTGCAGATTCTGCAGGGTATATGCAAACTTTTGACTTCAGCTGTATATATAATGTTTTATTATACCGTGCCAATAAAGCTGTTTGAATCTTGAAAGAGAGACAGGGCTAATGTACAGCATGACATAAAGGACCCTTGAGACCAGCTCTATCCAAACGTGTTGTCTATGCAAATGAGATTGTTAATGACACCAGTTAATTAAAACACATGTGATGTGGACCCCGACAACAAAACTTTCTCTCTTAGAGTTATGAGCATGCTGACACGTCTCCCTCGCTCTCTCCCTCCATTCATCCATCTACCCTCCCTGCCTCCCTCTCTCTTTCTCTCTCTCTCCCTGGCCCTAATGGATCCTCTTTATCTAGGCTGACCTAACCGTTGTCAGAGAAGCTGGATTTGTGAGGTCTCTAAGTGTGCTTGGACCCAGGGGGAAACTCTCTGTTTGTGTGTGTGTTTGGATGAGTTCCATTGACTCACTCTCTTGGGCCTTTTGCATTAACCCAGCATCAATGCAAATAAGAAGATGGGGTTTGAAAAGAAAGAAGGATGAGTCTCCTGCCATCTTGCCATCTGACTGTTAAATTAAGAAACAGAGAGGGGGAGAGATGGGGATGAAAGAAAAACACAGGTTTGTTTGGCACTGTGGACAGAAAGTGTATATTTACCAGTCAAAAGTTTTCGAACAGTAAGATTTTTTCACCCGTCCCCTCAGTGGTTTACTTCACAATCATGACAAACTATACATCATTGGAAAGGTCTAAGACACCTAATTAGATATTTTGCTTATTTTTGTGTTACAAATTATGTAGGAAAAGTAATAGATTAATTTCTGACAAGAGTGCACCTCAAAAATCTACTCCATAAAAGGAGTTCTGACCTGTCACAAAAAGACTTTCTTCCTTGCCTTTTTCCCTACCACGCTTTAGAAATCATAAGAAATTATATCACTTGAAAACTTAAAATCTCAAAGTTCATCCTTTAAAAACCATTTTAAAATCCGTCATTACATTACCATGGAAAATGTACATCAAAGTCGTATTACAAAAGATGAATAAAGAATTAGAAAATAGAAATTCATACTTTTATTTAGCAAGGATGCTTTAAATTAATCAAAAGTGATGATAAAGACATTTATAATGTGAAAAGATTTCTATTTCAGATAAACGTTGTTCTTCTGAACTCTATTCATCAAAGAAATCTGAAAAAAATAAGACTTAGCTGTTTTCAACATAATAATAATAAATATTTTTTTGTGCAGCAAATCAGAATATTAGAATGATTTCTGAAGGATCATGTGACACTGAAGACTTAAGTAATGATGTTAAAAATTCAGCTTTGAAATCACAGAAATATATTAAAATTTAAAATAGATTCAAATCACAAATAGTACAAATATTTTACATTTTATATATTTATTTGCTGTACTTTGGATCAAACAAATGCAGGCTTTAAATGCATGAAATATCTTACTGTTCTTTTGACTGGTAGTGTATATTAAACAAAATTTAGCAAAAAATGTCTCTAGAATACATTTTATTAATTATTTCATAATTTTTTTCATTAATATTTGTTTTTATTTTAATATTTTCCATTTTTTTTATTAATTAATTTAAGTGTTAGTAATTTTATTGTGTGCTTTTATCATTTATTTATTTTTATTTATCTACATATCTACTTTTTATTTCAGTTTTAGTTTTAGTTAAGTAGTAAAAAGTACTTAAATTAAATGAAAATATGTTCATGTTTATAGAAATGACAAGAGAGAAAGATGCAGGTTTGTGTGGCTCATTCAAACTGTTCATATGGTCGAGAATCAATTTGCACTGAGGGTTGTGTCTGTGTGTGTGTGTGTGTGTGTGTGTATGTGTGTGTGTGTTCTCAGTGATTTGGCTTATTGTTGTGTCTCAATAAGTCAAGTGGGCGCTGATGGAATGCACTTGACCTTTGACCTGATCTATCCTTTCATCTGCTCTATTCTCTTCTTTATTGCCCCTTTTATCTCTCTCTCCCTCTCTCTTTTTTCCCATCCCTGGTCTGCTTCATGTCTTTTCAGCTGCTACTGTTGAGTATGAGTTTTAAAGGGACAGCCACACAAAAATGATCATTTACCCTCATGTCTTTCCAAAACGACAGCTTAAAGAACACAAAAGCTGATCAAATGTAAGAATATCTTAGCCTCTCTTTTTTTATAATCTAAGCGAATGGGTACTGGACCTGTCGAGCTCCAAAAAGACAAAAAAGCACAATCAAAGTATCATGAAAGTAGTCCATACGACGTGTTTGCTATATTACCTCTGCAGCTAAATAATAGTTCTGTGCAGTTTTTGCAAAACAAACAAGCCGTCAAGTGACTTTAATGCGGTTTGGTCACAATATATGGCATCTTCTATCAATTTCAGTCTGTTTTTCACACATAACTATTGTATGAATTATTTTTATTGTATGACTTTTTTTTATTGTAAGACCAGCCATAATATTTTAGTTAGAACCTCAAAGTTTTGGAACAAGATAAGAGAATTTTCACTTTTTGGTGAATTATCCCTTTAAAGACTCAAAAAATAGATGTTTAACGGGAGAAACACCAGGAGGAAAAGGCGGAGGAGAGAATTAAATTACAGTACAAATGTATAAAAACACAACACAGGTGTAGAAAGATAAAAACCGTGTGTGTGTGAGCTCAGAAAGTGGATATGTGCTTTTTAAACACAGCTTAACACCTTGTGCATAAAGGCAGTGGAGAAACGTGAGCCGCGCGTTAACGTGAGAGTGAATCCGAGTCCCTTTTTGAGGGTCAGCACTAATCTGGACACTTTAAACACAGGTGCGTGTACAAACACACATGCAGATGACAAACTCGATCGAGTTACCATATCAGATTCCCGAACTCTTCCGTTCATTAAACCCATTTTCTCGAGCGTTCTCCTCTGCGCTTCTCAGTCAGATGCGTTAACAAAGACAGCAATGCTGAGAACGAGAAGAACTGTGGAGATTAGAAAAAAGAGCTTTTTCTCTTTCTCAGATAACCTCACTCTTTCTCTCTGTCAGTATATTTCCTCTTTGTATTTCCTTTCTGTGTTATTTTCTCCCATTACTAGTCACTCATTTAGTTTTCCTTTCATTCCTAAACCTTTTTTCCCCTTTTTTCTCCCCCTTCTTGTTCTCGCGAAGCGGAGCGGCCCCGCTCACAGACGGCCCTGCGATCCCATCAATCACTTTAACATGCTAATTAGTGGGATTTATTTTATTCTGCAAAAAATAACACTCAGGATCCCATTACACTGCCTGCCCCGGGGCAGCAGTCTGAGTGTGTGTGTGAGAGAGAGAGACTGAGTGGCTGAACACATGTGTGTGATTGTGTGTGAGTGTATAATAGGTAAAGAAGCATATGTGAGTGTGAATAAATATTATATGGGTTCGTATATGTGTATATGAGGGAATATCCATTCAAAAAATGGATGAACATTAGATGGAATTCTTCTCTTGCTGTGTATCTCTTAACACACAATGTATAAATAATACATAAATACTATAAATTATGACATAATTAATACAGTGAATATGAATACACACACACACACACACACACACACACACACACACACACACTGCTGTGCTCACTGAGTCTGCATCTATTTGATCAAAAATACAGAAAAAAAATGTAATTTTTATTGCAACAGTTTTCTTTTTTATAATATTTTTAAATATATATTTTTCCATTGAAGGAAAGCTGAATTTTTTTGCATCATTACTGTCTTCAGTGTCGCATGACAATTTATTATCAATATTGGAAACAGTTGTGCTGCTTAATATTTTTTTGGAACCTGTGATAGTTTTTCAGGATTCTCTGATAAAGTCTTCACTATCACTTTTTTATCAATTTAGCACATCCTTGCTGAATAAAAGTATTCATTTCTTTCAAAGAAAGAAAGAAAGAAATAATGTAATAAAATATTTCTATTTTAAATAAAGGCTATTCTTTTTAACATTTTATTCATCAAATGAATCACAGCTTTGAGCACAGGAATAAAATCTATTTTAAAGTATATTAAAATAGAAAAGCACTATTTTAAATTGCAATAATATTTCACAATATTACAGTTTTTTCTGTATTTTTAATCATATAAATACAGCCTTAATGAGCAGAAAAGACGCCTTTAAAAAACATTACAAATCTTACTGATTCCAAACTTTTAAACAACAGTGTATATATATATATATATATATATATATATGTGTGACCCTGGACCACAAAACCAGCCATAAGAGTCATTTTTTTTTTTTTATTAAGATTTACACATTATCTGAAAGCTGAATAAATAAACATTGGTGTATGGTTTGTTAGGATATGACAATATTTGGCCAAGATGTTTGCAAATCTGGAATCTGATAAAAAATACAGAAATATTGAGAAAACCGCCTTTAAAGTTGTCCAAATGAAGTTCTTAGCAATCCTTATTACTAATTAAAAAATACGTTTTGATATATTTACGGTTGGAAATTTACAAAATGTCTTCATGGAACATGATATTTACTTAATATCCTAATAATCATTGGCATAAAAGAAAAATTGATCATTTTGACCCATAGAGTGCATTTTTGGCTATTGCTACAAATACACTCATGCTACTAAAGACTGGTTTTGTGGTCCAGGGTCACATATATAATATAATATATAAATTAATCTGGGATCTCATTTTTTTAACATTTCTTTTTGATAACTCACTTTTAATATGAAGTCCAATCTATACAATCTATACAATCTATAGTTACCATGGTAACAAGGCCAATTTATAATAGATAGTTCTGTAATATGATAATGTGATGGATGGCAGGACGTTCTGCTATCTATCAACGATGACTTTATGTGCATTAGCATGTACGTGACAGCTCTAATCTTCCAGAATCATCTTCAGTCTCAATCTTTGCCTTTGAGCATGAGATTAATCTGTTCTGTAAGTGAATTAATCTGAAACGACACGGCCACTACGTCTTTCCTCGTTATCTTAATTAGTCATTTATAAAGCGGGGGCTTCCTGTTCCCGCAAGCTTTATTAGCACATTAACATACGTAACAAGGACATAGCTACTGCCCAACGCACCAGCGCTCACTTTGTAGTGGCTGTCTTCTCCCTGCCTGTTCTCGCCGGCGGATTATCGCTTCAGTGGAGGACTTCTTGGAAAGTCAGGAATAATCAGTGGTAATTGATTAATATATGCTAATAAGAAGTCAGGTAGCTTAGCTAACAGGCTAGCGCTGATGAAACGTTCAGGGTGAAGTTACAAGGACAAAAAGCCATTGAAACACGAGGCGAAGAATGAACAGAACTGTTGCATTTTAATACGTTTAGGAATGTGGGTGAGGTTTTTGCGACGGGAGAGGTGTCGCGGTTTGCTGTGATGAGGTGTGTATGAAGCTTTCCATGTTCGACTGTGTGTTTCTGTCTGTGTGCCATGTGTGTTTCATGTGTGGAGGGTAGTTAAGAAGCACTAGGCACTTTAACACACACGCAGACACATGTACAGAGAGAGAGATTGACATTTTCCAGATTGCCAGATTGTTTTCAGAAGCACGGACTGATGACATCACTCTCATTACAGCTTCTAAAATTAAACACACAAGTCAGCGTTACCGACACACACATACAAAAGTGAACAGCGTGTTTGTGTAAGTATACATGTTGCTAGGGAAGAGAAGGACCTGAAGTTGAATTTTATATAAAGAAATTAACACTTGTATTTACCAAGGATGCATTAAAGATGTTTATAATGTAAAAAAATATACTTTATAACTATTTATTTACTGAAGAATTGTGAATAAATGCAAAAATAATCAACATTGATGATACAGACATAAATTTGACATCACAGGAATAAATTACATTGTAAAATATACTATAGTAAAGAGCTATTTTAAATTGCAAAAATATTTTATATAGAGAAATAATACTGTTTTTACTGTATTTTTGTTCAAATACGATAAGTATTAAATAAATTAAATAAGACACTAAGTAAAAACATAATATATAAAAAATATAACATTAATCAAATTAAGTACACTGCTATTCAAAAGTTTGGGATCAGTAAGATTTTAGTTTTTTTTTTGTTTTGTTTTTTTAAAGAAGTTGCTCATCAAGGCTGCATTTATTTGATAATATTTTGAAATATTATTTCAATGTAAAGCAACAGTTTGTTATGTGAATAGATTTGAAAATGCAATTTATTTGTGTGATGAAACGCTGAATTTTCAGCATCATTACTCTAGTATTCAGTGTCACATGATCCTTCAGAAATCATTCTAATGCTGATTTATTATTAATGTTAAAACATTTGTGCTGTTTAATATTTTTTTTAAATAGAATTTTTTTAGGATTATTTAATAAATAAAAAGTTAAAAAGAACAGCATTTATTTAAAATAGAAATCTTTTGTAACAATATAAACTACCATTTATAAGTTTATGGTCAGTAATTTTTATTCTTTCTTTTTTTAAAGAAATTAATACTTTTATTCACAGAGGATGCGTTAAATTGATCAAAAGTGAAAGGAACGATTTCTATTTTGAATAAATGCTGTTCTTTTTTTACTTTTTATTCATCAAAGAATCCTGTAAAAAGTATCACAGATTTCAAAAAAATATTTAGCAGCACAATTGTTTCCAACATTGATAATAAAAGTAATAAATCAGCATATTAGAACGATTTCTAAAAGATCAGGTGACAGACTGAAGTAATGGCTGAGGAAAATTCAGCTCGCATCACAGGAATAAATTATATTTTAAAATATGTAAAAATAGCAAACCATTATTTTAAACTGTAATAATATTTTACAATATTACTGTTTTGTTTCTGTATTTTTGATCATCCTTTATGAGGATATAAAAAACATCAAAACTCTTACTGATCCCAAACTGCTGAGTGGCAGTGTATATATTAAGTCTATTATTCACTGGAGTCCAAGGCCAGGAACAATTGAATGTTTTTCTGTAACAAAGTAAAATAATAAACAAATCCTAAAACTTTATTTACATGTTTAAAATCAGATTTTCAGGAGCTTGAAATCCCAAATAATCAGCACATATGGCTAATAACTTTATTAGAAGGCTATGTACCTGGTGGTGAGACATACATTGACATGCAATGTAGGAGTAGTTTTGGAGATGGAGGTTTAGTCAGTGTATTATTACACACACACACACACACACACACACACACACACACACACACGCACTGTGAGAGCGCCGTAGCCAGGCCTGTCTGGCCAACACATTGTAATTTATGAGCGTTCAGAGCTGTCACGTTGAGATCTCAATTAAGCTCCCAGAACACCATACACCGCTGCTGCTGCACACACACACACACACACACACACACACACACACAGTTTTGGCTCGCAGACTCTGGCACACACTCTCAGATAACTCCTGCTGTAAATATTTGAGGCTGAAAACAAAGAGGAGTCAGGGATCCATTTAGCCAGTTTGAAAACATGACATTGTGATTAGAAGAGAGAG
The DNA here is from genome assembly GCA_033026305.1 of Cirrhinus molitorella. Taxonomy (NCBI): domain Eukaryota; kingdom Metazoa; phylum Chordata; class Actinopteri; order Cypriniformes; family Cyprinidae; genus Cirrhinus; species Cirrhinus molitorella. The sequence continues at coordinate 5,160,923 of CM065134.1, read as the reverse complement.
AGAGAGAGGGAGAGAGAGAGAGACACTGAATGAAGGACTGGCACACAGACGCAATAAACTATCCAGATTTAAAGATGAAGGCCAGAAGAATGGAAAAACCGAGTGAGGAGAGGAGGAGAAGAGAACAAAGAGTGAGGCTCAGTGCGAAGAACTGATCAGAACATTTGAGAATGAAGAAATAACAATAAAAAAGGTCAAGAGAGAAGAGAGAGAAAGAGAGCAGAACTGAACTACTGTTTAAAATGTAATGTGATGAAAACCATATGATCATTGAACATCTGCACCCACACACACATTCAATACAGTAGTAAAGGATCATAAAACCATGACCTTCATGCAAAGTTACTGACACAGATACTGAGTGTGTGTGTGTGTGTGTGTGTGTGTGTGTGTGTGCAAGATTAAATGCCTTGCAATTGTGTGTATGTTGAGATAGATTTGACCATGTTAAGTGATGTTTGTAGCTCTGTTTCAAAACCTATTGATCTGCCTCGCTGTCTATTGCTGATAGCAGCATCCTAAATATCATGGATACTTGAAACAGACTGATTTGTTGTGCTCTACAAAGGCAGCAACATTGATTTGAATTGCATTACAGATTTGCGCAAAACTTTTGCAATATTTTATACATTTATATATTTTTCGTCTGAGCCGTAATGTAGAGGTTATTCAGGCATTAATTGCAAGGAAAGCCCCTTTATATTTGTGAACGGCCACATATAAAGTATTTCTTGAAGGTTATATTACATTAAAGGATCATGTGACTTTTATATATGCCAAATGAGTTGTAAATGCAAAAAACAAACAAACAAACAAAAAAAGTTTCCACTGCAGTTTTGTGATATATTCCTTTTTCAAAATGCCTGAACAACACAACATTGATGTAATGCATTACTTTCCACGAAAAGTAACCAAGTAATGAAGTTTAGTTACTTTTTATTGAGTAACACATTACTTTTAAAAGTACACACTCACATTTTCTTGCTTAAATAAACATTACTTACACTATCAGAAAAAAACAAAAAAAAACAAAACAATTCTATTTTATATTTTTACATTTGATAAATATTTGATTTATTAAAGATGAGTATAAGTCAAATTAAATTAGTGTTTTTAAGCATTTTACATTTATTAAAAATTTCAGGCAATAACAGTTTAAAAAATATACTAAGTTCTGCTCAACTATGGACCCTTTTCACAGGGCTGCGATGGCGTTTTTCAATGGTCATCAGCGTCGTAAATCCTTGAAAAAATTTGTTGAACATTATTGTAAAAAAAAAAAAATCGATGAACATTTAAGACATTACAAAATTACAAAACAAAACAAAAACATTACAAAACTAATTAACGCTAATGTAAGGGTGTTTCTAATACTGCTTCTATAGGAGAGACATACATTTCACATCGTTCTCTCTTCTGGTTGCAGTCATCAGTCTCTCTTAATTTGTTTGAGTTTTTCTTTTGCTATTTGAGCAAATCTGAATGAATTTTTTTGTAATACTGGCGTTGTTTTATTTTTGTACTGCAATATTTTTTTCTCATCCAGTATTTTGAAGAGACACTGCCTCCCTTGCCTCCTCGGAGGAAACGCCCCTGCTAAATACACTGAACAAGGTTATAAACGCAACACTAGGCCTATTTCTCTCAAATATTGTTTACAAATCTGCCTAAATCTGTTTTAGTGAGCACTTCTTCTTTGCCGAGATAATCCATCCACCTCACAGGTGTGGCATATCAAGATACCGATTAGACAGCATGATTATTGCAAAGGTGTGCCTTAGGCTGGCCACAATAAAAGGCCACTCTAAAATGTGCAGTTTTACTATATTGCGGGGTCCATGGAGGTCCGAAAACCAGTCAGTATCTGGTGTGACCACCATTTGCCTCACGCAGTGATTGTTGTGGATTGTGGCCTGTAGAATGTTGGTCCACTCCTATTCAATGGCTGTGCGAAGTTGCTGGATATTGGCAGGAACTGGAACACGCTGTCGTATGCACCGATCCAAAGCATCCCAAACATGCTCGATGGGTGACATGTCCCGTGAGTATGCTGGCCATGCAAGAACTGGGATGTTTTCAGCTTCCAGGAATTGTGTACACATCCTTGCAACATGGGGTAATGCATTGTCATGCTGCAACATGAGGTGATGGTCGTGGATGAATGGGACAACAATGGGCCTCAGGATCTCGTCACGGTATCTCTGTGCTTTCAAAATGCCATCAATAAAATGCACCTGTGTTCGTTGTCAATAACATACACCTGCCTATACCATAACCCCACCGCCACCATGCAACATCAGCAAACCGCTCACCCACACGACGTCATAAACGCTGTCTGCCATCTGCCCTGTACAGTGAAAACCGGGATTCATCCGTGAAGAGAACACCTCTCCAAAGCACCAGACACCATTGAATGTGAGCATTTGCCCACTCAAGTCAGTTACAAAGACGAACTGCAGCCAGGTTGAGACCCCGATGAGGACGACGAGCATGCAGATGAGCTTCCCTAAAATGCTTTCTGACAGTTTGTGCAGAAATTCTTTGGTTATGCAAACCGATTGTTGCAGCAGCTGTCCGGGTGGCTGGTCTCAGACGATCTTGGAGGTGAAGATGCTGGATGTGGAGGTCCTGGGCTGGTGTGGTTACACGTGGTCTGCGGTTGTGGTGTACTGCCAAATTCTCTGAAACACCTTTGGAGACGGCTTATGGTAGAGAAATTAACATTCAATTCATGGGCAACAGCTCTGGTGGACATTCCTGCCTCAAAACTTGTGTCATCTGTGGCATTGTGCTGTGTGATAAAACTGCACATATTAGAGTGGCCTTTTATTGTGGCCAGCCTAAAGCACACCTGTGCAATAATCATGCTGTCTAATCAGCATCTTGATATGCCACACCTGTGAGGTGGATGGATGATCTTGGCAAAGGAGAAGTGCTCACTAACACAGATTTAGAGAAATAGGCCTTTTGCACACAGAAAAAGTCTTAGATCTTTGAGTTCAGCTCATGAAAAATGGGGGCAAAAACAAAAGTGTTGCGTTTATAATTTTGTTCGGCGTACATGTTTATAAAAATATATAAATATAAACAAATATACACAATATATACACATGCTGCCTTAGTATTTGCTCAGTAGGTTTCAGTACAGGCAGATGTGGATGTGTTAAATGATGTTAAGTACCGCATGTGCGTGTCTGGTTGTGTTGAGTGATGCTGGGCAGCAGATCTCCTGTCCGCTCAGATGTCAAACCACGTCATGCCTCTGACTGGCATTCTCCTAACGAGCTGTAATTAAGCGCTGAGATCCACTCATACAGCAGAGCGCTAACGAGCTTAATGAGGGCCTCAATTATCAAAGCCTTGAGCGACATGCCGACAGAAAAACACTCTCACGTGCGAGACAAAGCATTCCAACACACGCTACAAGAAAGCTTCATCCAATTGAAGACAACAATAATTAATTTACAGACTTTTTGATTAATAAACAACCACATGGCCAGGATACACACAAGCTTGCAATAATTCATTTCATCAAAAGCTATGAATCATTTGGAGATGACTTGGTGATGACTTAGATTTGGGATTTATACATCTTTATTCTGACACACACACACTGTGTTCTTATGGTCAAGAGTTTGAGCCAAAGTCATAAATGCTGCATTTGTAAAGGGAGTGACTCACTCAGTTCTCTCTGTGTGTGTGAGGGTCTCCCTCAGGGCTGATGTTCCCGGGAACGCTGTGCGTTTGACGGGAATGGTGAGTTGGAATGAAGAGAGCTGGATGAAGCCCAACCACACTGGGAGTCCCAGTAGAAGAGTGTGTGAGAGTGTGTTTGCCAGGCTGGTGGTGTTATTCAGACATGAGGAAACCTCAAAGCTGAATGCTGCATAAAATGTAACCTATGGGTGACCTTATAAAACACACACAAATATAAACACACATCCGCACTGGCCGTATAAAGAGCTTCACTATTTAATGACGCCTTCATTTTTTTTATGCCCTTCATGTGTGTGTTCTGCTGCAAATTCTCATAATTTTATATTTAATGCAAACAGCCATGTGAGAAGTCAACATGAAATGACACTGGGAACACATTTAACTTCTTTAATGTGGCATATCTGCAGTTAAAACTATTAGAGGGTTTGCACTTGTGCCACAATTTGGTCAGTTAATCGGATGTGTGGCCATATTGGTGATACTCAGGTGTAAACAACAGCATGGATTGCACTGTTAACGTACTATTGAATACGTTGTTATGCTGTCTAAACCACGGAAAAACATGTGGAAGCTGCTAAGTCATATAGAGAAGGACTTAGTAAGCAGGAAAGGGTGCAACATTTTGAGTGGTACTGATAGATTCGAGCAGTATTACTTAAGATATTAGCCTAATATTTCACCTACCTGACTGAAAATGATAAGAACAAACATGAATGATTTTTGCAAGATTTGACTGGATTATGTATACTGTAAAAAACAAAAAACACAATTTGTTGAGTCAACTTAAAATAATTTGTTACCCTTCTGCCGTAAAATTGTAAGTTCAGTCAACTCAAATAAGTTCATTCAAGTTGAAATGTTAAGCTGTAAAGCAAAAAGTATTTTCACAGCTTCATAAAATTGCGGTTGAACCACTGAAGTCACATGGACTGTTTTACCGACATCCTTACTATGCTTCTAGGTCTGTGAACATTTCAGTTGCAGGGTCAGAAGGCTCTCGGATTTCATTAAAAATCTTTTAATTTCTGTTCCAATGATGAACAAAGATCTTGCAGGTTTGAAACGACATGAGGGTGAGTAATTAATGACAGAATTTTCATTTTGGGGCGAACTATCCCTTTAAACATCATCATTTTTAATGTACTCTGACATTACACTGGATTTCTGAAGTCACAAATGTTCAAAAAGCTCTTCACACATCGTCAAATAAACAAAGTTAACATAACAGGTGCATCAGATTGTGTTCACTTCCTCTTTCTCACCATCCGAGAGCAATGAGGCCTACGCAAAATCGCTTCTTCAGCCGTCCTGAGAGATAATGGGTGTGTGTGTGTGGATATATTGAGCTGTCAGTGGTAAATCCAGCATTAAGCCCATCTCCATGCAGAGACTTTAATGAACTCCCTCTGCTGCGCGCGGAGCGTCTAAGAGGAGCGAGAATGTCTCCAGCACTAAATCTCTCTCCTCATGCGCTCTTTAACACCATCTGATTTATCTCTCGCACCGCACTAACAAAAGAGACGGAACAAGAGACGAGAGAGGAGAGGAACGGGGGGCCGAGGGGCTCTTTGGATGCTTTGATTATTTATGAGAGAAGACGAAATAATGGGGAATCATCATTATCGCCGGATTCAAGTGTCGGTGTATTGAAAGTGTAAAGAGCGTGAATGCGCGCGAGTTTGTCAAGGAGAGACGTTCCCCGCTACTGTACGCCGGCCACAACGACCCAGTCATGACCCTGGTCTGTTGTCATGGCAGCCAGCTCAGACTGTGCGGCCCGTTTCGGTGGGGTTAAAGGTCAAAGGTCAAAGAGATGCTAAAGAGGCGCAGTTACACAGACAGTGAAATTATACGGACTTACAGAGCATCCCTATTCACACTACAATAACGTCTAACTCACTGCAAAAATTTATGGCGCTTATTAAGACCTAGATATGACATGTGACTTTACAATGTGATAATTCTGTTTGCTTGTGAAATAATATAGGAATTTTAGTGATGATTTAATTATTTAATAATATAACACTTTTCAAGAATTCTACACACGTTTTTTGGAGGCAAGTTAAACTGAGTTCATGACCTTAACATGACCCCATATGAACCTATTTTTATTGTGAGAATATAAAAGAACACTCTGGTATGAACTCTCTCTCACTTTCATTAAAAGAACAGTTTTTAGAAAACTGAAACATGACCTTAACTTACATATTTTCTTGGCACACAGCTGAATTTTGGCTAAACATGAGTCCTATATTTAAATAATAATATATTGCATACTATTTTCTATATAGGCAGCTTGAAGTGTTTTAGGGTATTAATAACTATAATAATAATAATAATAATAATTATAATAATAATAATAATAATAATAATAATAGATTATATAACAAAAACAAAATACATGTCTAATTACAATTAGTAAAATGTTTAATGGCTAAAACCAGCTTCATCTTATCTGTTAAGGTTTAAATTAAATAATAATAATAATAATAATAATAATAAACTCAATATTATTAATATTGATAATTATCACAATAAATTTTAAATCTTTATTTCTTTCAAATTTTTTGCTCTTTGAAAGCCTATTTTCTATATAGGCAGCTCAACGTTTTTCAGGGTACTAATAATAATAATAATAATAATAATTTAAAATATAAAATAAAACATTAAAACAAAATGACAAATTAGAAGGGGATATAATAATAGTAGTAATAATAATAGTAGTAATAATAATAATAATAATAATAGATTATAAAATGAAATAAAATACATGTCTAGTAAAAGGTTTTTATATATTTTGGGCATATTGGCTAAAACCAGCTTCGTCTGATCAGGTTTACGTTAAATAAAAAAAAGGTAGGGCAGGGCAATATGACCAAAAAAAAAAAAATCATCTTTTTTTTTTTCATATCAGTTGATATCGATAATTATCACTATAAATTTCAAATCTTTATTTCTTTACAAGTTAAAGGCAGATTTTTGCTCCAGACCATTAACTGTGGTTTCAAACTACCATTTATGGTCAGAACATAAACACTTTTTTAAATTCTTTACACTTTTCCATTCATTTTACCTTAACAAAAGAAATATCTTAGTAGTTTCTACATGTTCTAATGAGTGATTTTCCTTCAAATCATGATGACTCTGCAATATTAATAATAATATTACATTTTTTTGTTCCTCATTTTTGTGCTTGAGTTGACAGTAGAAGTAGCTTGAACTAGGATGTAGACGTGAATTTATGTTCATAATCAAAAACCATATGGCTTCCAGGTATTTGTATAAAAACAGTAGACTAAATACATTTAGTATAAATGCACAAACGCTACAGCTTAATCACAAAAAATATGGTAATTATATTCCATTAGTCCTTTAATACATTTAACACGTCTACATTAATAATATAATAAAATTCCATTTAAATATCCCACATTTCTAAGACAATACCATGGCGCAGTTAGTGCTACCACAGTAAATCCATGATAAATGATACCGATTTGTAGATTAAAAAGCCTTCTGACTGTATCTGACTTTCTCCTGTTTGTCAGCGCTGTTTCATCCTACTTTAAACTAGTCGGATGAGTAGAGCTGTTTATTTCTGCTTTTGGTGCATCAACATGATTTTTATCATTTATTTTATAGAGGAAATTGATATATCGATAATTCACGTTATCGTTTTATCGCCCACCCTAAGTAAAGAAAGGCTAATAAAAAAAAATAACTCTACAGAATAAAGTAAGTCATATGGGTCTGGACCATTCAGCTGCTTTATGATATTGAGGTTTATCCAGATTCTGATCACTTTATGATTAGACTTTGAGCCTTGCAGACACACACTCACCCACACTTTATCTGGTCCTGCTTTAATACCACAGCACAGAGCTCTTAAAATTCAATCAAGAATCATTGGAGAGTGTATATGCATGTCCCGAGCGTGTGTGATTGCTTTAATGCGTGTGAAGAGAGAAAAACAATCATCAAATAAAAACAGAAAAACAACCACTTAATGCTTAACAGCCATTAGGGGCTTTGATTGGTGTGCGAACGCGTGTGTGCGCGCACCTCCTCCCCGCATGTTTTCGCCTCAAAACTTATAATTTAATAAAAGTGCAGATTAATGGCTGAATTTGATGTGGCTGGAGTGGCTGGTTCGCTGTTTAAAGTTTTCTCGATAAGAGCACATCAAACAGCCCATGTGTTTACGGCCCTAAAGCCTGATGCTGTTATCAGGACTAGGCAGCTACACTCCTCCATTCTTACGTTCCCATGTTCCTTCTTTTCCAGCATCTGGGGTGTGCTGTGGGGGGCTTAGTACAGCAGGACTGAGAAAGAAAGAGATCTGGAACACAGCCATTCATTCCTGTTCTGATATTCGCCATAATATTAGAAGTTTTGTAAGAAACTCACAAGTGGCGGCACGCCAACCTGCTTCTGCTGTCGACTTTTCACAACACTTGCTGTTTCACTGCACTTACGCTTTTTTTCTTTAGGTGATTTTATTCCAAAAAATGACTCCAGGGCAACCCTAATAGAAAGCAAGGTGGTCTATGGCCAATATAATGTGAATACACGGCCTGGCTGATTATCTACGCTGATAAGCATTTTTATTGTTATCGGTCAATTGTTATTAATTTTCATCAATTGTTAATTGACATTAATTTTCATTTTTACACCATATATATATATATATATATATAGGTTCAAAATATTGGTATCAAAATATCTGTCTACTTGATCTGTAATAATCAGTAAACAGTTTTACTGTCATTTTCAAAACCGATTTAGCGATAAAATAATTTAAAAGCATTTAAAGAAAGTTTTTGTCAGAGCCCTTGTTATTCTTCATTTTAATTTAATTTTTTTACTTTTTTTTACACAAGACATATATATAAGTTCAAAATATTGGTTATCAATCTATTTGATCTGTAATAATCAGTATCGGCCCTGAAAAACAAATATCGGTTGACCCCTAAAAATATAATATAATTTGGTCTTGGTCAGATTTCTCTCAGTAAAAAAGTGTAGCATAATAGTAAAAATAATAATAATATAATTAGGGGTCGGGCCAATTATCTGCCTGGCTGATTATCAGCTTCGATATTAAGCATTTTTTTTGTTATCAGTCATTTTCAAAACCAATTTGCTGATGAAATAATTTAAAAGCATTTAAACTAAGTTTTTGCCAGAGCCCTTGTTATTCTCTGTCATTAATTTTCATTTTTACACTAGACATATATATCAGTTCACAATATCGGTTATCAGTCTACTTGATCTGTAATAATCGGTATCGGCCCTGAAAAACACATCTTGGTTGACCCTTAAATATAGTATAATTTGGTCTTGGTTAGATTTCTCTGGTCTTCTCTTCTCTCGGTTGACACCTAAAAATAATATAATTTGGTCTTGGTCAGATTTCTCTGGTTTTCTCTCAATAAAAATAATAATAATAATCATAATAATAATATAATTAGGGGTGGGACCAATTATCATTTTTGTTGTTATCGGTATCAGTCATTTTCAAAACCTATTTGCTGATAAAATAATTTAAAGGCATTTAAATAAAGTTTTTGTCAGGGCCCTTGTTATTTTTAAATTTGACATTAATTTTACATCACACATATATTATTTCAAAATATCGGCTATCGGTCTACTTGGTCTCTAAAAATCGGTATCGGCCCTGAAAAACACATCTTGGTTGACCCCTAAATATAGTATAATTTGGTCTTGGTTAGATTTCTCTGGTCTTCTCTCAGTGTTTGTCTTCAAGCCAACTTGGGTCTAACTTCACCTCAAGCAGTAAACATTTCTATTAGTTATTATTATTTCTGTTGTTGTTGGTAGTAGTAGTATTTTACAAAAAAAAGAAAGAAAAACAAATTGGTTACTAGATTTTACAAAGCCATCAGCAGAATTTGGAACTGAGTGAGATAAAAATGTGTATAATCTAAAAGTGACCAAATATTGGACTGCAGAATTTTGAGAAAAGGATTCAAATGTAATAAAATCAATAGTATTATTGGTAGTTGAATGAAAGACTATTTTAACCAAAGTATTAAACAAACACTCAAGTGGTTAGTGTAACTTTGTAAATGACAGACATTTACATTCTAGCTGTCTGCAACGAGGCCCGTATTTCTGATGCAGTTTTGGTGGTTTAAGAGCATTAAAGTTGTTTTATGGAACAAGAACTGTGTGAACCACAATGTCATTGTTGGCTATGCAAGATGTTGAGGTCAGATGCATTTAAATGTGGCCATCTTGGTTTCTGCCTTTTAAAACTCAATTCCTTGTTCCATACTACATCACTTTCTACCTCTCGTGTTGAATTCATCACCTTAGTTGACTCTGCGGAAATGAAGCAGAACATTGAGGGAAGACGTTGGAGAAATCCGACCAAGTGGCTTCTTTCACCGCGGCATCTGGAGCCCGTCTGGCTCTATTATTACCTGTAACTGTTATTTTATCACCTTTAAAATATTCTAGTCCTCGAAAAATATCCAGAGCCGATGACATACATTATACCTCTGCCTGGCAGCTTTTGACGAACGCAGCAGAAAGACACTGGGTCATTCATAGTGACAAGTGAAGTGTTGTGAACATAAGCAGGAGGAGGAAAGAGTTTTATTTCAATTAGTTTTGGTAAATGAAGGTCTAGAGTGAAGCAGCTGAAAAAACTCTGGGCTGGAAATACTACACGTCTCGTCTAAGACGTCTGTGTGTGAAAGAGAAAAACTGAGAGTAAGACAGGCTGAATCCTCTTTCACATAAGGGCTTTTAACATCTTTTTAAAGCCCAGGTAAAGGCCAGTTTCAGACCAGATTAACTTAAAAGCACTGCTTCAGAGCATACCTCATTAATTATTAATGAGCTTTGTACAGTTGTAGAAATATAAAATTGGTTGTGTGCTTGTCATGTGTCAACGTTTTTAAGTGGAAAAAATTCAAATAATTAACTTTAACCCAGAATTTGCACTTGAAAGTGAAATCTCCAAATTTGACTAAACCAAGAATCATTAGTAACACAAAGGGAAGTATGATTTGTATGAAAATTGGAATAAAACAACTTTTGTTTAGCCAGGGATAAAAGTCCGAAAAGACTAATACTGGACACTTTATACTGTACTTGCATACTTTTAAGTATGCAATAGTAATGGGACACACCATGTCTGAAAACTGCATCTTAAGTGCCTTTTGTCACAAATTGTTTGCGTTTGCATGTAAGCATTAGCCAAATTCATTACATTTATATTCATTAATACTCAACTTTCAGGTTCATGCATTTAAAAACTGCTGTGGCAGCTTTGGCCTCACTCTCCTTGCCATTTTTCTTCATCTGAAAAAGTCGATAGAGAACTGTCATGAACATCTCTTTGTAGAGCAAGGAATTGTGGGAAATATTAGCAAAAAACTATTGCATACTCTTATCAAAATAATATCACTCCCCCCAAAAAAGAAGAACGGATACATTTTAAAATGTTAAAAAAAGAAAAAAAATCTAGTAACATCTAACATATAATGTGTAAAGCTCAGAGTGTGTATTATTGCTCTACACACTGAGGTTTCAGTAACTGGGATAGTCTAGTGTGTGTGTGTTGTGATGTATCTTCAGTAACTGACAGCCACTCGGAGCCGTCAGCCCTTTCTTCCTATTTTATTAGCCTAATTAAAAGCCCGGCATTTGTCTCGGTGACGACCGGCGGGCCGATGGAGGTGTTATTTACCGAGCAGGCATCCATGGTGATCCCGTTACCGTAACGACCGGCCTCGCTGATTGTTTCCCTGACAACAGAATGCATCATCATCATCTCATCCACATACACAGTGAGAAACGGATGGCCCCATTGAGTATAACACCCCAGTGTAGCCTTACTGAGAGCTCTGCACATAAATAAGAGTGACGCGGCTGGATCGGACCCGTATCTGTGTGTATGTGTGTGTGTTGATGGATAGTGAGTGTGATTCAGTGTAAATAGCCATAATGCCTTATCTCCTCCTCAACTACAGCTCTTTTATTTACGATCAGCAAAGGCCACCAGTCACAGGCGCACACACACACACACACACACACACACACACACACACACACACACACACACACACACTCTTCATGCAAGTGAACTTCCCTTACAAAAGTACTGTGGTGGCATCATATCAGACTGCAAAACCATGGTACTTTGGTATTTGCCACAGCACAGAATGATTACCATATTAGCTGTAACAAGCTATTTATATGAAACTCTGTAGAATACCATGGTATTACCACATTCAAAAACATTAGAAAAACAACACTGCATGTCCAAACAGCATGTTGTTACCACAGTAACTCTAAAAGAAATAACACCATGACACATTTCAACATGGTATTAACATGGCGAAAACTTTATTATAATAGTAAATATTGAACCCTAATATCATGGCACATGTCCAAAAACCATGTTGTTACCACAGTAAATGTAGAACAAATAATACCATAATGCATGTTCAAAAACATGATATTATCATGGTATATATCCAAAAAACATGGTATTATTATGCTGAAAATGCAAAAAATATGACAATACAAATGTAAAAGTCCAAAAAACATGGCATTATCATGGTGCAAGTGCAAAAATTGAATTATAAGGATAAATATGGTAAATATGCAATACCATGGTCCAAAAGTTTTCAAAAAACATGGTATTATATGGTATTATAGTGAAAGTGCAAAAATAAAAAACATGGAAATACCAATATAAAAGTCCAAAAAACATGGCATAATTAAGATACAAGTACAAAAATGGAATTATAAGGGTAAAAATGGTTAATATTGTAATACCATGGTACTTGTCTACAAACCATGTTACCACATGAAACTCCAAAGAATACCATGGTATTACCACATTCAAAAACATGGTAACACAATGGTGTGTGTCCAAAAACATGTTGTTACCATAGAAAATGTACAAGAAATATCACCATAAAATATGTTAAAAAAACATGCCATTATTATGGTGAAAATGCAGAAAATGTGGCAATACCAATGTAAAAGTCCAAAAAAACATGGCATTATCATGACACAAGTGGAAAAATTTAATTATAAGGGTAAATATGGTAAATATTTTAATACCATACTATAGAAAAATCCAAAGAACACCATGGTATTACCACATTCAAAAACATGGCAACACAATGGTGCTTGTCCAAAAAACATGCAGTCAGCACAGTAAATGTAAAAGAAATAACACCATTATACATGTGTAAAACATGGTATTATCAAAGTACATTTACAAAAAACATGGTCTTATCATGGTAAAATGTAAAAAAAACAAACAAACCTGTTAAATCCGAAACTAAAAGTCAAAAATTAACATGATACAAGTGCAAACATGGTATTATAATGATAAATATTGGTACCATGATACATGCTAAAAAAAAAAAAAAAAACATGGTTTCAAAGTACAAAAAACATGGCAATACTGATGTAAAAGCAAACATGGTATTACAAGGGTAAATATGGTAAATATTGTAATACCATGAAACATGTCCAAAATATAAGCCAAATATAAGTTCATGTCACAAAAAAATGTTACCACACTAAATGTAAAAAATACAAAAAAACAAGAAAGAAACAAGTAATTACCATAGATAGTACATATCCAAAAATTATTATAAATTTTTTTTAAGGTAAAATACAAAAAGACATGGCAATGTACATGTCCAAAAAGCATGGTAATATCGTGGTAAATCTGCAAAAAACATGGTAGTACTAATGGTACATACATCAAACCTATGGTATTATGATAGGTACATTGTACCTATCATAATACCACAATATAAAGAATTAGAAAACCACATATTACCATAGTAAATGTCCAAAAAAACATGGTATTATAACTGTAAAAGTACCAAAAACATGGTATTACAATAGTTAATGCAGAAAAATCATGGTAATATTACGGTAAAGTTGCAAAAACATCATAATTGCCATAAAAGTTTAAGAATGGGAAATGTCCAAATAAATACCACAAGCACATGTCCACACAGCAAGGTATTACCATGCAAAAAAAAGTGCAAAAACATGGTATTACCAGGGTATAACTGCAAAAACATGGTACATGTCCAAACAGCAAGATTTTACCAAAGTACAAAGTAAAACACATGATAATACTATGGTTTCTTTTTGAACACGCACTTGTGTTTATGTGTGTGTGTGTGTGTGTGTGTGTGTGTGTGTGTGTGTATGTGTGTCCATGCACCTGACGGGGCAATGGGCTCATCACCCGCCGGACCTTACTCCACCCCTGCCCGCCCCCCCTTTAATGATGGACCATCCGTTACCGTGCCGACGGGGAGAGTGACAGGCCTATTTGCGCGGCCGGCGGGCTGCTCGTGACTGATTGGACAGCAGATCGTCAGGGGCGATGGCCATGTGACAGCACACATTTCCATTTGGGTGAAAAATCAGGCTAATGTGGCTAAGTCTAGGTGTGCGAGAGAAAGATGAGCGAGGGCGAGCCAGACCCAGGGAGACTGCAAAATAACAGCGCAGACTCAAGCGCATATTTATCATAAAAGCTAAACACCGAGGCTAATGCAGAATCAACAGCAGCACAATGAAAACCTTCATCCTCACCTCTACCAGCCTAGTCTGGGGAGGACAGCTGAAGCCAGAAAGAGAGAGAGCGAGAGAGAGAAGGGAAGAGAAAGGCTGAAGCAGTGAGGAAAGGCCTTGTTTTTAGAGCAAACCTCTTGAATTTGTGTGAGAACCACACAGGAATGTTTTCCTCTTGCGGCTGGTTGACACTCATGGCACACACACACTTGCAGTGGAGGGTGGACACGGGACGTCCAGATTTACGGAGGTGTCAGGGATTTCTCGTCTGTGCCTCTCTAGGGCCACATCTCGCTCGCTTTCCCTCGTTCGTATCCCTTTTCTTTCAGATCTATATTGAAAAAGAAAACAGGCCCGTCTCTCCTTCTGTCTGACAACGTAGCGGAAAAAGAAAAACAGACAGTGAGAAGGAGGGAGAGATGAGTGAAAACATAGAGATGGAGATCTCCTCCGGTGTGGACGCTGCTGTTGAGGGAGGTTCACCTCCGTGTCAGGGCTTTTGACCACAACGCCAGATAATTCACAATCAGTTCAGTCCCAGCGATACCTGACCGTCAGGCGTCGGTTCAACTCAATGGAGGATTTAATTGTTGTGTGGAAAACGTTCTTGAAACTTCTACAGCGTTTATAAGTATGGCAATGAGAGGGAATTACTTGGCTACAAGAGAAAGCATTAAAAGGGGTGTATTCTAAACGTCTGTATTTTACTTTCATCCCTAAAGTCCACTTACAATGTTAGTGAAGGTTTCTTGCACCAGAAAGTCATAATTTTGTTTTTCATTACCATTTTCCACCCTCTATCTGACCTCTACATTAAACGGACTGTTTTCGCTACCGTACCTTAACGACTTTTAGATGTAAATGACCCAGTAATAACTGACTAACCTCCATGTACCAGCATATTTCACACTGTCGTTGCATCTTAGTTTCCATAAATGTGACGTGTATGTATATATACACTACCGGTCAAAAGTTTGGACACACCCTCTTATTTAATGATTTATAAAGACGTTTCTTATGCTTATCAAGGCTGTTTTCACTTGATCAGAAACACAGAAAAAAATAATATTGTGAAATAGTATTACGATGTAAATCAATGTTTTTCTATATTAATATACATTAAAATTGAATTTATATCTGTAATTAAAGTTGAATTTCCAGAATCATTACTCCAGTCTTCAGTGTCACATGATCCTTCAAAAATCATTCTAATATGCTGATTTATTATCAGTGCTGGAAACAGTTGCGCTGCTTAATATTTTTTTGGAACCTGTGATACTTTTTTCAGAATTTTTTGATCAATAAAAGGTTAAAAAAAAACAGCATTTATTTAAAATAGAATGGTCTTCTAACAATATACACTACTGTTCAAAAGTTTGTGGTCAGTAAATTTTTATATTTTCTTTTTTTTAATTAATACTTTTATTCACCAAGGATGTGTTAAATTAATACAAAGTGATAGCATAGATTTACATTGTTAGAAAAGATTTATATTTTGAATAAATGCTGTTCTTTTTAACTTCTTATTCATCAAAGAATCCTGAAAAAAGAATCACAGGCTGCAAAAAAATATTTGGCAGCACAACTGTTTCCAACATTGATCATTCTAATAATAAAGCAGCATATTAGAATGATTTCTGAAGGATCACATGACACTGATGGAGTAACAGCTGATGAAAATTCAGCTTTGCATCACAGGAATAAATTATATCGAAAAGCATGTTAAAATAAAAACCATTATTTTATATTGTAATAACATTTTGCAATATTAATGTTTTTTTCTGTATTTTTCATCAAAAAAATGCAGCCTTGATGAGCATAAGAGACTTCTTTAAAAAAAACTAACTTTCGACTGGTAGTGTGTGTATGTATGTATATATATATTTATATATTTATAGTTATTTTGATATTTACATACATACATTTAAATATTTATCAAATCATTATTTTATAAATAAAAAACATATACAATATATATATTTATTTTGATATTTACATATATAAATATACACATTTCCGTATTTATTATATCATTATTATATAATAAGAGAAATATGCATAATCTTTATTTCATTATTTAAGTTAACTTTATTTATATTTATATTTATATTTATACATATAAATATTAATGCATATATATATATATATATATATGCATTAATATTTATATCTATACACACACATAATTTTATAATAAACATATTGTGTATGGCTTATATACATATATTTATTATATATTTAGTATAGAATATATTAAGTACATATTTATATAGTATTTATATTTCTTTTGATATGTATATGATAGATATCTGTATCTATATCTATATGTGCACAATTTCAAGAGAAATATATATATATATATATATATATATATAGTACATGGTTTATTTATGTTTATTAATTATTTTAATATTTATTTTGACATTTATTTGAAACAAACTAAATCTATATGATCTATATGGAAAACAATACTTCAACCTGTATCAGTGATTTGTAGAAAAACATACTGTATCATTACATTTCTTTTGAGACTTTCCTTCTGCATGCAACAGTCTGGAGAGGAAGTTCTGCATTGTAAAAGCACTTCGACATACTGTAGTACATTTTTTTCCTTATTTTAAATCCTGTTTTCCCAGTGTTACAGTGAAAGAAAGCGGTCCGATTGAACTTTCTTCAGTTCTAGGTCTTTCTGTTCTCATTCTAAAGAGGTCTGGTGCTTGTGTTGTGTGTTTTAATTGGATGACTGATGTGTGTGTCGGTCTGGGGGTTCGCAGACGTGGAGGGGGGCCACCTGGAAGAGCTGCCGGTGTCAGTAGAGTGCAAAGAGTGGCCAACGAGCACAATCTCTCTCTCCACTTTTTGGCTCAAACTTTTCAGAGAGGCAGGCAGAGCGGTTGGCCCTGGCAAACTGTCCCGAGACCTCCTAAACCTTCTTCCCCAAATAAAATCCCCCACAAAGGGCTTTTTGTCCCCTGCAGGCAGCGGTAGCGTTTCAGGAAGTGGGCGCGCTCCATAGCTGATGATTTATGGCTGGGTGTCCTGGGTGGCAGTTGGCCGGACTCCCGCTGTCAATCAAACCGGGCTCAGGAGCGACGGCCAATGGCGCGGCTTCCCCCCGTCGCTCTAAAGAGGTTACAATGGCTGTCATAAAGAAAAGTAAGAGAAGGAAAGAAGAAAGCCACCACCGAGGAGAAAAAGAGACTCCGGACAATCCGAAGACGAGGGAAGATGGATGTGTTCTCGCTCTATTTAAGAAGAAACCCTGGAAGTCTCTCTCTCTCAGTCGCACACAAAAACATCTCACTCTCTCTTTCTTTCTCCCCGTCTCTTTAGGGGGTTTGTTTTGAAGGTTGTGGATGGCAGGATGTCAGGGTTATAATCTGCTGGGGGAACCGACGGAGAGGCCGTTCCTGTGGTTTGCCTGAGATGGTAACTCGTCCTGACCAGCCACAACAATTAGAGCAGATCTCTGTCCTAACATTACTGACACACAGACCAGGAAAAATCCCGCCTGATGGATCAGGACTGACACAGCCAACCGAAAGGACTGTGTGTGTGCGTGTGTTAACCCGTTATCCGAGAGGATGGCCAGGGACAAAGTCCTACTCCGACTACCTGCTGCCACCCGGAAAATCTGATTACTCCCTCACTCTTTTATTCTTCACTAATTCTTGGTCCGGTTTCCTCTCTGTCAATCTGTCTTACTTTCTCTTCCATGTTTCCTTCACCTTTCTCTCATGGTTAAATTTTCCCGTTTTCTACGCAGTAGAGTACTTTGTGTTTTTATTCAGATTAAAAATAAAAAATAGTTCTTCCAGAAATTGCAATTATGTTCCATTTACTGACCCCATCTTTTTCCAGATGTGTACGAATGTATTTCTTTTTATGGAACAATGAAGATTTTATTTTTTTAAATTGCGCTGGTCACGGTTTTCCATAAAATAAAATAATATTATATAATAGTCTTCTATTATTTACTGAAAATTTCATAAACTAATCATTCTTTTTGGCTAAATTAGTTCAATTAATCAGTTTGTCTTTGTCTGTTAAAAAATTGTTCTTCCAGAAATTGCAATTATGTTTCATTTACTGACCAGATGACTTTTCCAGATGAGTATAAATGATTTCTTTTTATAGGACAATGAAGGAATTTTATTTATTTTAATATTTTATATGAAATTTTTATTTATTATTATTATTATTTTTTTTGTTTGTTTTTTGAATTGTGCTGGTCACAGTTTCCCTACAATTTCACATGTATGTACAAAAAAGGGACTGAAGCCATCAAACTTAATAAAATAAAATAATCCAAAATGTCTTCTATTATTTACTAAAAAAAATTCTCACAGTGCTGGTCACTGTTTTCCATACACTTTAAATAAAATGGGACTGAAGCCTTCAAGCTTATCTTTATCTCTAAAATAAATCTAAATAAAATAATCCATAAAAATCTTCAATTATGTACTGAAAATGTCTCGTATCACTGTTTTCCATACTATTTAAAAAATGGGACTGTAGCCTTCAATCTTAAAACAAAACAAAACAAAACAAAATAAAACTGAATAAATTAAAATAAAATAAAATAAAATAAAATAATCCATAAAAGTCTTCTGATTATTTACTGAAACTGTCTGTGCTGGTCACTGGATTTTATACTATTTAAAAAAAATGGAACTGAAGCCTTCAATCATAATAAAAAAAATAAATAAAAAATAATTATGATACAATTGTTAAATTAATCAATTTGTCTTTTTTAAGAGTCTGTTAAAAATAGCTCTTCCAGAAATTGCAATTGTGTTCCATTTACTAACCCCATCTTTATCCAGATGTGTATAATTTTTTATTTTTTTTTATGAAACAATGAAGTTTAAAAAATAAAATAAAAGGTTCTTTAGATTATAAAAAGTTAATCAAGAGTGGTTCTTTGACTGAATGGTTCTTTGTGGAACCAAAAAAGCTTCTTCTATGGCATCGCTGTGAAGAACCTTTTAAAGCACCTTTATTTTTAATGTGTAGTTTGCATTAATTTTAACTGCATAGAAAAATAACCATCATTACGCCAGCAACATAACGCCAACATTATTTATGTCTCCTTTTGTGTTCAAGAAAGTCATATAGGTTCTGGAACAACATGAAGGTGCTATGAAAAAATCATTCCTTTAATTTCTTGTTTTGGTCCTGGCTAACTCTCGCTTTTGCTCACTTTCTGCCCCTCCACCTCCTTCCATCCTCAGGTTTAAGTAACTCTATCTGTTTTGCTGAGCTCTATTCTTAGTGTAGGAGGTAAGCGTGTATGTGTGTGTGTGTGTTAAGGTTGAGTGGCATGTATGAACTGTCTACCCCACACAGAAGTTTAGAGTCGGCTAACGTGAAACACATGATAATACAGCTTGTGTCAGCTTCAATCACACTCTCCTCACACACAAACTGCTCTTTAGCAGCAAACACAACCCCCTTGATACACACAATTAAACACACACACTTTCCTCTCATTCAGGTGCTTTATAAACAGTCACAGTCACCGTGAGATGAACAGAATAAGAAGACAAGCATAGAGAGAGAGAGAGTCCTGAGAAAACTGTTTAAAGCAGAATAATATTAAAACAACAAAGTGCAAACCAAACCAGAGATCCACACAGAGCCAAAGAAAGCCAATCCACGTGTGTGTGGTTTCTGAACTGGTTTAAACAGGTAGATCTGTAGTAACTATATGCAAACACACTAATGTTTTCTATTTTAATATATTTTAAAATATAGTTTATTTCTGTGATGGCAAATCTGAATTTTCAGCATCATTAGTCAGAAAATCATTTGTCAGAAATCATTATAATATGCTGACTGAAGAAACATTTTTTTGTTATCAATGCTGAATTTTTTGTTGTTGTTGTTGTTGTTGTTGTTCCAATAGTATATATGGTCTCTATTGGGGTAGTCTGGTCTTATATTGGGTTAATAGAGGGTCTAAATCATGCCTCAATATGCCAAAAAATAAAAAATAAAAAAAACAAATAAATGACAGGCACATTTGTCACATTTTCATTTCTAAAGAAAGTTTCCACTCTAATGTCCTGGTTTTATGTATGATTTATACATATAGAGTAGACTATGTTTCTATTCCTCACAGCTTAATTTTTTACCAATAGTGTCTACTTTGAGATATATTTTTATTAGTCAAATTTGTTGTTGTTGTTTTTTAACGATTTTTCATTTTTTTTAATAAGTCACTTCTGTTCACCAAGCTTGCATTTGTTTGATCTAAAGTACAGCAAAAACAGTACAATTTGGATATATTTTACTATTTAAAAGAACTTTTTTCTTTATTAAATTATATTTCAAAATGGAATTTATTCCTGTGATTTCAAAGCTGAATTTTTAGCATCATATGATCCTTCTGAAATCATTTTAATATGCTGATTTGCTGTTCAAGAAACTTTTTATTATTATTGTTATCATTATTAATATTTAAAACAGGTGAGTAATTTTTTTTCAGGATTCTCTGATGAATAGAAAGATCCAAAGATCCACACTTATCTGAAATAAAAAGCTTCTGTAACATTATACCCTATACTATTCAAAAGCTTGAAAGAAATTATAGAAATTAATACTTTTATTTAGCAATGATGCTTTAAATTGATCAAAATTGATGATGAAGACATTAATAATGTTCTATTTCTAATGTTCTAAAAAAAAAAAAAAAAAATTATATTAACATAAATGTTTTTTGAGCAGCAAATCAGAATATTAAAAAGATTTCTGAAGGATCATGTGACTGGAGTAATGATGATAAAAATTCAGCTTTAAAATCACAAGAATACATTACATTTTAAAATATATTAAATTAGAAAACAGTTATTTTGAAGAGCAAAAATATTTATTCATTTTAATGTTTTTGTTTTTGCTTTGGATCAAATAAATGCAGGCCTGGTGAGGACTTCTTTAAAAAACATTAAAGAACTTTTCTGTTCAAAAACTTTTGACTGTTAGTTATTATAGTAAAAAAAAAGGCACGTAAAGAGAAAAGACCGAACAGAGACTGAAACTGGGTGTGGGCCGATACAATTCACCGAAAAGCATGAATGTTTAAAACAAAATCTTGTTTCTTCACATTAACGGCACTTTCTCCATCAGCTTTCATCTACGGTTACGAACATGACATTGAGAGGCATGAGTCCTTTCCAACGCAACCCTGCAGACCAAAACACGCTGTCAAGACTTCTCAAACATGTCTGTTGAAAAACTAACCAGCTTCCAGGTCACTGGTACACATCTGCTTAGATTTGAACTATTTTCGTAAATTAGGAAATTACCCCAGAAAAGACCGGCGATCGCATTTTACATTTAACCCTGACGTAATCGACAGGCCGAGTGATCGACAGCTTGACAATGTGATGTATACAGGTTTTCCAATGAAAATGTCTGGAGGGCTGCTTCAACGTTTGTTTGCTTTGAGACTTACAGTACGTGTTCCTGTTGATGGGAAAATAATTACAAGAAAAGGAAATCCCGCACAAATGTGTTTCAATGAAAACACGGTGCGATATATAGCAAAAACAAATTCAGGATAAACATGTTTTTAGCCGCTATGCGGTCAAAGCTGGGCGCTCGAGTTTAAAAACAACTAAATTTGATTTCCTCAAGCAAAGTTCGCTGATATCAGCATAGCAAAGTTTCACTGATCCACAGCAAAATACACTTGCCCATGTTTCCCACATTTGTAATGGAAACCTCATGAGATGTGCGTCTCTCTATGCATGTGAGTGAGTTTATTAAACTGTCTTTTGGAGAGCCCGCAGCAGGACGCCATTCTTGTTTTGTGTTGAGCGAGTGGGAGAAAAAGAGAGACAGACAGGAAGAGGTTGGTTCATTTTAATGAAACCCCACCTTCTCCTCCCCACAGAGCTTTTGACCAGGTACACCCCCAACACCCAAACACACACCCCCATTCTTACACATCTAATGAGGTCACGACCTTCAGGGACACCCCCCTCACCTGGCATTGTGACACACACACACCTTACCCAGCTAAAAGAAGTGCCTTTGTCCCACCATCATTTGTATACCAACTCTACAAGCATTTAACCCCCGGCTTCCTCACCCCGCTGAGAAACACAGAAAGAAAGCAAGAGGCAAAAATTGCAGGCTTGTAAGCCAGCTGATTTTTGTAATCTTTTGTTTTTTTGCTTTCTTGTACTCTTTAACCACAATCACATCCACTGAAAATCCTGGTTTGCCACACCTGGATGAGCTGAAGCAACTCATTTAATATTTATATAACATATAGCAACATAATAATATAAAACAACATATAATAAATTAATTTTAAAAGAATTATTCAAAAGTTTATAATTATGTTTATTATTATTCTTTTTAGTTTGTATTATTATATAGCTGTATAGACATATATTTATGTAATTTTTCCCCAATATACACTACCAGTAAAATGCTTTTGAACAGTAAGTCTTTCCTGCTCACCAAACTTGCATTTATTTGATCCAAAGTACAGCAAAACGTCAATTTTAAAAATGTTTTTACTATTCAAAATAATATGCTTTTTCTATTTGAATATATTTTAAAATGTCATTTATTCTTGTGAAGTTAATCATTTAAATTAGAAATTATAAATGGCAGAAATTAATACTTTTATTTAGCAAGAATGCTTTAAATGAATCAAAAGTGATGATAAAGACATTTATAATGTTACAGACGATTTCTATTGCAGAAATGCTGTTCTTCTGAACTTTCTGAAAAAAAAATTGACTGATTTCTGAAGGATCATGTGACAGGTGTAATGATGCTAAAAAATCAGCTTTGAAATCAAAGGAATAAATTATATTTTTAAATCTATTTAACTAGAAAATAAAATTCAAAATATAGCAAAATATTTTAAAATGTTACTGTTTTTGCTGTACTTTGGATCAAATAAATGCAGGCTTTAATGTTAAAAACATCAAAAATCTTTTGACTGGCACTTATTTGTGACAAAAAGTGTTATTTATTATATTTATTTATGTTATTTATTTGATTAGCCAGTCCCAGTCAAACTCTGTGAATCTGCATTTGTCAGAAAAACAGGGTGAGGAATATTCCACATGTAATAGTAATATTATAGCATAATATATTATGTAATAAATTAAATTATATATTTTATAATTTTTTTTATAAATAAATGGATACAATTAGATAATACAATTAAAATCTTTTACAATTTTAATAAAAAAAATTTCACTCACGCACGTCACATAGTCAATCAATAACATAACGTCACATTTACCTCAGAAAACATCTTTGTTGACCATACACCTGTTAGTAAGCTAAAAAAAAAAAATAACTCTAAAGATCAGAATTTTGCTAATTTATGCACCATATAACATATTCTTTATCATTTTTGTTGTTCTTCAATATTTAATGTTTATAGATGTAGAAATATAATTATGTAATTGTAACTTCATTATTATAAAAACTTGGGCATTTATATACAAATTAGTTCATTTTAACCTTCAATATTATAGTAATGTAATACCAACTGACTCTCATGTATATTTTACAGCATTGAGATTTTTTTTTCCTGGCATGTAAAAAAAAATTGGCATGTACTGTACCTGATATATATATGCAAAAGAATCAAATCAAATCGGATCGTGAAATGTGCGTCAAAACCCAGCCATAATTTTTAGTAACCTGTGGAGCGCAAGTCTGTTTTAATTTAACTACTTATTTAAAGTAATAAAAACATGAAATGGTATTTGCAAAGCATTTAGCTTCCGAAATGTGATGTGGTATTTAATTATCCATCATCAGTGTGTCAGGAAAATATTGGTTAATATTATTTTCCCCATTCACACGGCCTTGTTTAGGTCAGCAATCAGAGCTGGAGAAAGTTATTACACTTTGTTGAGAGATTACAAAATCTAACACTTCCTTTAGTATTTAATCTAACACGCACTGATGATTTGTGCACAATAAGTAAACAAAGTTCATGTTGATTTCATGTTGAGCGGCAGGGAAGCTGTGCCAGTATTGTGTACTGTAGGCCCAATACAGGAAGCCTCTTTCTCGCTCTTTCTCTCTATCCTCCTGAGAACGAGTGGGTGAAGGAGTGCAAGCGTTCTCAGTGAATACTTTAAAACATAATGCTTCATAAAAACACATGAGATGAGTTTAAGAAGTCTTTCTGAATGGCTTGTGTGTGTGAGGTCAGTTTCCCTGAGACAGGGATTAAACTTCCTTTCGGGCCGTGAAAAAGAGAGGAGGAATATATATCGGAAGGAAAGAATGAGGGAAGACAAGGAGCGGATAAATATTTCTGAGGAAGAATGACAGATCGAGCATTCGGGAGCGGGAGAGTGACAGACAGAAGGGACAGAGAGAGAGAAAGAGAAGGTTCCAGCACAAAGGAGACAGACAGAAAGAGAGAGAGAAGTTGGAGAGCAGGATAGCGGGATGAAAAGACGGAGGAGTGTGGGGACAGGCATGCTGAGGAGGCCTAATCCCTCACCCCTATTCACACACACTCTTAATCTCCAGCCACGTACACACACACACACACACACACACACACACACGGGGCTAATCTCCTACGTCCCCTCCATCTATGTGCCTGCACTCAAAAGGTGCACAAAGGCTCCTGGATGCCTCCCTCACTACCACACACACACACACACACACACACACATATATATATATATACACTTATATGTATACACACAAACACAACATAACCTTACAGACAGGGTCAACACACACACTGACCTGTCCTAGACAATCGTGCCGCTTCAAAACTTCAACCCAAAATGGCTTTTTGTACATTGTGTGTGTGTGCACATGTATTTGTGTGTGTTGGTGAGGCAGGTGGTTGTTTTATTTACTGAAGTCATCTCAACTCGTAACTCAACAGCTTTCATTACTCACACACACACACACACACACACACACACACACACACACACACACACACACGCACACAAACGACAAGTAAAGGTTTGAATTTATGATGGTGGTTCAGAGAGCTTCTGACCTCTTCAGTGACAAACCTCCCTCAGTAGTCATTTATGGACCTTCTAATCCACACAATCACAAATACACACTCTGGGTCGCATATGTACAAACACAGACACTCGGGTGCACACATATCATCCACACTGTCACACCCCAGACACACAGTTTTCACACAATTTGAGATAAAACTCACATACATACACAGACACAAGCACACCACACAAACACACAATTTCAGTTGTAAACAGACACAAAACACATATGAACACAATCGCACCAACAAACACCTGTGCACGATCAAACAGGCTTCTGCACAAAATTCTTATAATCACAAACAGTTGTGCACAATGACACAAGCAGAGATTCCCACAGTCACACAAACACTTGTGCACAAACAAATAAAACACCTGTATTGTAATCACAAACGTGCACAATCATAAGCAAAGACCTTTGTACAATTTACACAAACAATCAAAACCTGTACACAATCACAAACTAACAATCAAATACCGGAAAACAATCACAGGAATACTTGTACACAATCACACAAACTACCAATCAAACACCGGTACACAACCACACAAGGAAAACCTTTGCACAATCACACAAACTGATAATCAAACACCTGTATTCAATCACACAAGCACATGTGCACAAATAAGCTAATCAAACACATGCTCAATCACACAAACACTTGTGCATGATGACACAAGCAGGGATTCACATAATCACACCACATTACACCTGTACGCAATCACACAAACACTTGTGCACTAACAAATAAAACACTTGTACGTAATCACAAACATGTGCACAATCGCAAGCAAACACACAATCACACAAATTACCAATCAAACACCTTAACACAATGACACAAACACTTGTGCACAATCACACAAACTAAACATCAAACACCTGTACACAATCACGCAAACACTTGTGCACAAATAAACTCATGAACACTTGTGCATGATGACACAAGCAGATATTCCCACATTCCCACAAATTAACACCTGTACACAATCACACAAACATTTGTGCACAAACAAATAAAACACATGCACAATCACAAGCAAAGACCTTTGCACAATTCACACAAACAATCAAAAAATCACACAAAACACTTCACAATAACAATCACACAAACTACCAATCAAACACCGGAACATAATCACAAACTAACAATCACACACCTGTACACAATCACGCAAACTAAAAATCAGACACCTGTACACAATCAAGCAAACACTTGTGCGCAATCATACAAACAAAATCTTTGCACAATCATGCAAGCTAAAAATCAAACACCTGTCTCAATCATACAAGCACTTGGCACAAATAAACTAATCAAACACATTTACACAATCACACAAACACTTGTGCATGATGACACAAGCAGAGATTCACACAATCAAAAACATATTGTGCACAATCACACAAACTACCAATCAAACACCGGAGCACAATCACACACCTGTACACAATGACACAAACACTTGTGCACAATCACACAAACTAAAAATCACACACCTGTACACTATCATAAGCAAAATCTTTGCACAATCACACAAACTACCAATAAAACACTGGAACACAATCACACAAACTACCTCAATCACGAACACAATCATAATCACAAGCAAAAACCTTTGTACAATTCACAAAACAATCAAAACGTGTACACAATCACAAAAACACTTGTACACAATCACACAAACCATCAATCAAATAAGAGCACAATCACATTAGCACTTGTGCACAAATAAACTAATCAAACACCTGTACACAATCACCCAAACACAATCACACAAGCGCTTGTGCACAAACTAATAAAACACCTGTATACAATCACATAAATATTTGTAATCACACAAGCAAAGACATTTGCACAGTTCACACAAACACAATCACACAAGCACTTGTGCACAAACTAATAAAACACGAATAAAACAAACATTTGTGCACAATCAAACAAAATAATAATCAAACAATCAAATCACACAAGCAAAGCAAATTTATTTGCACTAATCACACAAGTCATCAAAACCTGTACACCATCACAAAAATCAAACCAATCAAACAAACACCAGAACATAATCACACATACGCTTGTGCACAATCATACAAACTAAAAATCAGACACCTGTGCACAACCACACAAACACTTGTAAACAATCATACAAACTAAAAATCAGACACCTGCAAAGCCTTTGCACAGTCACAATCACTTTCAGGCTCACAAAGATACACAACACGAACAATCAGGCTCATATAGATGCTTACAAAAATTACAGCACTTGTGCTTTGAATGTTTCGTCCCTCACTCTCACACACACACACACACACACACACACACACACACGCACTTCATCAAAGCCTCCAGATGGGTTCGGTCTTTATCGTACCCAAGCTGGTGACATCACTCTTCCACACGGCAGAACTGATGATGAAAGCAAACAGATCTATCTTAACTCGCATTTACCAAATCAATTTTATTTTTACAGTCTCTTGCATATTGGCATATTGACGGCTTCTCACGCGGCGGGACGGAGGGAGGGGGTGCGGAGGAAAACGAGAGGGAAAGGTAGGGAGATACGCTTAATGCCATTTACCATATTTAATGTGTCCATGTCATCATTGAATATCCCCTCTGAATAATGCGGCACTTCATCATAAATTCTTTACAACTTATTTACTTAATGGAGAGAGTTATGGGCCGCTGTCAGGCAGCTAATTAAACATAGTGATACAGCACTGCCGCGCCACGCTGTCATCCGTCCCCCATCTCTCTCTCTCTCTCTCTCTGTGGCTTCTCAGTTTCTTAAATACATATTATTCAAGCGTGCAATAAATTACCGATGGATTAAAATTCATGAAATCTTTTTTTCTTCCATAGAGAATGAATAAGAAAGAAAGACAGCGAGAAAGAGTGAGAGAGAGAGTGCTTGCTCAAGCGACTGTAAATCCACCAATGGGAGACAGCTGCCTTTTCAATCATATTAAAACCCAATGTTTGCACATGTAAGATTTCTGCCATGCTGAGGAGGGAAAAGACAACTTACGAAGTAAAAAAAAAAAAAGTCAGAAGATTAAAATGCAAGTTTAACTGTTGTGTTTTCCAACAAATTCAAACCTTTCAACAGCATTTAGTCAAAGTTAACCATAATTACATACGCCAACCAAACTTAAACCATAATACCACGTCCTGACAAAAAACATCTCTAAAAAACAGCCTGGAACTGGTTATTAACATTTAAATCATCGCCATAAAAACAGGACCAAAATCTGACCGGAGCAGACCAGAATTAATCATGAATAAACATATCATAAAAGCTGAATGCATATAATTCAAAAGGTACTAAAGTGCATACAAGCAATTGTGATTTAGCTGTACTTAAACTATTGCTTAGAACTACTACAAGGTGTGTTTACAGCCACTACTTTACAGATATCACACACCATTGCTTTAATACTAAATGGTCGACCTTCAAGAAAGAGGGTTGGAGTTTCTTTATCAGTGCAGGACGAGTCTATTTAAACGTTCAATTAGCCTGATACCCCTCCTGCGACCTCTCCGGCCTGGCGAAATTAGCCTAAATTGACCCTGACCAAGACAACACTCGACCTCTGGCCTTGTCCTGTGACCCGGTTTCGACTGGGAGGGTAGACTGACTGATATCTGATAGACAGGGTGGTCACGAGGAGGGGCGGCTCAGAGCAACGCTCTTTAACCTGGCTAAAACCGGGATTTATGTGCCTCAGGCTTTAATTGAGTTTGTAAAAAAGTCTAACTCCTCCTACTTTGATGACATCACAGAGGGAGAACTGACCACTCTAATCTGACAGTGAGGTCATAGTGTCAAAAAAAGACTAAAGCGATAATTGTGAGATCTATCTATCTATCTATCTATTCTATCTATCTATTCCCTAAAAAAGGGAATTGTGAATAGGGTACAGTTAGCAGAGAAATGTTTGATTCAGTCAGTGTGGAAAAACTTGACTGGGTTGCATAAGCCAAGTTTCAATCTTTACTGAACACCTCTGGACTGTAAATGCAGAACTTGAGCCAAAAACTCATCACCAAACAGCAATGACTTGTACATACACTATATGGACAAAAGTATTGGGACACACCCTTCTTTTGAACAGAAAAGTGTAGCAACAAAGATGAAATTTATGTTTTTAAAAATTGTATTTCCATCTCTGTTGCTTCAGTTTTGGAAGTGTCTAAAATGACTGTACCCATATGCACAAGTCATTGGTGTTTGGTCTAAGTTTTTGGCTCAAGGTCTACATTTAAATAACACCAGAGGTGTTCAGCTGCGATTAGGACTTGGCTTATGCAGACCAGTCAAGTTCTTCCACACTGACTGAATCAAACATTTCTCTATGAACATTGTCTTATACACACTGGCATTGTCATGTTAGAATAAAAAAGGGTCCTGTCCAAACTTTTGCTATAAAATCAGAAGGACACAATTCCCTAGAGTATCATTATATGCTTAAAAATTAAGATTAGTACTCATGGAAATTACTAAAGTAGTCAAACCTGTTCAATGGATACTTTTGGCAAATAGTGTATCTATCTATTTAGGGCTATGAACCTTCTAACTTGAAGGCTTTTTTCAACATTGCAATTTAAAATCCATTCCCAAATCACTCCAGAATGGCGCCGCAGCCCTGGTTTGGTGTGATGAATAAGCGTGCAAAATCTTCTGTACATATTTTGAGACTTAAGTGGCATTAAAAAGACCTTCAAGGACATTTATATTATGTAATTGGCATAACATTGACCAATAGCCTGTCTAGTAATTGTGACTAATGGGATTACGGCAACTGCTAACTGGGGTTAGTGCGAGATCACAGAGCCGAGTAGAGGTGCTTCACCATAAAACACGAAGGCCAGGGTTAATCACGCCACCTCGCTACTGATGACAGTGAAACCCTCAGTCGTAACAGCGGCCCATGAGCCCACGTTATCTCCTGTGCTTTGTCTCCAACCGTGTGGGGATTTTCTTATCTGAACATGGCTGTTATCACACTGTAGGAGAGCACATCTTAAATTCATCGTTTGATCCTACCTCCCATGCCTGGGTGGCATTGTCTGGGCTGTGTCTTGATGTTCCCTCATAGGGTCCGAGACGTTCTCCCACCTCCAGTCTCCTCTGGCTCCAGACACCCAGGGTTCCTCTGGTAATGGCCGACTCGCGGACCTCAAAACCTGGGGGCACCGATTCTACCCCATCTCCGGCCAGGTACACAGAAGTGTGGAATGACGGGTGGAAGGGGGACGGGTCGACTGGGGAGACCGCATCGCCTGATAGGCCAGGGGATGGAAGGTCATTTGCACTGGCCAGTGGGACTGGATCTGCATCAGACACTCCGCCAACTTCTTCCAGGTCATCAGAGGCGAAAAGAGAAAAGTCCTCTCCATCTCCTAATCAAGAAAAAAAAAGAAACATTTTACTATTTAAAGCTGCTGTGTAGAATTTCTACTCCTCTGAATGGACCAAACTGAATTTCAATGTGTTTGTTGTAGTGGCCAATAAAGTACTGACTAGCAATTTTGTCTGGTGCCTGAGAAAAAGTGCCAAAGAAACTGTATTAAAGCTTCAGCTTTGAGACCTCATATTTATAAATCCCACCGGTCATTATATGCACACTGAAATACATGTATTCTTACATTTCAACAACTGACAATAGAGTCCAACATTCAAGTTAAAATTACATTAATTTCAGCGTTTGTAACAACTAAACAAAACACTTGACAATAATTGAAGGTGAAAATATTATACAACGGCTTTCATTACTGATTAGTCGGGTCTGTGTGAAGTGTGCAGAAAACCACTGCCATTGATGTAATTTATGGAAACTAACTGAAATACTTACAGTTGAAGTCAAAAGTTTTCATACACCTTGCAGAATCTGCAAATTGTAAATTTTTATTTTTTACCAAAATGAGTGGGATCATATGAAATGAATGTTATTTTTTATTTACTACTGACCTAAATAATATATTTCACATCAAAGAAGTTTACATATAGTCCACAAGAGAAAATAATATTTTTATCTTTTTTCTTAATACTGTGTTGTTACCTGAATGATCCACAGCTGTTTTTTCTGTTTTGTTTTGTTTAGTGACAGCTGTTCATGAGTCCCTTATTTGTTCTGAACAGTCAAACTGCTTGCTGTCGTTCATAAAAAATCCCTCATGTCCCACAAATTCTTTGATTTTTCAGCATTTTCTGTCTTTGAACCCTTTCCAATGACTGTATAATTTGAAGATCCATATTTTCATGCTGAGGACAACTGAGGTGCTTCAGAAGGAAACAAGATGCATTAAGAGCGGAGAGTGAAAACTTTTGAACAGAATTAAGATGTGTACATTTTTCTTATTTTGCCTAAATATCATATTTTCTCATTTAGTACTGCCCTTCAGAAGCTACGGTAGATACTTACAAAGGGTTTAAATATACAAAAATGCTGAAAACCCCAAGAATTTGTGGGACCTGAAGGATTTTTTTTTTTTTTTTTTAAAAGCCACTTAACTGTTCAGGACAAACAAGGGACTAAACTATCACAAAAACACACAGCTTTGGATCATTCAGGTAACAACACAGTATTAGAAATCAAGTGTATATAAACAATCAAGAGTCATTTTTATAAATGTAACTATTATTTTCTCTTGTGGACTATATGTAAACATCTTTTATGTGAAATATCTTATTCAGGTCAGTACTAAATAAAAAATAACATGCAAAACTATAACTGTAAATAACTGTAAAAGGTCACAGATTAAGGACTTGAAGCTGTGAGAAAGGTGTACAACCCAAGTTGTCAAAAACACGACAATGCTTTATATTAGGCTAAGTGACTCAAACAAACTCATAAGAATATTGGATAGCGTCTGGCCATGTCAGGTGATTTGACAATCGCATGTGCTGTTTAAAGTGTCTGAGACATGTTTTCCCCAGCGTATAACTTACTATTTACAGTTATATCATTATCTGTAAACATATTAAGTTCATTTTTGCGTGAAGACGTATCCTGACAGCAACCGAGTCTCCGAGAGCACCAGTGCGCATGTGCGTAACAGACGGCGCGCAAAATAAAACAGATTGCATTTATTGGCACCCAAATATATTTATTTTGTGAAAATATGTTTTTTGAACATTAACATTAGGTTCAAATTCTTTACACTTATAGATATGAGGGCAGTAATGTAAAGGGGAGTCATTTATTGTAAAAGGAGGTATATGAAGAAAATAAATACTTCCAAAATATGAGTAACAAACACAGGCGAACACAGTTTCAGGCATTGTACCAGTACAGTTCCAGCACTATTTAAAAGTACTTCTTTTTATTTGTTTTTGAAAATCCACACTTCCAGACCACAGCCAGCCCTTATATGCGCCCTCTGCAGATACGAGTAAATATACATAGCACCATGAAAAAATATTTGACCACTAGAGCTGTTAAACAAACACAGGGAAGGGGAAAGTGGTTTGTGTCTGTGATAACACTTAATACAGCCTGGATAAGAAGGTGTCTGGGGTGATAATCATCTTCGTGGCCTCGCCGGTTACGCCCTGTCATCCTCCTCCCGAGGCCCGCTTCGGATTGTTTGGATACAGGAGGAGGGGGAATCTCCAGCGGGAAGCGCTGACCGATCCTTGGACTCACTGTGCTGCCCCCAATACTTTTATGCTTCCTTTTCCCCATTTTTTTCCATCGACCCAGGCAAAGAGGATTCAGTGTGAAAACAGCGGATACTGTATCTGCTTAGGTTAATTATGAGCTGAACACAGGGAGGATGTTGTCTGGTGACCTGTGACCTCTTGCTCAACTCGGAGAGGAAAGCCAGCGCGTGGCTGATGAGGGAAGTCTTCATATTGTCTGTCCTTAAATACCATTCCTTCAGGGACTCAAGTACATGATACTGTATACCAGGGTTTCCAAAAAGGAGGTTGGTGAAGTGAGTTGATAAAAAGCTAATAATTGATTAAATGTAACATTAAAATAAACAAATGGGGCTGCATAATTAATCAAAATAAAGCTGAAATAGCAATACATCAGACAGCAATTTAATAAAAATTTATAGTCAGCGCTGTGTTTTTTATATGCTTTCAGCTTATAATACCATGTTTTCAGAGTTTAAATATTTCTATACACAGTACAGTCTTTAAAATAAATAAATAAATTATATCCTTATTCTTCATTCAATGCGACAGTAAGCCTATGGGCGAGACTTACGGTTCATTAGCAGCTATGGGGAAATAACGGGAATAATAACAACATGCAGTAAATGGTAAAAATGTTTGCACTACAAACCAGTGTGTTCATAACTAAAATAATACATTAAAATAATACGGTAAGACACACCAATTTGCAATATCAAGCAGCAAAAAAAGCAGTTTTGCACAGCTAAAAATAGCTGGGTGCGGATGTTACCGAAAGCCACACTTATACAATTTACAAAATGGCAGAAGATGAATTTTTTCCCCTTCTTACAGGAAAAATAAAGTGGATATAATTTGTTTTTGTATACTGTTTCTTTAATTATCCCGACCAGCCTGACACAGCAACAGTGAATCAACAAATGGGGTGAGTTTGGGGTGGGACTATCTATTTTGTCCATCCAATAGAGACAGAGTGCATTTAGGCCACGCCCACACCGGGGAGAAAACAGTCCATTGACTCTCCATTGACTTTGTATTGCGTGAATCGGCCTTCTTGTCATTTCTAACTTATAACAAAAAACAGAACAATGTTTAAAAGCTAAAAAGGTGTACAGTAAACAAGTTAAAAAACACAGAACTACGTTTTTATATCCTGTTGACCCCCAAAAAACGAACGTTTAAGAACACAAATAGTTGTAGATGTCAGGGTATTTCATGTTGGGCCATTCAGTTGGATAATTCTCCAGCAAAAGGAAGGTAAGGAAAAAGAGCGCTGCCACAGACTAATAAAATTTAGTTTCTCAATGTATCTCTTCATTTCAGGTTTACATAGTGTGGTGAAATAATCCTTTGACATGGTTAAAAATAATGATTGTTTACTGTCACCGATTAAGTTTCCTGCCAATGGGCGTAGATCTCAGAGTAATATGGCACGTTGAGCTCTACTTTTTGTGTCCTTAAACGCTCGTTTTTTGGGTCGACAGCTAATAAAAACAAAGTTTGGGTTTTTTTTAGCTGGTTTACTGTACACCTTGTCACATAGCATCTTTTAGACATTGCTCTGTTTTTTGTTATAAGTCAGAAATGACAAGGATGCAGCTTCCCGCAATTCTAAGTCAATGGAGAGCATTGGATTGGTTTCCCCCAAGTTCGGTGTGGTTTTCAGATTATGATGCATGTCGCTCTGTCTCTATAGAAGATGTTGCTGTGACTTTTATTGATGTTTTGTGATGTGACGTCACCTAGCAACATTTGACAACTTTTCAAACAGGCTTTGGCTACTTTAGCAACACTTGTTAGGAAACATGTTTGAAAATAATCAAAACTTCAGCTTCAAAACGCTCTTCTATAGTGCTTTTGACGTGACGCTCATACTTTACTTTAAATCTTTAAGACGAAACCTCTTCGGCAAAAGTGTTTAAATACCTATGCTAACGCACTTCAACTGCCGGTATCACTAGTGCACTGGGACCGGAGAGGCTGTGCTAAAAGCTAAGACACAGTGCTAACATGCTCTACCTAATGTGCCGTTGCTAACACGCTTGGAGCTAACCTGCTGTGCGTAAGTCACGGCGGGGCTAACATGCTGTGGCTAGCATGCTGTGGCTAACGTGTTGTGACAGGTAGTGGTGAGTGCTAATGAGGGCTGGGCCGGTGCTCCTGCACATCTTCCTGTCTCCTCACATTCCTAACGCTCAGAGGGGCTCAACGCTACACGGTGCCTTCAGAGTCACGGTCATCTTGTTCACAACTCCACTTTAGCCCCGTCTCATTAACGGGCATCTCCGAAAATATTAAAGAGAACGTGTAACATTGAATGATGTTTGCAGTGTCAGATGAGCAATTAAATAGTTAGGTTCACTTCCAGAGTAACAAAAATCCTGATAATTTACTCACCCCTATGTCATCCAAGATGTTCAAATTTTTTGAGGAAAACATTCCAGGATTTTGGTCCATGTAGTGGACTTTAATGGTGGCCATCGTGTCAAAGGTCCAAAATGCAGTTTCAGTGCAGCTTCAATAGGCTCTACACAAATCCCAGCCGAGGAATAAGGGTCTTATCTAGCGAAATGATCTGCCATTTTCATGTATGGCACTAGCTGGACTTCACATATTATTACGTAACAACACTGGTCTCTACATACACAGACTATTAAGCTCTTGCACTACACATTAATTGCAATCTGTCTGGATTGCACTGTTATCTGCCATTGTCACTTTATCTTCATAAGTCACTTTATCTTTCATACATCTTTATAATTAATGCCACTTTATTTTGTTACTTGACTTTTACTGGAAATTTGTATTTTTATATATTATTTATTTTTGTACGTAATTGTATTTTACTTCTTGTTATTGTTAATGTTACCTGTATGTATCTAGGGTTTGAGAGTAACGCAATTTCAATTCTCTGTATGTATGTACTGTATATATAGCAGAATTGACAATAAAGCAGACTTTGACTTCGACTTTGACTGGAAAGTTTACACACGGTTAGTTTGTGTGTCTACTTTGGTAAAAAAAAAAAAAAAAAACTCCATCTCATTTTCTCCTCCAACTTCAAAATCGTCCAACATCATTGTTTTACCTTTTATTTGTGAAGGACGTTTGACTT
Organism: Cirrhinus molitorella; assembly: GCA_033026305.1. Lineage (NCBI taxonomy): Eukaryota > Metazoa > Chordata > Actinopteri > Cypriniformes > Cyprinidae > Cirrhinus > Cirrhinus molitorella. The sequence continues at coordinate 5,124,827 of CM065134.1, read as the reverse complement.
TTTTTGCATGTTCGCTTTGTAAGCACTGGGCTGATTCTTCTGCGTTCTCAAAGTGATTACTTAATGCATGAGGTAGAGCTAGTGCAAGACAAGCATTTGTGGTTAAAAAGTATATAAATTTTTACTTTTACAATGACCAATTTGCTAGATAAGACCCTTATTCCTCGGCTGGGATTGTGTAGAGCCCTTTGAAGCTGCATTGAAGCTGCAATTTGGACCTACAATCTGCTGATCCCAATTGAAGTCCACTATATGGAGAAAAACCCTGGAATGTTTTCCTGTAACATGCGGGTGAATAAATTATCAAAAAATGTTACATGAATCCTTTAAAGATAACACTAAAAGGATTTACCAGCTAATTTACCTCAATAATGTGACATACTTTAAGATATCCAACAAGAACAAAAATGTAGAGCAGGATTTGATTTTATGGAGGCAAACAATTTCATATTCATTTTAAATGATACTGTTCAAAAGTCTTTGAATTAGTCTCATGTTCACAAAGGCTACATTTACATATACAGCAAAAACACTAATAGTCTGAAATATTACTATAAAAAAAATTCTGTTTCTATTTAAGTGTATTACAAAATGTAATTTATCCCTCTGATGCAAAGTTGAATTTTCAGCAGTCATTACTTTTCATATTTATGCTGTATAATCAATGCTGAAAACAGTTGTTTTGCTTAATATTAGTTTGGAAACCATAATACACTTTGTTCACTATTCTTTGATGAAAAAAAAGTTCAGGTCATTTTTATCAATTGAATGCATGCTTGCTGTAAAAAAAATATTAACTTTCTTTATAAATTGTGCATAGTAAGACCAGGAACATGCATTATGAGAGTAAATGGGTAAATTTTTCATGTTCACTTTTTAATACTGGATGGATTTTATTTCAATGTAGTTTATAAAAGAAAGAAAGAAGACAGGTTAAAGATGTGCTGTAATCATTAATAGTTAATCTTTCCTTCTATTCCTATGATTTACAGCAAAGTATGAGTATGGAAGCCCATTTCTTCCACTGAATAAAAAATAAGAAAAGGTAATTGCAACTTTTTATCTGACAATTCTGACGTGATGTTACTATGAGTTATAAAGTCAGAATTGCAAGAAAAAACTCACAATTCTGACGTTTTTTCTCAGAATTGCGTGATATAAACTGGCAATTGCAAGTTATAAAGTCAGAATTGCAAGACATAAACTTGCAGTTTTGAGAAATAAAGTCAGAATTATGAGATATAAACTCACAAATCAGACTTTTTTCTTAGAATTGTGTAAAAAAAAATTGCGAATTACAAACAATTACTTTCTTGCAATTGTGACTTTTTTTCTCAGAACTGTGAGATATAAACTCAATTCTGAGAACATATCAGTCTTTTTCTCCCCTCAAAATTGGACTTTATATCTCACAATTCTGACAAAAAAGTAGGAATTCTGAATTTATTTCTCACAACTGTGAGTTTATATCACACGATTCCAAAAAAAAGTTTGAATTCTAACTTTATATTTTGCAGTTCTGACTTTATAACTCGCAATTGCTAGTTTATATCTAACAATTCCGAGAAAAAAGTCAGAATTGCGAGTTTGTATCATTCAATTCTGAGAAAAGAATTGTGAAATAAAAATCGCAATTACCTTTTTTATTGTTTATTCAGTGGCGGAAACTGGTTTCCATAGCAAAGACATGAAATGAATGCTAAGGCAGTATAAGATGACAAGGGCAAAGAAACCTGACATACTACAACTTCTCACGCAAATTGTTATGGTAATAATGTCATCAAGATATTAAAACAAAAAAATAGACACATTAGTGGTCTAGACGCTGTCTAAAACAGTTTTCCTCCACAATGATGCAGCCAAACGTAGGTATCTCCAGATATTACTCCTGACTCTGAATCACAGGTGATCTGAGAGCGCTAAGTCCTTCCAGATGTCGTCTTGTGCCACTTACAATATTTTACTTTGTGGTGCTGCACGCACGCGCACACACGCAAACGCATCTGCATGCTTTAAAATGACAGCTGAGGACCTGGTTGAGGCCTCCGCCGTACGCCTGTGAATCCGCTAAGCACGAGAGGCCATAACGATCATCCGAGCCGTGCCATTTAAAATTGCCCCTGCCCACAGAGAGAGTGAAAGCTAGTTGGCCGCAGTCTTCAAACCCTGAGCTTTTAAAGGTAACTCAATCTCTCCTCTGCCATCCCTCCCTTCCTGCGGCTCCAACTGATCGACTTCATTCTGCCCGTTAAAGAAACGAGAGGAAAAAAACGCCACGGCACAGGACACTCAAAAGCAGTTTTTTGGTCTATAAACATATATATTTCTGAAAGGTAAACGTCCCTCAAGAAAAATATACCAAACATAGTGCAGAATGTGGACTGTTTCTTAAAAAGCGGCCGTGGTTTGAGTATTAGATTGCAGATAAAGTATACGGCTTGGCGCTGAGGCTTTCGCAGAACTTCCCTCCGGTTTTATTTGCTTAGAATTAATTGATTCGATTAGGATAAGAAAATTGATCAACCGCTGAAGTGGAAAACGCAGTGCGCAGACGTGAACCAGAATCTGATGCGAAGGCCGTGGGAAACCCAGGATTTCCTGTAACCTCGATCTGTGGATCCTTCTAAACAAAAAAGCACCCCACCTTCAATTGAGATGATAACATCGGCATGAACACTAACTAGCAATTATGATGTCATTGCGATAAATGGATATTATTGTCCTGGGAAAAGTCACCTATAGAACATCCCTGATTAAGAATGGGACATTCAAGAACAGAACGCTGACAGAACGGCCTATAAATGTCCCGCCGATGATGTCACTTACACCCAACAATCACAAAGAATAGGAGCTTTTCCTGTCATTTAATACAGAACATAACTCATCACTTCCTGTTCCACCCTGCAAGTGGCATTTAAAGCACTGGTGAACAAGTATGTGTGTGAGTGTGTGTCTGTGTGTGTGTATAAAGGCATTCATTGTTAATGTTTATTTTTCTCTAGTGTGACACATGCTTTTGGAAAACCAAGATGGATAGAGCGATAGCAATAGATAGAAGGGACAAGAGATTGATGACGTGCCAAGAACTGGATGAAGTATGTCGTTTACATACATAAACATCAGCGTGGCACACTAACAAATCAATCTCCTTAAACTTTTCATTAGTGTAGCGTGTTTAATTCATAAAGCAGCTGTGTTAGCTGCAGGGATGATATCGAGCAACAGACTTCATACAGTGTGATATTAAAACTGACGTATTTACCATCAAAAACACACACACACACACACACACACACACACACACACACAGGAGCATGTGAGATGACAATCACTCAAGTAATCAGTCTAAGTCTACTTCTTGATATACATTTTATTAGTTGAATTCCAAAGGAATCAAACCCGCAACCTTTGTGCTTCAGTCTACTGATAAAGTTATTAAATTATGAATTATATAATTATGTAATTATATTAAATAGATAATGATTAATTCTATTACTAAACATTTATTATTATTTATTATTATTATTATTATTATTGTTGTTGTTGTTGTAATTTGAATAAATTTTTTAGAATTTAAGAAATTTAGGGGGAAAATTAATAATATATATATATAATTATTCATTTTATATTCATTCATTTTTATTAGAATTTAAAAAAATACATAATTTAACATAAGTGCAGTTATAAATAAATTTAAATGACAAATTATTAATAATTGTTAATTTTATTATTAAATATGTATTTTACTATTTTTATTAGTAATTCTAATTAGATTTTTAGTATTTAGGACATTTGAGAATATTATGTTATTATTATATTTTGTAATTTACATTTTTAATGTAATTTTATTATATATATATAAAAATAGTAATAATAATTATAATAACTATTATTATTATTAATTATTATCATTTTTAGAATTGTAAAATTATATTAAATATTATTATAATTAAAATTAAATACAGTTATAAATAAAAATAAAAAATATAAATAATTATTAATTTTATTGTTAAATATTTATCACTATTTTAGATTAGATTTTTTGTACTTAGGAAATTTGAAAGTTATTATTATTATTATTATTATTATTATTTTATAATTTTGAGTTCTAAGGTAATTTTATTTTTAATTAATTTTTTGAATTTAGGGAAACAAAATTCAAATTAATATATATGACTATGACTATTATTATGATATCATTATTATTTATCTAATTTTAATTTTGTTATTTTTATTATTATCATTTTTAGAACTTTATAAAAAAATATAATTAAAATTAAGTACAGTTATACATAAATATATTATTTTAATAATTATGAACATTATTATTAAATGTTTATAAATATTTTATTATTAATTTTAATTACATTTAAAAATTCTATAAAATATTAATGAAAAAAAAGTGCAATTACAATAATTGTACAAAAATATGAATAATTATTAACTTTTCATTATTCATTTTAGTATTTAACCCTTGAACTGTCAAACATTTTGTAATATGACATCATGTACATGTACAATTTCCATGGTAATGCAATGTCTGATTTTAAAATGCTTTTCAAAGGATGAATTTTGAGATTTTAAGTTTTCATGTGATATAATTTGTTATGAGTTCTAAAGCATGATAGGGAAAAAGGAAATGAAGAAAGTCTTTTTGTGAAAAAGGTCTGAACTCCTGTTATGAAGTAGATTTTTGAGGTGCACTCTTGTCATAAATCAATCTATTACTTTTCCTACATAAAAAAGTGGTGAAATATCTATTTAAGAGTCTTAGACCTTCCCAACAACATAGTTTGTCATAATTAGATTAGGATTTTTTTTTTTTTTTGCAATATGGTGAAGTAAATTAATCCAAGTTAATCTAAACTGGTATAATGATAATATAATTTGTTAAAAATAAAATAAATTAATTAAAAAAGAATGCCAGAGGAAGAAGAAGAATCAAAATAGAAGCATTTTCACTAGTGGTGTTCTAATCATGTCTAAATTCTAAATGGAATGCTAATTCCAAGTGTATTATGAAATATAATGCATCGCTTATGGCACGCAAGTCAGTTCATTACTTATAATTTTGTGAGTAAACATCAGCGAGTGTGTGTGGATGTGTGCGAGCGTGTGTCGCGTTCACCTCTGCTCCGGGGTTCTGCTGTGCTCATACATCACGCGATTACTGTGGGCGGCACGGGACCCCGCGTCATTACCACCAGCATTAAAGATGATAGAACCAGCCATTAATCACCATGACAACACGCCCTAATGGAGAGGTGACCCAGTCAACGCCCGCGGACGTCGGGACGAACGCGCACCTATAGGACGAAAGCCAGCTATCGCGCGCACACACACACGCTCACCCTGCAGCGGTGTAGTCTGTAAATATAGAAACGAGGCGCTCTTGAGGGCCGCGCTGAGATCACAGTCTTTAAACGTGATGATTGAGAGGGCAGATTAAGATAGAAAAGATCTAAAAAAGGCCGAAACCTTTTCCTCGACTCTTTCTCTCTTGTTTACTCTCTGGCGGTTTGCTCGCACACCTCCTTCTTCATGCTTAACGTAGTTGACAACTCACCCCTTCGCCACAAAGCAACACACGGCAACGTTTCCTACTTTCGGCTATCAAACGTTTCCCACCTGCCAACGTTCGCGAGGAGCTCTATAATACCTGGAGAGAGAGAGACATCCGTTAACATGGCCATTTTTCTACCTCCTGTGGAGGGATGAACTCCGTATCCTCTTGGTTTAAAGGCGGCAGGCACATTCTCTGCGCTCCAGGCCACTAGTGACAACAGGAAGAGCCGTTTTTACCAGGTCCAGGATTTATCACTTCATTGAGAGACAGCCAGAGGGCTGAGAGAAGAGAAACCCGGCCTGATAAGCAACAAAACAATACGACGGCTGTTACAAGCGCACTGGGCCCGTTTCCCAGCTGAAGACTATCCGGCCAAGACTACGGCTAAAATGAATTTTCTATGGTGTATCAATATCAACTTCATTTTGTTCAACGCCAGACCTAATCTCTTTGTTGACATCTCTGGAAAATGTCGCATTAAATATGCTGAAAATATTCCAGCATGTGTTTTCGGTGTATCAAATGGATTTCATATTTAAGACCTTTTATAAACTGATATATCTCCTTGTATAAACAAACAAAAAAAAATATTGATTTATTATTTGTTTGAAATATTTATTCATGTAATATTATTATTTCTTTACATTTACATTAGAGTAATAATATTTAATATTTTTACCTATCAAATAAATGTATTTATTTATATATTATTTCTATATTTTAAATTGAATAACTTATTTAAATAACATCAATTATATATTCTTTATTTAATTTAGGGATTTCATAAAATTATAAAAAAATAATATACATAATTTAATAATCAGTACAATTATTTGTAATTGTTAATAAGTTAAAATATATATGATTTTTTTTTTTTTTAAATATTTATTTAATTTAGTATTTAGTATTTAATTTAACTGTTAAACCAGAGTCTAGAAAATTTAAATGTAAAAAAGCTATATATGTATAAATTGTTTTCTCATATATGGTCCACTTACATTTTTTTCCAATTCCATTTTCCATTGTAATTTTTCTGTAAAATAAATAAATAAATAAATGAATATATCTGTTTTTATTTAATACAATTTTATTTGATACAATTACACACTTTAATATTATTATATACCAAAATTTGTATAATAAATAAATAAATAAATAATAAATAAATATATTTATTTACTTATTTATTAAAATTACACACTTTAATATTATTACATACCAAAATTTGTATTATATATAATAAATAAATAAATAATAATAAATAAATATATTTATTTACTTATTTATTAAAATTAAAAAAAAAAATTATATTGCACACAATATTATTACATACCAAATTCATGTAATTTTTTATACATACATTTTCTATTTAACATTTGCAATAATAAATTAATATTTGCTAGTTTTATTTTTGATATTTTCATAAAAGTATTATAATAACGGTAAATAATTAGTTAATATATCTAAATAATTTACACACTTTAATATTATTACATAACAAATACATATCATTTTTTACATTTTCTATTTAATATTTGTAATAATTAACGTTGTCAATTTAAAAATCTTTAATCATCTTTAGTAATTCTTTAGTAATTACCAATTACTAATAATTTTAATGATTTCAATAAAGTTGACATGCTTTTTGTGTATTTAACCATAATAATATGGTTATGGTATAATAATATATATACTTTTTTGCTACAAATAAAAGTTTGTAATGTAGGGCCCAATGAAATCTGTTTTTTCCAAATTCATTTTTTTCGTTTTAATTTTTATGGATTTTTTTTTTTTTTTTTTTTTTTACCTATTTCATTTTTCTGTATGCTTTAATGGTTAAATAAAAAATATCAATAAAAAACGTCTAATTAATTGAAATCGTGAAAATTACTAGTAATTGGTAATTAGTAAATATATATTTATATTCATATCTAATTCATATAATTTTTTCTATACATAAACTTTCTACACACAGAAAAAAAGGGGTTTAAAATTGTACCTTTTTTCCTGGAGCAGTACCCTTTAAAGGACATATCTGTACCTTTTTTACCCTTAATAAGTACATATTAGTAAAACGTCTGATTTTACAACATTGGAAGTCTGAGGCAGTACCAACATTTGATATGTGGATCATGGATTTGGGAAAGATTTTGCAATTGAAAAAGATTCGCTTTATTAAGGAAAGGAATCAATTTGATGGGCAAATCTGCAGACTGTTCCGGTGCATCATAGTTGCTATAATGTTTCACTTAGATCTCTTTTGTCATTGTTTCACTCAACTAGCACATTCAGTCGGAAATACTCAATCCACAAGCAGCCTTCAAGCACTAATTTCCATAAACGTTGACTTTTGCATCAATTATTCGCATCAAACTTAGTGCGAACAGGCCTTAACCCTATTTCTAAGCCTAACACATGCCATCAGATCCTGAAAAACTCTTTACAGCTTTCAAGATGTGCTCACAGACAGACCAGCATGGCTGCAAAGCGCTGCACGAGAGACATTCCAGCTCAAATCTCCATTCCGCCCCATATGAATCCCTCGCTAACAAACTCCAGACTCCGTTACCAGCCTTTGTGTACGGAATTAAGACTCTCGGCTCTCTCACTGGCCACTGGAGACCGGCAGGACTAAATGAGTACATTTGTCTTCTCAATGGCCTGGCTGATTGGATGTTTAAAAAGAGTGTGTGAGAGAGTACGAGAGTGTGCGTCTGTGTTTGTGTGTGTGTGTGTGTAGAGCAGATGTAAGTCTACGGCCCAGAGGGAAAGAGGAGCAGTCGGCACAATACATAATTAACCCGGACACTCCATTGAATGAGAGCGCCATCGGATCAGGGTGAGAATCCTATAGTTTCAGACAAACATTCGCTGCAACAGTATTAACTCAACGGCCGTCCACACAATCTCTCTTCAGCGTTCAATCACACACGGATTTTCTCACACATATAAAAAAACCAACAACAGTCATACTGCATAAAGTGTGTGAGTATTCCACAAGCACTGAATGTGGATGATGTAATGCATTTGACAAAATGTGCAGCAACCGAGTCTTGGGTACTGTATCCCATGATGCAATGCAAATCAGCCAGACTGCAAAGATTTTACGAGATTTATATGATTTTTACACAAAATTGGATTAAAAAAGCAAAATAGCTGTTTACTTTATGACAGCTGGACACCACTTGCTGAATTAAACTAGATTTAATTAAATACAACTTTTAAATGAATAGTTTTATATTTTACCATTGTTTGTTTCATGGGATTATAGCTTTTCTTTCACTACAGCTGTCAAGAGCATCTTTTTATCCAGTTTTTTGCCCCTAATTTTTTTATTTTATTTATTTATTTATTTTTTTTACAATAAGTTTTACTGGATTCCATTTGAACTTTTCTAGACTCTGATTTAAATATCAATCAAAAAGCATGACTGATTAATCGAAATCATGAAACTTACACAATTTAACAGGGCCCTATGAATGCATTTGTGCAACTGGACCACAAAACCTAGTAGCTAAGGTATATTTGTATCAATAGCCAAAAAAAGAACACTGCATAGGTCAAAATTATTGATTTTTCTTTAATGCCAAAAGTCATACGGATATTAGGTAAAGATCATGTTCCATGGAGATATTTTGTACATTTTCTACCATAAATATATTAAAACTTCACTTTTGATTAGTAATATGCATTGCTAAGAACTTAATTTAGACATTTTTTAAGATGATTTACTTTGCAGCCTCAGATTCCAGTTTTTTGTTTTGTTTTGTTTTTTAAATAATTGCATCTTTAGTTACCAAATATTGTCCTTTCCTAATAAACCATACATCAGTGGAAAGCTTGCTTATTTATTCATTTATTCAAATTTATTATAAATAAAAAAAACATTACCCTTATGACTGGTTTTGTGGTCCAGGGTCACTTTTTTTCTCAAATTAAATTTTTTATTTTGTATTTTTTTTTTTTTTTTTACCAAATCCATTTTAAGCATCTCTAATTAGTTAATTTATTAAACATTTATGTACTTTTATTTTATTTATTTATTTATTTTCCCCAGAAATACTGTGTTGTTTGTTTAAAATTTTCTGGTAAATAAATTCTGGTAAATAATTTTGGGTAAATATTGATATAAAAATAATGTTGTAATAATCATTTTATAAGTAGTAGTATTACTACCATTACATATTACATACACATTACATACCAATAATATTTCTGTCACAGTTTAAGTTAAACCAAACTTTTATTTTGACAGGTCCCTATGAACATATGCTTTTATCCAGTGTAATTAACAAATGTGACCCTGGGCCACAAAACCAGTCATATTTTTTGAGATTTCTACATCAATTATAAACTGAATAAATAAGCTTTCCACTGATGTATGGTTTGGAAAATCTGGAATCTGAGGGTGCAAAATAATACAAATATTGAGAAAATCGCCTTTAAAGTTGTCCAAATGAAGTTCTTAGCAATCCAAAAGTAAGTTTTGATATATTTGCGGTAGAAAATTTACAAATTATCTTCATGGAACATGATCTTTTTTTAATATCCTAATGTTTTTTGCCATGTATTTTTGGCTGTTGCTACAAATATACCCATGCTACTTAAGGCTGGTTATGTGGTCCAGGCTGCACAAATGAAGAATACAAGCGATTCCTTTTAAAGTTTTGGGAAAATATTGTACATATTGAATATAGAATATATTTTTATTGGTTCTACATCTTGCCAACCGTAACCCCTTAAACACCAACAAAATGTTTTTCTTTCCCACAGAGTTAAATCATATAAACATTTTAAATCAATTTTTTAAGTCAACAGTGTGATTTATTTTTTATTTTTTAATTTTTTTAAGTTTATGTGTGTCTGTTGTGTTTTATTACTTACGTCTGGTAGACAAGAAAAACGTGTCTGTGTAACAAGTCACACACACACACATACACACACACACACACACACACCTCCCTCTCGCTCTCACTGCGACTCTATCAGCCTCTCGCACAAACATACATCTTTATCCAGCGCTTGTTGTCAGACAACATTAGATAATTAATAGGTCATTTGTCAGGCTTGTGAGAAACATGTTAAAGTCCCTCTGAGCTCCCAGGACACAAGCAGCTGTCTGCCACACTTACACACACACACACACACACACATGCACCCGCTCTTTTAATTAATTAGCATTAGCAGTGATTAATAATGAGCCTCTCATGGCTGGGATGTTTGCATATGTGTGTGTGCGAGTATATCTGTGTGTTTAGGGCAGTCACGGTGCGCCTTGTTGTACAGTGTTAATTGGTCGGCTCAGCATTGTGTATTAATGAAGTGTTGTTCCATGAGCCGAGAGTCAATGACGAGCTGAAACAATGCACTCGTTAATTAAGATGCTCTTAGCGAGTCGCACAGGTCATGTGTGAGTATGGGTATGTTCAAAATGGAACACTGATGCACTGCATACTGCACATACTGTTGTTTAAGTATATGTGATAGTATGCATTATGCATTATGCAATGATATGTGTTTTTTTATATGTTAGTTCAGATTTTAAGTCCAAATTTTTTATAAACATGTTTTATAAATCACAGAATCCAGTCATAAAAATTAAATTTAGCTACTGTATAACACAGAATGTCATGGAATTTGCCACCTTGTGGATGAATAAATCAAAGCAGGTCAGTATACTTAAATCAAAACGCAATATGAAGTAGTGTCTGTGAATATTATGTCGCAAAAATACTATTTGAATATGAGTCCTGCATGTTCTGCATGTCTCTGTGTGAATTAATGGCGCAGACGCACTGTTTCGTTTACTACACACATACTGATGCACACAGTGTGAGGTTTTTAGCCTTTGCGGCCTCAATAGATGAGTACATGAACACATAAAACATCTCTAGAACTTCCCTGAGAGTCACTTCATGAGCATTTTACCATTTCTTTTGAGAAAAACTATCATCATATCATATACGTCAGAAACTTATAGGTCTTCGCAGCAACACGTCAAAATTAAAGTTTGGTTTAACTTGAAGAAATTGTGACAGAAATATATTACTTAACGTTATGATAGTACAGCTACTACTAATAAAATAATTATTACAACATTATTTTTAAGGAATATTTACCTGAAAAATATTTACCAGTATTAATTAAAATGAATGGAAAACACAACATTTGGTAAAAAATAAATCTGAGAAAACAATAAAATGTATTTCAAAGGCAAATGTCATTTTTGTTAAACGTTTCATAAATTGCTGTTAAATTGTGTAAGTTTCATGATTTCAATTACTTAGGCATGCTGTTTGATTTGATATATATATATTTTTTCATTTAACTATTAAAACAGAGTCTAGAAAAGTAGAAAATGGAATCCAGAAAAATCAAAAAGCAAAAAAAATGGAATGGAGAAAATGGAGAGAAATATGTTCTGCTAAATGAATAAATGTATGTAAAAAATAAATAAAAATCCTAAAATAAGATAAACGTACATAAAATATGTGAAGTAAGTTTGTTTAAAAAGTTAAGTTGATTTGTTTTTTGTTTTAAGCACAAACCACACTAAAATTTGCTTTGTTTAAATCAATTTTTAAAATAGTTTGGCAATGGGGGAAAATAAAGCAACTTAATTCAACATACATTTTTTGAAAAATAAATTAAAAAGATAAAATACTGATTAAAAATGTTTTTTAGGAGCGTATGCATGCACATATATACACACACTAGGGTTAATGTGGTGGTATGTTAAACCACAATCAATATCATTGACGGAGCAGCATGACTGCACGCATATCAACTAGAGCACTTTATATCATTAAGAGTCCCAAACCACAGACAGCCAACATATGCTCTCTCTTTCTCTCTCTCTCCCTCTCTCTCTCTCTGCCAGATGAGTTTTTATGAGGGCTGGACTGTTTCATTTGATTTAATGAGTCACAATCCCAGTCGACTGCTTATTCAGACCTGCCACGACTCACAGAAAACACACACTAATAACCCGCAGAAACACACAAACACAAGACAAAAGCTTAAAACTAAATGCTTACAATGATAACATGAAATATTACAGTGGACATAAGTATTGCTTCTTAGAAATTGATTGCAGAAGACAATGGTTCAAAAAATAGTTTGCTCTAGAATTTAAAAGTGCCTGATAATTTACTCACCCCGATGTCATCAAAGATGTTCATGTCTTTCTTTCTTCATTCAGTCGAAAAGTAATAAAGGGTTTTGAGGAAAACATTCCAGGATTTTTCTCCATGAAGGTCAAAATTGCAGTTTCAGTGCAGCTTCAAAGGGCTTGACATGATCCCAGCTGAAGAATATCTTTTATCTAGCAAAATGATCTGTAATTTTCTAAAAAAATATAAACATTTATATACTTCTAAACCACAAATGCTCATCTTGCACTTGCTGGACTTCACGCATTACGTAATCATGTTGGAAATGCCACGTGTGATGAAGACGTAAGTACCAACCAAGTGTTTACAAAGCGAATGTGGAAAGAAAGACATACGCTCTTTACAAAAAAGTAAAACAATGTTGGATGATTTTGAAGATGGAGGAGAAAACCCCACCTTTTTGAACTGAACTGAAGTGCACAGATGAAAACCCAGTCAAGCCCAGCTAGTGCAAAATGAGCATTTGTGGTTGAAAAGTATATAAATTTGTACCGTTTTTTAGAAAATGGCCGATTGTTTAATTAGATCATGAGATCTTTATTCCTCAACTGGGATCGTGTAGAGCGCTTTGAAGCTGCATTGAAACTGCAATTTGGACCTTTAACCCATTGATCCCCATTGAAGTCCACTATATGGAGAAACATTCTGGAATGTTTTCCCTTTAAAAACCATAATTTCTTTTCTCCTGAAAAAAGAAAGACATGAACATTTTGGATGACATGAGGGTGAGTAAAATTTAATTTTAATTAAGGAGTAAACTACTCCTTTAATTATATATATAGTTATATATATAGTTTAAGCACCAAAGATTGTCACAACTGACCAATCAGAATCAAGAATTCAAGAGATGTTGTGCAAAAAAGAGAATAACCAGTCAGAACCTCTGTTGAAATTATATACACTACCAGTCAAAAGTTTGGACACACCCTCTCATTTAATGTTTTTTATGCTTATGCTTATCAAGGCTGTTTTCACTTGATCAAAAATACAGAAAAAAATAATAATATAATAATATTGTGAAATATAATTACGATGTAAATCAATGATTTTCTATATTCATATACAGTACATTAAAATGTAACTTATATCTGTAATTAAAGTTGAATTTCCAGAATCATTACTCCAGTCTTCAGTGTCACATGATCCTTCAAAAATCATTCTAATATGCTGATTTATTATCAGTGCTGGAAACAGTTGCACTGCTTAATATTTTTTTTGGAACCTGTGATATTTTTTTTAGGATTTTTTGACCAATAAAAGGTTAAAAAAGAACAGCATTTATTTAAAATAGAAAGGTTTTCTAACAATATACACTACTGTTCAAAAGTTTGGGGTCAGTACATTTTTATTATTTATTTTTTGAAAGAAATTAATACTTTTATTCACCAAGGATGTCTTCAATTAATAAAAAGGGATAGCATAGATTTACATTGTAAGAAAATATTTATATTTTGAATAAATGCTGTTTTCTTTTTAACTTGTTATTCATCAAAGAATCCTGAAAAAAGAATCACAGGTTGTAAAAAAATATTTGGGAGCACAACTGTTTCCAACATTGATAATTCTACTAATAAATCAGCATATTAGAATGATTTCTGAAGGATCACGTGACACTTAAGACTGGAGTAACAGCTGATGAAAATTCAGCTTTGCATCACAGGAATAAATTAGACTGTAAAGTATGTTAAAATAAAAAACATTATTTGATATTGTAATAACATTTTGCAATATTACTGTTTTTTTTTCAGTATTTTTGATCAAATAAATGCAGCCTTGATAAGCATATGAGACTTCTTTAAAAAAACACTAAATGAGAGGGTGTTTCCAAACTTTTGACTGGTAGTGTATATGTGACCCTGGACCAGTCATAATTGAGATCTATGCATTACCACGAAAGCTGAATAAATTAGCTATAAATAAATAAGATTTCCATTGATGTATGGTTTGTTAGGATAGGCCGAGATGCAACTATTTGAATGTCTGGAATCTGAGGGTGCAAAAAAATCTAAATATGAGAAAACCGTCTTTAAAGTTGTCCAAATCAACTTTTTGCAATGAGTATTACTAATCAACAATTATGTTTTGATATATTTACGTTGGGAAATTTACAAAATATCTTCATGGAACATGGTTTTTACGTAATATCCTAATAATTTTTGGCATAAAAGAAAAATGTGATCATTTTGACAATTATAGCCGTGCTACTTAAGACTGGGTTTGTGGTCCAGGGTTTTATCTATATATATAGCCAAATTTGAATCTGGTTTGTTCGTAAGTGAAAAATAAATGTGTATGTTGATTAAATCCAGCAGGTAGCAGTCAGATTTTTCCTCACTGTCACACAGCTTAAGCGTTTCAGTTGCATGTATCTCACCCTTATCTGTCAGCTGCCAAACGCGGTTACTATTTGATCTGTTTTCAGTTGGGTCTCACAGGCACGTCCCCTGTCCCACCTCGCGGTTCCCGTCTCACCTGTGTGTCTTTTCAGCCCGCCTCGGCTTTGATGAATCACAGCGATACAGTCTTAGACACACACGCACATACACAAACCATTAAGCACTGTCATGACATGACAAAGACAAAATCCCAGTAGTTATTCTGTAATCATTCTGGTAAGTTGAGAAAAGCATGAGCAGGTAGGACAGACACACACACACACACACACACACACACACACACACGGTGGCCCGACGCCATCCGGCCATATCCTGATTACATGGCACAGTTGTCCACATTTGAGAAATTGATCCTGTGATGGAGTGCGCGTCGTGAGGGCGACGGCCATCGCCAGGGAGACGTATTTCCAGCGTCCACGCTGCCAGCCCCGGGGCCTCGCGGGGCCCCTGCGGGGCGTCTACCCCGGCTGCCCGATCATAAAGCCAAATGATAGCATATGTGCTTTGTTTAATTTTGATGTCCCAGTAATGTATTACACAATTAGATTGATTTGACAATTTCCATTACGCTTGATAAAATATTTATGGAGTGAGGTGGATGATAAGTCTTATCAAAGAGCCATCGCTCGCACGCCGCTGACACGCCACATCCATCAGCATCAGCAGTCAGGGCCGCTAGCGTTAGCCTATTAGCTTTTATTCACCCCACAGGAACAGGGTCGCCCGCGGCTATGGCGGGGAGGGGGTGCCCGAGCATTTCGTCTCTCTCTCGGACTCTCTGTCGCACACCTCCGTCTTTCATTTCTCCTCATCTCCGCGCCGTTTCACGCCCTTGCTCTTTCTCGCCGTCCTCTCGCGCTCGCTCTTCCTCCATCAATCTCAGTGTAGAAGTGTGGGCTGCCAAATTGGGCTCATCAGTCTCAATGCTGGATGCAGATGGGTTTGATTCAGCGCGGGAAGGTGGATTCGCTCGTCCACGTACGACCCTCTTTCAGCTCCCTAACCCCTTTTACTTGCCCCAAACTTCCATATTTATGCCACTTTCGCATTTTTTCAGCTCTTTCGTACTCCCTCCATCAATGGGAGGACAATCCACTCCAAAATCTAATGGCCAAACTGCCCTTATCAGCACCGCTGTGACCCCACCACCCCAAAACTCAACACTATATGCCTAAACAATGAAATTTGAGTTATGAAAAAGCTGGTTTAAAGTCAACATGTAATGCCGCTTGCAACCAATTTTACTGCAATCTGATATATTTCTGACTGAAACTGGATTTTATCCAAATAATTGTTCAAATTTATCAAAATAAAGTAAACTGTGACATATTAAACCCCCAAATTCTTCATACAGTGGACTTCCAGTAAAACTGATAAATATTTGAGGCCAATTATTTAGACACATTGATCTGATCATGTTTTGCTTAAGTGTTTTTTCTTTAATTGCTAATGTAACCTTTTTACACCACAGAATGAACAAAAATGAGCATTGCGTGGTAATCTGTCAACAAAGTATTGATAGTTGTGTAAATATTGTCATACTAACAGTTGTCTGAATTTTCGGTTGATTGTAATCCATTACATACCTTTCTGTTAAAGTTATCTGACATTATCAAGATCAATTTGTTCTGACAGTTTAACTTTTGATTTCTTGTCATATTGTATTACCATTTTCTATAATAAACCATTTTCAAATAAACTGTGATAATGTGAAGGTGACTAAATATATATATATATATTTTTTACCTTTTTTTTGGGGGGAATAAACTGGTATGTGAAAAACCTGAATGTATTTTGAGGTATAGAGCTAAAAAGATGGTTTTGTAATGCCAATTTAAAAGTAAAATTGTACTGTAAACAGAGATTTATGAAATTTAAGTATAATAATGATCCCTCAATAAAATATAATAATTATATTATTCTTAATATTATAATTGGTATTATTAGTATTATATATTCCAAAATAACACGTTAAAATATTTAAAAACATAATAAAGCAATAAAATATTACAAAAGACAATCTTTTTTTACTGAGGACCCATTTTATTTACGCATTTATCCATTTTATGCATTTTTATTTACACATTCATGTATTCTATTTATTTATTTATTTATACCAACTTACATTGTATTGTAGGTCAACTTCTTGTAGTTTTTTATAATTTTTTGCATTTCCTTGCTGGTGCCTTGTTCTACTTGTTCTACCAAGAGAAGTGTTTTAATTTTTAAATCAATTTATCTATAAGTCATACAGATTTAGAAGGACATGACAGACCATTTCATTTTGGGTAAAAATGCTAAAAGTACTGAGGGCAAATTTTGATTTCATGTTGACTTTGACACCTAGAAACCTTTAAGAAAAATTGTGCAGCGAAACAAACTTTTCATTTGTTTTATTACACTTTTACTTTTTAAAGTTCTTTATGCAAAATGGCGACACAGCTTGCACACACACACACACACACACACACACACACACACACAGTGAGGGGCCGGGCTGCTGGCCGCAGTGTTGTTAATAAGGCTCTAAATGAACAGAATGCATAAAACATGAAGGCGCCCGTAATGAAGTAGTGCTCTGTAATTAGAGACCCTGTGCCAGAAAAATGAAGACAAAATATTTGAGGAGGAATTCTGTCACCTCTGCTCTCCCTTCCCACTAATCATACACACACACACACACACACACACACACACACACACACACATGGACAACACAGGGGCTAAATACATAGGTTGGGATTTCAACAGCCTTGCTTACTAATGAGAGCTAATTGAAAAATTACAGGCTATTGACAGACAATGAGCTCTGAGCATATGCTGTGACCGGCTAATATCCCTGCCAATTTTATACACTAGAAAATTAATAGATGGTCTTGTTAAAGGAAAAGCAACTGCATAAACTCCCGTTTGGTTTTATGTGGTAACTGCTTTGACTTGTAATAAAGCAAATTATAATTACTATATAACAACTCTAAAACTATCCCAAAACAAAAGTAATTTGGGATTTTTTTATTTTAATT
The DNA here is from genome assembly GCA_033026305.1 of Cirrhinus molitorella. Classification (NCBI taxonomy): domain Eukaryota; kingdom Metazoa; phylum Chordata; class Actinopteri; order Cypriniformes; family Cyprinidae; genus Cirrhinus; species Cirrhinus molitorella. Next base: position 5,106,670 of record CM065134.1, on the reverse strand, counting down.
AAGACATTACGCAATCTCTTAGTTTATAGCTAACATCTATTTCCTCAAAATGCAACAAATTTGTCAAAGTTTGAAAGAATTAATCAAAAGTATGTCATCAAATGAAATCAAATTGCGACATGAACTAGTGTGTGTAAATATTAAGCGACAAAAGACTATTTAAATATGAATCCTGGATGTTCCGCATGTCTCTGTGTTTGTGAATGGCGCAGACGCGCAAATTTGTTTACTACAAATAGTGACGCATGCGTGATGCTCGCGGTGATTTCAGCATCTGGCGTCTCAATAAATGAGGACATAAATACATGAACAACATCTCTAGAACTGCTCTGAGAGTCCCTTCATTAGCATTTGACCGTTCCATTTTTGAGTAAAATTTATTGTTAGCTTCCAGCTGCATCCAATCTAACCACAACAAGCGTCAGTTACACTGCAACTCGTCAAAATAAAAGTTCTGTTTGAGAGAAATATATTTGTAATATTTAGAATGTACGTAATACTACTACTACTATTGTTGAAAATGTAATAAAACATTCTTTTTTAAAGAAATAATTATAAATAATAATTTATTTATTTCATGTTTTAATTTTAAAAGTAAATTTAAAAGTAAACTTTAAAAGTTTAATTTTCATTAATTAAAAGGTAAATAAAATTATGTTTTTATGCCTTCTGTTAATCTAAATACACAACAGAGAATTTCTGAGTAGATAAAAATTCACAAGGCTATTGTAAGAATAAATAAAAGTTGTTACGCATTCAAATAATTAGACATGCTAAAACCAGAATTTGGTAACAACAATATTTCATAGGGCCCTAAACATGTCATTTAATAAAATTTAATAAATTGATGTTAAATTGTATAAGTTTCATTATTTTAATTAATTAGACATGCTTTTTTGATTAATATGATTTTATTTAACAATTAAAAAGGAGTCCAGAAAAATTAAAATGGAAAAAACGGAATCCATAAAAAAATAAAACGGAATTTGGGAAAAAATAAAATGGATTTCATAGGGCCCTAAAAACATGACTCGTGATGAAAGAGCTAAAAGATGAGAGACTGAAAAACAGGCTAAAATGGCATGTTTGAGTTTTTAACATTGATAATAACCAACTTCAAATAACAAAAAAAAGGTAACACAAAAGAAAAAATGCTTTATATCCACGTTTTTCTTCAGCTATGGGCGAGACTTCTAGTTCGTAATCCGCTATAGGGAAATACTGAGAAGAATAACAATGTGAAGTAAACGGTAAAACTGTTTGCTTATAATTACGATAATACATTCAAATAATATGGCAAGACACACAAACGTTCAATATCAAGCAGCAAAACAAGCTGTTTTGTAGAGCTAAAAATAACTGGACACAGATGAGACTGGAAGCCAGACCCATACAATTTACAAATGGTTGCGCCCGCTCTTACAGGACAAAAAGGTGGATTAAAAAGCAATTATGTAACATGTTATTGTTAAAAGTAACACTGCTGACGAATTCAAACACAACTCTTACAAAACACCCTCAGAAACCAGGCCCCATCCACACACACACACACACACACACACACTGAGTAAGACAGCAGAAGAGCGATGAGGTGAGTGTGTGCCGCTGTCAGAGAGACAGTTAGAGTGTGGCCGCTGTGACACCTGAGCCGTTGTGACATAATGAAGGGGGAGTGTCTGTCAGAGAGGGTCAACACTGATCACACAGCCCTGGCGCACATAATCAAACCCCCCGCATGACAAATGGCCCTGCTCCCTTGACTCTGGCATCTGACACACAGACACATCTCCAAGCCGGCTCGCCCGAACATCACACGGCCAACGTGCGCGTCTGTGTGTAAGAACACATTTCATTTCTCATTCGCCTCTGCCCTTTGTCTCTGTCCGGGAGATAGAAGGGAACACGCACACACACTAACGCTGTGTACACACTTCATCTTCAATCCACGCTTTTATCCATCTCATCTCGGGGAAAGCGCACGCACACACACCCACTCGCTCCACAATCTAGGAAGGGGTGTTTTCTCGACAGGGCCGTAAGATGGGGACTACTTTTCCCAGGGGTCTTTGAGGCAGATCGGTTTGTCTCGCAGATTTAAATGGAGGCTTAACGATGTTTGCGTCTAAATCACCCACCTTGCCTTTGCAGGTCAATGCAGGTGAAACAATATCTAAAGATTCACCACTTGCTAAGAGCAACCTAGTAAGCAAACATAAGAAAATGCAATCAAAAAGCCAAGCACTGGACAAATTTGAGTGATTCTTTGAGTAAACTACCAGTCAAAAGTTTTTGAACAGTAAGAGTATTCATATTTCTTTTAAAGAAGACTGCATTTATTTGATCCAAATTCAGCAAAAGCGGTAATATTGTAAAATATTTTTACTATTTGAAATAACAGCTTTCTATTTGAATATACTTAAAAATGTAATTTATTCCTGTGATCAAAGCTGAATTTGAAAAATACTGAAATTTTCAGTATCATTACTCCAGTCTTTAGCGTCACATGATTTTTCAGAAATCAGAATTTTTTTTATTATTATTATTTATTATCAATATTTAATATTTTTCAGGTTTCTTTGATGAATAGAAAGATCCAAAGGTCAGCATTTATCTGAAAATTAAAACGCTTTTGTAACATTATACACTATACCATTCAGAAGCTTGGCATTTTATTTAACAGGAATGCTTTAAATTGATCAAAAGTGATAATAATGGCATTCATAATGTTACAAAAGATTTCTATTTCAGATAAATGCTGTTCTTTTGAACTTTCAATTCATCAAAGAAACCTGAAATTCTACTTTTTTAACATAATAATAATAATAAAAAATGATCATGTGACTGGAGTAATGATGCTATAATTTAGCTTTGAAATCAGAGGAATTAAATTACATTATAAAATATATTCAAATGGAAAACAGTTATTTTAAATAGTAAAAAAATGTAAAAATGTTACTGCTTTGTATTTTGGATCAAATAAATTCTTTACAAACAAAAAGTTTTGACTGGTAGTTGTTTTCTCTGGTACATTTATGTCAAATAAATTCATGCCAAATTAAACATACAGTTCACCCAAAAAAATGAAAATTCTGTCATTAACTAACCACCCTCATGTCGTTCCAAACCTGTAAGACCTTTGTTCATCTGGGGAACACAAATAAAGATATTTTGGATGAAAATCCGAAAGCTTTCTGACCCTGGATAGACTACAATGCAACTACAATGTTCAAGGCCTAGCAAGGAAGTAAGGACATTGTTAAAAGAGTCCATGTGACATCAAAGCAGCACTGCTAGCATTAGGTGACCCATTTGTTGACATGTACATCTGCTTAGCTAACGGTTCATTTCTGTATACGTCATTTTCTAAATATCTTTTCTGAAAGATATTTTTAGCAGTGCACTGGCTTTATCACGCTAGCTTGTTTGCTTTGTAATGTTAGCTAAAAAACACACGTATGATTAGCCTGCTATCACGAGACGCTTTCAGTATACCTGTGTTTTCATAGCAACAGCAGACAGTTCCTATCACTGGCCTGGATTGTTACATATGTCCATTATCCAGCCCTGGATAAGGAACGCCTGGTTTCAGAGCCAAGCTACACTTCGGTACAGTCTGGATCTACTCAAATATAACAGTCAAAAAAATTAAAACAGGGTAGAACGAATCAAAATAAACAACGTTTGGCGAGTCCGACGTTATTGTAAAAGTTTTACCATCCTAAATTCATTAAAATCCTGTTAAGACCAAATACTTGGGCTAATCACACAACGCTAATGTGTTTATATTAAAGCGCTTTGGAAATATAAACCGACTTGTTCGACCTCAACAGTTCATGTTACAGCTTTATAGCATTTGTCGGCTGTCAGAAATTTCATGAAGGATGTCAGGACTAACAATACCTTTGTTTCTAACAGTGGCAGTTTCCTTCTTTTTCTTCTGTGTGTGTGTGTGTGTGTGTGTCTACAGAGGCAAATGAGAAAGCCTGAGGGCAGAAAGCTTCATTTAATTAACACTTTAATTAGTGCCTTTTCTCTCTCATTCACTACTTTTCTTTTCTCAGTTTTCCTGCTCTTCCAGCCTCTCGAGAGCAGCTGCTTGGGGTTTTTGTCTACTCTGCCGGACTCATATACAGAAAGGTCAAAGGTTATCAAAATTAGCATTGTTTACATCTCACAATGGCGCAAAAGCAGCAGGATCTGACTGACTTTCCCTCCCTTCACAGTACGTATACTATGCAAAGTATGTGAAACTTCTATATGTATAGAATACAAAGAAGAACTACATTTTATTTTATGCATTTAGCAGACTCTTTTATCTACTATGTAAGAATGAGAAGTTGTAAAAAGCAAAATAGCACTGCAAGGAATACAGCACCTCACAATGCAATGCACCTGACAACCTTCTATTTCTAGTGTGAACTAACTAAAGGTGCATTTTCCCCCCAAATTGTGCTTTTTCAGTTAAAAATTTTCTCAATTCATTTTTTTTTTAAATTACAATTTTTCTAGACTCTGTTTTAATGGTTAAATTACAATATATAAATCAAAAAGCATGTCTAATTAAAACAATTATTGAAACTTTAACAGCAATTTTTTAAAAGTTTCACAAAAATAAAATTTTTAAGGCTCTTATGAAATGTGTTTTTTTTCCCTAGATTATTTTTTTTTCTCCAAATTTTGCTTTTTCAGTTAAAAATTTTCTCCATACCTTTTTCCACTTCAATTGTTCTTTAATTGCTAAATTATAAAATATCAATCAAAAAGCATGTTGGATTAAAAAAAAAAATGTAAGGCCCTTATGAAATGTTTTTTACCCCCAAATGTATTTTTTTCAAAATTTTGCTTTTTCAGTTTAAAATTTTCTAAATTATTTTTTAATGGCTAAATTACAAAATATTAATCAAAGCGCATGTCAAATTAATGTCTAATTAAAACAATTATTGAAAATTAAACAATTTAACAGCAATTTATTAAAAGTTTCACAAAAACACATTTTTAAGGCCCTTATGAAATGTGTTGTTTTTTTACCCAAATTCATTTTTATTTTATTTATTTATTTATTTATTTTCAAATTTTGCAGTTTTTTAGTTTTAAATTTTGTTGATTCATTTTTTCCCCATTGTAATTGTTGTAGACTCTGTTTTAATGGCTAAATTACAAAATATCAATCAAAAAGCATGTTAAATAATACAAAAAATTCTTTGCAATTTACATATTTTAACAGCAATTTATTAAAAAAAAAAAAAAAAAAAAAAAAACATTTTTAAGGCCCTATGAAATGCGTTTTATTTTTTCCCAAATTTCATTATTTTTTTCCAAATTTAGTTTTTTTTTTTTTTTTCAGTTTTAAATTTCTCTATTCATTTTATTAGTTTTTTTTCATTTTAGTGTGAACTAACTAAAGGTGCAGTTTTTATGACTGGATTCCGTGATTCCGTCTGTCATTTTCTGCACTGCAAAATTATACAGCTCTACATAGCATACATGTAATACTGTTTAAAACTTTTAATATATATATTTATATAAAAAGTAAAAATAAAACTCGCATTCCCTTACACATACAGACAATGTGTTTTCCCTCAATCTCGTTGTCTTATTGTCACACACATACAAACACATCCTGAGCCCTTGTGTCTTGCTTTTGAAAGGTTTTGTGATATTCCTAGTGCGGCGTGTGCAGTTCCAGATGACTGCGGGCGTCCATGTTAGTGAGCTCTTTCTCTTTCTCTCTTTCTGTGGGTCCAACTCCCTATAAACTCTCATTAAAACCCCATTCCCATTGCTTTCCAAATACCCCTTATTCATTCCTTTGGAGGCCCTCATGTAGCTCCCCACCTCTAAACACATACACACACACACACACACACACACACACTTACACACTCTCAATAAACTCCATATAGGATGGTGGAAGTTCTTGGTGGAGATTAATGGATTCAGAAAGTGTTTCCATCATAACACAGCGCACCAAAATCAGCCAGAGTTTGGACTCGATATGTTTCGCTGTCATACTTGGACTGTATTTCAGCGCAATGAAACACAAATGCGGAACTGCTGCCTCGATGCTAAACGCTGCCAGTCAGTCATGTAACACCGACACCATGTTTGAGGAAAATGAATGAGTAAGAAGGATCTACTCGGTTTGTAAGGTCATTTAAAATCACAAAAACATTCAATTAAATGTCCTGAACTCATGGGAAAATGTGCAAAATGTCAAAATACATTTATAAACCACTTAAACACAAATCCACATGGATAGTGGATGGATGTGCAGATGAATAACCATATTCTATCAAATTTGTGTGCTATAGTGTAAGTCTTCGGAAACTATATGACATAGCATGATTTGCTGGTCCATTTTAAAAGCCAAATGAATCAAATGAAACTTTCTTAAAATAAAAAAGAGAATCTTTCATCCTTTCACATCAGGGACAATAATTCTAAACTTTTAAAAATCTCTCTATAGCAAAGTCAACACCACAACTATAACGATAACGACACAGAGAAATTATATCATTGGAATTACTTTCAAAACTTTTTTTTTTTCAGCTGATGAGCGATAAAATCTTTGGCAACCAATCAGAATCCTCCTGACTTTCAAGAGTGAGCATTTAATCGCTGCGGACACTTTTTTCCAACAAATAAATAGGACAATTGCGACTTTTTATTTAACAATCCAGACCTTATTCTTGCAAATCTAAGTTTGCAATTCTGTGGGAAAAAAAAACGATGCTCAGAATCGCAAGATAAAAACTTGCAAAAAAGTTGAGTGAGATATAATCTTGGAATTGTGACAACAAAAGTCAGAATTGTGGGATAAAAAAGTAACAATTAACTTTTAAATAAAAACAAACAAAACAGAACTGGAAGACAAACTCAGAATTCAGAAAAAAGTCAGAATTGCGAGATATAAATTTCCTCAAAATTGCAAGTTTATATTTTGCAATTCAGACTTCTTTTCTCGGAATTGCAAGAATAAAGCCAGAAATGTGGAATAAAAAGTCACAATTAACTTTTAAACAATAAAAAAAAATGAACAATGTGAGACGAATTCAGAAAAAAGTCAGAATTGTGAGATATAAAAACAAAATTGTGATATGTAAACTCAGAATTGTAAGAAGTAAAGTCAGTTCTGAGTTTTTTTTCTCAGAATTACAAGTTTATATTTTGCGATTTTCACTTTTTTCTCAGAATTGCAAGAATAAGATCAGAATTGTGGAATAAAAGGTCACATTTAACTCCTAAATAAAAACTCAGATTTCAGAAAAAAGAATTGTGATATAAAATTAAAATTGTGATGTGTTTACCTAGAATTACGAGATATAAATTTCCTCAAAATTGCAAGTTTATATTTTGCAATTCAGACTTCTTTTCTCTGCATTGCAAGAATAAAGTCAGAAATGTGGGATAAAAGTCACAATTAACTTTTAAATAATAAAAAAAAAACAATGTGAGACGAACTCTGAATTTAGAAAAAAGTCAGAATTGTGATAGAAATCAAAATTGTGATACATTTACCTAGAATTTAGAGAAATAAAGTCAGTTCTGAGATTTTCAGAATTTCAAGAATAAGGTCAGAATTGTGGGATAAAAGGTCACAATTAACTTCTCAGTTCTCAGTTCTGAGTTTTTTTCTCCAAAATTGCAAGTTTATATGTCGCAACTCAGACTTTTTTTTGGCATTGCAAGAATAAAGTCAGAAATGTGGGATAAAAAGTCACAATTAAAAAAAAACAACAACGTGAAACAAACACAGAATTCAGAAAAAAATTATTATGTTTATTTATTTATTATATGTTTATATTCAGAAATGCAAGAACAAAGTCAAAATTGACCTTCCAAGAAATAAAGTCAGTTCTGAGTTTTATTCTTTTTTCTTCTCAGAATTGCAGGTGCATATTTCGCAATTCAGAATTGTGAGATAAAAAAGTCACAATAAACTAAAACAAAAATTGCAAGACAAACAAAAGTCACAATTGCAAGATATAAAATCAAAATTGTGATATGTAAACTCAGAATTGTGAGTCAGTTCTGAGTTTTTTTTTTCTTAGAATTGTGGGATAAAATGGCAGAATTACCTTTTCTATATATATAAATTCAGAATTACCTTCCATAACTTCAGTGCATGCTTATAATAAACAGTTTAATTCTGTGTTGGCATGGATGCTAATGTAGTTATCGTTAACGGTGTGAACAAGCCTTACAATAACAACAATAACCTTTCCATCCTCTGGTACCATCTTTGGATGGATGGATGGATGGATGGATGAATATGTCTTATGACCAAGGAAGAGTAACGGAAAGATTGATGGGTAAATTCAGAGAGACTTTGAGTGAATGACAAGAACACGACGTCTACAGAAGCCTCCATTAATCTGCCACAGAAACACAACACGACCTTACGGACTGACGGCCCACACGCCAAACATCCCTAATGCATTCTTCATGAGAAGTGACCACATGCACAAACACACAATCAATCTCTTTCTTTCTATCTCTGTCCCTCTCTCTCTCTCTCTCTCACACACACACACACACACACACACACACACAGGGCTTCCAGTTTCTTTCCATGTTGTGTGTTTGGCCCTTGTCCCTGCCTCAGTCTCTCTCGTCAGTTTCTAATTGGAGAGAACAGGCTCCCTAAGCAAAGCCACATGCCCGTTTGTAACGAGTGACATTCTGTTTTAAACCCAGTCGTAATGGCCAACACACACACACACCGTCACAGAAATGTAATGCACTTCAGCTAATACACACACATGCAGGAAGCTGTTTATTTCTCTATGTAACGCTGGATTGAAACTCTCAGTCCAGCATGAGGTCTGACCGCCGACTGCATTGGTCCTGTTTCATTCTGCTTTTATTCTGTTTGAAAAGGTGGATTTGTGATTAGGAACAGAGACGCTTTTTAAACCCAGTCTGCTTTCAGATCAAATCTAGCGAGCTGTACCAAAACTGCATCCGTGTGGGCCGCATTACCGTATACCAATAAAACTTCATTTTAGCATTATTTTTTGCTGCTGTCTCTAATAATTACCCTCAGATTAAGAATTCAAAATCATACATGCAACACCCATACTGTTTCCATCACATGACTTTATGTGCACTAATCAATCTTGATACGAAACCCGGCCCGTTTCCTTCAGATCCGTCACGTTATGGCTTTCTTACGTCCCGTCGGACGCCTGGTGCCACGAGGCTGGATTCTGTCAGACACACCTGCTGAAAACAGCCTGCGTTCATAACTCACTCCTAATGAAGCTCACGGGTGAACAGAGATTTCCTTAAAGCCGCTCACAGGTGCTCGTTTATACCTGTCACATCATATATGCAGGGCTTGTTTAGAGACCAAAAACAATCTAATTGAAAACATTGTTTTATACAGTGAGAGGGAGTTTTTAAGGTTTTTAAAAAGACTTCGCAGATAGCAAATGGATGATGTTCATTAGAAAACCTTTCTTTAAAAAAAATTTAATTAATTAATAATAATAATAAATACAACAACAATAATATTTTCCCCAAATTGCATTACTTAAATTAAATTGTAATACATACAAATATTAAGACATATTCAGATGCAAAAGCCTCTAAATCCATCTGACATCTTTCTTTAAGAAATGCACTTTTATCAGGCTCTGATGTATAGGTTTCTATGTAAGAACTGGTACTTCTGATTGGGCTGAGGCTGGGATTTTAGTGAGTTTGAAGTAAAAGTATTTGATGGACATTAAATATGTGTCAAGAGCATTCACTCAGTATCATTATCTCATTTTTGACCGAGATGGCTTTTAGCTGGTTTTACATATGAACTCCTCATACTGTATATTAAAAGACAGCCTAATTCATTACTAACCCAAACACAGATTTTTATCTTTTAATCAGACCTTAATTAGGCATCCTGGTGTTTCAGGTAAGCAGAAAAAATACACTAAATGTCTCATAAGCACATGGAAAAAGTTTAAAGAAAGGATTAAAGAAGAAGAAAAAAACAAGAACAACATTTTTTCTCAATTTGTTTTACATTAAAAAAAACATCTCTACTTCAATAAGGTAAGTATTTCTAAAACATATTTGTTATATAACTGATATATTTCCTAAAAAAAAAGACAAAATAGTAGAAAAATCAAAGTCTAAATGTCAGATGAAAACTAAATAACAGAATAAAAAGGGAGAATAAATAAAAAAAATATGGAATGATACCATCAATCAATTAAGAGCATAAAAATGCAGACTTGTTTCTATTTAGATTATCTAAATATTCCAATATTACTGAAACGTTTTGTAAGAGAATGGAAATATTTTATGAATATTACATGTGTGACCCTGGACCACAAAATCTTAAGTAGCACAGTAGATATTTTTGTGCAATAGCCAACAATACATATTTTTCTTTTATGCCACACACTGTGAAAAACAAAAAACACAATTTGTCGAGTCAACTTAAAATAATTTGTTGCCTTGCTGTCTTAAAATTTTCAGTTCAGTCAACTCAAATAAGTTTATTCAAGTTGAAATGTTAAGTTGTACTTAACAACTTATATTATATTTATATTATATTTGAGTTGACTAAACTAAAAATGTGTTTGTTAAACTGAACAGCTGTGTTTGTTACTCGGCTGGCTTAAAAATTGTAAGTTAAATCAACTCAAATATCTAAGTTGTCACTTAGTAGAACGTAACATTTCAAGTTAACTAAACTTTTTTTTAGAGTTTACTGACCTTAAAATTTTAAGGCAGCCAGGTAACAAATTATTTTAAGTTGACACAACAAATTGTTTTTGACAGTGTACATCATTAGGATATTAAGTAAAGATCATGTTCCATGAAGACAGTGTGTAAATTTCCTACCGTAAATATATCAAAACTTAATTTCTGGTTAGTAATATGCATGGCTAAGAACTTCTTTTGGACAACTTTAAAGGCGATTCCAGATTTTCAAATAGTTGTATCTCTGCCGAATATTGTCCTATCCTAACAAACCATATATCAACGGAAAGCTTATTTATTCAAAATGGACTCTTATGACTTGTTTTGTGGTCCAGGGTCACAAATGTCTGATGGAAAAAAGCAGATGGAAAAAGTTTGAAGAAACAACAACTGATGTATTTCCTAAAAAATAAAAGATGAAACAGTAGAAAAAGCAAAGTCTAATTGTCAAATGACAGATGACTAAATAACGGTATAAAGAAAAGGAGAAAAAAATTGGAATGATACCAAAAGACATTTTTCTAAATTTTTTTCCATTAAAAAAAAAGATGAAAGAGTAGAAAAAGCTTTTTTAGAACCCTTTTTAAAATGAAGAGCATAAAAATCTAAATCTCTAAATATTTTTGTTAGAGAACGAAAATATTTTATGAATATTATATATATTTATTTACAAAAAAATAAATAACATTAGTTTAAAAAAAAAAAAAACATTAGTTTGAATGTAGCTTAAAAAAAACATTAGTTTGAATGTAGTTTCTAAACAGCCAGGAAATAGATCAAGCCCAACTGTTAGCTGTTTTTCAGCTGATATTTGTTCAGAAGAAAATGACGCCAATTGTTCTCACACTGATGGAATGCGGATAAAGGAAAGAAAACCAGCAGAAGAAACAAACAAACAGTGACTCGCAAGCCGTGTTCAGAGATGGAAATCAATACTAATTAAAGCCAAACAAGTGTTCTGCTTGATGCCGTGAAAGAGCAGGCTTCTCATTAAATATTTTCATCGCTGATTAGTGGAAGGTTTTTTAAATGAATTCAACGCCTGTCGGCTCCCTTCGGGACGGCGCTCCGCGTAGCATGACACTCTCGCCGCTCAATAGCGGATGTGAATTTCAAACCCTGCGAGCCTGCAATTAAAACAACAACAAAGAATAGACGATACAAAATTAAGCATCAAATGGTTTAATGTTATGTGTCACTCTCCAAAACGCAGTGTATTAGAGGCACTTAATTAAACTTTCAAATTCAAATGGACTAATCAGTTTGAGGCAGAGTGGCTGATTGTTTTTCCCGTACATTAAACACTTCCTTCAGCTCCTGCCCGCTTGTTAACATGAAGGTGCGATTTGCATATCCTGATAGACTATTACAGTTTTAATGTCCCTTTTTCTCCGGTGGTACATCAATCATGTGCGCGGGGCCACCACAGGCCACAATTAACCCACCAAATCTGCCACAAAACAAATATTACAAGGGTTCACTAATTTAGAGATCAAAAAGCCACTTGTCCGCTCCACAAGTGAAACGGAGGCAGCGCCGGCGCACTTCAGAGACCCGGCGTAATTACCAGCTGTTAATTGCGCACTTGCGCTGTCTTAGTTTTAATTAAAAAGAGCGGCTCGTCGCCGGCCGATAAGCGACGGTGGAGCGCGGCCGGTTTTAATCAACAAAGCGAGAAGAATTCGTTTCTGCGCCGGCCAGCCGCGGCAGGAGGAAATCTTCAAATATCCGAAGGAGAAAGGGAGATTAAACCCTGTCCATTAGGAGCGACGCAGAGGGAGGGGAGGGGAGCAGTCAGGTTTTATTTGGGCCGAGCGAGCGGGGCCGTATTTGAAGTTAGTCCCGCTCGCGGTGTTCCCGCCGACAAACTGGCGGGGGGCGAGAGTCTAATCAGACCTACTGCATGAGAGGAGCACTTGAGTGGAGGAATTGGACCCTGCTGTTACTCCCTCACTCTCTCTCTCTGTTGCCCTCCCTATCTTTCTTTAGCAGCCGATGAACACACTCGTTTGTTTGCCTTGAAGGATTACGGGGAAAGTTGTTGAACTGACGGCCCCAACGAGTAAGTTGTTGCGGGGAGTAATACCTATTCATCAAGTCATCCATCCATCTCTCTTTCTGCGACTCCTCTCATACACGTTCTTAAAAATGAAGGCTCAAAAAGGAGGCTTTCACAGTGATGCCATAGAAAAATCATATCTTTAGTTCATCCAAAACCTGTAAGACCTTCATAAATATCTTCGTTTTAGATATATTTGATGCAATCTGAGCTTTCTGAGCCTAGACAGCAATGCAACTGACACATTCAAGGCCCAGAAGGGTAGTAAGGACATTGTTAAAATAGTCCATGTGACATGAGTGGTTCAACCGAAATGTTATGAAGCTACGAGAATATTTTGTGTGCAAACAAAACTAAAGTAATGACTTTATTCAACAATTCTTCTTGTCTGCGTCTGCTGTCTATGCAGGGTCAGAAAGCTTTTGGATTTCATTAAAACATATGTGTTCTGAAGTTTGGAATGACATGAGGGTCAGTAATTAATGACAGAATTTTCATTTTTGGGTGCACTATCCCTTTAAAAAAAAAAAAACTTTTTGTGTAAGGACCATATTTCCACCACTTCTGTGGAATGTACAGGTTCCATGGATGTTCAATGTTCTTCATGGAACCATGGAAACGAATAAAGAACTTTTATTTTATGATGGATGAGAGTTTTTTTTTTTTTCAACTGTGTCTCTCCTAGATTAAATGGAGATCCTTGCGCAAGTCCCCAGACTTTTCTCCTGAGAAGTACATCCCAGTTATCTCACGTGTGTCTCCTCAGAAGCTTCAGAAGCAATCTCAACAATATCTTGAATGGCAAAGTCTACAATCAAATGTCAATCTAAAGCTTCCAAAAGGTTTTTCAGAACAGAACAGAACATTTTTCTACCACTTCTGTGGAATGAAAAGGTTCCTTGGATGTTAATGTTCTTAATGGAACTATGGATGCTGATAAAGAACCTTTATTTTGAGGAGAAGGGATCTCACCAATTTCCTGGATGGCAAAGAATCTCAACAATGCCAATCAAACGTCACTCTACACTCTTAAGTATATTGGTTAGCAGAACCATTTTGGGCTCCCCAAACCTTTCAGTGAACAGTTCTTAAAAGAGCTATTTTTTCTTGGTGTACAGAACATTTTCCCACCACTTTCGTAGAATGGAAAGGTTCCATGTGTAGGCAAAAAAAACACAAATGAGATCTCTTTCATGTCTCAACTGTCTCCCATAGATTAAATGGAGATCTTTGCATAAATCTCGTGTTCCTCTGACTTTTCTCCTAAGAAATACACCACAGTAATCACGTGTGTCTCCTCGAGAGCTTCAGAAGGAATCTCATCAATGTCTAAGACAATAAAGTCTGCAATCAAAAGTCTCTACACTCTCAAAAATAATGAATTCAAATAGGTTTTCGCAATGATTCAATAGCAGAATCATTTCAGGCTCCCCAAAGAACTTTTCAATGAACAGATCTTAAAAGAATTATTTTTCTTTTAAAACATAAATGTTATTCATGGAACCATGGATGCCAATAAAGAACATTTATTTTTAAGAGATCTTTCAACTGTCTCTCTTAGATTAAATGGAGATCAAATCTCCTGTTCCTCAGACTTTTCTCCTGAGAAATACATCTCAGTAATCTCACTCAAGAGCTTCAGAAGGAATCTCAACAATGTCTTCGATGGTCTGTCATCAAAAGTCTACACTCTTAAAAACAAAGGTTTCAAAACCTTTCAGCGAACAGTTCTTAAAAGAACCATTTTTTCTTAGTGTGAAGTATGTTTACCCACCACTTTTGTGATATGGAAAGGTTCCATTAATGTTAAATGTTCTTCATAAAAACCATGGATGCCATTAAAGAACCTTTATATTTAAGAATGTACGCAAGAAAAAAAAAACACAAATTGTATTATTTCTCTCCTAAATAGAGATCTTTGTGCAAGTCTCCTGTTCCTCAGACTTTTCTCCTGAGATCTCATGTGTGTCTCCTCAAAGGCTTTAGAAGGGATCTCAACAATATCTAAACACCAAAGTCTGCAATCAAAAGACACTCTACACAAAGGTTCCCTAAAGAACCTTTCAGTGAACAGTTCTTAAACTGTAAATAAAACTGAAGAATGGAATGCCTTCAAGGATGTTAAAGGTTCTTTAACCACAGACGCCAATATAGAACCTTTAGATTTATATTTAAACATGAACATTCCATTATAGTTCACATAGTCTCAGCTGTTTCTCCTAAGTTTAACATCTGACAGTACCTTCAAAAAGTATTATGACCAGGCATGCAAAGTGCAATGTACTAATTTTTATGCCATTTTCTGCACTGATTTTGAGTGGCAAAAATCAGCCAAATGCTATGGAATTAATTTAGCATAGTAAAACATGGTAAAATATGAATCCTACATTCTATTTGTAGATGAAAGCTTAATCAAATGAACCAAAATAATGCAAATTAGCCAAAACATTTAGTAAATGAACACACAATACATTTAGAATGTTACAAAATACTTCATATTATTAGTATTTCTAACTGTATTTTCTAAAATAAATGCAGTCTTGGAACATTAAAAAAGTCATATTGACTCCATAATGTTTGAACAATAGTATATAAGTTAGAGAAAACGGTATTTGTGAGCTATATACAGGGCACAACACACACTCCAGTGCCTGCAAGAGCATTCATCAGAGGATGAGACGTCTCAAATGGCCTCAAAACTCTCCTGACCTCTCTGCTCCTTCCCTGACAGAACTGTCCGCTCTTCCTGTCTGAGAGGCTTCCTCCCACTCATGCCCAATCAGCACCTGTCACCACGGTGATCGCCGCCGCGATGCAGGGTTTATCTAAGGAAACAGTTGCCGTGGCAAGGATGGTCTGGCCACAGTGACAGATTAATGCCGACTTAAACTCGCTTCCTGATCACACAGAGAGGACTCTAATGAGGAGGAGGAGTCTTGTTGTCTGTCTATCTCTATCTCTCTCACACACACACATACATACACTTGAAGGCGCCACAATGTAGACGGACCAAAGTAGAGCAAGCTGCTAGAGTTTGAACATATTGTCTTATTGTTCACGGCGTAAATTATTTCCTGTTTACTAATAGGCCAGAACAGAGTCTGGAGAGGTCAGAGAGTCGCAGACATTCTCTCACACACTACTCCATCAGAGAGTGTGATATGTCTGGAGGTGATATCCTCTGTTTGAATGCAGATGGCCTTTGACCTATTAGCCCAAATCACTTCCACATGAACTGCACAGTGTGTGTGTGTGTGTGGCATGTGCTGATGTCTTATAGAAATGTTGTTAATGGTATGAAAAAAGTCAAGAGTGAGCCAGCTGGCCAACAAAGTAAATACTGTTACGTAAGAATCTCCTTACTATTAGAGGAGTGTTCTGGAAACTATACTATTAAAGTAATTTTTTTTTGTAAAAATTCAGGGAAATAATAAATAAATAAATAAATAAAATACAATAGAAAAACCAAAGTCTAAAATCTATGGCAAGCAGATGGAAGAAGCTTGATGAAGGAATTTTTAGATTTGTTTAAAGTGAATATTTTATTATTTTGCAAATGCAGACGAAAATGCAACCTATTAATGCAACCTAAAAATATTATTATTAATAAATATCATTAAATATTATTATTTTAAAAATAGAAGCTATTTAGAGCCCGAAAAATATTTCTTATTTTTTTTAAAGTGAAAAGATTATTATTTTATTTTATTTTATTGTATTAATTCAAAAATAGAAGCTATTCAGAGCCAAAAAATGCAGTCTTCTTTTATTTGAAGTGAAAATATTATTATTATTATTTTTTATTTTTTTTATGTATTTTTTTAATTTCAAAAATAGAAACTATTCAGAGCCTGAAAATGCAGTCTTATTTCTTATTTTATTTTTTCAAAAAATTGAAGCAATTTAGAGCCCGAAAATTAAATTTAAAGTAAAAAGATTTTATTTGTTTATTTATTTAGACAGAAGTTATTTAAAGCTCAAAAATGCAGCCTTATTTCTTTTTTATTCTTTTTTTTTTATTTTAAGTGAAAAGATCATTTTATTTTATTTTATTATTTAAAAAATAGAAGCTATTTAGAGCCCACAAATGATTTCTTATTTCTTTAAGTGAAAAGATTTTTCGTTTATTTATTTATTTATTGGTCAAAAATAGAAGGTAGTTAGAGCCTGAAAATGATTTCTTTATTTTTATTTTATTTTATTTTAAAAGCTATTCAAAGCCCAAAAATGCAGACTTATTTCTCTTTAAAAAATCTAACAAAGGTTGCATTTCAGAAATTATTTTGATAAACTTCAATATTTTTGTGAACTTTAATATTTAATTGATTTACAAATAGCTTTTAAACCAAAAATAAGGTTTTAAAGATTTTTAAAATATTTAATTTATAAACTAAAATCCACTTTCTACATAGCCTAGAAATAGCTGCAAGTTATTTATGGTAGTATCCAAAAGTGTCATAATATTTGTTCAAATATCTATCAAATGCCGCTAGACGCTAGATAAATCTTTTTTAAGCATTTATGACCAAGTTAAATTGGTAAACCTATTACATGACACACAAAAGACACCAAAAAAGCACATGCAGAATAAACCACCCACAGGAATTTCATTTGGTAACTCTTATTCAACCCAAAACAGCAGTCACACGGCTAAAAAGACAATTGAAACCAGTTTTAGCTCAAATAACACACACCTTTGTATATGGATTAAGTAAAATAAGTAGCTTTAAAACGTCTGGAATGTCTTGTCCCATAAACTTGATTCAAAATGACTCCCAGCATGCCTAAGAACCTAGAACATTCATTAAATAAAGCAAATTCTATCAGATCTCAGACATAAGTAGGTGAACAGGTGTGTATCAAACCCTAAAAGCATCTCCTTAAATGCACAGAAGCGCCTCGGAACAGTTTGTTCAGATCAGTATGTTCACGTTAGCATTGCGCTTTGAGCAAAGAGCTCATCTGTACTTCACACTTGAGTCTCCGATGGAAGTATCGATGCTCCAGCTAATAATAAACACAAGCACACTTCAGCGTGTGTGAGACGGAGACCAGTGTGAACATGTGCAGCTGGCATGGACTTTTCTGGTCTGGCATGCGTGTGTGTGAGCGTGTGTTGCTGCCTGCTGGCCGGTGGCGTTCCCAGGCCTGCACTGCTCTCAGACCGTGTCAGTATGATGGATGGTTTGGGTTAGACGGGGGCAGAACTCGCACCTCTCTCGCTCCTCTCCTGTGGGACGTCCTGAAGTCTGCGAGTGTGTGTGAGAGAGTTTATGTGTGTGATGTCCCGCAGACTGACAGCCACATTGTGGCGCCCCAAACAGACCGACTCCGCCCGCTGGCATCGCCACTGAGGGTCTGTTCAAGCACCTCCGTCACACACACATTTTCAATACATATACATGCTAAAATTAATATATAATCACACACAACATTCTTTTTACATGACGTTTTCACATAAAACTAGTCTTGATGATCAGATGATTCAACTGACTGATTCATATCTCTCTTAAATTACATTTTCTAGTAAACAACCCACTTTTCAGGCCTACAATGCAGCAACTTTACCAGCTAGACGACTTACTCTTATTAACAGGAAATCCCTCCCATTTACATGCTTTATTTAATGTAATTTAATGTAATTATTTAATTAAATTTTTTATTTTATATTTCTACAAAAATTTGATAGTGAACTTAAACATTCATTGAAGATTTAGAAATAGTTTTTAAAAAATAAAATAAGGTCTAAAATAAGGTAGATGACTTCATATTATCATTGAAAGTTAAGAATATTCATATTAACAGGAAGTCCCTTTACATGCTTTTTTTTAACATTTACAATAAAAAAGACTAGATTCCCAGTGAGACGAAACTGAGATAAATATATCCAATTTTTCCTATATACTTTTTTCTCCCATATTAATTAATTCATTTTTTTTTTTGCCCAATTTGTTACTTTTTTAGTATATTTAATGTGCATAACTGTTTGCTTGACATTGTTTTATTCTAACTTTAATTATAAAAAATATGTATAATATTAATTGATAATGTTATATGATGATAATAATAATAGTAATAATAATAATAATAATAATAATAATAATAATTAAAAATGACATCCAAATAAAACATAATAAATTAAACATTATATTAATAATCAAAAAGTAGTATATAAAATAAAGATTATGATATTTTTTAATAAAAACAATTTAACAACTTTAACAAGTGTATATATATATATATATATATATATATATGGCTTTTCTTGTTGTTTTAATAAGCAAAAAACTTTAATTTTTATGTTTAATTTTCCTCCCCCAAAAAATAAATAAACAAATTTAAGTAGATAAATATTTAATTTAATTTTCAGTGCACTTATTGATATTATATGAATTTTTGTATTCAGTTTTTTATCAGTTAAATAAATAAACAAATAAGTATAAAATTTAAACAGCTTCAAGTAGAGAAATATGTCCTAGTGTTAGTTTTTCAAAATTTTCTATTTATTTTTTCAATTTTTTATTTATTATAAAAATAGAAGCTATTCAGAACCCAAAAAATGCAGCCTTATAAATAAGTAAATAAAAATATTTCAAATCTAAACAGCTTTAAGTATATATTTTTTTTATTTTTCTATTATTTTTTTCTATTTTAGTTTTTTATTCAAAACCCAAAAATGCAGTCTTATAAATAAAGAAATAAATACAATTTTTACAAGCTAAACAGTTGTAAGTAGAGAAACATGTCCTAGTGCTGTATTTTCAATTAATTTAATATAATTCAATTTATTACTAAAATTTATTTTATATATATATATATATATATATATATATATATAAATAGAAGCTATTCCAAACCCAGTGCACTTACAACTGAATTTGGTATATGCATTTTTGTAAAATAAATAAATAATAATAAAAAAGTTCGGTTCTGAATCAAATTATTCGCCATACGCGCTTTGAAGTCCCATTTTGAAAAATGATTTGCGATGCGCACTTTAAAGTCCGGTTCTGAATTAAATGATTCGCGACGCGTGCTTTAAAGTCCCCGGTTCTGAATCAAATGATTCTACATAGGAACTTTGAAGCCCCTTTTTGAAAATAATGATTCACGATACGCACTTTAAAGTCCAGTTCTGAATGAAATGATTCGCGATACATGCTTTAAAGTCCGGTTCTGAATCAAACATTTTGCCATACGTGCTTTGAAGTCATTTCTTTTTCTTGAAACATTTCTTTTTTAACACACCTGATTGAGATCATCAGCTCATTAAGAGAGATCCATGAACTGAACTAATGAGCTGATGATCTCAATCAGGTGTGTTAAATAAGAGAGACATGCAAAATGTGCAGAGCAGGGCCCTCCAGGACCAGGATTGAGAAGAACTGACTTAGGCTATAGCCTTACTGGAGCTATATTTATACACACACACACACACACACAAACTTTTCTTCACATTTTTTCATTGTAACGAATCTTGATGCATCACATGTTGTGCTCTATCGTGGTGAAACTTGGCCTGGCTTTCTAACTTCCAAGCCTGGCAAAAGCAGTGACCCCTGGCCTGTCTGGGATAGATATGGAGTGTAGGGGTGCGTCCCTCCCTGTCCGGTGGGTCTGGGTGTAGCTCACTACATGTGCTAACACATTAGCACTCTCACACTACCAAAGCTTCAAGATGCTAATCAAAAGGGTGTGAAGATCTGTCAACAAATACAGGATAACAGACACACACACTTATTACATATCGCTCCCATCTTTGCCATTCCCGATGGGCTGACAGGTTGCTTTCGGTATCGTCATGGCGACTGACGTGACCGCACCCCAAACAGTTACTGCTCCTTTTCTTCATTGGCCGCTAACGACGGACTGTTATCGCAAGGAAAGAGGCCTCTGGCCAACTCAAACACATTTAATGCACTGTCCACAGAGTGTTTGGAGAGATAATATACATTCAGAGGACACACACACGCATACTCGTTTGCCATGGCATGGCCGCATCATTGTCTGGGAGAGGTGGTGCTGAGCGCTAGATGCTTATCTGTGCGCTAACGAAGAAAAATAGCAAAGAAAAATAAGCTGGATGAATTCCACGCCACACAACACTGACCGCCTCATTACGGCCAATCACATCATACAGCTATAAATAACCCACGGCTTGGCAAAGCAACATTTTGCTTTACACAAAAACTTGTAAATTGTTTAATGAAAAAACTATTTGATAAAGCTGGGGTTTTCCCCCAGTGGTCTGGGGAGAATCTAAGGTCTGTGGAATCTGAGAGAAAAAAAAACATTTTATATATATTTATTTATTTATATAAATATTGAAAATATATAATTATATAGCACTGTTTTTTTTTTTTCAGCTTTCTTCTACTTCTTCTTATTTATTTATTTATTTACTTAAGATTTATATATCTAACATTATACTATAGTGGGGATTTAACTTATTTTAAAATATTATTTATAAAGTAATAAAATAATATTAATAATAAACAATAGCACATAAATTTCAATTTTACTCATTTAAATTCACAGTCATCTGAATAATACATCTTAAATAAATCTAAATATACAGTGTATAGAATATAAATAAACAATATACAAAATATAAATAATGCAAGCATTATGTTGAAAATATTGATTTAAATGAACATTATATAACTACTTCATTCAAACACGCATATATCAAATAATTAAAATATTGTATGAAAATATTTTATATTACTTTTTTAAATAATTATAATAAAATGGTTCAAACCAACTTAATTTTTAATATTAATATGAAACAAATTATGTAATAATAATAAAGTAAAAAAAATAAATTAAATTGTTCAAATGAGCTTTTATCACTTTAATAATATAGACATTATTAATTTAATAACTATTTAATTATTTACATTTATTTATTTTATTAATTTACTGACATGTCACAAAACAATTTTTTATATAAAAAAAAATTCAAATTTAAAAATAAAATAAAAAAATCATAATTTGAATAATACAGACATTATTAATTTAATATATATTTAATTATTTACATTATTTATTTATTTTATTAATTTACTGATGTCACAAAAACATATTTATGTATAATTTGTATAGTATTATGTATATGTATAGTTTATTTTAAAGTTTCAAGTAAAACAAATAATAGTAAAGTGGTTCAAACAAACCTTTCTCATTTTTAATATTACAACAAAATTAATTATTTATTGCCATGTCATAAAACATCGTTTTTATGTGAATTTATTTTATTTCAAAGTTAAACACAAAGAAAACAAAATGGTTCAAATGAACTTCATTTTAATAAAACAGACATTATTAATTTAATAAATATTTATTATATACATTTATTTATTATTTAAATTGGCATGTTGCAAAACATCCTTTATGTATAAAACTATTTACTTTAAAGTTAAAAATAAACAAAATAATAACAGTAGTAAAACAGTTCAAACTAAATTTTCTATAAACTAAATTTTTTATATTTTAAAGTTAAAAATAAAGAAAAAATGAAATCGTTCAAATGAACTTTTATCATTTCATATAATATTTTAATGATTTGCTTTACGGTATAGACAATGTATAAAAATAAAGTGATGGGGTCACAAGAAGATCCTCATATTTGGTGAATCCGGGCAACAAAACGTTTCAAAACAGCTTAGCTAGATCATATGTTTGGAAGTGTGTTTATCTAAATAAACATCAGTGCTGATACGTATATGTTTGCTTTTACAAATGTTTATCTATGATGCTTAGTAACTATCGAATACAATGGAACAATTAGACAAGGAACAGATGTCCATTCATTCACACATACACATAGGTAGCAGACACACACACACACACACACACACACACACACATACATCACAGGAAACAGATGTGCATTCTTAAACTTAAAGACACACATACAGGTAGCAAGAATACGCAAAGAGAGAACAGATGTTTTTACATAGACATACAGGAAACAAGCCAGCATTCAGGTAACACACACACACACACACACACACACACACACACACACACACACTCAACACTCACCCCTCACATCAACACCCCTGTGTGTGTGTGTGTGTGTGTGTGTGTGTGTGTGTGTGTGTGTGAGTGTGTGTCTAAGTTATAATGAGTGAAAAGTCTTATAGTTTCCAGATGAATCCAGTTTGATTCACATCATTGTGACAGGCAGGCCTTTCATCTGCTGCTGCCCATTACAGATATTACCAGAGACAGAGTCTAATCACCCGCACACACACACACACACACACACACACACACACACACACACAAGCATACTTACAACAGCGCATTAGTTGCTTGCAAACATTAATATTAAACAAAAAAGGATTTTTATTAGCATCTGTATACACACATATCAACAAACTCACATTAGAATTAGAGTTACTTGTTATTAAACATATAATAATTTAAGTATTGAAATGTATGTGTGTGTTGGTTCACTTAAATTACTCTTTGGGAAAATCGTGTTCCCAAAAGTGAGCTAAATCGGACAAAATCTGCAGTAGGGACATCCGGGAACATCCTCAACATCCTCTACCGAAATGAAAACATTGTTTTTTTTGTTTTTGTTTTTTTGTGACAGCCAGTTTCACAGACCTGCACTGTTATAATAGGAATAATAAAAGGAAATAAAAAGATAAATAATTCCATTGTCATTGTTGTCAAAGACAACAATCTTGTTTTTATACACTGTATGCAATGTTTTCATTTATTTAAACAATAAATATTTTATTTTAAACATATTCAGTAAATGCAATTAATAAAATAATCAAACAAAACACAGTTTAATGGTTAGTATGAAACATTTATGGGCAATAAATGTAACTAATTCATTCACCACTTATATATATATATATATATATATATATAACTTTTTTGTTTTAAAAATGTTTAAAATTATTATTTTTATTCAATTATTAAGTTTAAATTTTTAAAGTTTAATAGTAGTAGTAGTAAAATGGTTTAAACTGACTTTTCTAATTTTGAATATAAAAAACATATAATTTATTGGCATGTCACAAAACGTCCTTTATATATATATATATATATATATATATAACTTCCAATATATGCCAATAAATTACATGTTTTTTATATTTATATATTAAATATTATATATATATATATATATATATATATATATATATATATATATATATATATATATTTTTTTTTTTTTTAAGTTTAAGTTTAAGTAATGAATTAAAATAAAACAAATTGGTTCAAACTAACTTTTCTAATTTGTCTTATTGCAAATTTATTGGCATGTCACAAAACGCCCTTTATATATAAAAATTGTTTATTTTAAAGTTACAAATAAAGACAAATAAAATAAAATGGTTCAAATGAACTTTTATCATTTGAATTATATAGACATTATTAATGTAATAATTATTTATATTATTTATTTATTTTAATAATTTATTATTATGTCATGAAACATTCTTTACATATAAAAATGGTTTATTTTAAAGTTAAAAAACACAAAAAAATAGTAAACTGTTTTTTTCTGTAATTTTTCATATTTAAAAAAAATTATAATTTATTGACATGTCACAAAAGCAGCCTTTATATATAAAAATTGTTTATTTTAAAGTTAAAAATAAATAAAAATTAAATGGTTCAAATTAGCTAGCATTTGAATAATATAGACTTTATTAATTTAATAATTATTAAACATACATATACGTATACAATATACATATATACATATACATATATATGTATACAAACTGTTTCTTTTAAAGTTAGAAATATAAAAATAATTATAATAGTACAATTTTTCAAACTAACTTTTCTCATTTTTAATATAAAATGAGAAAACTAAAGAATTTATTGGCATGTCACAAAACATCCTTTATATATAAAATTGCTTATTTTAAAGTAAAAAGAAAGAATATATATATATATATATATATATATATAAATATTTATTTATAAAATAAAATGGTTCAAATTAATAATTACTTTAATAATATAGATATTATTTATTTAAAAATTATACAATTATTTACAGAGTTTATTTATTTTATTAATTTATTGGCATGTCACAAAACATCCTTTATATATAAAATTTATTATGAAAATGTTAAAGTTAAAATAAAGTAAAAAAAAAAAATCAATTTTAAAAAATTTTTTTGGCATGTCAAAAACATTCTTTATATATTAAAATAGTTTATTTTAAAGTTAAAACAAAGAAATAAAATTATAAAATGGTTCAAATGAACTTGGCATGTCACAAAATGCCCTTTATAAAAATGGTTTATTTTAAAGTTTCAAATAAATACAAATATTTATACAAATACAAATATACAATTTTAATAATATTGCCATTTTATTAATATTGATTATTTTAATAATTATTTACATTATTTATTTATTTTATTAATTTATTGGCATGTCACAAAAAAAAACTGAAATTATAAAATAAAATGGTTTAAATTAATATTTTATCACTTTAACAATAAAGATATTATTCATTTAAAAATGACATAATTATTTACATTATTTTATAAATTTATTGGCATGTCACAAAATGTGCTCATTTTACACTTAATTATTTAAATGAACTTTTCACTTATATATATATATATATATATATATATATAAAATAATTATTTAAATAATTTATAAATCATTTCTCCAAATGTTACTATCTCTAAATGTTCCCAAAGTAGGCTTTGCAAGCTTTCTCTCACTTCTGACGTCCCTAAACTACAGCTAAACGCCCAACGTGCGCACACACAGGCGCTTTGATTGCTCTTTGACCCAGAGATTCAGTTTTCCCCCTCTCTCCTCTCAGAGTAAGAGGTTCTTCTCTTTATCTCATCAAAATCAAGGGAATGAAGAGGAGTGTCTCTTTCTGAGCTCCACAGCGAGCGGAGACACACAAACGAGGCGAAATCCCGCATGCTTGAACCCTTTCAGATTCACATGAGCGTGTGCGTTTCATCTCGCACACAGATACCCCAGCACACATCTCCTAATAGCTGGGGAATGCTGGCTATATACTCAAAGAATCTGTGGTTTTGTGTGGGCCAAGCACGGGGGTCATTGACCACTACACTCAAGGGCCCTCTAGCGCACAATGGCGCGTCCCGGGACAAAGTGAGCACTTGAGGAGAGAGAAAGAGAGATGGAGGAAGAGAAAGGAAAGGGACAGCGAGAGGTGCAGGTGTCTAAAGTGAAGAATTGAAAGGACCAAAGAGCTCAAACTCTCATTATTCGTTTACCAATAAGCCCTCTCTCTCAAAGAGGGGCGACGAGGTGAAAAAAATGCATAATTTGCCACAAGATTTCATTCATTGAACGTTTGAGGGGGTGAAAGGCTTGAAATGAAGAGGAAAATTACTCACCATGAACACACACATTCACACACACTAGAAAACATGATGCACGCAAACACTGGCGCTGCTCCCAGACTGCCCTGTCTGGTCTCGCTCCACACCAAAACAGCGCTTTTGGGCCACACTAGTAGGGAGCTAAGATGTGCTTTTATACAAATATTATGTTATGTGTAAACTGGTATTTATAGAAAGATATATGAACGTCTATCTAATATATATATATATATATGTATAAATAATGTAAATAATTATGTAATTTTTAACACTTTAATAATATCTATATTATTAAAGTGTTTAAACTATATTTGAACCATTTTATTTTAGAAATTCTATTTTCTACACACATATATATATATATATATATTATGAATTATATATAAATTCTAAAAATTAAAAAGTTCTACAACAGACAGTTAAAATAAACTCTATATACTTTATCATTTAAATTACACACATATTAGAATATACTAAAATGTATTCCATTTAAGATTAATAATAATAATAATAATAACAATAATAAAGTTATTAATTTAATTTTTATTTTTTGTTTATTTTAATGTAAAAAATATAGTATAATAATAGTAAAATTAAATTAAAAATTAATTAAAATTAAATACTATTTAAAATAATGTATTGTCATGTCACAAAACATCTTTAAAATTTTGTTTATTTAAAAATAAAGAAAAAATAAAATAAAATGGCTCACATGAACTTTTAAACTTTTATTTTTTTACTTTAATCATTTCAATAATATAGACATTTTTTATTTAATAATTATTGCCTTTTTATTTATTTATTTATTTTAATAAACATCTCAAAAGTGTAAATATTTTGTATTTTTTTAATTAAAAATAAAGTTCAAGTAGTAATAGCAGTAAAATGTGTTTTTTTAATATTTGTATCATTTTTGATATTTGTAAAAAATGTAATAAATCATAAATAAATAAATAATTAAATAAATAATTTATTAGAATGTCACAAAACATCCTTTAAATATATTACTTATTAAAAAGTCTATTACAAAGGTAAAAAAAAATTCAACACAAAACACTTTATTGGCATGTCAAAAATATATTTTATATATAAAAATTGTTTGTTTTAAAGTTAAAAATAAAGAATAGATCAAATAAAAATGTATCGTTTTAATAATATAGACATTATTAATTTAATAATTATTTAATTATTTACTTTATTTATTTATTTATTTATTTTATTCATGTATTGGCATGTCACAAAACATCCTTTATGAAAAAAAAGTTTATTTTAAAGTTAAAAATAAAGTAAAACTAACTGGATCAAATGGTTCAAACTGACTTTTCTCATTTTTAAATATTTAAAAAAAACTTCGATAATTTATTGGCATGTCACAAAACATCCTTATATATAAAAATAGTTTATTTTAAAATTAAAAATAAAGAAACGATAAAATAAAAAGGTTCAAATGCACTTTTATGTATTATGTATTGACACATCACAAAACATTCTTTCTGTATAAAAATAGTTTATTTTAAAGTTTAAAAATACAGTAAATGGTTCATATGGTTCAAACTAACTTTTCTAAATGTTTATATTAAAAAAATAATTTATTGGCATGTCACCAAACATCACATATATAATTTTTTTTGTTTTAAATGTAAAAATGTAAACATTATTAAAAAAATAAAATAAAAGAAAGCTTAGATTATTTCAGATGTTCAAATATGTTCTTGAAACTAGATGTATGACTCATAAACAAAAACTGCGATGCACAATGTTTGTTTGTAGGCAAGTTATATAGCAACACAGTCAATCACGTCATTGCTGACCAAGACATTTCAAACCAAAACAGCCTGTCAGTCAACCCAAATTCATCACGCTCTGAGACCTGACATGCACACAGATATTATCACATCTGACGCCTACACACACATGTGCACGCAGATATCATCTTCTCGAATCATCCTCTGCCCAAATACACATGGGGGCCAGGAAATGGCTTTTGCCCCCTGACCCTGTAACCTTAGCTCTGAGGTCAGGCCACATTTGTAGTAATTGCACTCTATCATATTTCGGGCCTGGAAAAAAGCAGCCATGTAAACAAACCTCGGTGGACATGTGTCATCCATCCATCCGCTGGATAAGATCACGGATCCGCAGAAGACAAACACTGGAGGATCGCAAATCAGGGCTCAGGACGCGCACGCAACCGTAAATTTAACCCAGGAGCCCTTTTTAGCCAGCAAGCCTCTCTTTAAAACAGCATCAAAATCTACCAGTGAGAATATCCTGAAATATGCAGTCCACACACACACACACTGTGTCTCCCGGAGTAAATGCTTTCCACAGGCCAACAGCATCCTCCACCCACTGAGCACAGACCACCGACAGCAGACTAGAATAGAGTCGCTGACAGGCGTATGCATTTACATACTGTAAGTACTGTAAATATGGCTTAGTAAAAAAGACAGAAATAGAGAGAAAGACAAAGGAGAGAAAGGCTATGGCCCTCTACTGGAGCACCTTTGACTATGCACAGTGTCTTTTTCACACTTTTTAAACCACTGCGCCACGTGTTTTCAACTTACGCTACCTTTAAATCACAATTAAATGAATGTATTATGAATGTGAATGTGATGAGCACATATCATTTACTCCTTATTCTGTTGCATTATTATTTGTGCTTAAATGTCTTGGTAAAGCAACAAATCAGCTGGTAAGATTATTGAAGCATTATTTAAAGTAGTGTTCTGCTGTGTAGACACTACATGTACTAAATTTGATACATAAAAGGGGCCCTACATAAAGTCAAATAAAAAATTATTGTCATTAATTATTGTTTTTTTTTTGTTTGTTTTTTTTAATAAATAGGATTTTTTAAAATGTATCTGTCACATATGGAAGCCTGTTTCCACCACTAAATAAATAGATTAAAAAGATAATTGTGACTTTTTATCTCACAATTCTGACTTTTTTTCTCAGAATTATCAGATATACAGTAAACTTGCAAATTTCAGGTTACGTCAGAATCCCAATCTGACTGTATTGAGATTGTATCTTGTAAAAAAAAAAGTCACAAACTCGCAATTCTTAGGAAAAAAAGTTTGTTTTTCTTAGAATTGCAAGTCTGTATATTGTGCTTCTGACTTTTTTTTTTACTTGTAATTCAGATTTTTTTCTCAGAATCGAAAGATTTGAACTCCCAATTCTGAGAAATAGTCAGAATTTATTGTATATGACTTTATATCCTGCGATTGCGAGAAAAAAAGTCACAATCACAAGATACAAACTCTCAAGTTTGAATTGTACGTTTATTTTTCTCAAAATTGCAAGTCTGTATATTGCGACTTTTTTTTTACTCGTAATTCTGACTTTTTTCTCAGTATTCTGACTTTGTATCTTGAGTTTGTAAAAAAAAGCCAAAATCACAAGATACAAACTTACAGTTCTGAGAAAAATTGAGTTTGTTGCAATATAAACTCACAACTCTCACTTTTTTCCCTTAGAATTGCGAATTCTGATGTATTTTCTGTTTGTATCTTGTAAAAAAGAAAATCGTAAGATACAAACTCACAATTCAGACTTGATTTTGCGATATAAAAAAAAAAATCACAATTATGACTTTTTCCACATAATTGTGAGTTTGATTCTGACTTTTTTACTCACGTTTGTGACTTTCTTCTCAGAATTGTGAGTTTGTATCTTGCAATTTTGCCTTTTTTTTTTTTTTTTACAAGATACAAACTCAAACTCACAAATCTGACTTTTTTTCTTTAGAATTGCGTTGTATTTTGAGTTTGTATCTTGCAAAAAAAAAGTCAGAATCGCATAATACAAACTTGCAATTCTGAGGAAAAAAGTCTGAACTGTGAGTTTATATTGAAAGACACAAACTTGCAAAAAGTTTGTACTTGCAATTCTGGCTTTTTTCACAGAATTGAGAGCTTGCATCTTGTGGTTCTGACTTGTTTACTCGCAATTGCAAAATATGAAATCACAATTCTGACTTTTTTCTCTTGCGATTCTGACCTTTCTTACTTACAATTCAGATTTTTTTTTTTTCTCAGAATTTGTATCTTGTGATTCTGAGTTTTTTACTCGAATTGCGAGTTTATGAGAAAAAGTCAGAATGTAAACTGTGCAATTGTAAGGAAAAAAGTTAGGCACAATTACCTTTTTAAATGTTTTATTCACTGGCAGAAATGGGCTTCTATAGTCACAAGATTTAAAAAAAAGTTTTTAGCTTAAGAATGATTTTCAAAAAATTTAAAAACATCTAAAATACACATAAAATTCATCTGAATGTTAACCTAAAATATTCATTTTGGAGAAAAAAAGTTCAAGGAAAAATGCCAACTATCCAAATACGAAATTGGCCAACTCACCCATTTTGTGGTCACCAACATCACAATTACAACTTCCAAACTCGTAAACAGGAATTTCCTGGGATGACTTCCAACTAAAATATCTATCCATATATCATACAGGTGACTTAGAGAGGAAAATATGTCCAAACCAATATCAAGTTCAGTCATACCTTGAAAAGAGGTTAATATTTGTCTCTCTGTAAAGTCAAACTCAAGCCTACACTCTTTAAAATATAGTTCCCAAAAGGAGGTTTTCACAGCAATGCCATTGAAAAACCATTTTGGGCTCCCCAAAGAACCTTTTTTAGTTTTAAAAAGAACCACATTTTTCTTAGTGTGACGAACATTTTAATAATCTGAAGAACTTTTTGGAAATCCCATGGGTGTTAAAGAATCTCCACAAAACCACAGAAAACAACAAAGAACCTTAAGGTTAAAATGTGTTAAAAACAGCCTAAGTCATGCAAGCATTATGTAATCACAAAATAAAACAAAAAACAAACACAAGGTGCAACAGATGTGTGAAATTTGTGAATGACAGGCATTCCAGTTTTGTGAGAAAATTCAGATTCCTGGCCAAACTGCATGCGTTTTGTCATAATAAATGTGTGTTATCAAATACGTCTGCGAATATCAGCCCTCAGACACAGGCCTGAGCTCCAGTCCAACAGAACAAACCACAAACACCACTCTGCTTTCCCTCACTGAAAACATTTCAGATCATCTCTATTCGATCTTATCCGAGTGACTTTAGTCTTGCATCCTTCTTTTAACTTTCACTTTTTTCCCCTCTTACTTTCACTTTCCATATCCGTCTCTGCATTTTACCGCCCTTCCTCATTTCTCTCTCTCCGGTTCTCTTTGGTTCGCTCTGTCCCTCCTGCATTGGTAGATTTGGGTTATTTTCCTTTTGTTTTCATATCTCTCTCCTGCTCTTTGTGAATTAGGCAGTAAATATTGACACAGACGTACGGCGTCTGCTCGGCCAAATCAGTTGGAATTACCACATTAAACCAGGCGAGAGCGCGAGGCAGACGGAGAGAGAAATCACGCTATCCTCCTGGATTTGTCCAAATTCAGCTGATGCAAAACAAGGAATTAATTTGGACTTGGGAGCGGCCTGACGCGGGCCTGCCGGGACCGCGTCCGCACTTGACAAAGATGAATGGCACCATTCCAACTGAATAGTAATTTCACTTTTTGTTTGCGCGTATGTGTGTGCGCAGCCGTGAATACGCGCAGCGCTACGGAGCCGAAGCGAACGGGCACAAAGGCAAAGTCAGCCAATCCCGCAGAGGCTCCTACCTGTCCGTCACACACCCAGGCATTGTTTACTAATCATCTGATCTTGATTGGTTTGAGAGCAGGGCTTGGGGGCGGAGTCAGGACAGAGGGGAAGGTTAAGTCTTAACCTTGAGGAGATTTGCTATCTATTCACCAGCAGGATTCCTATCCTCTAAAGCAAAAGGGAGATAGGGAGAACGGAGAAAAACTTTTTTTTCAATCTGCTCGAGGGGTGTGTGGAGTGACACAAAACGTGTCACATTCAGAGAGTGAATCCACTGGAAGAAATTCAGACGAACACCCAAAAGCATAATCTTCGGCCCCGGCCGATAGAAATGGTAATTGCGGGCGAGGATGTTTTTTGAAGGCTGAGCTGTGCGCGGACAGAATGTCCATTTAGAGTAAAAGGACCCAACCAAACAGGCCCTTCTCCACTCTTTTGTTCCCCTCAACAGGCCTTCACATGTTTACGGAAAAAGAACCTTCAAATCCACTCAGCGTCCACAACACAATGTGCCACCTAACCCTGGCTCACGGATGAGAGGACAGGAGACGAGAAAAGAGAGGGAAGACTGGTGTTTCAACTGGTTTATCTTACACCAGTGGTTTCAGCCGCTTTGGCTTCAGGGCATACAGTTGTGGTCAAATGTTTACATACACCTTGCAGAATCTGCAAAATGTGAATTATTTTAACAAAATGCATGTTATTTTTTTATTTAGCACTGATCTGAATAAGATATTTCACATAAAAGACATTTACACAAGTCCACAAGAGAAAATAATAGTTGAATTTATAAAAATTACCCCATTCAAAAGTTTACATACACTTGATTCTTAATACTGTGTTACCTGAATGATCCACAACTGTGTTTTTTTGTTTAGTAATAGTTGTTCATGAGTCTCTTGTTTGTTCAAAACAGTTAAACTGCCTGCTGTTCTTGAAAAAACAAAACAAAACAAAAAACCTTCAGGTCCTACAAATCCTTTGTGTGTGTGTGTGTGTGTGTGTGTGTGTGTGTGTGTTTTTTTTTTTTTTTTTTTTTTTTTTAGCATTTTTATGTCTTTGAACCCTTTCCAACAATGGCTACATGATTTTGAGATCCAGCTTTTCACACTGAGGACAACTGAGGGACTCACATGCAACTATTACAGAAGGTTCAAATGCTCACTGATGCTTCAGAAGGAAACACTATGTATTAACTTTGAATTGTACTGTAAATTTAACTTATTTTGTCTTCCGTGGAACATGTAAGTATCTTCTGTAGCTTCTGAAGGGCAGTACAAAAGGGAAAAAAACTATGATATTTAGGCAAAATAAGAAAAATGTACACATCCTCATTCTGTTCAAAAGTTTACACCCCCAGGTCTTAAAGCATCATTTTTCCTTCTGGAGCATCAGTGAGCGTTTGAAGCTTCTGTAATATTTGCATATGAGTCTCTCAGTGTGAAAAGATGGATCTCAAAATCATAGAGTCATTGTTGGAAAGGGTTCAAAAACAGAAAAATGCTAAAAAACCAAATAAACTGTGGGATCTGAAGGACTTTTCAGCAGAACAGCGGACAGTTTAACTGTTCAAACAAACAAGGGACTCATAAACAACCATCACTGGACCAAAAAACACAGTATTAAAAATAAGGTTTATGTAAAGTTTTGAACAGGGTAATTTTTATAAATTCAGCTATTTTCTTCTCAGGTGGACTATGTGTAAACTTCTTTTATGTAAAATATCTTATTCAGGCAAGATAGAGAATGATGGATATGGAATGGAACGCAGAAAACGTAAAACATGGCAAACTAGTCTTTAGAATTTGACTTCATATTGAAATCTCTGAATTTTAACTGCAAATCCAAACATAGTTTGAAACACTGTTTCGATCACTTCTGTATCTTTAGAAGAGAAAACATGAGATGTTTCTCAATTTTCTCTTTATTTGCTGTCAAGGAGAAAACAAGAGGTATTAAAGAGATCTAATTTGTCAAATGTATTTCCTACAGGCTTGTTCTTTTCCTTCCTAAAGACTTTCCTGCCATCCCTACAGACTCTATAACACACATGACCTAGTTCAAACACACACATATCAATGGACAGTCCAAATGGACCGATGAGTTCTCCAGCACAGCATGATTACATCACTTAAATTGAATCCCTAACACACACACTTACCCTGAACCACTCGACACTCTGACACGGCCCAGAAGAGCCAGGCCATGTACTGACCCATGGGGGTTAAAGGTTAAAGTTGACAGCCACTGAGAAGATGGGCGTCTCAATAATAGTCGGGACTCGCTATAAGGTTAAAAAAAACGGCAAACGAGTACCAAATGTACAAAAGTGCTACATGCAAATATACTAAATGCCCTGAGCAATGGTAGACACACACACACTCAGATTGGTCCTGCTGCTTAACCCTGGCGCTCTGTTCGTCAGCTCACTCTGAGAACGTGCAGCACTTAAACTTTCCCCTTTTCAAACAGACCGAGACAAAAAGCGCGAGACACCAGCAGGCAGCCCAGGAGCACACAGACGGCTGAACAGGAACAAGAGGCACATCCACAAAAAAAGAAAAAAACACCCCCCAACACACACACACAAACGCATGTCCATACACAATGTGCCCCCCTCCAGTAAAGTCTATTCCTGCACCCTGCAGATTGACTGCACACAGATCACTCAGAAAGACCTGATACATGAGACAGCACTCTGGTCTGACCACTAAAAAAAAACAAAGAATGAATGAAATTTGTAAGATAAAATGAAATATAGAATGATGGTTAGACAGAATGAAATATATTACAAAAGATATGAACATATGGGATAAAACAGAATGTTAGAATGATGGATAGAATGCAAGATGGAATGACAGAACTAAAGATAGAATGGTGGATAGATAAGGATGATTTAAGGATTAAACAAAAGATAGAATGAAGGATAGTTCAAATGATGGATAGAATGTTAGAATGATGACAGAATGAAAGATAGAAAGATGGCTAGACAGAATGAAAGATACAATAAGGGAGAGAATGCAAGACAATGGTGGAAGGAGAGAATGAAAGCGAATGATGGACAGACAGAACGGAAGATAGAATGATGGATCGTTAGAACAATAGACAGAACAAAAAATAGAATGACAGATGAACAGAATGAAAGACAGAACAATGGATAGATAGAACAATGAACAGAGCAATGGATAGAACACAAAACAATGGAGCGATCGAATGATGGATGATGATAGAACTGAACAATGAATAGAGCAATGGATAGATAGAACGCAAGATAGAGTGAATGATAGAATGATGGATAGATAGAATGTTTAATAGAATGATAGAAAGATAGAACATTTAATAGAACGGTAGATAGATAGAATGCAAACTAGAATGATGGATAGATAGAACGCAAGATGGAGTGACTGATAGAATGATGGATTGATAGAACGATGGATATACAGAACGCAAGATAGAGTACCTTATAGAATGACGGATAGATAGAATGTTTGATAGAACGATGGATAGATAGAACGTAAGACAGAGTGACAGATAGAATGAGGGATTGATGGAATGCAAGATAGAATGACTGATAATTATGGAATGCGACATAGAGGGACTGATAGATAGAATGATGGACAGATCGAATATTTTATAGAATGATGGATAGAACGCAATATAGAATGACAGAATGAAGGACAGATAGAATGTTTGATAAAACAATGGATAGATAAAGCGCAAGATAGAATGATGGATAGATAGAACGATGGATAGACAGAACACAAGATAGAGTGACTGATAGAAGAATGGATAGATAGAATATTTGAAAGAACACGATAGAAAGATGGATAAATGGAACACAAGATGGAGAAACTGACAGAATTATGGACAGATAGAACATAAGCCAGAGTGACAGATGGAATGATGGATTGATAGAATGCAAAATAGTGGCTGATAGAACGATGGACAGATAGAATGTTTGATAGAATGATGGATAGATAGAATGCAAGATAGAATGATGGATAGATAGAACACAAGATTGAGTGACTGATAGAATGGTGGATAGATAGAATGTTTGATAGAACAATGGATAGATAGAACGCAAATGGAGTGACAGATAGAACGATAGATTGATAGAATGCAAGATAGAGTGACTGATAGAATGATGGATAGAATGTTTGATAGAACAATGGATAGACAGAATGCAAGATACAATGATGGATAGATAAAATGCAAAATAGAATGATGGATAGAATGCAAGATAGTGGCTGACAGAACAATGGACAGACAGAACGTTTGATAGAACGATGGATAGATATAATGCAAGATAGAATGATGGACAGATAGAACACAAGATGGAGTGACTGATAGAATGACGGATTGATAGAATGTTTGATAAAACAATGGATAGATAGAATGCAAGATACAACGATGGATAGAATGCGAGATAGTGGTTGATAGAATGATGGACAGAAAGAACGTTTGATAGAACGATGGATAGATAGAATGCAAGATAGAATGATGGATAGATAGAACACAAGATGGAGTGACAGAACGATAGATTGATAGAATGCAAGATAGAGTGACTGATAGAATGATGGATAGATAGAATGTTTGATAGAATGATGATAGATAGAACACAAGATACAACGATGGATAGAATGCAAAACTGAGTGACTGACAGAACGATGGATAGATAAAACACAAGACAGAATGATAGATAGAACATTTGATAGAACAATGGATAGACAAAGAGACTGACAGAATGATGGATAGATGGAATGATAGAACGATGGATAGATAGAATGTTTGATAAAACGATGGATAGACAGAGCGCAAGATAGAACGGAATGCAACATAGAGAGATTGATAGAATGATGGAAAGATCGAACGTTTGATAGAACAATGGATAGAGTGCAAGACAGAACAATGGATAGATAAAACGCAAGACAGAATGATGGATGGATAGAATGTTTAATAAAATGACAATGTAGAGAGACCGATAGATAGAATTAAAGATAGAACAACTGACAGAACGAAGGACAGACAGACGGCAAGATAGAACACTGTATAAAGAGGACGAAAGACAGAATGAAAGACAGGCAGACAGACAGATAGAAAGTTTGTCCAGAACTTTGACAGAGGGGGCAAATGACGGATTGACAGTGGGAGATTAAGAGGAAATAAAGAATGAGAGAAAGAAAGACAGATAGACGGACAGGGAGAAAGGGAAGGGGTGTGGGAGGGTGTGCTGCAGCTGTCCTCTGTCCTCCCAGCCCCAGGTTTCTGTCGTTTGCTGAAAAACACGGTTCATTACATTCCCTCTCTCCATTCCCTCTTTCCTTTCAGTGGAGATAAGCTTCTTAGAGAAGAGGCAGCGGGCGGAGCCGGCCTTTGAGTGACAGCAGGAAGAGACCGGCATTCAGCGCACAATAGTGCTTTAGCAGGGGCTAATCTAAGAGGCGTAGAATGACCTCCACTCACTCTCTCATCTACTAGCCTTTCCCACAGAGAGAGAGAGAGAAAGAGAGAGAGAGATGGCAGGACAGTGAGGGGCCCCGATGAGTGCAAAAGATTGAGAGAGTGACAAAAAGTGTAAAAAGCAGGAGTGTTGGAAAAAGAGGATTATCAGACAGTGATGGATGGATGGAGAGATGGTGCAAGTGAGAAAATGGCAACAAGAGAGAGGAGAAAGGTACTAAAATAATAGACTGTAGGCAAGAAACATATGCGTAAAATATATAAGTAAATATTAATATTAATATATATATATATATATACACACATATACACACACACACAAAATTATATACAAAAAATTAATTAATTCATTCTTTTATTATTAAAATATATAATAATTGCAGGTAATGTATAATAAATGTAATAAATTAAAAAAAAATCAATAAATATTGTTTAATGTAATATTTAATTTAAGTATTTATATTTTTAAATAAAAAAAATATATATATATATACACACACACACACACAAATATATACATATTTATATATAAAATAAATATATACTAATTTAAAGTGTATAAATCTATTATAATAAATGTAATATTAAAATAAAATAAAAATAAAATAAAAAATAAATAAATAAATCTATAATGTTTCATGTAATATTTAACTGAATATTACACCATTAGAATGTTTATTTAAAAATATTTAAAATACTAATAATATATATAATAAACTATATATATATATATACACACACACACACACACTATATATATATATATATATATATATATATATATATATATATTTAAATAAATCTAAAAATAATGTTAAATGGAATATATAATTGAATATTATTTAATTACATTTAATAAGTATATATTTTTTATTTTAAAAATATTATATTAAATACAAAATTATATATCTATATACACATTTAAATATATTTATATATAAAATACAAAATTAAAATGTATGAATCTATTACAATAAATCTACAGTTTAAATGTAATATATAAAATAAAAAATGAATCTATAAACAATGTTTCATGTAATATTTTGCTGAATATTATTTTGCAAGTATATTTTTAAGTTAAACATATATTTTTTATAT
Organism: Cirrhinus molitorella; assembly: GCA_033026305.1. NCBI lineage: Eukaryota > Metazoa > Chordata > Actinopteri > Cypriniformes > Cyprinidae > Cirrhinus > Cirrhinus molitorella. Next base: position 5,068,342 of record CM065134.1, on the reverse strand, counting down.
AATATACTAAATTAAACAATTTAAATGTAATATATGTAATACAACTTTAATACATCTATAAATTGTTTAATGTAATATTTAACTGAATATTATTTTATTATTTTTTTTATTTACATTTTTTATATATAAAATACAAAATGTAAGTTATATATAAGCTGAGTCATGTATATATATTTATGTTTTCATCCATGAACCTGATTTTATCTCCATCTCAAGCATATAAATATGTATTCCACTTTTATTTTATCTCTCTCTGTTTTCATACAATTGTATGTGATGGTTGAGCAGTTTTGGGTTGATGGAGGAGCAGGTGGACATTCTGTTTACCCGCCCTTCATCACTCCGTATCACTTCACTGCCACAGCCAATCACATCGCCCATAAAACAGCCAATCAGCCAATCAGCATGTAGTAACAAGCCTATTTTTAAGTCAGTATAGTCACAGATCATAATCTCCTCATCAAAAGTCAAAACTGAAGAAAAGAGACGCCTTTACTGTCATGTACCCATAGCAAAAGATAAAGGAGCCGAGTATCATGCTTTGTTTTCTCAAAATCATTCTGGGTTACAAACACAAGCAAGGCAAAGCTTGTGTTTATGGCGAAAGTAAGGCCAGAAACACATTTAAGTACACAAGTATGCAAATGCACTGCTCCATTTCAGAATATAATTCTCTCATTCATTATTAACACAAACAATGGCAACTCTATCGCCCCCTTGAGTACTGAAGTTTCTCACCGCCACAAAACTTAAAAACGCATGTCAAGTATGTACAACTTCAAATTTGCTGGCCAGAGTCTAACCATATCATTTGAAATATGCAGTGTCTTACTGTGATTATTATTTTCAATAATAATCAGCATGGAGAGACTTTTGCCAGTAGCTTGAGGTGTTGGATTATTTGAGAAATAGTTCGCACTCGTGTTGGGTTTGTTTAATTTGGTTGGAGCGTGCATACATAAATATACAGCACACACACATTCACACCTGCTTGTATAATGGAAGTGGATGCAGTATGTTGTAGTTTTAGTGAAGTAGCTGTCTTTGACTTTCAGTGGCTGTCAAAAAGAAGGAAAGTTGAACAGGTTTAGGTTGTGAAATTCTGTCTTTAGCCAAACACAAGAGAATAAAATAATACATTTTTAAGAATTTTTGCATCCAACAATCATTGTCTTACTGACATTAGGGTCAGTAAATGATTATAAAAATGGCAGTTTCTCATTTCCATACATAAATTATTATTTACACCATTAAAGCAAATCATGATGAGGCCCCACTTGCATACACTGCTACATAAATTAACATGGTTTATGAAATACAATACTAGTTCACTGTTTACTACATAGTACACAGTATACTATGGTATGTTACATACAATTTTTTAGAAAAGTGTACAGAAAGCATTGTCATGGTACATTTTTCAAATGCTATGAACTTTTGTTTGTTTGTTTAATAATGAGTTCTTAAAACAAAGAGAACAAAATAACCATTTCTTTTATTAAAAAATAATCATATTAGGTCCAATAAATACAAATTATTAAAATAACAAAGAGATGTTAAACATCCATTTTAATAAAAAATAAAATAAATAATAATAATAATAATAATAATAATAATAAATAGATTTTTTTAAGAGTTGTCCAAATCAATTAATATTTTAATAATTGTAATTATATTTTAAATATGTTTAATAATCAAAATAATAATAATAATAATAATAATAATAATAGTAATTAAAGTTGTTAAAAATAAAATCATATATATTTTAAATAAAAAATGTAATGATCAAAATAATAAATAAAGTTGTTTAAATGTAAAAACATTTTAATATTTAAAATTTGTAAATTATATGTAAAAATTTTAATGATCAAACTAATAATAATAATAATAATTATTATTATTATTATTATTATTATTATTATCAAAGAGTAGTTCAAAATAAAATCATATATTTTAAGTAAAAAAAATTAATGATCAAATGAATAAATAAATAAACAAAGTTTAAAAAAGAACTAATCAATATTTTAATAAAATTTTACATTTTTAAATTACATTTAAACATTTTAATGATCAAACTAATGATAATGATAATAATAATTAAATGTTTGTTTATATCAAATAAAACATCTTATTAATATTTTTATAATTTTAATTATATTTTAAATATTTTTTCTAATATTAATTTTTTATTGATCAAATAATAATAATAATAATAATAATAATAATAATAATACATATAAAAATAAAGAGTTGTTCAAATAAAATACAAAAATCCAAGTAATATTTTAATAATTTTAATTATATTATATATATTTAGACTATTAATTTTTTCATGATAATAATAATAATAATAATAATTAAAGAGTTGTTAAAAAAATCTATTTGTTTAGATTTTAAAGATTTTTTTTTTATGATCAAAATAATAATAATAATAATAAATCAAGTAAATAAAAAATAAAGATGTTAAAAATCAGATTCCGTTGTTTCTGCTTCATCTATCACACCAGAAATAGAAGATCAACTTTAGCACACTGCATTGTGGGATACAGTATTTCGTATAGTAGTTTTGTATATAGCTCTGTTGTACCAAAAGCTTACACATAATAAAACATTAAACAGTACACTAGCAGGCTAAACTTCACCAATCCCACATTCACACAGGTAAAGTCGCCTTGTTAGAGCACAGGTCATGCGTGTTTACATCTAACGTCAGTTTGGTCTTTCTGCGTCCCTCTAACGGTTTCCAACCGACATACACACAAATACACAAGCCAGGTCTCGACCACCAAAGTGGCTTTGGAACAGGTACGCTTGTTCAATGTCACATGTCAGCCATATTGCGGCCTACCGAAATGGTGGCCTCAAAAGTTTATGTGTACATGTATGTGTGTGTTTTTAAAATTACAAATGCATTTGACAGATCAGATCAGACTTTGATCGTTTAAAAATGTCACAATCATGTGCAATTTAAAATGCGTTTGGTGTTTTATATGTGGCGCTGTTGGTGTGTAAAGGTGTGTGTGGACAAGTACATGCTTGAGCGCGCGCGTGTGTGTGTGTGTGTGTGTGTGTGTGTGTGTTAATCATGCCAGTGTGAATGAATAGAGTCCCTGTTCTCTAATGGCTTTATGCAGAGATGTTTAATGTCAGGAAACACCCGTCATGTACACGCCAAACATGCACACACACACACACACACACACACACACACACACACACACACACACACGTCCCAATACAAACAGAACAGAAATCTGACAGATTCTCATCTAAAAGCTACATTCAAATAGCATTTTTAGAAAGATACATAAACAGATATCTCACAAATGATTTGGTGCGGAGTAAGATTGTATCGTTTCAGAGTAAGTGCATAGCATGCAGTTTATAGAGAGAGAGTGTGTGTGTGTGTGTGTGTGTGTGTGTGTGTGTGTGTTTTGAAAGGGTTTTAAGTGGTATGGGGCCCTGTGTGATTTATACCTGCAAATATGAAGAGACGGAGCATGATGTGTGTGTGTGTGCGTGTGTGTGTGTAGACAGAGGAGCTTATATCACAGCCCCATATTAAATGCAGGTTTGAAAGTTTTCACTAGAGCTGGGTAATGAGCTTGACCTTTGACACACAGCTGATGACTTCCATACCTGTGAGTGTGTGTGTGTTTGAGAGAACGCCGCTACATCCATAAGCTTTTTTTGTACCACATGTGCCGATGTTTGTCGACATGTGTACTCAATGAGGTTTGTGTGCGTGTTGGTGTCTGACACAGACATGAGTAATGAAGTCTAGGGACAGAAATAATTGGAGTAAAATTACCAAAAGACGAGTGAAAGGGAGAACAATATAAAGAAGTAAAAAAAATGAAACATAAAACATGGCATGATGAAATATTGAGGGAAAAACAAGAGTTAGTGCAGGACGGAATGAGATGAGGGCGAATTAGAAGGAGAAATGCGAACCGACGCTGGGGTCGGTCCTCTTGAAACGCTTAGGTTGTGGAATTCAGACTGGCGGTTTGTAAATATATTACAATATTTCAGCACATAAATACATTCGGTTGCTATATTATTATATGCAGGGCCGTCATGTGCTTAACACATTTTTTGAGGGGGCACCAGAAATTCAAATGAATTCAAATTAAATAAAATAATACAAATTAAATACAATTAAAAAATTAAACAAAACATTATATAATGCAGGGCAGTCATGTGCTTTACACATTTTTAAGGGGCACCAGAAATAAATCAAATCAAATCAAATAAATTAAAAAATACAATAAAAAAAAATATTAAAAAAATAATAACAAATTTTTTCAGGGGGCACCTCAAAAAATCCCCCAAAAAACAATAAAAAAGTAAATACAGTAAAAATAAAATGTTACATGCAAGGTAGTCATGTGATTTACACATTTTTTAAAGAGGCACCAGAAAAAGAAAAAAATGAATGAATAAAAAATAAAATAAAAAATAAAATATTATATAATGCAGGGCTGTAATATATAAAATAAAATAATACATAAAAATAAATCATGTGGCCATCATGTGCTTTACACATTTTTTAAAGGGGCACCAGAAACTCAAATAAACTCAAAAAAATATTACACACAAAATAAATAAATAAATTAATTAATTAATTAAATAATTAAATAAAAATGAAACATTATATAATGCAAGGCCGTCATGTGCTTTACACATTTTTTGAAGGGGCACCAGAAATAAGATAAAATCAAATAATAATAATTATATATATATATATATATATATATATATTTTTTTTTTTAAATAAAATAAAATAATAAAATAAAAAAAATAAAAAATTCTATGCAGGGCCAACATGTGCTTCACACATTTTTAAAAGGGCACCAGAAATTTCAATAAAATGAAATAAAAAAATAATGAAAAAAAAACAATAAATAAATATATATATATATATATATATATATAAAGGGCTGCCATGTGCTTTACACATTTTCTGAAGGGGCACCAGAAATAAAATAAAATAAAAAATGAAATAAAAAATGAAATAAAATAAAAAAAATAAAATATGATATGCATGGCTGTCATGTGCTTTACACATTTTTTAAGGGGGCACCAGTTAATGGTGTAGAATAAAATCTAATAAAATACAATAAAAATACAATTTATGCTGATTTGAACAAAATAATCTCCCTCTCTCTTTCCCATAATCACACTCACATATGTTCAAGCCAGTATCAAAGTATTTATGTTTTTAAGAGCTTGATGGCAAAAAAAGAGAAGCTTTTAACAATGCTAAGTCAAATGTTAATCTCTGCCAGTGTGTATTCACTGCCAATACCCAGAAATCATAAAATCTGAAATACGCAAGGAGAAACTGTAAAAAGTCATCAGTGTAATTATATATAAAACATGATTTGCCATATACTGACATACAACAATAGTTTCTTAATGTCCCAAATGTAAATGATTCAAATATTTAGAGAGGAGTTCAGCCAAAATCATTTACTTTCCTCATGTTCTTCCAAAAATGTGTAACTTTCTGTCTTTCGTAGAACACAAAAGACAATGTTTTAACTTTGTTTACATTCCAATACAACTGTCAAGCTTCACAAAAGTAGTTAAAATGACTCATCTGAATCTATGTCAATGCGAAATGAACAGAAAAAAAAAGTTAATTACTGAAAAAACTGGCATTCACAATAGCTTGTGGGAGTTCATGAAACAAGCATCAAAATCTGATTTGAAAACAAACTGTCATTAGTAAATGAGTCGGTTGATTCAGTTCACGAAACCATGATTCTTTCATAAATCAGACTGATTCAGTTCTCTAAATAACTCACTGAGAATTATCGTTGAACACCAACTTAAAGTAACAGTTCACCCAAAAATGTAAATTGTGTCATTAATTATCCACCTGCATGTCGTTACAAATCCATAAGACTTCCTTCATCTTCAGAACACAAATTAAGATATTTCTGATGAAATCTGAGAGCTTTCTGACCCTGCACAGACAACAATGCAACTACTACATTCAAGGCCCAGAAAGGATGCAAGAACATTTATAAAATATCCTATGTGACATCAGTGGTTGAACCTTAATTTTATGAATAAAATAAAATATATGCAGGGCCATCATGTGCTTTAAACATTATTTGAGGAGGAAACTAATGGATTAAAATGAAATAAAATAAAATAAAAAATTATAATAAAATATAGTAAAAATAAAATATATGCAGGGCTGTCATGTTCTTTACACGTTTTTGAAGGTGCACCAGAAATAAAATAATATATAAAAATAAAAATAAAATAGATGCAGGGCCACCATGTACTTTACACATTTTTGAAGGGAAAATAAAATAAAATAAAAGCAGGGCCGTCATGTGCTTTACACATAAAAAAATAATTAATTAAAGAAAATAATCAAATAAAATATCGACATTGTTAAAAAAGTAGGAACAACATGAGGGTGAGTAATTAATTACAAAATTTTCATTTTTGGGTGAACTATTCCTTTAAATTTCAATCTGAAATTTTCTGTTTATCACACAAACCTACTGTTTAACATGAGGAGTACAGTGCATAAGTCATATGGACCACTTGAAATTTTGAAGCATGTACATTTGCATGCTTTTTTACAAAAATGTAAATTCTATCATCACAAAAAATATTTTGAAGAATTATTGGAAACCAAGTAGTTCATGGGACACTGCAAAAAATGCTTTTCTTACTTAGATTTTTGTCTTGTTTTCAGCCAAAATATCAAAACAATTATTAAATCAAGAAGGATTTTCTAGACAAGTAAAAACTATTGTCTTGTTTTCAGAAAAAAGTAGTCACAAATAAGTGAGTTTTTACTTAAAACAAGCAAATTAAAAAATGTTTTTAGATATTTTGGCTTTAGATATTTCTTTGCAATGTAGCCAGTAACTTCCATAGTATTTTTTTCCAAACTGTGGAAGCCAATGGCTACTGTCAACCCAACCTTCTTCAAAATATCTTCTTTTGTGTTCAACAGAAGAAAGAAACTCGTACAGGTTTAGAACATGAAGGTGAGTAAATTGACAGAATTTTCATTTTCAGTTGAACTGTCACTTTAAGAACAATAAAAACCAATCAGAGACTCATTCTGGGCCGAGGTTAAAACCAGTTGCAGTAGCCATGAACACCAAAGGTCACAGATACTTGACCCTTTGACCTTTCAAATCCTGCTGAAGTCTGTCAGACCCTAAGAAAGAGTGACAGACGTCTCATTCCTCTCCTTCCATCTTTTTCTGACGCCTTCTCCACAAAACCGGCCGATTAAATATATTAATCCTTTTTCTCACCCTCAGCTGACCTCCTCCCACACACACAGACAGACACATCAATGAATGTGCTGCTGAGTCCAGACAAATCAATACATCCCAGAGTTCTGTGTAGTTTAAGACTACACATACATTAATCAAACTATTACAGCAACGAAACACACAAACATACACGCACTATTGACCGGAGCTATAATCATGTCACGTCGTGGTTTTGACATTTCGACTCCGCGATCAAACAGGATGTACACTTGTATGCGTGACACACGCACAAACACACATCACTTCTCACCTCGCCTGCACGCCGGCCAATCAGCGCAGGTGCTGAAATGAGAATTGCATTAACATCCACAATGCTTTGCGTGCGTCGCCGTGAGCACGGGGAATACCTGTAATAGAATTTCCCCTCCTCTTCCGTCCTCGCCCACTCCCTTTTTAAACATTTACGGCCGTCTGCCCCGCTCCCTCGCTCCTGATCAAATCAGAGAGAAGAGAAATTACATTTCTCCATCGCGCCGCTCCGATCCAAACACTCCCATTTGCTGGATTAACGCTTCGGTCTAGGCGGAATTCTGCTCTGGAGCGATCCGATTAAACACCGACATCAAATGAAATAGCGAGACGTGAGCGAAATATCATTCGATATTGTCTTTTTCTCTTCTTTCCGTCTGACAAGTTTGATAACGCTCAGTTTCGTGCAACTAGTTGCACCGGAAAACATAACGATAATATTTGAAAACGAGTTAAGCGCCTCTGAGCCAAAATGGCCGTGCGCGGTTTCACAAAAGAGTCTAAACTTAAGCTTTGGTGGGGAATGTTTATTTAATGCACGGAGTTCATCAGTCATCATTGTTCCTAAAAAATGAGAGAGTGAGTTATGGTTAAAGAACAGATTTATGAATGTGGGACCAGCAGAGACGAGGGAGTGCAGGAGATGAAGAGATAAAAACGTGGGGAGGGTTTGAAAGAAAGACAGACTGAGCCAGTGGGAACCCTGATGTTCATGGTCAGTTCATCAATCTGAAGAGGTCAAAGGTCAGCGACAAGAAGGCACTGGAGTCAGAAAATGCCGTCTTCATTACGGACAGGGCAGTCATCTTAGTAGTAGGCTTTAACAATGTCTCACATATGTGTGACTCTGGACCACAAAACCAGGCTTAAGTAGCACTTTTGTAGCAATAGGCAAAAATATATTTTCTTTTACGCCAAAAATCATTAGGATACTAAGTAAAGAGCATGTTCCATTAAGATATTTTTGTAAATTTACTACTGTTAATATATTAAAACTTTTTTTAAAATTTCTGATTAGTAATGTGCATTGCTACAAACTTAATTTGGACAACTTTAAAGGCGATTTTCTCAGTATTTAGATTTTTTGGCACCCTCAGATTGCAGATTTTCAAATAGTTGTATCTCGACCAAATATTGTCCTATCCTAACACACCACATCAGTGCTTATTTATTCAGCAGATGTATAAATCTCAATTGCTAATTTTTTTTTTTTTTTAAATTACCTATGACTGGTTTTGTGGTGCATGGTCACATATTTTATTATTACCATTCAAATGTTTGGGGTCTGTAAGATTTTTTTTAAATGTTATCAGTCTCTTATGCTCACAAAGTCTGCATTTACTATCAAAAATACGGTAACACTTTACAATAAGGTTCATTAGTTAAATATTATATAAGGTATTAACTAACATAAACTAACCATGAGCAATACATTTGTTACTGTATTTGCTAATCTTTATTAACGTTAATGAAGATACAGTTGTTCATTGCTTATTCATGTTAGTTCACAGTGCATTAACTAATGTTAACAAGATTTGAATAATGTATTAGTAAATGTTAAAATGAACATTAACAAAGATGAATAAATGCTGTATAAGTGCAGTTCATTATTAGTTCATGTTAACTAATGTAGTTAACTAATGAACCTTACTGTAAAGTGTTACCAAAAATACAATAAAACAGAAATATTTTTAGGAAACATTTGTATAGTTTAAAACAAATGTTTTCTATTTTAATATTTTTAAAAATGTAATTTCTTTATGCAATGCAACACAGAATTTTGAACATTACTCCAGTCTTCAGTGTCACAGAATTTAGAAATTATTCTAATATGTTGATTTGCTGCTCACGAAACATTTCTTATTATTAAATTTTGAAAACATTTTTTTTTTTCGCATTGTTTGATGAATAGAAAGTTCAAAAGAACAGCATTTATTAAAAAGATAATCTTCTGTAATTTTATGGTCACTTTTGATCAATGTAATGCATCCTTATTGAGTAAAAATATTAATTTCTTAAACGATTATGCACACATACACTGCTGTTTAAAAGTTTTTTTTTTAAAGAAGACTCTTATGTTCATCAAAGCTCTATTTATTTGATTAAAAATACAGAAAATAAAGTAATATTATGAAATATTACTGCAATTTAAAATAAGTCTATTTTAATATACTTTAAAACATAATTTGTTTCTGTGATGCAAAGCTGCTTTTTCATCACCCATTGCTACAGTATTCAGTGTCACATGATCAGTCAAAATTATTCCTGCTTAATATTTTTTTGCAACCTGTGATACTTTCAGGATTTTTTGATGAATAAAAAGCTAAAAAGAACAGCATTTATTCAAAACAGAAATATTTTCTAACAATATACGTGTTTACTATTACTGGGCAACAACTGCGATTAATCACATCCAAAATAAATGTTTTTGTTTCTATAATATATATTTGTGTACTGTGTATATTTATTATGTATATATAAAGACACAAATATGCAGTATATATTTTGAAAATATTTACATGTATATATTTATATTCATATAATTTATATTCTATATAAATATAATATATAAACATAACATATTTCTTAAATATATGCATGGATATGTGCACGTATTTATATATACATAATAAATACACAGTACACACATATATATTAAGTACACAAAAACATTTATTTTGGACAGCACTACTTTTTATCAATTTCACACATCCTTGCTGAATAAAAGTATTAATTCACTGACCAAAAACTTTAAACGGTAGTGTATATTGTTACAAAAGATGTATATTTTTAATAAATTTTAACATTTTATTCATCAAAGAATCCTGAAAAAGTATTCCAACACTGTTTCCAACATTGATAATAAATCAGCATATTAGAATGATTTCTGAAGGATCATGTGACACTGAAGACTACAGTAATGATGCTGAAAAATCTGCTTTGCATCACAAGAATAAAAGCTATTTTAAAGTATATTAACACAGAAACCAATATTTTTAAATTGCAACAACATTTCAGTATTTTTAATAAATGCAGCTTTGATGGGCAGAAAAGACTTCTTAAAAAACATTCAAATACGTACGGATCTCAAACTTTTGAACGGCAGGGAATATTGCATTACAACAATGGGAAAAATTGTCTTTCTTGCAATATGACATGTTCTTGACAGTCCTTTACTCTATGCTTTCCATTTATCTCACAGTCTGTGCTTGTCTTTCTCATTTCTACCTCTCTCCCCATCCAATTCCCTCTCTTTTCCCTCTCTGTGACACAGGATGGAATGCTTGAGCAGACCAGCGGCCAAAAGTGTTGTCAGGCCCATCAACGGGCCTGGTTATATTCAGCTAATGTTGAGAGAACGCTGGCAGAATGACATTCATTGGCATATGAAACATGATATCGCTCATAAAGTGTGAGGAATGTCTTCAGTTAACGGGATTCTGTCTGTCTTTAGGGAGTCATGTAAACATGGGAAGGTCCTAACTACCACGGGTCGTTTCCAAAACAGCCTGGACGTTCGGATGGGGGAGGGACCGATTGGTGCCATCGCAAAAATATATTTTTGATGGGTACCATTTTTATAGAATATGTATATATATATATATACATATAGACGCACAGTGAGAGTCTTGTATGGGGAATTTATATGCAGACGTCTACATTAAATTCTCCCTGAGCGTTCTCAATCAAATCTGAGTGATAGATTTTATGAGTGTGTGTGCAGATGTGTGCTTTGTTTTACTGTCTCAAGAAAGTTTGTGTGTGTGTGTGTGTGTGTGTGTGTGTGCAGGTGTTCACCTCCTATCTTTGCACACATGACAGCCTGTTTGTCAACTGCCCAAAGCTGACCTTCACATCCATAACTATGAACGTATCTCTGACACACACAGACCTAGCTGATCCTTTTCCGTGCTGCCCTCGCTGGTCTCTCTCTCGCTCTTTGTCATTGATCGCTGATGCGATTGGCTGCTCTCGATGCTCAGTAATGACCTACTGAATGCTCAGATTAAACTGTCAGCTGTCAGCGATTGATGGGCAAACTATGGTACCCACACATACAAAAAGACATACACACGCACACACCTGCAGCTGCTGTATGAGACCAGACAGGTGTGACGAAAGTGTGTGTGTGAGAAGCTACAGAAATCTAGAATATTTTTGGCCCCAAACCAGTGGAGAATATCTGTTTTGCAAGGTAAGAGTGAGAAAATTGTAATAGGGATATAGTTTATGAAAACTGAAATAGTGTTATCATGTCATACCAATTTTGTATGATGTTCTTTCATCCCGGAAAAAAAAATAAAAATAAAACACAAATTAAAAAAATTAGCAGAATGATCTGGATGCTGTTTTTTTTTATTAATAAAGGTGAATGAAGACTGAAGTTGTCATGCTCCAAAAAGGACAAAAAAAAGTACACTTGCTCACAAGACTTGTAAACCATGTTCCAAGAAGTGTTATGGTTAACTAAAACTAAAAATATAATTAAATGGTTAAAGGAAAACTTAAAGGAAAAAAGTACAAAAAAGGAAAAAAAAAAAAATAATAATAAAATAAAATAAAAAATAAAATAATAAAAAGTAAAGAAAAATAAATAAATAAAGCAAAATAAATAAAAATCTATTTTAAAAACTAATAAAAATCCTGAAAGCATGTAACAAAATTACTACTTTTAAGATAAAATCTACTTTAAAAAAATGGGGGAAAAGCCAAAAAAAAAAAAGACATATAAATCATGTTAAATACTGTGATTTTATGTACTAAAATTACTAAAACTAAAATAAAATAAAGCTATATAACTAATAAGAATCCTAAAAGCATGTAACAAAATTACTACATTTAAAATAAAACTGCAAATCTAATAACAAAATGTAAAATATATATAGGAAAAAGAGCAAAAACAAAGTTTAAATACTGTAAATTTAAGTAATAAAATTACTGAAACTTAAATTAAAATGAAAGCTAAATAAATAAACATTTATTTGACAACTAATAAAAATCCTGAAAGCATGTAACAAAATTACTACTTTTAAAATAAAACTGGAAATCTTCTTATGAAAAAAAAAAAAATAAAATAATAATAATAAATAAAGGGGAAAGCAAAAAAAAAAGTTAAAATACTGTGATTTTAACTACTAAAATTACTAAAACTAAAATAAAACAATGCTAAGTAAAAAAAACCAGTACAAATCCCAAAATAATGTAACTAAAATGACTAGTTTTAAAATAAAACTGCAAATCTATATATATAAAAAAAAATAGGGAAGCAAAAAAAAAAATAAATAAAAAATAAATAAATAATAAATAATAAAAAAAGTTAAAATACTGTAATTTTAAGTATGTAACAAAATTAACACTTTTAAAATAAAAATGTAAATCTAATAAAACAAATAAAATGCACAATAAAGTATCATATATTGGCTGATAAAGAAAAATTCTATTATTGTTCGATAACTGATATGATACAGATGATATGGTACTGAAATTTTTAAGTGAAATCTTTCAACAGTTGACCTAAAAATGGAAATTTGCTCACCCTCAGGCCATCCAAGATGAGTTTCTTTGTTAAAACAGATCTGGAGTCATTCAATGATGGATTTGATTCCTACAAACACAGCTTTTGACTTTACAAGACATTAATTGATGCACTGGTGTCGTGTGGATTACTTATGGATTATTTTGATGTTTTCATCAGTTGGTTGGACTTGTCCAGACTCTCATTCTGACGGCACCCATTCATGAGCAAGTGATGTAATGCAAAATGTCTCCAAATCTGTTCCCATGAAAAAACAAACTCATCTACATCTTGAAAAGCCTGAGGGTGAGTAAACTATTCCTTTAATTCCAAGCACTAAAAACACCCCAAACATATTCTTAAATGACAAACTGTTGATGAATTCATGTCTTCGTCTGTATGACAAGAACATATTAATATAAGGATATTTCGAATATACTCCATCAGCCTGAACTAGCGAGTCTGCCAGCTTGTCTTCTGGCTACAACCCCAAACTCTGTGTGTGTGTCTGGGTGCAGTGTTGTGCTTGGCTGACACTTCCCTATATGTCAGCGCAGTATCTCTTTTCACTGACGAATGAGATGAGACGTCTCCCTCATTTTCCCAAACTCTCAGCCGTTTGCTCGGATCTGCACTCCTCCTCTTCAGTCTTCACTCCCCTCGTCCGTCTCTCCCAGGAGGCCGGGGCCAGACAGGGAGCTAAATTTAAACGGCAGCCCAGGCTGGGCACCAACAGAGCTGGGGAGATCTGACAGAAGTGTGAATCTCTAGAGAAGTTTGTGTGTGTGTGTGTGTGTGTGTGTGTGTGATGGTGTGAGAGATGGACAGCAAGATAAAATTCATTAGCTTCTCTGATGACCCGCTAAACACAAAGGTCCAGAGACGCACATGCTCTCTCTCACACACACATTCAAACAGAGATTTACACAGCTTTGCTAGTGACCCAGCAAGCACTAAGGTCCACTGACTTGATGTCTGCCTGACAGAGAGAAACTGGGTTGAGGCCCTAAGGAGTCAAACATCTGCTCCATGGGGCCTAGGCTATAGGGAGCAGTGAACTACAGTAAAACACTGACTATGTGTCAAACACACACACACACACACACACACACACACACACTCTCAACAGTGCAGTCTTCATCTCCCTGCTGAAAATATCTTCATCCTTCTGGAAAAAAACAGCTGGTAGCTGGTTTCACATATTTTTTTGCTAGTTCAAAGCTGGTCCAATTGAGTCCAAGCATTAGCTAATGCATTTGGTATCATGAACAATGAACAATGCTTTAACAGCTTTTATTAATCTAGGATAATGACCATTAAATAATAATAATAATAATAATAATAATAATAATACATGAAAAATGGATAAATAAAATAAAATAAAATAAAATAATATAATATAAAATAGTTAATAAAATATAAAATAAAATACAATTTTTTAATTTGTTTAAGATTACATTTAACAGTTATATTAAATTACTAGTTTTTTAAAGACTGACTTTAGGTGACCATTAAATGGTGGCAAAGGTAACCTAAATGTAAAAAAAAATAATAATAATAAAGTAAGTAAATAAATACTAAAATAAAAATAAATTTGGAAATTTGTTCAAGATTACTTTTAACAGTTTTATTAAATTACTAGTTTTTTAGGACTAACTTTAGGTGACCATTAAATTATGGCAAAGGTAACCTAAATGTAAAAAATAGATAAATAAAATTATAAAATAAAAATACAATTTTGAAATTTGCCCATGATTACATTTAACAGTTTTATTAAATTTCTATTTTTTAAAGACTAACTTTAGGTGATCATTAAATGATGAAAAAGGTAACCTAAATTTAAAAACAGAGAAATAAAATAAAAAATAAAATAAATAAATAAATAAAATAAACATTTTGAAATTTGCTTAAGATTTTTAAATGATGGCAAAGGTAACCTAAATGAAAAAAATAAATAAATAAAATGAAATAAAAATAACATTTAAAATTTGCCCAAGATTAACAGTTTTATTAAATTACCTAAATAAAATAAAAAAAAATAATAACATACAATTTTGAAATTTGTTAAAGATTACATTTAAAGTTTTTGTTAAATTACCAGTTTTTAAGACTTTAAGACTTTAGATGACCATTAAATGATAGCAAAGGTAACCTAAATGTAAGAACAGAATAATAAATTAAAATAACATTTTGAAATTTGCTCGAGATTGCATTTAACAGTTAAATGATGGCAAAGGTAACCTAATTTGTAAAAGTAGAGAAATAAAAAAATAAATAAATAAATAAATAAAAAATGAAATATAAAATAAAACATCATTTTGAAATTAAATGACAAGTTTTTTAAGACTTAATTTAGGTGACCATTAAATGATAGTAAAGGTAACCTAAATGTAAAAATAGAGAGAAATAATATAAAATAATAAAATAAAATTTAGAAATTTGTTTGATTACATAATATACATGTAAAAATAGAGAAAGAAATTAATCAAATAAAAACTTACACACTGCATTATTACCAGCAAAACTTCCCTAGCCATGTAGCTTCATTAGTAAGATCATGCAAAAAGACCAACACCAAACCACCACTAACCCGCCTGAAAATTCATGCAGATCTAAACTGGTCTCTATAGTAGGCTCTTTGTGTCCTGCAATGGTAATCACAACATTAGCATGTTCCTTCTTGCTAACCACACAGCTCCTATCCAGTTACATGCAATTCACAAATTAACAGAAGGAGTATCTGGGCACTCTGAAGGGAAGCATGCGTGTGGAAGACGAGCAGCGTGAAGACGGAGCTCCCGAAACTGTTAGAATAATATTTCTTCAGGGGGAGCGGAGATGCTAACGCTAATCAAAACAGGACATCCTGTGGTCCAGTCTCAGTCTCTCTCTCTCTTTTTCCATCACTCCTTCTCTGCCGTCCTTCTGCATCTCTCACTCAGGTTGTTTTCAGTTTGTTTGTAGATGAGTCACAATCTCAGGAAGCGTCGGGAACAGGGCTCATCAAAGCGCAGAGCGAGGGCCAGATTCCTGGGCTGGGACCAGATTCCGGCCGCTGGGAATCTTTGGAATGCCGCTGGGAGAGGAAGGGAATCTCTACTGTCTCTATTGTTCGGCCTCTTCCTCAGTCTGTGCGAGTCTGGACGTGGCTCATCTCCGGGTCGAAATGGAAAAGATCCGATTGCGACGGACCGGCCTCGCCTCACGTCCAAATTCCCCTACATAGGTAACACGACTCTCGCTAATCACGGTTACCTTCCTTTACTCTCACACACAAACACAATCTCGATACGACCCTGTACGACCTGGTTTACAGTTGGAGATGACCTCATTTAGAAGAAGCACACAATGTTCTTCCAATCCAAGCCAGAGTGATCTGAGAGGTAAAAGGTCACTGTATATTAAAACAGATTTATGCCAGATTAGACCTAGTTTAGCCAGCAACGCTTCCTTGGTCAATCAAGCAAGCTAGAGCGATGATGATGAGAAAAGGAAAGACGGAAAACAATCGTTTTTCCACCTCAAAGTGTCACAAGTGCTTACCTAAACTAATTGGCGTTTTAGTTAACAATCAAAGTATGGACATTCAAGTTAGTGGATTGATAAATCACCACAGGTTGATGGGAGTACTTCCTCAGCATTGTTAAAGTGCGCCGCAACGGCGGAAACCTATCTCCCTATATATATGAAGGGTTACAATAAATTGGCTTACAGAGCAAATATTTTCTTTGCACTCCAAAAGGTCCAAGTCATTTGTATTATTTATTAAATTAGTTTATCTCCAGGTCATATTTGCTTTCATGTCTTTAAAGCAAACAGAAAGGTCATGTATGAAGAAAAAGCAAAGCAGGCTTATGGAGACAAAGAGTTAAGCACTTTTCAAATGGGATTAGCTTTCTAAACAAAGTTTGAGTATAGTTATTAATAGAGGATGTCTGTTATTTCATAAATTGCGATTGAGCTATGAATCAAATAAATCAATTTGTAAAACAACTTTACCTGACCTTATGTGTGTGTGTGTAATTGACAGAGATGAAAGGTGTGTTGAAATGTCCTCTTGTCTTTCCTGTTCCTTGACCTTCGTGAACAATATGTGCTTAAACTTCTCACTTGAGTTCATCACAAACACAAAAGAGAAAAAGAGAGAGAGAAAGAGAGAGAGCGAGAGGGATACCCACACCCTCTGGATATCACACCACGCTGGAACATAAAGATGGGGACTTTCTGAAAAAGAGTGTGTAACAGGCTGTTATCAGGCCGCTCACAAAGCAATTGTTGACTAATTCCTGTAAATGGCTGGAATCCAAACAGAGCTAACAGAGAGGAGACCCTTGCCAATAATTACTAACATAGCTGAGTGAACACACACACATACATACGCATATAATCGGAATCAATCGTGATGGTTGAATAGTCAACTTTTCGCATATGCAACTGAAAAGTTTGGGGTTTATAAGACTTTTTGCACTACCAGTCAAGTTTTTGCAATGTTTTTTTTTAATCTTACCTGCTCGCCAAGCCTGAATTTATTTGATCTAAAATACAGCAAAAATAGTACAATTTTGAAATATTTTTATTATATAAATACCTGTTTTCTATTGTAATATATTTCAAATTTTATCTATTCCTGTGATCGAAGCTACATTTTCAGCATCCTTACTCCAGTCTCCAGTGTCACATGATCCCTCAGAAATCATTTTAACATGCTGATTTGCTGTAATATTACGATATCAATATTTAAAACAGCTGAGTACATGTTTTCAGGATTCTTTGATGAATAGAAAGATCTTTGAGTTAAATGTGTTTAAACTGTTTAAATGTGATGATAAAGACATTTGCAATGTTTTCTATTTCTATTTCAGTTAAATGCTTTCTATTCATCAAAGGAACCTGAAAAAAAAATAATACATGTTTTTTTGAGCAGCAAATCAGAATATTAGAATTATTTCTGAATGATCATGTGACTGGAGTAATGATGCTAAAAATTCAGCTTTGAAATCACAGGAATAAACTACATTTTAAAATATATTCAAATGAAAAATGGAAATTTAAATACTGTTTTTGCTGCACTTTGGATCAAATAAATGCAGGCTTGGTGAGCAGAAGAGACTGATTGACCCCAAACTTTTGAACACTAGTAATAGTAGTTGTATGCTGGAAAGGCCTCAAAGAATCTATGTTATTTTTTTTCTAAAGCACCAAACCATTAAAGCAGTGTTTTTCAACAAACCACCATTAACAATGCATTTCTAAACATTTACTATGCATAATCTGTTTTTCACACACTTTCATATAAACCATATGCCAGCAGGTTGTTACATCATCAGATTATTATCTGACCAACTGTGCAACCACACAAAGAGCATACTCTTTTAAAAGTAGTAAGCTATTCCCAATTAGGCAATCTTGTAGATTTTTTAGTCTATGTAAACTTTTGACAATGTCATAGATTTGTACTGTATATTGCGTCACCTTTCTTGCAAATTAGATCTGATTAAATCAGAATTGTGATCGTGACAACATCAAAGCTCCTCTACAACAGCATTTCATATACGCAGAAGCAAAGCTCTTACCTAAAACTAACTATTCTATTGCTGCCTCGCAAGAACTGGTACTTCCTTCAGGAAATGCAAATGCGGTTAGTACCTGCTGGAGGACTGTTGGCCGACATCTGCATAGTTGTATCATTAGCTAACATACATTTCTGCTTAATGCCAAACAGTGCTATCCGAATGCTACCTAATACCTATAAAAAGTGTGGTAGACACACACAAAAAAAACAACTGCGTGAACCCAATGAGATCCATAAAAGAGCTACAAACTCACGTCCGCACCACAAGAAACAAACAACCTGAAATACACGCAGACATAGAAACACAATGCAGGTAACTCTTAGGAATACTGATTCCATCTAAATACACACAGACAATGGCACAAGGGAGGTGCCCATCCGACCAACAAGCAGACAAATGAAGTCAACAATATGCACGTCCATTAATAAAGTGTGATTTGCACACACGCTTATTCGCAGTACAAAAATATGCCTGGTTTCTTTTGGGACCGTCTGTAGATAATGACCTCAGCCTTGGCACACACCCTGGGCAGACTGTCGGCAGCGCACTGGTGAGCCTTTGTGTGTGTGTCCGCGCATGGATACGTGTGTGTGCGCGTTCATATCTTTATCAGAGACAGTTTGACCTTTGGACTGAGGGCAGGGAGAGCTTTGCTCATTGTTCTGCGCTGGTACTGGTTTCCCTGTGGTAAACACAACTGAAAGGTTCCCAGGCCTCCCAAAACCGCACACACAAACACCATTCTCACAATGTCCGTACGGCACCCAGGCTGCACGTCAGACCCATTCGGACTCTTTCACACACCTACACGCACAAACACATATTAATTCTGTGCAAACATTTAACTCATAGAGAACACACCCCTAGGACCGCCTGGCACCACTGACTGAATCTTCTAATGACCGACCTGCTTCTTCCTGCACAAAAACACATTATAGGAACTTGTTCATGCTGGTCGAGACAGATCTCCACTTAATCTATAGCGCTTTAAGGACGTAAACTTCACAATGACCTTCCGTCGGTTCTGTAGGGTGACCTTCAGCTCGAAAGAGAAGGAAGGAGATTAACATTGTGTTCTTTCTTTACGTCAAGTTGAAATGTAATTGTGAAACTTTGGCGCTTTGGACTTTTCGCACTGCATTTAACACAGGTTCTCTTTTCTTTTTCTCTGCATTTAAGAAAGTATTTGCATTTGTAATTTTGAATTTGAACACTTGAACTTTTGACTCTAGGCTATGGAAACCTGCTCTGCAGGTTTAGAACTGCTACTTCAGGGCTTATACAGTATGAAATAATGCAGTGGCCAGTTGTTTAGTAACAAACAACTGATTATAATCTGAAAAGCGCTTGTCTCATTACATATTCATGAGCACTGTATGGTCACACAACTTGTGCAGTATTTCTGTCAGCGTTTGAGGGAAATCAAGGATATAAATGGATTGTAAATAGTAAAAAATAATATATACAAGCTTAATTAATGCATAAGTGTGAGACCAAATGTGAAAAAAAAGACCAGTCATAAGTATCATGGGTATAGCCAACAATTCATTGAATGGGTCAAAATTATTGATTTTTCTTTTATGCCAAAAATCCTTAGGATAAAGTAAAGATCATGTTCTATGAAGATATTTGTGACCCTGAACCACAAAACCAGTCATAAGGGTCAACTTTAATTTTTGAAGACTTATGCAGCATCTGATTAAATAAGCTTTGCATTGATATATGGTTTGTTAGGATAGGACAACATTTGGCCGAGATACAACTATTTGAAAATCTGCAATCTGAGGGTGCAAAAAAATCGAAATATTGAGAAAATCGCCTTTAAAGTTGTCCAAATGAAGTTCTTAATAAGAATTAACTTTTGATTAGTAATATGCATTGCTAAGAACTTCATTCGGACAACTTCAAAGGCGATTTTTTCAATATTTCGATTTTTCTGCACCCTCAGATTGCAGATTTTCAAATAGTTGTATCTTGGTCAAATATGAATTCAGGTGATGCATAAATCATCAAAAAACTGACCGTTGTGATTGGTTTTGTGGTCCAGGGTCACAAATGTAAAAAGGATGTTGTGGTGTTTGTCTAAACAATGACACTTATACTGTAAATATGCAGAAAAGCTGCAAAATCGAAAGCTGAAAATAAAGAATTCATTCTTAACCAGGGTAAAAAACAACGTGAAAGACAAGCAAGGGTTCTGTTAACCCTTGGAAAATTTCATATTTCTTTTTCCATTTATTCAGAAAGCAAGATTGTAAAACCTATTGTAAAATTAAAAGCAATACCTTCACTTTAGGTCAAATATTTTACTTATGTATTTGCTATACATTGACTTGCAGCCACAGAGAATGCTGGGGGATGTAGTGTTCTCTCAAATCCCTATCTCCTCACAAACCCTGCATACTTTAACTCCAACTACCATTCTCTCTCTCTCGCTCTCAAAAAAAAAGAAGTACACATCATGCAAAGAAAGATTTTCAGTTGTACAGTCAGCATTTGCAATTAAAACTAAATTAATGACCAATACCTTTATTTCCGCCGTGATTCTATAATTAAACGCCCCCAAACTCAGAACAAAGGGGCTTGAGGGAAACACCATGCTTACTCACCAGTAATTATGATACTGTGGTGGCATTCATGTGTACTCATCTTATAAATACGATCACTCTGACATAAAGCAGCAACAGAGACTTGGATGTCGGTTCTTTAGACTTAGGTTAGAAAATATAGAAATCTAGTTTTAAAATACTTAAAGAGAAAACATTTTATATACAAAAAAGGCTATAGTCTGAAAGAGAAAATAATAGTTGATTTTATAAAAAATGCTTTTAAAAATTTCCTGATCCACAGCTGTGTGTGTGTTTTTGTTTGTTTGTTTAGTGATAGATGTTCATGAGTCCCTTGTTTGTTTTGAATAGTTAAACTGCCCATTGTTCTTCAGAAAAGTCCCACAAATTCTTTATTTTTTCAGCTTTTTTGTGTATTTGAACCCTTTCCAACAATGACTGTATGATTTTGAGATCCATCTTTTCACACTAAGGACAACTGAGGCACTTGTATGCAACTATTACAGAAGGTTCAAACGCTCACTGATGCTTCAGAAGAAAAAACTAAGCATTAAGAGCCAGGGGTGTAAACTTTTGAATAGGATGAAGATAATTTTGTTTTGTTTTTTAGTACTCTCCTTCAAAAGCTTCTGTAATAGTTGCATATAAGTCCTTCAGTTGTCCTCAGTGTGAAAAGATGGATCTCAAAATCATACAGTCATTGTTGGAAAGGGTTCAAACACACAAAAAACTGAAAAACCAAATAATTATTGGGGCCTGATGTATTTTTCTGAAGAACAGCGGGCAGTTTAACTGTTCAGGACAAACAAGGTACTCATCACAACAAGGAACAATTATCACTAAACAAACAAAAAAAATCATTCAAGTAACACAGTATTAAGAATCAAGTGTATATAAACTTTTGAACGGATTAATTTTTATAAATTCAACTATTATTTTCTCTTGTGGACTATACGTTAATGTATTTTATGTGAAATATCTTATAATCAAGTCAGTACTAAATAAAAAATAACTTACATTCAGTATGATCCCTCTTAGTTTGATAAAATAATTAACACTTTGCAGATTCTGCAAGGTGTATCTAAACCTTTGACTTTAACTGTACTAGTGAACAGAGCAAGTAAACTTGAATAATGCTTCCTCTCCCAGTAAAGATGAGTCAGGGCCAGTCAAACAGTGACATCTGATGGTTTCGGGGGTGTTGGCTTGACATTGACTTATTACTTGACTGGCCTGATGTCTGTTCACAGTTAATACTGACTTCAGTCAAGGCAGAGCTTTGGTAGACTGATTCAGGACCTGTCGCTCGGGGATAAAAAGTGACTGGACATACTGAACAACAACCCCCATAATTCCCTGTGGAACACAAACGACACAGCCATCAGTCACACCAATCAAATCTCCAAATAAACATCCATATGACCTGACCCCTGACCAATCAGAGCACAAGATAAATAAACCGTTGACCCGGCCATTTCAATTCACTCTCGGCAGAAGCAGACACTCGTTGAGTCTTTAGGGAGGGAGGGAGAGAGCGAGGAAGAAAGAACGAGAGAGAAAGTAGTGGTATTATAAGGGTGTTGATGGATGAGGGTAACTGTGTTATTGTCACCTACATCCACTCCTTCCTCTGCTAGCATATACAAGGAAATCGCTTTTTACTTCGGCATCTGTGGAATACTCTGACGCACGATTTAAAGAATCATATAGGCATCATAAACATATCTCCTTCTCCATCACATTCCCGTCCTGTTTTTATTCAGATGAAATCTCGCACACACAGACAAGAGGATAATTTCCCAGGACATAAGCAGACCTTTCGGCTAAACCCAGCAGCTTCTGGCTAATCAATCAATCCTTTGAGAACATGTGATCAATCATGATCAAAAGCCACAGTGGCCTGCAACTCTCTCCATCTTACGCAGATGCACACGCTCAATGCCTGGGAACGCAAGCCTTGTTTCGAAGTGACCCCATCACGGCCCACTGTTTTACTCGTAATTAACTCATCGGTCACTTCGAAACAAAAGTCTTCGGTTTTAGACTCACTGATCTTTTCAGAGTGGACATGCCATGCATGCAAGCTGAATAGAAGCACAGGAATTCTCCAAGGGAAAACATTACAATCCCAGGAACTCAGCTCAAAACTTTGTGGTATATCATGCCAGGGGAGAGAGAGAAGAGGAGAGTAAATATTTACTCAAGAGGTAAAAAATTGAGACCTTAACATTGTAGATTTCTACTTTTTTTCACAGCCTGAGAAGTGAAGACAATATAAACATTTCTTTCTTGTTTTCTTACGTCCCTAGTGAGTCTGAGAAATGTTTTGGCCAGACACGGTTCACTGTCCATGAAACATGGACATTTTTTTCCACCGAGCTCTCAGATTCAGTATCAGGCAAACGAACGAGCGTTTAATACGCTTCGCGCTCACCTTTTTTAAATGGCCCGATCCGTTCACCCCGCTCTGAATAGGCTCCATAATGAGCCCAGGGGGCGGCAGACGCGGGACGCAGCAGCACGGCCCATTGCACAATACAGACTTTAAAACGCGCGCCCGTGTCTGAGAAGAAGCGGACTGCGGACGCGCGCTGACAGGCAGAGAGAATGCTCGTGCGCGGGGGCTTATTCTCACGCGCTTCACTCACGCGGAATGTCACATTGTTAAATTTGGAGCCCCGTCTTTTTTTTCCTGTCTCAGCGTCGAGTTGATTTTCCGTTGTTTGGACACTTTCACGGTGAAGTGAGTCACATCAAAGTCAAAACAAAAGTCGCGGCGCGAAACTGATGGAGCTGTTGAAGACGCCGAATGGGACAAAGGGACAATCAAAAGTCTTGCTGAACATGTGCAGCTTATCAAATGTAGTTATCATCAAAACAGAAATCAGATAGTTAGGCCTCAACGAGCGTAGGGGAAATTATCTCAAGTCTGCAATTTCACAGACACCTATGACGAATAACGGCTGCTCGTAGAAAACTAAATCGACTTTAGATAAAATCTTCAAGGTTTTAAAAATATAAACAGTTTCATTCTTCAGACAGAACTTTACAGGAGTTGCTGTAATAATATACAATATGAATATACCTATTTAATAGATCTCCAGCAGCGGAAGTCGTTGTAGTTGGGTAAACTTCAAGAGCAGGGATATTTTTTGCATTCCCATTTACTTAAATAGCAAAAGAAAAACTCCACGATAGTGTTTTTATGGCTTTCAAAAAATGGAAAAAAATTGAGAGACAGTCAGAAGATGTCAAGTTTACCTTCCCTCCCATAGACGCTGTATTAGAATCACCCTTGTATTAGTTTACCTAGTTTTTTATTGTTTGCTTTTTGTAATTTGATGCAAAGGTGATATTATACTTTCTTAATTTTAAATGCCAGAGTAATCTGTTTTCTTGTAATGTGTAAGACTTCCGGTTCACAAGCGCTTTAGGGAAATAACAATAAGATCAAGGCAGTGCTGTAAATGGTAAAACTGTTTGCACTACAAATCACTACGTTCATAATTGAGACAATACATTGAAATAATATGGTAAGACACACCAGTTTGCAATATCAGTGTTTTGTACAGCTAAAATAGCTGGAAGCGAATGGCACCGGAAGCAAGGCCCATATAAAATGTACAAATGACCGCGCCCACTATTACTGGAAAAATATGGTGGATAGTTACAAATGTACATACGTTAAAAAAAATATATATATTATTATTAAAAAAACTTTCGAGGGGTGTACGATGCTTATTGCAGTTGAAAAGAGTCCAGCCATTTTGCATTTGTTGTTTTTGTACACCCCCTGGCAACATACATACTTTATATATAGCACCTTATATGCATCGTTTACATAGATTAATGTGCACTTAAATACTGCTTGAAAGTACACATGTATATTACCTTGCACATTTTACCCTGAACAACTGCAAGTGTAATTTGTTTATACGCCATTTGCACTTGGATGCTAACGCTATATATTTCATTGTGTTCTGCACAATGACTATAAAATTCTAAACTAATCCTTGAACAGGTACATTATCTACGTGTGAAAGCATTTCCATTATGATATTCAGACAAGTTAAACTTGGCAGACTTTAAAGTGTACGACGCTATTCGTAATAAAAAGCGGAATTAAAACTGTCAAGATCCGTCACTGGTAGGGTTTCACGGTTTCACCTGACAGCACGGTCTGATTTCTGGCAGGTCAAGGTTATTATTCCCGTTCATGAGGTGTAATTTTACCCCATTCATAGTAAACCTGCAACATCATGCTGAGGGATATAGGACACTTGGCACGGCGTGTTAAAACATTATAGACAATTTAAGACTGTTGGACCTGCAGGTGAAATGTCCGGCACCGCTGGCCAAATCCACAAAACATGTCGTGCACACACACCAGCTAAACGACCGATTTTTATTACCTTTCCAGCACTCACACACATCAGTGCGAGCGCGTGCAGCCAGAGTGATGTGCGGTGAGCGCGCGCGGCCGAGGCCACACGGAGAGGAGATTACTTTTTTCCTTTTTTTCCCCCCCTTCAAGGAAACCGAGTCCGCAGCTACTCAGACTGACGCTGAACGCGCTTTTACCGGGCCCGTTATGAGGAGTCTGGGAATTTAAATATTCAATGTTGACATAGTGCAGGGCTGGCGCGAAGCCAGAGAGGCCAGTGTCCCGCGGGACCCGCGCGGTCCAGAACATTCTCTCCCTTTCACTTAATAGGTAGAAATCTTCTTCTTACATCTTGGGTAAATAATAATCTTTAAATACACCCCTTGACAATTATCCCGCTATTCTCAGATAGTAGCCTAAATAACGACGCCGGAGCTCGGAGAGGGTGGGAAGGTTTCTAACAATCTTGGCGAATATCTCTAAACTTGCATTTTTAGCCAAAACTTGAAACATAATTTCCCTCCCTTTCTTTAATACACACTGAAACGTGTTCATTTGTGTTTATAAAAATACATCGATTGTGAAGCTACTACTCATCTGGTAGGCTGACTTTAAGACGTCATTAATAAAAAGTCTAAAAATAAGTTTATAAGAGAAGAAAAGACGTGTTCTAGAGCATAACCATTAAATGGTGGAATTGTGATGGCTATGGTGATTTATTAAATGCCATCAATATCAATGACAGCCTATACACATCCGAAAAAATTTAGATCGCTCTCAAATAATGCAATTTTTTACACTTGTGAAGTGACTTGTAAAGTTCTTGCACAGTAAAGCGACGTGTAACATCACTCTGTTCCCTTTCTATAATAATAGCCCTAATTGTTCATTTGTATTTCGAAAATTACATAGATGGTGAAGCTACTCAGCTGACTTTCAGATGTCATTAACTAAAAATAAGTTTATAAGAGGAGAAAAGAGGCATTCTAAAGCATAATCATGAAATAGTGGAATTGTGATGGCCATAGTGATTTATTAAATGACATCAGTATCAATGACAGCCTATACATCTGAAAAAGTTAGATCTCTCTCGAATAATGCACTTTCTTAGACTTGTAAAGTTCGTAATCAGTAAAGTGACGGCATCTAACATCATTCCATAATAATAACTGAACGTGCTCATTTGTGTTTATTCAATTACATAGATTGTGAAGCTACTACTCATCATGGTAGGCTGACTTTCAGACGTCATTACTAAAAAGCTTAAGTCTAAAATAAAGTTGATAAGAGGAGAAACGATGCGTTCCAGAGCAAAATCATAAAATAGTGGAATTGTGATGGCCATGGTGATTTATTAAATGCTACCAATATCAATGACAGCCTATCTGAAAAAGTGAAATCTCTCTCAAATAAAGTTCTTTACAGACGGTGTGTAACATCATTCTGTTCCCTTTCTATAATAATTGTATTCAATTGTGTTTATAAATTTACAGATTGTGAAGCTATTCCTCATCTGGTATGTTGAGTTTTAGATGTTATTCCTAAAACACTGAAGTCTAAAAACAAGTTTAGCTATAAGATGAGAAAAGACGCGTTCTAGAGCAAAATCATAAAATTGTGGAATTGTGATGGCCATGGCATAACATCAATATCAATGACATAAAAAAGCGATATCTCTTTTGAATAGGCTAATGCAATTTCTTACACTTGTGGCAGTCTTTAAGAACTTGATGATTGACCCTACCTGCGGCAACAGGAAAACACCAAAGTGAAATTGCGTTAGATATGTGTGGACGAGAGAGCGTGTGTGCACGTACGCGTGTTTGACAAGTTGCTGCTGTGCGCAGAAAAATCCCTCTCACTGTACAATGGCAGGGCATAGGGCTAGAGAGGTAGTTTATTGAACGGATAAGACCCGCACGACCCCTGTTTCTGTCCAGACGGACCGCGCAGTGTCTAGCCCATCACGGTGCTGTCGACAGGAAAGGAAGCAATAATTCAAGAGCAAAATGATCCTTTACTTTGTTTTCACTGCCTCTTTTGTTACCTTCACAAGTAGAGTCAACACTAAAGTTTTTGACCAGCTGTCACGGTCTATTATTAAAAAAAGAGAAACATATAAATAAATAAAATTCTCTAATATAGAATTTCTCGAGCTCATTACTGAAAGTATAGTGGACTTCAAACTTCAAAACTTTTAGCTCTGCCCCGAGAGCATAAAATGCTTTTAAACACTGGGAAATATTTGCATGGATTTTCGCGGCGAGGACCACAATGAGAGTTTATTGGAAAACAGCAAAAAAGAAAATTGCCCAAATCAGAGAGTCAGCAGCCTACCGCGCACGAGGGGGGCCGAATTATTCACAGACCTGAGCGAAATACATTCGTTCCGAATAAACGCAGTGAGGAGGGGAACAACTTCCCACTAACTACTTGATGTTCAGTTTCGGCGTTTTAGCTTGTGTTGTGGCGTGGCATTGAACACACGCATTGAACGTCAAGTCAAACAAGCGCCTAAGGCAACCCGTAATCAAAAGCTAAGATTACAGTCGACCGTTTAGAGGGCCATAACAAACAAAAACATTTCTCCGGGCTGTTCATACCGGAACAAAAATTCATAACGGGATTTGATCACTTGTTGCACAAGCATAATCGACAAAAAGCGTAGGATATCAAAGTCCACATAGTCTATCAAAATACTTCAAAGCACTTTTTGTACAGTCACAGTCCTATTAATCTAGCATATATGTAATTCAATGGACTGCCTGCCGTAACATCAGCTGTAAGCTACCTGTTTGCATTTAAAAGCGTGCCTCCGCAGCTGGCTTTCTGTCGACTATAGGCGAAGCTGTCTTTTCAAAGTCGCGGCTGCAAATTGATGTGACCGGAGCCGTAGAAAGACGCACGAACGGTGTTGTTTTATCGAACGCCGGGGCGCTCGAGGCTTGAATAGAGAACGCGATTACAGCACGCGATAGTTAAGAAAGTTTGTGCGGGACGCGCAACTTTCATGCCAGTTCCGAATCTAGCTTTGCAATGTCCGACCGCTCGCCGCGGTTCGCGTGTAGCTTGACTTCAACTCTTCCGAGCGACTGAAACCGCTGGGGTCTGCTGACTGTAACTGTTTAGTGACTAAAATGTTTCTATGCATCATGGACAAGATGGCAGTTGAAAAGGGCTAAAAAGGAGATGTTGCACCTACCAGTGGTCAGCTTCCTTGCCCTGCCTTTGGACCTCATGATGCCCGTCTCTCGGCGTGGGTTTGTCGGATTTTTTCTCGAATCTTTTCCTCCTTTTTCTTTTTTCCTCTGTCCTTTTTCTCTGTGATTCTCAATCCCAGACGCACTATCTCTCCAGCATTGTCAGTTTGGACACCTTCGCACATGCGCACACCCCCGAGCTGCCAGCATCGTCAAAAAAGTTTGGAACGATTCATCACCCGAGTATTACAGATCTTGTCAGATTGCAATAGCCAGCGAGATCCCTCTCGTGTCAGATCTTCAGAGATCAGTGGGCGCGGGACGGAGCTATTCGCGACCTTCGGGTGCACGAGGAACCGGAGACATTAATTATAATGAAGCAGTCTCCAGCGTCCTAGGCGCCCGGTCTTTTGTATCTTAAATGAAGACGCATTAATCACTGCTCGGGTAAATGACTATTGTAAAACGGTTTCATTAAACGCTTTATGTTGTTTAATTGAGATTTGACCATCGTTATGAATTTATGAAAATGATAAACTTTTACTTCTCTCCCCCTCCCTCAGCCAGGAGCGTGGGCAGTCGGTACCGAGGGCAGCCCGTTCAGTATTTTTTTTTTTCTTGCATGCGGCGCTGACAATTATTAATCTGCGGAATTGGGCTTGTTCACAACTCATGTACCCCGACTGCATTCATAGACGTAAAAAAATAATAATAATGTAACTATGAAGTAGCCAAGTCTAAATATTTATTAAAAAACATAAAGTGATCTCTGATACCTTAGGGACACATTTTTGCAATGCTCAAATTAAATGCATTAGATATAGGCCTTTAGCTTTAGCTAACGGCTTTATTTTATTTTGCCTTTTATTATTATTGTTCAAGATGAGTGAGAATTTGGAAACTCTTGGGTCATTAAGTTAATTGTCCATTAATTAGAAGCGCCTGACATCATGTTGACCTTGCCCATGAACCTTTAAAAGGGTCGCTTTCCTCTCACTGGCGGTATTGATTGCTAAGTATTTCTAAAACGGATCCAATTAATCTGACATCACTCTGCATAAAAATGAATGGTGCAGAACAAACATCAGCTGCCGTCCACGCCTCTCTGAGCTATGAGCTGACCAGCACTTACAAATACAACACTTATAGGCTACATAAAATCCACAATAGGCAACAGAAAACAAAGGGGTTCTTAAAATAACAGAAATGTCAGTGATCATATTTATTTATGTTTTATCATTTAATTGGGTAGTCTGTCATTTAAACTCAGCCTAAAATGCACAAGAATTAAGTGATCTTTTCTAACAAATTAGGGAAATATATCCTAATGTTATTTCAATTCCATAAATTGACTCTTCAGTGCATTTTTTCAGTGCTGTGAGTGAATTTTTGACTGATTAAACAAAGTCTTCAAATGTTGCACAAGAAACAAATTATAAAATGTAAGCTTTAGAAAACAAGCACATCGACCCAAATACAACTGACAAACAAACAGAAGAAGACAGACAAACACTGATGGTCTTGAAAGCTGTCAGTGCAGTTATAGTCTAGCTTTGTTTTGCCGTGCGTTGGCACTAGTTTACATCAACAGTTACTGATGTTTATCCGTTCGCAATATCTCACCGTCCTAATTTTTAATAGTACATATTTTATGATGATACTCTGACCCCGTCGGCCAGAGATGGCGTATAGCTGGCGCACTGGTGTGAGGATCAGTCAAGACCCCGTGGGCTGTAATTATTGAAAATTAATTGAGGCCAGAACCCTTTTGGAAACGCGGCTAAATTATTAGCTTGTCGTCGGGTTTAAATTCAACCCCCATCAAAAAGAGAGGATACAGTTTACCTTCTGTGATTAATACTCCAACTTAATTAAAGGTTTGCCCTCTTCTGTCGTTTGATGTACAGCGCACAGAGGTCGTTGGCAAGATTCGGCGACGTTAAAAAGGGAAGGGAAGGGTTAAAATAAAAACATAATTTGTAAAGTCGGGGGCTCTCGCGCCAGACTGAAAGTGAAATGGGAGCCGCGGGCACAAGGAAATTACCGCGCGCCCGCGTGACCTTTGCGCGAGGTAATCAATCAAGTGATCAACAGGGATATTTATCAATGCTACATCCTGTCGGCTGCTCCTCAAACTCCAAATCAAAACAGCACAGATAGCGGAGCGTGTGAAACAGGGTGAATTATTTTATATAATGTCTGTGACTATAATAGAGTGGTCAATAAATACCCTTTGGTAACTAAAAATGATGCCGTTGGATGCTTCAAATGTAACCAAAGAAAAACAAACCATGGTCAAAAACTTAAGCAACATATTTAACACGGGCCTATTTTTATTACTCAAAAGTAGGACAAGGAAAAGAATGATGCTGAGAAAAATATGCTGAGCACTGTCAGAAGGCTAAGAATTATATTAATCCAGTTTTTACGGCCATAAAAACCGATTTACCCCGGTCATTTAATTAATATAATTATATTGGCATCAGCTAAGGGCATTATTTAACTCGGCAAAGTCATAACGCTTGTTGGTTTGGCAGAAAATATTACGCGGGGAAAAATAGCAAGCAGGCAGCACAAGGAAGAAAAAGCAGCGGTGCCCCAGCGAGCACTGCCCCTCTGAGGAGACGCGCGTAACGGGAGACCGAACGAACACGGGCGCATTCTTCACATCCGCGGAGACTTTGCCAACGACTCCCTCTGCCCAGCCTCTCCGCTTCAAACGAGCGGAAACATTCCGTAACCACAGGCTTCACGGCAGAGAGAGTGGGTAGAGCAGGCTGCTGCAAACACCGCATGTGATGCTTATTGTATTTATTTATTTTTTCCCTAACAGCTGCTAGTTTGCACACTGTGCATTATATGTTTATTGTGCAGTCTCGATTATGTGTACTTAAAAAGTAGGCCAACTATTTTTTTTTAACAAATTAGTATATGTTTCAATTGGAGCTTAAACACTTAAAAGTTAAATTACTGGTTAGTAATCTAAGTACTTGAAATCCCGCGCAGGCAGTAACCATAGCAACAGCAGACCGTTAGAACACGTTTTATTCAAATCGTCATTGCGCGGTAAATTGCGCTCATGTAGGCCTATAACACATATCACAAAGTATAGACGAAGTGTTTGTTTAAAAACTTTGAGGTGCTAAAAGACAATTGGTTGAGACGAACCACAACATATCGCGATCTTAAATTCCTTAGTGAAATTCCTTTACAAATGTGGATCCCCCTGCAAGTTACTCGATAATTCGCATACTGTAGAAAATATATAGTAGGTTTAAGCTTTGCTTGGCGAGCAGTATTTACACATCTGCGGTGAGGCTCCATGTCCAACAGCAACAATGTATGATTACTGTGAAATCAATGGCTATTGAACATGGCTTTAATAAAACAACGTTAATAATATCACGTCAGGCTTAAATGGTTTAAAAGTATCCGAGTTAACAAGTTTATTTATGAAAATGGCACATAACGGGGGATAGTGTTCCAATCAAATGACGTTTGCAAACGTCTTAAGTACTTTTGATCAAATCTCTACAACAGCAACTGCAATATTAGAATTTATCATCTCTCTTTTGCTTTTTAGGTAGGCGAATAAAACTGATGATCGTCAAGACGATTGTCTACAAAGCAGAAAAGTAAAACCGTGTCTGGATATGTCGTGCTAGCGGACGTTAAACAAGCACTGAGAAAAAAACCTGTGAGTAAAACGAGACCCAAGCCACAAGACGCTGATGGTTGGGCAACAGTGAAAAACTCTCTCATTAAAACTCGGCTGTGGGGAAAGACATTGTGCTGATCTAGCACGTCTGTTCGTCAGTCATAAAAATCCATCGCTATCCCATAATAAATCTGATTCATTCATATGTTGTGTATCGCCTCTTTTGAGTGAAAGGGTATTTAGTAATTGAAGTGCTTGTTGCACAGCCAAGACTGCATTTTATGCCCCCGCTACACAAGACGGAGTCAGAGAATTTGAAATCCGCCTCTTGCAGCCACCAAACAAAAACACTTCACTGATAATCTAACCAAGCAAATATGTAATTACTTTAATTGTAATCTTTTTTATATTTTTGTATCCTATTGTTGCAATAGACCATAATTGATGCATCAATCTGCTGATTGCTGCTATAAATGTTAGAGAACAACATCAATATCAAATTTAGCCTTCCGAATAAATGTCTTAATACTCGGGAAATTTAAGATAATAGTAGTATGTAAAACGATTCTATAAACAGATAAATCGATCAATTTATATGGACGGTTTTAAAATGACAAAACGACAGAATCATACCAATCATAACACACAATGAATAGCAACTTTTCTAAACGTTTTAAGACGACATGTGCTACTATTTAAATAGAAGTGTTCAAAAGTGTTCATCAAGCTTTTGCATTTTTTTCAAAAATCGGAGTACTTTGCACTAAACATTTACCACAGAATGAATGAGGTGCATTGTCCCGTTACGCAATGAGTGAGTTTGACCACACAACTCTTGGATATGCATAGTGATATGCCTACACGAATTATTATTGGAGTTTTACTGCCATCTAGTGGCACGCTGTCAACCGACATCATTTTAGATTTCAATAAAACGTTTTTTCAATTCTTTCCTGACTTTTTAAACTTTTCATACTAGGTTATAAGAGTGTGCTCTTTATCAGCGTTGAAAGAGAAATAACGCCAGGAGCAACGCCAACTTTGACATCCCTGCAAGCCTGACCGACCGTCGTTTGACTGACATCTATTGGAGGAGAATCGTCTGCTTGCAGCTACTCTTCCCGGCAACTGACTATCAACAAGGATTACGATGCGCTCTCGAGACAATCTGCGGACGTATTTATGGCCCTGAGAGCGGCCTCGCCAGCTTTATAGGCAGTCGTTTATCCTAAAGCACATAAACACCATGCTCATCCATTCCCGCGGGCTCCAGCGTGAAGAGCCTTGACGAGTAATCAATCGGGACAGTCGAACAGAATTATTTATCCCCGATTCCAGTAAAAAATGGACAGTTGCGATGCGCGGCAATTCCCGGTTGTGTCGTTTCTACATGGAGCAAATAAAGTTAAGACAAATGTACTTAATTCACATGTCAAAATCGATCAACACTTTCTCAGAGTAGCCTATTACAGTGAATACAGCTCCACTTTAACATCCTCAAGTTTTAGCGCAGACATATCTAAACGATACTTCAGAGGAAAAGCATTTAAAGCTAATACCCAGATTTTTTTTAAACGTTTTTGCTAACATTCATATTAAGTTATGAAAGCGTTATTTCTGAATGCTCAAAATGTATGAGGGTTCAAAACGTCAGTTTTTTAAATGTTTTGAAAAAAGTTTTTTTTTGTTTTTGGTTATGTGAATGTTTAGATAACGTTTCATTAAAAAAAAAAAAAAAAATATGTTAAAGTTGTTTTAAAATGTCTTTCTGAAACAAGTGGCCAAACATTTAAATGACGAACAACCAAATAAAACGTTTCAGAAAAAAAGAAAAAAAAAAAAAAAAACGTTCTATGAACGATGTATAGAGGAGACTGGGGATGAAAGTAACACTTTTTGTTTGAGCATCAGTAACTCAGTGGTTGTTTGTGCTAGATATCTCAAACGTTGATATATGGTAGCAGAGGTGTAAAATACTTGAGTCATTTTACTTGATTACTTGATGGTCAAGTACAATTTAAACTGACAAAATTTAAAACAGCACGTTTTACTCCTTACAACTGTATTTAATCTTGAAAAGTACATTACATTTTTATTTTATCGTATGCACAATATATATGGTAAACAGACGTGAGAACCAATGATCATTGTTTTCATGCATCAAACTCACACATTTCTACTTCAGTTATGACTTTCATCAGGTAAATATCTGGCTTCAGAAGTTCACCATTAAATCTGAGAAACCATATTGAGGTAGCAAAGTTGCATTTCCCCCCCCCCCCAAAAAGTTTATTCATTATTCGTTCTGTTTTGATAGAGCCATCAGTTGTGTAATATATTAGCTGAATGCACAAAATTGAGTGCAAATAAAATGAATGAATGAATGAATGAATGAGGCATTTATATAGTGCTTGTGTATTGCCTTACACCCAAAGTGCTTTACAGTCATATAGGGGAACTCTCTTCAACCACCACTAGTGTGCAGCATCCACTTGGAGAGGTGTCATGGTATTTTTAATGACCACAGAGATTCAGGACCTCGGTTTAAAGTCTCATCCGAAGGACGGGTGTGATGAGAGAAATCAGTGATGAGAATTTAAATACAATTAATGTTTTTGTGGGAATGTTTTTTTATTTTTTTTATTAAATGTTACAAATCTCCAAAAAGTGTTTAAATAAACACTGTATTGATTGTAAATTGATTGTAATTCATGTTTAATGATATTCTTACCAGGTAGTGGATAAGTTGTATTTACAATATGTGATTATATGAAACATTGAGTAGAAATTAGGACTGTCAATGAAATTTTGTTTTATCTTAATAATGACATGATTTGCTTATTAAGTAATCTAACTAGTTGCAAATAGTTCTTTATCAATATTTGTTGAGGAAAAAACGCCCCAAAAAACAACTAAAAGATTAATTATCCTTTTAGACAGTGACACTGAATACTGTAGACAACACAAAAAGTGGCCTTTATGTCAACATTAATGTTGTATGTTTTAATTGTATGACTCTCCTCATTAACACATTCTTGTATTCTGTCTAGACTATGTTTCTAGCCTCTGCATCGCATCTTGCTCTTCAAAGGGATAGTTCACCCAAAAAAGAAAAATCTCTCATCATTTACTGATCCTCTGTCATCCCAGATGTTTATGACTTTCTTTCTTCACATGAACACAAGCCAACATTTTTGTTTCTTATAACGAAAGGAAACAGGACAACTTTAGAAACCACACAAAGTGATCACGATGGTCAAGATTAAAATATTAGTATCTGTATTCATCTTACATATGCCTATTGTTTCATTTAAGAAGACACTTGTTTATTAACAGGAGTTGCATGAATTAATGTCATATTTACTTTGTGTAGTTTTTGTAGTGACATTTTTGGACATCCCATACACTTGTGCTATATGAAGAGAGTTTTTGTTTTTCCCTAAAGCTTTTTTTGTGTTCATCTGATAAATGAAAGTGGGATGACATGAGGGTGGAAAGGATGGAGTTTTCTTTTAATCCCTTTCCTTGTATTTTTTTCTGTGCTCCACTGTGCCGCATTTTAATTGTTGTTGTTGCACTATAGATATGTGTTTGACCTGTGCCTTTGCATTTTGTTTCGTTTTCTTCTTTTAATCAAACTTCTGTATGTCTGTCAGAAAAAACATTTAATTTAAAGTTGTACTTTTTTTCTTTTTACTCAAGTATGTTTTTGGCCAGGTACTTGTACTTTCAATTGAGTAAAATTTTCTGAGTATCTGTACTTTCACTTTTTGAGTACTTTTTACACCTCTCATAGTAGCCACATTTGTCTACTACAAATAAAACTCACTTGGACGTGTACTGCATAATCACAGATAGAAAGAGTTCCGTTGTTACAACCTACCCCACTACTGGGAAGAGTTGTAACACAGGCTGGGGATAGATGTAACAGTGTGATGTAATTTGCTGAAAAAAGACCCACACTTCCAATTCATGCAAAAACTTGATTGAAGAACAAAGACTTTTTTTTTAATAAAGGGAACCATTTAAAGTGACTAAAACATTACACTGTATTCATTTTAGGACTTCAAATTTAGCACAAACCAATTACTGTGTGTGTGTGTGTGTGTTTACCTAGTATTTATAATGTTATGGGGACCAAAATCCTCACAGGGATAGTAAAACTAGTAAATTTTGACCTTGTGGGGACATTTGTGAGGTCCCCATGAGGAAACAGCCTTATAAATCATACAAAATGAGTTTGTTTGAGAAAGTAAAAGTATGCACAGTCTCCTGTGAGGGCTAGGTTTAGGTGTAGGGCGATAGAAAATATGGTTTGTACAGTATAAAAAACAGTACATCTATGGAATGTCCCCATAAAACATGGAAACACAACGTGTGTGTGTGTGTGTGTACTGTAGTCAGACACTAGCTGTGTTGCCATCTACCTATTTTTATGTGAATAATTATTTTGGAATATCACATAAAAATGCTGGATGGAGATGTCAAGATGCACATAAATTCTAAACATGCACAAAAAAAAAAAAAAAAAAAACCTATGTGCCCATTTGAGGCAAATACTGTTTTTATCCAATAAGAAGATAGCATAAACTATTTTAACTCATTTTAATAAAAAAAAATTACTTTCTTTCCTGAAAATCAGCTTTTTTGGTGATAAAATCTACAATGTTGCTCACATTCACATGCCACTTCTTCTGTAACATCAAAAATGTGAATGGAGTGTATGATATTATTGACATCACCACAACTCCTTTCTGTCTTGTCAAACTGACAGCCTCAACTAACCACGTTTTACAACACTCCTTGGTCTCCCCTAAGTAATGTTTTTGTGATAACGTTTTGAGAACATTATTAAAGACCAGATAACATTTAATGATCATTCTATTAACGCCACTGGAAGAATGTTTCAGAACTTTGAGAGAGTCTTGCCAGAACCTAAGTTCTGAGAACGTCCCCTGGTTTTCAGTAGTTTCACTAGAGTTTCTAGAATAATATTTTCTTTCTGTTTTCTTTTATTTATTTTTGTATTTTTTTTTAAATAACTAAACTATACTGGGGTAGGCTGTTGCCACATACTCTTTTAATTGTGGTTGCTTGCAGTGTGTATACAGACCAGTGTTGTGGAAAGTTACTTTTAAATGTAATGCATTACAATATTGCATTTCTCCCTAAAAAAAGTAACTAATTACATTACTTAGTTACTTTTTATGGAAAGTAATGCGTTACATTACTTTTGAGTTACTCTTTAAATCTGGACAGGGCGTGCTTGTTTTTAATATAAAAAAGTTTGATTCTTAGCAAATGTAAAAGCTCTTTCAGACCAAAATGAAATTAAGTGAATAAGGCTAAGGCTAAAGGAACATTAAATTCACATCTGTACAGTAGAACTGTATGAAAAGAAAGTTCAACACTCTTCAGTAATGAGAAAAATTGCTGATTAAAGTAAGTTTTGCTTATTAGTACACTGCAAAAAAATGTTTTTCTTACTTAGATTGTTTGTCTTGTTTCTAGCCAAAATATCTAAAAATTCTTAAATCAAGAAGGATTTTTTAGACATGTAAAAAAATATTGTCTTGTTTTTTCTGAAAACAAGTCAAAATTAAGTGACTTAAAAATTATTTTGCTTAAAAGTAAGCAAAATAATCTCCTAATGGAGTAAGCAAAATAATCTTGTTTTCTGTTTGAATTTTTTTTTTTTTTTGCTTACCTCATTGGCAGATTATTTTGCTTGTTCTAAGCAAAAACTCACTTAAATTTGACTTTTTTTTTCTGAAAACAAGATAATAATTATTTACTTGTCTATAAAATCCTTCCTGATTTAAGATTTATATATATATATGCTAGAAACAAGACAAAAAAAATCCAAGTAAGAAAAGTATTTTTGCAGTGTATGGTTGAATTGGATCAACAAAGGTCAGCAACAAAGTCATTGGTTAATAAAATGGGATTAAATACATAAAGAAAACAAAAAGTGAGATATTTTCTTGGAAATTAAAAAGTAATGCGTTGCTTTACTAGTTACTTGAAAAGAAAAATAATAATTTTATTACGGTAACTTGCGTTACCCCCAACACTGATACAGACCCACGTGGTAAAGTGTTTTTCAGATCACTCAGAAAGGTTTAATGTATGAAATAGCAAACTACCATTCTAGTTTCGCTCAAATATAAAGATAGACAGCTTGTAACTCTCAATGACATTTAAACTGCTTTTCATTATATACCATTAGACCACACGTATTGCATAATACAAACATACTGTTTCTGAAAGGAAATGTCAAACACAACCTTTCATTCACATTTTTCAAGTCTGCCACATGTTTGTCATGTGGTAAGCACAACGTAAATGAAATATATTTATGAAACAAAGCGCTTCTACTGGTTCGAGGAACCAGTGCTGACTCAAATGACGTCACATCCCAAAGAGGGTACAGCTCAGTTCCCGTAGTGTAGTGGTTATCACGTTCGCCTAACACGCGAAAGGTCCTCGGTTCGAAACCGGGCGGGAACAAGCCAAATCATTTTTGCTTAATATCAAATCACTGATACAAAAAGATTTAATAAGACTACAAACAACCCTCATATGTACAGCGCAGGCATCCATCAGCTGCTTTAAACGATTTGCACTTTTAATTTTAACACCTCTAAGTTACAAGTCAAGTTGCAGTTACTAGCTTTGCTCACTGGATGGCGACAACACTTCACAAAACACGCAGCATTTATTCAGCGTTGGTGACTAGGCCTAAAGATAATTCACCATGTGGGGAAAAAGTTGTACGTTCTTATTTTCTTAATAAATTAATAGCAAATAGCATTGAATAGTAAAATATGACCTAATGGCACTGACCTGTCTTTCTTGAAACGAGAAGTGGTAATACTCGGACATGAGCTCTTCTGTATAAACCGTCTGTTTAAATAAAAATGAAAACATCACTGTTATTTCAAACTACAGCCTTCAAACTAAAACAGAATCTAACAAAATAGAGTCAGCCAACTGAAAAAGCTAGCAAACTGTCAAAAACGCATCGCCTCACCTCAGGTTATTAAAAGGTCAACGTTTTGAACACAGTCGACATAAACTGCTTGTTTCAGTCACTGTCGATAAACTATTACATTTAACTCTTTTCTTTCAACAGTGTATTAGTGTGAACGATACATTACCTCAGTGAAACAAAGTTTCCGTCGTTGAAATCCTTACTAAACCATGTTTACTTAGTTATTGCGCATGCGCATGGTTGGGAATCTCGGTTCTTTCGAATTGTTCAGTTAAATGAATAATAAAAAACGTAGTAGTTTGAACTGATTCAATTCGACTGTTGAACCGCAAACCAGTTCATTAAAAAGAGTCTGCTTGAAAAGAAAGAAAGAAAAGAAATAAAGAAAAGATATTAAGAATCGGACATGGCAAAACGATTCCGTTTCTTCGAAGCCAATATTATAAAGTAGGTAATTTTCTTTCTCCCTGACTGACATTACAACTTCGTGACTGATTTGTTGGCTTATCTCCCTTCACTTCAAGTGTCTTTCCAATTTCCCACACCTTCCTCTGAGGGAAAAAGTAAGAACTGAAGAATTGGGAAGAAGTTCCGTTTCCATGGCAACCGCAACTGGAAGCAGCTAGCAAAGCGCGTCAGCGCGCAGGTTTTCCCTTACAGAAGCTGGCGGTTTGCTCGAGGATTTGTAGATAATCCGTGACAACGGAAACCGTATCCTCTCATAACAACATCATAACGGAGGGGCATTAACGTCACAGCGTTTCCCATGTGAGCTGCACCAAAAAAAAAAAAAAAAAAAAACGGCTCTTAACACTGCAGTACCTTTCCAGTCAGGATATTCCATTGCTCTAATTATACAATTATTTTACTATAGTAGGATACAACCAACTGTAGTAGCTGAAAAATGTAGAAAAATTTGAAAATGTAGGCTACGTTTTTACTAAATAATTCGTTTATTTATTATAATTAGTTTATGCTAGTTTTATAGTTACATTAGTTAAATTGTTTTATACAATTTATATTAACAATAATATACCTTGCTAATGGTGGGTCATTCATGGTTACTATATTCTTAGTTCAAATACCACTGTTAAAATGTCAGAGCTATGATACACCTTGCAGAATCTGCAAAATGCTACTTATTTTACCAAAATAAGAGGGATCATACAAAATGCATGTTATCTTTTATTTAGTAGGCTATTTACCTGAATAAGATGTCACCTAAAAGACATTTACATAGTCCACAAGAGTAAATATATAGTTATATATTTATAAAAATGACCCCGTTCAAAAGTTTATATACGCTTGATTCTTAATGCTGTGTTGTTACCTGAATGATCCTTGTAAACTTTTCAACGGGGTAATTTTTATGAATTCAACTTTTATTTTATCTTGTGGACCCGGCATAAACCCACGCAAACACAGAGAGAACATGCAGACTCGACAGAAAAAGGCCTCCTGTCCCTGCTGGGGCTCGAACCACCGAGCTACTATGCTGTCCCTCTTATTTTGGCAAAATAATGAACATTTTGCAGATTCTGCAAGGTGTATGTAAACTTTTCAACTGTATTTTGGGAGCTACTGAACATTTCTTAGTCTTTGATTTATAGTGTTTCCCTATGTACAGTCTATAAATTAATTATTTGGGTGGCAGGCTTTATAGGTTTAAAAGGTTTTCCATACATATTATGCTAAAGCAATGCCAATATCCTTAGGGCCCAAACTCCCCCACCATTTACATAATGAGAAACTATTATTCCCACAGTAAGGACATTGCGAAATATATAAGCTAACAGGGGGATGGGCGAATGAAGGGTGGCTTTGACAGAGAGGCATATGGAGGTCAAGGGTGATTCATGACCTCTGTGTCAGTACATATAACCAAGGCCAATTCTGTGCCATTAATTCCCTGGAGAAATGCTCTACGGTCTACAGACTGCTATGGCAAACATAGCATAGTCTGTTGTTTGTATAGACAAAGAGGATTTCAAAGCATGTCCATTACATTCAGCAGTGTGTGTGAGGTGTGTGTTTAAGGAAGAGATAGCATATCAAGTAAGGTAGCAAAACATCTTCTTCTGCAGGTGGCAGCAATTGGGCAACAGCATAATGAGCCATTTTGCTCAGGCGTCTCTAGTGGTTTGATTCAGAAAGCCGGAGCCCCAGGCCATGTTAAACAAATGGACATACTGCGGTTTAATGCATCTGTCAGAGCACAGACACCAGTATTGAGCAAACAGAATCGGACTAGGAGACACTAAGCCTGATGCAGTTCCCTCACGAGATCCACTTACACTTCAATCGTTAGACTGTAAACTGATTACTTCCTGGTCTTTAGTCTTATCTCATTACCCACAACGACAATTATGCAAAACATATTTCTTCTCCTTAAAAGAATAGATCTTTTACTCAGAAGGATAACTGCCCGTTTGATGAACTGTCTGAACAAAGATTAAAATGTGATAGGGGTCAGTTGAAGATACTAAAAGGCTAAAAGGTCAACTGTGAGCAAGAGGAGTGTTTTGAATGGATTAGAGTAATCGCTTTCTGTCTCTTTGTCTCTGTCTTTAAATAAAGACTGTCCATTAAAAAGCAGTTGAGAATCCCCTTTGGGATAGTAGATGCATATTCCACTAATAGAAAGCTGATGCACACATGATTAATTTTTCAAGAAACTTCTCTTTAGTGTTCTCTCCGGTCCACAGCTGCTCTTCTCTCAGTGTTTCTTTGATTTAGCCAGCGCAATATTCCTAAGTTTTCTATGATTCCCAAGCGGCTATTATCTACTGAGATTTCACAGCAGTGTGAGCGGTATCAGAGAACAATTTTTACACTAATGAATTATCAAAGTGTTCCCTCCAGTGGTTACGGTTGAAATTAAGATCAGTTAAAGCTCTGGAACTGGCAAAGCTAAAAATATATGCCACAAAAAAATAAAATAAATAAATAATAATTAAGACTTGTAAGACAAAAAAAAATTCCGCAATACGCATAACCCTTAACAGTGCTGTTATTGTTAGCTAAAACTAAAACTAATTTTAAATATTGCTTAAATATAAATACTGAAACTTATAAAACCTTTATGTAAATTAGAGATGTTGCATTGGCAACTAACTGAAATAATTATAATAATAATTTAAGTACACTACCAGTCAAATGTTTTTGAACAGTAAGGTTTATGTTTTTTAAAGAAGTTTCTTCTGCTCACCAAGCCTGCATTGGTACAGCACAATATTTGTAATATTTAAAATAATTGGTTTCTATTTGAATAGATTTTAAAATGTAATTAATTCCTGTGATCAAAGCAAAATTTTCTGTATCAGTCAGTCAGTGTCACATGATCCTACAGAAATCATTCTAATATGCTAATTTGCTGTTCAGGAAATATTATTTTTATTAGTATCAATATTTAAAACAGTTGAATAATTTTTTTCTGGATGCTTTAATAAATAGAAAGATCTAAAGATCAGTATTTATCTGAAATATAAAAAAAAACACTTTTGTAACATTATACACTATACCATAATAGTGGGGAGAATTATATAAATTAATACTTTTACTTAGCAATCAAAAATCAAATCAAAAGTGATGATAAAGACATTTATAATGTTACAAAAGATTTCTATTTCAGATAAATGCTGATTTGATGAAATTTCTATTCATCAAAGAAACCTGAAAAAAATCTTTGCCTGTTTTCAACATAATAATAATAATAATAATAATAATAATAGATGTTTTATTGAGCAGCAAATCAGAATATTAGAATGATTTCTAAAGGATCATGTGACTGGAGTAATGATGCTAAAAATTCTGCTTTGAAATCACAGAAATAAATGACACTTTAAAAATATTCAAATAGAAAGTTTTTTTAAATGGTAAAAAATATTTCACAATTTTACTGTTTTTGCTGTACTTTAAATCAAATAAATGCAGGCTTGGTGAGCAGAAGAGACTTAAAAAAACATTAAAAAGCTTTTGACTGGTAGTGTAGTAGTTTGAAGTACTAAAATTACTAAAATGAAAATAAAGCTATACAGAAATTTAAAAACAACTATTAAATATGAAAGCACATAATACAAATACTTTATAAATTGAAACTGAAAATATTAAAATGAAAGCAAATTCAAATATGAATAAATACTATAATAGTAAATACTATATTGTAAATAATACTTAAAAAATAACATAGATTTCTTATACATGTTTGGTTTTAACCATGGGTTAATTAAACGTGATTTCATAAAACTGAAACAGCAGCACCATAAAGCACAGATTTTCATTAAATAACTAAATGTATTAACAATATAAAAAATTTTTTTATTAGATATTTATAAGAGTATGGGCTTTGACTGGTTTTATATACATTGCCTTGCAAAATTATTCATACCGCTTGATTTTATTTTTTTA
The DNA here is from genome assembly GCA_033026305.1 of Cirrhinus molitorella. Taxonomy (NCBI): domain Eukaryota; kingdom Metazoa; phylum Chordata; class Actinopteri; order Cypriniformes; family Cyprinidae; genus Cirrhinus; species Cirrhinus molitorella. The sequence continues at coordinate 5,024,476 of CM065134.1, read as the reverse complement.
CATTTTGTTATGTTGCTGCCTTATGTTAAACTGTTAACATCAGTCTGCACTCCATACACCATAATGGCAAAGCAAACAGGTTTTTAACATCTTTGCAAATTTATTAAAAATAAAAAACAAGGTTCCTTATCTGGGACCGTTGAAATTTAGCTCAGGAGCATCATATTGCTTGTAGATGTCACTACACTTCAAGGGAAGTTAACCTGTGGCAAATTCAATTGAATGGGTATGATTTGGAAAGGCACACACGTCTTAATAAAAGGTTTAAAAGCTGAAAACTCACATCTGAGCAAAAACCAAGCCCTGAGGTAAAAACAAACAAAGAAACAAACAAAAAACTGCCTGTAGAGTTTTGCGTTGTCATTATGGTGTATGGAGTGTAGATAGATGTGGAAAAGTAATTTAAAGCAGTTTAACATAATACAGCAGCATAACAAAATATGAAAAAATAAAAGGGTATGAATATTTTCGCAAGGAACTGTAGAAAGAGAACTGAATAAAATGGCTGAACTATTCCTTTAAGATTAAAAAAAGGATTCAGTTTAAATAGGTCCTTTGATAAGATAAAACACAGGTACTAAATATAGTGATTGTTTAGTTTTAGAATTTTAAGGATAGACAGTCAAAACAAGAATGGTAAAAAAGAAGAGAGGATGTCTCTGGTGTCTTAGGAGGAAGGTAGCATTGATCAAAATGATCAATGCACAATGCAGTCACAGATTATATCCCACAGTGCAATAGGTGAGTTAAGGTCACCGGCCTATGATTTTATCATCTAACTGCGTGAGCTGTGTAATGCCATTACAGTACTGAATCAGTTTGAGGTGGTGTCCAGAAAAAAGAGAACTAAATCAATGGGGGAATTCTCTCTCTCTCTTTCTCTGTGTGTATGTGTGATCCATGCTGAAGCAGTGAGAGTGCACTGACCATAAACAATTCATTACGAGGGCAGGACGGCTGAGGAACAGATATCTGCCCAGACCAAGACACAGTTCAAATGTGAGCAAAGACGAATGATGGATGACAAAGGATGAGATCATCTATGTGGGATGATTTGCAATAGACACATATGTGTGAGTCTTTGTGTACACTTTAACATTAACCGTCTATAATCAGACTGTGACCTTAAGAAGCTCTCCAAAGTGACACAATATTACGTGTGCAGCAAATGCAATGAGCTTGTTTGCGTGTTTACTGTATGTTGCATGCACAGAATTGACCTTGTAAAAGACTAGCGTGCAGTTTCTAAATACAAGACCTTTAATTTAGGTTTTTCTTCGGCCTGATCAGAGCAGAAAGATTTAAAGTATGTTGATAAGAGCCGAAAATAGCCTAATCCCTCTCCGTCCTGGAGCTTCACTCCTTCTCCTGCTGCACCAGCCAGAGGACAAACCAACACATCCTCCCTGCAGTAGGGATTAACGCTCACTGGCGATTTCAAGGGCTAAATAATTTGTGAGGTTCATCCACATTCCTACAGTAGTGTAAACACATCAGCTGAGAAAAGTGCCAGCCATGCATCTGGAAGAAAAGGGGTTTGGCATTAAATTTTTTATAGTTTTAGTGTGTTGGGATTTCAGGTCCTTTGAGTCATATATTTGTTCCAACCAGCCGTCCAATTATCTGTCAGTCCATTGGTAGGGAATCACCTCTAAAGTGTAAAAAGACAAGCATTTTATTACAGTAAGCAATATCACATGAGCAAGAGTGACTATACAACATACAACATTACTGGTCAAAAGTTTGAAACAATTAGGACTTTTTTATGTTTTTGAAAGAAGTCTTGTATGTTCACCAAAAAATCCCACTTATTCCAAACTTTTGACTACTAATGTGTATATATACTCAGGCTGTGTATTATATTATTCTATCCACCTTTTTCTTTAACACGGAAGTAAGCTTATGGGTGAGACTTCCGGATCATTATTCTGCTATAGGGAAATAACGAGAAGAAGAAATATAGCTGCTAGCAGCGATTACCGGGGTTCAAGTGCTTTAAGGCATGTAAGCAAATATGAAAAAAGACAGTGTTTAGCAAGCCTGTAACCACCTAAATCAATTAATAATTTTTTTTTTTGAAAATACAGGTAATTTGCCATAGAAATATGACTGTTATAGCGCCAGTTGTGGTACGATCTCCTTAAAACGTTGCGTGTTTGTTTAGAATCACCTTTCACATGTGCTCACCAGGGTTCGTGAAGTTTTGAGTTTTCCTTTAGGCTTTATAGGATTTTGGGTAAATTTGGACAGCCCCCATTTCTAAACGACCCTGTTATAACTTCTCAAATTGTACATATATATATATACACATATATATATATATATATATATATTTTTTTTTTTTTTTTTTTTTTTGATGATGATTGTTAACCTTGAGAGTCCAGAGAATTGCACTGCTTTTTTCCAGTTTGCAAAAGTAAATTTTATACATCTCCATCATTTAGCAAATGATTTGATTGACAGCAGTGGTTCTAGAGGCAAAGTATTTCAGAATGAGGTCTATCATATACGAATATTGTGTGTATGTGTGAAAAACCACGCAATGTAAAATCATTTACACCCCTGAAAAATTTAATATCTACCCACAGTGGCCGATTTATTTTAAATTTCTCACAAATTTTTAAACAGGCCCACCGAGTTTCATTCCAATTGGCCTCTGTTAACCATGTCTAATAGGTGCTCAAACTTCATCGGCCAATGGCGGCCATGTTTTTTGAGATACGCGAATGTCCTTAAAGATAATCGTGGCACTTTGGACCACAACAGTGCAGAATGAATTTCATGTTAATAGGACAAATGGTTGCATAGTTGTAGCCATTTTTATAGTTTTTCCCTCTTATAGCACCACCAAGTGGCCAAGCTCCACTATTTTTATTTTTATTTTTTTTCCTGTGACCTCAGATTGAGCTCTTACATAGGTATACTGACTTTGGCAAAGATATCGTGTTCCATTCAGGAGTTACAGGCATTTTACTAAAAGTGCCCCTGCCCCTTTCAAACGTTTCAGAGTCCCTTTGTGACAGTGAGTCAAAAAGTCAACTTTTTCCGCGATAATTATTGATATTCATTCTTCAGAGAATCTTTCTGCACTGGTTTGGTTCCAATCAGGCGAAAAACCTAGGACTAGTTCCCAAAAATAGGTTTTTAAAAAAAAAATTAACATTTTGTCGGATTCCAACAACATAAGACACATGAGCCTGCAACCAAGCCAGTTTAGGAGTTATGAAGGATTTTATACCTTTGATCGCTGTAGCGCCCCCTTCAGGCCGATTGAAGTGAGCCTTGGTGACGTTATCTGTGGTGTAAGGACTACCATGCCTTCAAGTTTCAAGTCTCTACGACTTAAAGTTCAGTCTGCACATCAATTTTTACGTGGAGATGGCTGATCCTTGGCCATTCTAACAATTACAATAGGGTTTCAGACAGTGCTACACACTTGGACCCCTAATAACAACATGCAGTAAACTGTAAAACTGTTTGCACTACAAGCCAGTGTGTTCATAATTACTATAATACATTTAAATAACATAACAAGACACACCAATTTGCAATATCAAGCAACAAAACGAGATATTCTGTACAGCTAAAAATAGCTGGGCCGGATGAAGCCAGACCCATAAAATTTACAAATCGCCCATTCTCATAGGAAAAAAAGTGGATATTCTAATCTAAAAGTTTAATAATAAGCATTTGCTTTCTGTGTTTAGGCTGATGTCTCTGGATGAAGTTATGGATGTTAATTTAAAGCAGTAGCAATCCAGCACCAAATGGATGCGGCAGCTTCTTAAACCACTGCGGGAGGCTCACTGTCTGAGCTTGGCATGACATCTGCTGAGGTATGTGACGGACTGAATTATGCATAATTGTGACCACTGAAAGAGTATGTGTGTGCTGTGTGTGTTCACTCTACAAGTATTTGGGAAATTTTATTACCTTGGAACATAATGTACTTTTGTGTGAGAGAAAGAGATGTGTATGTATGCCAGAGAAAAAGAGAGACTTAATAATTCAGCACAGTTATAATTGGCTCAGTCTCACCTCACAAAATCAGCTCTGAATCACGCTATCCGTACAGAACGTCCCCTTGCAATGCTTTACAGCACTTCCATGTGTGCGTGTGTTGGATTGAAAGACTTACAATCTTAAAAGGATCTTAAAGTTCACCCAAAAATGAAAATTCTGCCATTGATTACTCACCCTCGGGTTGTTCCAAATTTGTAAGACCTTCGTTCATCATCGTAAGACAAATTAAGATATTTTTAATTAAATCTGATAGCTTTCTTACCTTGCATAGACAGCAATGCAACTGACAGGTTCAAGGCCCAAAAAGGTGGTAAGGACATCGTTAAAATAGTCCATGTGACATCAGTGGTTCAACCTTAATTTTATGAAGCTACAAGAATACGTTTTGTGCACAAAAAACTAAACAAAAATAACAACATTATAACTCATTTTTATGTCATGTCATTCCACACCCATATTATATATTTTTTCATGGAACACACAAAAAATGTTGATTTTATTTATTTTATATATGCATTTCATGTGTGTCCCATTAGGAAAAAATGACAGCATATAGAGTTTTGTAATGACATGTCTTCAAGTGTGTTTTGAAAAAAAAAAAAATAGCCCCGCCCTAAACTAACACCACAACACCATTTGCTGAGAGCCATCTTGAAGTGTTGTGATTGGCTAATGTGCAGGCAGCACTCAAGGATTTTTTGTGTTTTTTTGCTGTTTACAGAGCCTGTGTGATTTCTCAGCACTCCTATTTCAGTGATATCTGACAGGAGGGACATGTGCTATTCAAAAAAAAAAAAAAAAAAATGCTTACAGCAGCTTTAAGATGCAACATTTTTTTATTCTCTGAATAAAAGTGCTGGTCTGTGCAGAATTTGTCACCACAATGCTAACAGTGTTCTGGGTTTTGCTTTGTGGTTGCTAAGGTGTTCTGTGTGGTTCCAGGCCTGTTGCTATGCCATTTCTTAGCGTTCTTAATGGTTGCTATGGTGTTGCACAAGTCAGAAAAGCCCATCCCTAAGTTATAGGCTATTTGTGATATTTCATTTCTTAAATTTGTCTCAGGCCCTTCTTTCTGGTCGCTATAATAGAAGGATGTAACAGTAAAAACTGACCAGTGACTCTAGGGCAGTTGTCACAGTTTAGATAACGGCCACTAGAGGCAGTGCAACCCATTTTTTTTTTTTTTAAATATACTTTTTATATATACAGAGAACCATTATCTCTCCTTATCTCTCTCTTTCTCTCTCTCTCTATATATAGAGAGAGAAAGTCAAAAGTTTACATACACCTTGAAGAATCTGCAAAATGTTAATTATTTTGCCAAAATAAGAGGGATCATACAAAATGCATGATATTTTTTTATTTAGTACTGACCTGAATAAGATATTTTACATAAAAGACGTTCACATATAGCCCACAAGAGAAATAATAGTTACATTTAAAAAAAATGCCCCCCCTGATTTTTTTTTTTTTTTTTTAGTTGTTCATGAGTCCCTTGTTTGTCCTGAATAGTTAAACTGCCTGCTGTTCTTCAGAAAAATCCTTCAGGTCCAACAAATTATTTGGTTTTTCTGCATTTTTGTGTATTTGAACCCTTTCCAGCAATGACTGTATGATTTTGAGATCCATCTTTTCACACTGAGAACAACTGAGGGACTCATATGCAACTATTACAGAAGGTTCAAACACTCACTGATGCTTCAGAAGGAAACACGTGCATTAAGAGCTGGGGGCTAAAAACTTTTGAACAGAATGAATGTGTACGTTTTTTCTTATTTTGCCTAAATATAGTATTTTTTTCATTTAGTACTGCCCTTCAGAAGCTACACTAGATACTTACATGTTTCCCAGAAGACAAAATAAGTTAAATTTACCATGATCTTTAAATTCAAAAAGTTTTTACCCCCTGGTTTCTTTGTTTCATGTAACTCCTATACAACTCAATGGTTTGGTTTGGCTTTATTATCTCATATGTTTCTGTGTGTGTGTGTGTGTGTGTGTGTGTGTGTGTGTGTGTGTGTGTGTGTGCGTGTGCCTGTGCCTCTTCAGCGAGTCTCTACAAAGTATTCTTGTGTGACATGTACAGGAAGTGCGCTTAAAATTCAAAAGAGCTGACGTGAAGTTCAGAACTGTGGAATGTGCTTCTTTGAACAGTTCTATTGAAGAATTCACAAGCAAGAAGTGTGTGTGTGTGTGTGTGTGTGTGTGTGTGTGTGTGTGTGTGAAGAGTCAACGTGGGTGTCTCGCTCCTCCATTTATCCATGTGCGGTCTTTGTCTCCTGCCTTTACTCCAGAAGCTAAAGAACGTGATCTGTTATCTCTATTCAGCTCTTAATGTCAGCGAGTTCTGAACACAAAAGAGACTCGTATCTACAGGAGAACTGCAAATGTGTGTGTGACTGTGTGTATGTGAATACAGGCATCAGCATATCCTAACCTCCTGTGTGTTTGTGTGTACAGTGCATGCGGTTCAAGTGAAAGGGGGTTATGATGTCAAAGGACAAGTGATTGATGGACGAAATCCCCCAAATGGACGTTCATCCCATACACAGAAACAAACACACACACACACACACACACACACACACACACACACACACACACACACAAACACACACACACACACACACACACCTACACATGGGGATAGAGAGCCTTAGAGACAAGAAAGGACAGGAAGATAGAACAGAGGAGACAGAAAAAAGGGGAGAATGAGAAGTGAAGAGGCAAGCAATCCTTACGCAACATACACAAACAACTTTATATGACATCTATAAGAGCATATTCCATAGCAGTGTTGTTTTCAGTGAACAAGTGTAGAAGTCAGCAAGACTTAATGAGGTGGAAAGAGAGAAAGAAATGGGTATATTATCATCTATATGCACCCATTTAACATTTTATTAGAGGAATTTGTTTTTGTAGATGGGTGATTGAAAGCCTCAGTTTCAATGTCTATTTATAGTGTGCGGGACACTTCAGATTCTAAAGAGCATTTGATTGGACAGATAGTTTGATAAGAAGCTGAAGTTCAGGGTGATGTCATCAAAATCGTTGATTCATATTGGGGGAAGTGAGAGACTGTAAGTTTTAAATGTTTATATATTATAAATGCGCTTTTTTCCTTTGTTTTGGAGCACACTAGCTTATAGATAACCTTAAGGGTAACATATTCATACAAAAATCCAAAAAATGACAATTTTGATTTCATGGAGACTTTACAGCTACATATATATATTTCAGAAATAACAGAGCTACACAACCGTTCACCGGTTGGGTTTGGTTAAATTGATGGATTGATTGTTTCTTTTTTGAAAAACTTTAATACCTTAATTTAGTAAGGATGCAATAAATGAATCAAAATTGATAGTGAAGAGATTTATAATGTTACAAAAAATACTACAAATATGTACAGGTCCTTCTCAAAAAATTAACATATTGTGATAAAGTTCATTATTTTCTGTAATGTACTGATAAACATTAGACTTTCATATATTTTAGATTCATTACACACAACTCGAAGTAGTTCAAGCCTTTTATTGTTTTAATATTGATGATTTTGGCATACAGCTCATGAAAACCCAAAATTCCTATCTCAAAAAATTAGCATATCATGAAAAGGTTCTCTAAACGAGCTATTAACCTAATCATCTGAATCAACTAATTAACTCTAAACACCTGCAAAAGATTCCTGAGGCTTTTAAAAACTCCCAGCCTGGTTCATTACTCAAAACCGCAATCATGGGTAAGACTGCCGACCTGACTGCTGTGCAGAAGGCCATCATTGACACCCTCAAGCAAGAGGTCTGTGGGAAGGAAAAAGTGTGGCAGAAAACGCTGCACAACGAGAAGAGGTGACCGGACCCTGAGGAAGATTGTGGAGAAGGACCGATTCCAGACCTTGGGGGACCTGCGGAAGCAGTGGACTGAGTCTGGAGTAGAAACATCCAGAGCCACCGTGTACAGGCGTGTGCAGGAAATGGGCTACAGGTGCCGCATTCCTCAGGTCAAGCCACTTTTGAACCAGAAACAGCGGCAGAAGCGCCTGACCTGGGCTACAGAGAAGCAGCACTGGAGTGTTGCTCAGTGGTCCAAAGTACTTTTTTCGGATTAAAGCAAATTTTACATGTCATTCGGAAATCAAGGTGCCAGAGTCTGGAGGAAGACTGGGGAGAGGGAAATGCCAAAATGCCTGAAGTCCAGTGTCAAGTACCCACAGTCAGTGATGGTCTGGGGTGCCATGTCAGCTGCTGGTGTTGGTCCACTGTGTTTTATCAAGGGCAGGGTCAATGCAGCTAGCTATCAGGAGATTTTGGAGCACTTCATGCTTCCATCTGCTGAAAAGCTTTATGGAGATGAAGATTTCATTTTTCAGCACGACCTGGCACCTGCTCACAGTGCCAAAACCACTGGTAAATGGTTTACTGACCATGGTATTACTGTGCTCAATTGGCCTGCCAACTCTCCTGACCTGAACCCCATAGAGAATCTGTGGGATATTATGAAGAGAAAGTTGAGAGACGCAAGACCCAACACTCTGGATGAGCTTAAGGCCGCTATCGAAGCATCCTGGGCCTCCATAACACCTCAGCAGTGCCACAGGCTGATTGCCTCCATGCCACGCCGCATTGAAGCAGTCATTTCTGCAAAAGGGTTCCCGACCAAGTATTGAGTGCATAACTGAACATAATTATTTGAAGGTTGACTTTTTTTGTATTAAAAACACTTTTCTTTTATTGGTCGGATTAAATATGCTAATTTTTTGAGATAGGAATTTTGGGTTTTCATGAGCTGTATGCCAAAATCATCAATATTAAAACAATAAAAGGCTTGAACTACTTCGAGTTGTGTGTAATGAATCTAAAATATATGAAAGTCTAATGTTTATCAGTACATTACAGAAAATAATGAACTTTATCACAATATGCTAATTTTTTGAGAAGGACCTGTATAATGGTTTCCACAAAAAATACTGTTTTCAATAATAATAAAAAAAAAAATAATAATAATAGAGCACCAATATCAGCATATAAAATGATTTCTAATGGATCATGTAAAACTAAAGACTGGAGTAATGATGCTGAAAATTCAGCTTTTCCATCCCATTTTTTATTAAATATATTGAAATAGAAAGCAGTTATTTAAAATAGTTTTTAATGTATTTTTGAACAATTAAAGGAAACCTTGGTGAGCAAGTTCCTGCTTCTTTCAAATAACAAAAGTAACAACATTATTCAACAATGTCTTCTCTTCCATGCAGTGTTAATTTTGACAGCAAATTCTGAGTTAGTTTTAGTTATAGTCTTTTGACTAAAATGCCATTTAGTTTTAGTCATATTTTAGTCATCTGAATTGTTTTTAGTTTTAGTCTAGTTTTAGTCAACTAAATATCATTCCATTTTAGTCGACTGAATCTACAGTAAATTTAGTTGGCTAACATTTTATGGGTTTAGTTACAGTGCAATGCATTTATTCAGCATTTCTCTAAAATTTTCAAACTCATTATATAGGTTTGATATTAAGGTTTTATCATGATAAACACATGACTTAACTGCGGTGATGCACAACATGCCTTAATATTAAAATTAAATAAAACCACTTCTCATAAAGAACATGGTTTTCTTTTCAATGAAATACCAATGGTTATATCGGCTAATTATGCATTCTTTATAGTAACGTATTTACCATATTCTTAATTCTTTCAAACAGACATGTTTATTTCTAGAAATGAATTTGGATTAATGATTTAGAGCTACGTAAGTGATTCATTCAAGAGCAGTGAGTGGTTTTCTGTCTTTCCTTTGATGGTTGATTAACATCAGTGACTCAGACAATAGCAACTAAATGTGGCTGCTGTCCCTTTAAAACCGAATGAGCGAATGTAATGGATGCAACGTACTGATACACTTTCTCCCAACTGTTTATGTTTATTTAAGACGTAATCGGCTGTGTTTACCTGAATATTTGTCAAAACTGACAATTCGAGATTATTTTGTGTGTATTTCTGTTCATGCAACACGAAAGAATGTGTGTATGCACTCAAAAAACTAGACCGAATTGAGTTCTCTCTTGCATCATCAAATTTATCCATATGTCCACTCTTCTCCCACATATTTTTGAACGTTTTATAAGATGTGCAGCAAGTGTATTTTATCTTGTGTCCCACTGGTTTGTACGCATCTAGCCTCCTACTACGCAGCAGATTTTTCTGAATGAATCTTTTTTCTAAATCATCCCTTCCTAACATTTTTGTCTCGTTTTTATTTGTTGACAAAAATGCCAGTAGATTTTTGTCATAGTTTTTGTCATTCAAAAAGAATTTTAGTTCGTTGTCGTTTTGTTTTCGTCTGTAAAAAACTGTCGTTGACGAAAATGATGACGAAAATTATTCGCCAACAAAATTAACACTGCTTCCATGTCAGGAGAGAAAAAAAACTGTTAAATAAAGTAGTTATTTTTGTTTTCTTTGCGCACAAAAAGTATTCTCATAGCTTCATAACATTACAGTTGAACCACTAATATCACATGGACTATTTTAACAATGTTCTTTACTACCTTTCTGGGCCCTGAATGTAGTAGTTGCGTTGTTGTCTATGCAGGGTCAGAAAGCTCTTGGATTTCAGCAAAAATATCTTAATGGTCTTACGGGTATGAGGGTGAATAATTAATGACAGAACTTTTTTGTAATAATATTTAAAAATATTACTCTTTTTAATGTATTTTTAACTAATTACGTATAGCCTTGGTGAGCATAAGACTTCTTTCAAAAACAATTTACAACAAAAATAATGATTGCATTCAACAATTTCTTCTCTTTCATGTCCGAAGAGAACAAATCGATAAATAAAGTCGTTTTTTTTTCTTTGCGCACAAAAAGTAGTATTGTAGCTTCAAGAAATTACGGTTGAACCAATGATGACACATGGACTATTTTAACAGTCCTTACCTTTCTGGGCCATAAAACGTTTCAGTTGAGTTGGTCGTCTATGCAGGGTCAGAAATCACTTGGATTTCATCAAAAATATCTTAATCTGTGAAGGAAGGTCTTACAGGACTGCAACGACATGAGGGTGAGTAATTAATGACAGAATCTTCATTTTCAGAGAACTATCCCTTGAGTCTATATTCCAAATCCGTGGAAACCTGTTTGAAAACAGACATTATTGTTTGTGCAGAAATAACATTTCACCTTTAAACACCAAAACACACACACACATCTGACTGTCTCTCGAGTGTTTTACATCAGCCTGTGTAGCTGCCTGGTGATAACATTGTACGGGCAAAGGTCGTGCCCTCAGGAGAGGATTGACACGCACACGCACACAATCTTTCTCACTCACACTCGCTCTCTCTTTCTTTCAGAACCATGGACAGCTCTAAGCGAGCAACACGATTGGTTGAGAGACATGAGAGATGCAGGGAAGAGCGAGAGAGAGAGACAGCAAGAGAGAGAAGATCACCAGGGGACGGAGTGAGTAAGCAGTGCGGGCTGGAGGGAAGGAGAACAGCGAGCAAAAACGAAGGTAGAGAGAGAAGAAAAAAAACAGACAGATGCTATAGCTGGTCTTTTTGCCTACTGACGCCCGAGCTGGGTTCATCACTGCGTGTGTGACGCGCACTGGGGGTGCGTGTGTGTGACGGCAGCCGCGGCGGCAGCAGCAGCAGGGGGAGGACGGATCAAAGAGATTGTAGGACACGATGCATTTAGCTGCCTAACGTCTCTGTGCACACACCGCAGCCGGCTAAACGAGAACACGCTCATACTACGCGCATACGCACGCAGCCCACCCCACACACACCACGCGTGTGTGGGGACAGCGCAGATGAGGCAACCACCAAAGGGAGGTGTGGATCTTTCCAGAAGCGTTTGGTAGGGGGAGAGGACAGCCTTGGTGGCCGCAGCCCAGAAGGAGCGCTCCTAGGTGGGGAAGGTTACCGTTGGTTATCTTCAAACGCCAAAGATGGACACGTCCTTCATCCTTCTCTTCCTCACACCAGTGTGTGTTTCCTCCGTGCTGCGTCGCTGTCGCCGGGCTTGTCTGTCAGCCGCAGGGGGATTCGATATCGTGCGGTGTTGAGAAACGCACACACAGAAAACACACCTGGAGATCAGCTGTTCCGGGAGAGCAGATTCACAGATACCGTGAGTGTAGTCGTGTGTATGTGTGTCCATCCAGATGTTTTGCTTTATCTCATTTCCATATCATACTTATCAGTTCTTCATCATCTGTATGACAACAAGAGTCAAAATGAGTGTCAATGGATCATATGGGATCCAAATTAGCATATTACCCAGAATTCCCAACATCTTCAGATTCATTCATTCTTCAACCGTTTTTTGACATTTGTACAGAACGGAATCTTTGCACATTGAAATGTAGAAAAAAACACTCCAAAATTTTGTCAGTGTGTCATTTCAAACCTGTTTGACTTTCTTCTGTGGAACATAAATGAAAAATGACCAGTGTTTTTGTTCCATACAATGAAAGTCAATGGAGTTGTTAGAACCTCAGTGTCCTTCAAAATACCTTACTTTGTGTTCCATAGAACAAATAAAGTCACTCAGGTTTGGAATGACATGAGGGTAAGTTAATGAAACTGAATTTTAATTTTTGGGTGAGCTGTTCCTTTAAATGAGTGTGTGAATCGTTACATCCAGTTGGTTCTTGGTGTTTTCCAAGGATTATCTTGTGGCTCAATGATTCTGGATCTACTCACATTGGGTGTGTTGTGCGGTTTTGAAGGCTATTTCTATTCCTGAGTTATGAATTGGCACTATTAATGTAGTGTGGTGCAGAGGAAACCGTGAATTACAGAGTAATGGAATGAATAAGGAAGCTAAACTCCACTCACCGGGATCCACTGATGTGAAGCTGTGGTCTCGCTGACCTATTTTGTGTGTGTGAGCGCCAGCGATGGGAATATGGCATCTTGCCACCTCATCATTCTGAAAAAGAGATTTAGTGTTAGATGTTTTATTAAAATACATACACAAATGGTAATTGTGAAACATGATCCATCTGTGGCAGAGTAGAGGAGAAGAATATCGCGTTTCATGCTTTCGGCATTACATGAGACACACACGCACACACATGGTGGGAATATCATGCCTGCCAGTGTAAAGCGGAACTAATGCATCTTCAGCACAGAATTAGGTTCTCAGCTTCCTGCATTATGTCAGCGCACTAGGATACTGTTGCCTGGAAACCCACAGTTCCTTCTCCTCACATTCCATTTATAGAATACAGCTGTGTGTCCCTGTGTATGTAAGAGTGTGAGGGCATCTATGGGTATGTGCAGGTGTGTGTGTGTGCTCACATGTGTGTGTGAGAGACACATAAGTGTGTGAGAGTTGTTAAATGGAGAAAAGACAGATGTGTAGGTGGGATTGTGACTAAGAGAAAGGGAGACAATCTGAGATCAGAGTCTATATTAAGACATGCTGAATAATACAACGGAGAACAGCACACTGGATGACAATTTCACAAAGCTGTAATAATAAACTCGACATACTCGCTCACACACAACTAGGCTGAAAGTCATTTCTCTTTGTGTACAGTGTACAGTGTTTGAGAGCATGTAGAAACAAAGCAGTAGGATGGAATAAGGCCTGTAAGTGGCACATGATGTTGGGCCTGATGTTACCACTGTTTGCATGTAATGCTAAGAAACTGACTGATCTTACTAGTCTCAAACTGTTTATGTGTATTTTGTGGACAAAATTGTCACCAGAAGTTAAATAGATGGACAGATAGAGAAAAGGATGGAACAATAGATAGAGAGAAGGAGAGAAGGACAGAACGATGGATGGATGGAATGGACAGATAGAGAGAAGGAGAGAAGGACAGAAAGATGGATGGATGGAATGGATGGACGGATGGATGGAATGGACAGATAGAGAGAAGGACAGAATGATGGATGGATGGATGGATGGATAGATGGATGGAAGGAATGTACAGATAGACAAAGGAGGAGAGAAGGACAGAACGATGGATGAATGGATTGATGGATGGATGGAATGGACAGATAGAGAGAAGGAGAGAAGGACAGAACGATGGATGGATGGAATGGACAGATAGACAGAAGGAGAGAAGGACAGAAAGATGGATGGATGGATGGATGGAATGGACAGATAGAGAGAAGGAGAGGAGGACAGAATGATGGATGGATGGATGGATGAATGGAATGGACAGATAGAGAGAAGGAGAGAATGATGGATGGATGGAAGGAAGGAAGGAATGGACAGACAGAGAGAAGGACATAACAATGGATGGATGGATGGAGGGATGGATGGATGGAATGGACAGACAGAGAAAAGGACAGAACGATGGATGGATGGATGGATGGATGGAATGGACAGATAGAGAGAAGGAGAGAATGATGGATGGATGGATGGAAGGAAGGAAGGAATGGACAGACAGAGAGAAGGAGAGAAGGACATAATGATGGATGGATGGATGGAAGGAATGTACAGATAGACAAAGGAGGAGAGAAGGACAGAATGATGGATGGATGGATGGAATGGACAGAGAGAGAAGGAGAGAAGGATAGAACAATGGATGGATGGATGGATGGATGATGGATGACAGATAGAGAGAAGGAGAGAAGGACATGATGGATGGATGGATGGATGGATGGATGGATGGAAGGAATGTACAGATAGACAAAGGAGGAGAGAAGGACAAAATGATGGATGGATGGATGGAATGGACAGACAGAGAAAAGGACAGAACGATGGATGGATGGATGGATGGATGGATGGATAGAATGGACAGAGAGAGAAGGAGAGAAGGATAGAACAATGGATGGATGGATGATGGATGGACAGATAGAGAGAAGGAGAGAAGGACAGAAAGATGGATGGATGGATGGATGGAATGGACAGATAGAGAGAAGGAGAGGAGGACAGAATGATGGATGGATGGATGGATGGATGGATGGAATGGACAGATAGAGAGAAGGAGAGAATGATGGATGGATGGAAGGAAGGAAGGAATGGACAGACAGAGAGAAGGACATAACAATGGATGGATGGATGGAGGGATGGATGGATGGAATGGACAGACAGAGAAAAGGACAGAACGATGGATGGATGGATGGATGGAATGGACAGATAGAGAGAAGGAGAGAATGATGGATGGATGGATGGAAGGAAGGAAGGAATGGACAGACAGAGAGAAGGAGAGAAGGACATAATGATGGATGGATGGATGGAAGGAATGGACAGATAGACAAAGAAGGAGAGAAGGACAGAATGATGGATGGATGGATGGAATGGACAGATAGAGAGAAGGAGAGAAGGACATAATGATGGATGGATGGATGGAATGGACAGAGAGAGAAGGAGAGAAGGATAGAACAATGGATGGATGGATGGATGGATGATGGATGACAGATAGAGAGAAGGAGAGAAGGACATGATGGATGGATGGATGGATGGATGGATGGATGGATGGATGGAAGGAATGTACAGATAGACAAAGGAGGAGAGAAGGACAAAATGATGGATGGATGGATGGAATGGACAGACAGAGAAAAGGACAGAACGATGGATGGATGGATGGATAGAATGGACAGAGAGAGAAGGAGAGAAGGATAGAACAATGGATGGATGGATGATGGATGGACAGATAGAGAGAAGGAGAGAAGGACAGAATGATGGATGGATGGAATGGACAGATAGAAGGAGAGAAGGATAGAACAACAGAAGGATGGAATGGACAGATGGAGAGAAGGACAGAACGATGGATGGATGGAAGGAATAGACAGACAAAGAGAAGGAGAGAAGGACAGAACGATGGATGGATGGAAGGAATGGACAGATAGAGAGAAGGACAGAAGGACAGAACGATGATGGATGGATGGAAAAGAGAGATAGATAGATAGATAGATAGATAGACAGACAGACAGACAGAAAAAGTGAATAAAATGTGATTCTATTTTTATTTAGGCTCTGTTAGTCTAATGGTAGTCTACTGGTAATTTTAAATAACTGTATTATTAATATTATATTCCTCATCATCATTTTTAGGTAGCTATGTATACATATGTTAAACATGCTAGCTCTTACCCTTTCCCAGCAGTGAATCATGCTCTTCAGTGTAAAAGGATAACATATTCTCCTGAGAACAGGCCATTTTTTCTTTGTGTGTGTGTGTGTGTGTGTGTGTGTGTGTGTGTGTTTGCATACATCCCACCTGTACCTCCAGTTCAGTGTTTTTTTTTTTTATAAAGAACAAGCTCTCCAGAGGACGGAATGACATTGTGTGTGAGACACTCAAGTCTCTCTCTCTCTCTCTCTCTCTCTCTCTCTCTCTCTCTCTGTGTTTCAGGCAGTCTCTCTGCTGTGCTGAAGGATGGATTCAGGGGAAGACGATTGCACACATTTCCTGCAGTATGTGGAGGACAGCGGTCTGAGGGCGTATGACGAGCTGGTTATCCAGAACGCCTCTGACATTGCCCGAGAGAGCGACCGCGTCCGCAACCACACACACTGGACATACCTACAGGAGAAAAACCAGAAGAAGAGACGGCAAGAGGAAGCTATCAAGAGGTACACACACCCGGCTAGAGACAGACTTATGTAAATGTGAATACTGCACATAATAATAATGCCATTGGCTATACTGTTCATACTTTGGGATTTGAACAAACCCCTAAATCTACGTATTTAAAATTCAGCATGCAGCTCATCCTGGACTGTTTTTACTACCTCTATTTAAAAAAAAAAAGGTACAAAAGCTGTCACTGTGTTGGAAACCTTTTTAAAAGGTACAAACTTTCTGATTTAAAGTCCAATACTCTGTTCAAAGACCCCACTTTCATATATTCTAAAATGGGTAATAATGACAAAGCTGGTTGTTTTCAGCTTGCTTTATTGATGTGTTTAATTAACATGGTTAATTAATTTATATATTAAATTAATTAACCACGATTCATTTTGTGATTCATTAATACTGTAGAAATGATGTTCTGTGTTCCAGAAAGACAATAGTTATTGAGGAAATATAAAAGAAATATGATTTCAGTTTGGGCAAGCACCTAAAAAAGGTTAAAGCCAAGTTAATATTACTGCCATATTGTGCTCCTTCCAAATGCACACTAATGCCGGTATTATTAAATAGACTTCTTGAGAAAATGTGAGTGACATTTATGTTAGTATGTTGTGCTCTTTAACATTTGTCGCCTGTGTGTGAAAAGAGAGTGAGAGTGAGAGAAAATCAGGGAGATAAAGGTCACTGGTCCTGAGCTCTAAAAGTCAATGAGGAAATAGCTGGATATTAGAGAGACAAACACAGAGTCAATGAAATCCTTCGGCCATTATGCCGTGTGTGTGTGAGTGACGGAAAGTAATTTAGAACAGACCGTTCTGCCAGTCTAATAGAAGACAGACACAAAAGATGCTTTGATTAATCTAACAGCAGCCCGAGGTTTGCGAGTTTGTACGCGTAATGATATTCCAGTGCGTTTGTATTTCCTTTATTGTTATTTTGACTTCCATGCAGCTAAATTTGGAACAAATTGCTGTATGCAACCCATTCTGCTTTGGTAATGACATATTTCTGAGGTATATTATTTATATAATTTCAAATAGATTTTCAAATTATTTACAACCCAGACATTTCTTTGTTTCACCAACCTATTTCTAAGTTTATTAAGTGATATTAAAAGGAAATGGAGTCCATTTTAATTCATATATAATATATAGCACATCTTGGATAGGTACTTGTTTATAGAATTTTCATTTTTGGGTAAACTTTCTGTTTAATGACAAGCAGCAGTCCTATGTCCCTTTAAAGGTCCACTGAAGTGCTTTGAATCACACAGCGTTATTCTGTGTTGATGTAATTTTTAACTGAAACAGAAAGACAGGGTGTGACATATCAAGCAGTCCTGTCCCCTGTTTTAAATAGCCAATAGTGTTTCGTTTATATCACAGCTTTGGCCAGAGCCGCTGAGCTCAGTAAAGCCGCGTTTGACAGCCACAATCTTCTCCATATCACTATAAAATATACCATTCTGTGTAGAATTCAAATGGGTCCGATTCACTTTGTGGTCTTCGCTGAGTTGTGCATATGATCCACTCTGCGCTATCGTGTCTCTGTAATGTTTTGTGTTACACAGCACCAATCCAAACTTATTTCACCCCAATGGAAAGCATATTTACACTCTAAATCGCCCCCCCTGCACTACATGTTATTCTCCATACAGAAAATAATAACTCTGTGATCGAGACTGATTTCAGCTGCAGCTTCAGCGTCTATTTATAGTGTAGGGGGCGGGACTCTGCGGATTCTAGAGAGCATTTGATTGGACAGAAAGTTTGACGTGAAGCTGAAGTGCAGAGTGATGTCATCAAAATCGTTGATCCGTATTGGTGGAGGTTAGAAATTGTACGTTTTGAATGCGCATATCTTGTAAATGTGAATTTTGTCATTGTTTTGAAACACACTAGCTTACAGATAACCTTAAGGCAAACATATTTATACTAAAAGTAAAAAAAAAACTCACATTTTGATTTCATGGGGACTTTAAGACCTGCACGCATCCCTCACTTTTTACTTTCACACAACCAATATAGCCAACTATGCTCTTATGTAAACCATGTGTGTTTTGACAGTTTTAGTGCAATCAGATGGGAAAGATAACTTAGTCCAGTAATCGGGTGCTGTTTGACAGGTTTTTAGGAAAGGAAAGGAAAGGAAAGGAACAATCCCTGCTGGACCTGAGGCTCAAACCCGCAGCCTTCGGGTTACAAGTCTGACTCTCTAACCATTAGGCCCTACATGTTTTAGTGTGCGGGCTCTTCAAATATATACGTGTTCAGAAAACGTGCAGAACAGCATGCAAATGAAATGTTTAACCGGCAAGGCTTTAAACCACATGCAAATAATGTACTTTTGTGATTGCAAATCATTTCTTTGTCCCGTGAGTATAACTCTGAGTTAATATTTGATGTGAATGTACATCACGTTGTACAGTATATTGAGACGGGGGCGCCAAAACCAGTGTTGCCATGTCTGTTTTTCCCATAGTATTGGGCTACTGTAGCACTTAATGTTTTTCATGTCCGCAAGTTGAAGCACCCCCCAGTAATGTTATATTTAGCCCCTGGAATGCGAATTTTACCCGTTTAGTTGTGAAAACCTGGCAACCCTGACAAAAACTGCAGTTAATAGAAGTAGATGTGCACTGTCCACCTTTTTCTTCAATGCAGAAGTAAGCTTATGGGTGAGACTTCCAGTTGATTAGCCGCTATAGGGAAATAACAAGAAGAATAACAATGTGCAGTAAACTGTAAAACTGTTTGTACTACAAACCAGTGTGTTCACAATTAAGATGGTACATTAAATTATTTGTTAAGACACCAATTTGGTATCGGAGACCACTATCACAAAATATAAACCGCATTATTACACAGCTCTGTGTGTAAACTTGTAATATATAATATTTATATTATATCCAATTTTACTGACATACAATATCATAAGCATATCTCAACTGGCTAATTTTTTGTTATGTAACTATATTGTCACTCAGCTGTTATAAGTATCCACATACCTGCAGAACGTGCATAGGACGATATATATACACTATATAGCATATTTCAGTTGATTGCTTATGGTTGCAAAATGTAGACTATATTATTGCTAAATGCAACTATAACACATGAATATATCAACATATAAACATCAACATCCTGATTTTCTGTAAAGCTGCTCTGAAACCAGGTGTATTGTGAAAAGCTTTGATTTAATTTGATTTTTACAGTTGAAAAGAAATTAAGGTTTTTGAGGAAAATATTCCAGGATTTTTCTTCAACTAGTGGACTTCAATGGTGCTCAATGGGTTGAAGTTCCAAACTTCAGCTTCAAAAGGCTCTACACAATCCCAGGCGAGGATTAAGGGTCTTATCTACCAAAAAGATCGGTCATTTCTGAATTCTGAAATTTCTATACTTTTTTTAACCATAAATGCTTGTCTGGCACTAGCTGGTCTTCAGGTATTACATAATCACATTGGAAAGATCACACATGACATAGGCAGAAGTACCGCTCCAGTGTTTACAAAGTGAATGTGCAAAGTTTACAAAAAAAGACAACGTTGAATGATTTTGAAGTTGGAGGAGAAAATGAGATAGAGTTCTTTGAACCAAAGTACACAGACAAAGATCTAACCAAACGGGACCTTTCCAACATGATTACGTACTGCGTAAAGTAGCAGAGCTTAAGAAGTATACAAAATGTTCATTTTTTGTAGAAAATGACAGACCGTTTCACTAGATAAGACACTTATTTTCTCAGTTGAGCCCTTTAAAGCTGCATTGAAACTGCAATTTGGAACTTTATCTTGTTGGCCACCATTGAAGTCCACTACATAGGAGAAAAATCCTGGACTGTTTTCCTCAAAAACGAGTGAAGAAAGAATGATGAACGTCTTGGATGTCTTTGGGGTTAGTGAACTATCAGGAAATTTTTTTTCTGGAAGTGAACTAATGCTTTAACACACATTCACCTCCCCTCTCATTTTCTGCTTTCATTCCTTCTTTCCTCTTCCTTTTTAGCACTTCTCTTTTACCAGCAACTTGTCCTCTCAACCCCCTCATTTTCTCTTCCGCTGCCTCTTTAACCCTACATTTCCTCCTGTTTGTACCCTGTAATCGAACCTCCGGTTCTTTCCTCCTCTTTAGCATCTCTCTGAGAGCTCCGAGTGTTGGCCCTCTTTTCATACAGCTTACCACAGTAAGTGGGGTGTTCTTCATACAGACAGAAGGTCAATGACACAAACATGATCGAGTTCATCTGTGGGTTGTCTCTCTCTCTAAGGTGTTTTAGTGAGATTAAACAATCAGGATTACAGAATGCAGATGAAATTTCATTAATATAACTCATGAAAGAGGATCAAAACACACACATATAAACAGTGACAGTGGGAGGGCCTAAAGTCACACCTCCTCAGCCTGGAGAGGGAAAAAACAGGGTCTGTCACCATGGAGACAGAGGGGTGAGTTTCTATGGCAACAGTGGGCTTGGTCCTCGTCTCCCTCTCGTCTCTAAATTTAGACTGCTAGCCCCTGAGGACACATGCACACACTCCCTTAAAACACACACACAACAAAAGGCAGGTTTGGATGTGTCACTCAAATGTTATCACACACAGAGTGAAAGCCGGACAAGGACACACATGATGGAAAATCTGGATCTGATGACCTTAAAGGGCCTACATAATACCATAAATCCTGTTACAGCTCACCTCACTCTCATATACGAGTGTGTGTGCATGCCGACGAGGCTTAAAATGAATTTGAATATGATTGGATTGGGAAATGAATATGAAATTATAGGCACAAATAGTCTACAAATTTGTTTCTCTGTATATAGGTTTTATGAGTTGTTTTATAACACACTTCAAATAAAACTAGTGAAAATGGTTAGTGAATCTCACAAAAATCTCACAAAAATGATAAGCAATTATATTCTGCATAAAAAATGCGGGACTATTAAGCTCTTTTTTTGTCTTTTCAGAAATATTTTTTTCAGAACATTAACATACATTTTTTTATGTCAATACTGTAACATAAATTAAAATAAAATGCATAAAAATGAAATAAAATTATAACTATATAACTGTTTTTTTCACATTCAGGTAATAAGAATGGTCTTTGTTAAACAGTAGGGTAATGAGAATTGGGGGAGGGGTGGTGCTTAATTACTGTGAAAATCTTGAAATCTTGAAATGTACAGATTATATTTCACCATGAAAATGATCTAAAAATAAGCAATTTTATTATGCATAAAGAAAATAAAGTTATTTTTAGAACATTTTAGAACATTAACAATTTTCATGTCATGAAATAGTAAACACTATAATAATAATAATGCTAATATAAAAATAAAAAATAATATTATCTATTATAAAATGCACAAATACAATACTTTTGTTAAATTTACAGTTTAACAATTAGATTTTTATTTTTGTAATTTGCACATATCTTGCATTACAGTAGCAAGACATTTTTCACATAACATTAGGCTAATCGTTTCATTCATGAAAAAAAGTCTTGATGCAAACAAGCTTTCTGGTTCTAAAAATGTGAGTCATAAGGCTCATTTTCATTTTTAAAAGCTGAATAAATAAGCTTTCAACTGATGTATGGTTTGTTAGGATAGAAGATACAACTATTTGAAAATCTGGAATCTGAGGGTGCAAAAAAATCTAAATATTGAGAAAATCACATTTAAAGTTGTCCAAATGGAGTTCTTAGCAATGCACATTGCTAATCAAAAATTCAGTTTTGATATATTTATGGTAGGAAATTTACAAAATATCTTCATGGAACATGATCTTAATATTCTAATGATTTTTGGCATAAAAGAAAAATTGATAATTTTGACTCATGCAATGTATTTTTGGCTATTGCTATTTAATATTTTGTGGTCCAGGGTCACAAATATGCTTCATTTTCATTGTTGAAAATACAATTTCTTATTTATTTATTTTACTTTTAATATTAGGAGAAAACAACAATCTGAAAGTTTCTTCTCAGCTGCTAGATTCATTCTAGTAGCGTGTCTGTGTTTGTTTACATGCTTGCGTCACAGCTGCATAGGACAGAGAGGACATGAACTGTCTAACACAGCTTTTTAGATATTAATGATAATTCATGTTCAATATATTGCCTGGAAATAGTTTTGACATGGTTGCCATGGCAGCAGCCAGAAGCCCTGAAAGCAATTTGGTGTCTAACGCGAACCGCAGTCAATGGTATCGTCTACGCTGACATAAACAGTTTCACGATGGCCTGATGTAAACATCAACAGCAAAAACGAAAGGGAAATGCTACAGAAAGGCAGTGTTTTTTAAAAGAAATCTACAGCGAGCTCAGATCAATAACATGGACATTGACATATCAGTGAAGGTCAGGGAAAGGTTACTTTGACTGGTGCATTACCTTAGTGGTGCATGTTCCAGACTGATAGAAAGAGGGAGGAAAACAGTCATATTCATTTAGAGAGCTGTCTCTGAATGAGAAAGCAAGACAAGACAGAAAAAGACTGACAAAAATATTTAAAGATGATTCAAACCACACATTCAAAATAACAGTGCAGGAGAAAGATTGGAGACAAGGATGAAAGGATGAGAGGTTGATATATTAGAGGAGGGCTGATGGGTGTGAACTGCTGGACAGCCAAAGACAGAAGTTTATTTACTGAGCTCTGATCAATACAGACAAATATAACACATCAGTACTGCACACACACACACACAAACACACACACACACACACACATACACACACACACACACACACACACACACACACACGTATAGACAGCATACAAAGCAGCTTCAGGCATACCTGCATCTCTGCGTCCATTGAGATTAGTTCGTGTTTCCAACACAAATATATAGTACAAAGCCGTCAATACTGTATATGAATGCATGTATGGGGGTATTTTTATATTCCAGTCTGGTCTCATTGTTTATATGTAGGTATTAGTACATTACATTTACAAGCACAAAATATAAATCTTTGTATGTTTGTATTGATCCTGAAATGTAATATTTTGAAATTGCTATGCATTTATTGATATCATTAAGATATTTGTATTAATGCTTTTTATAATTTTATCGATAAGCTATTTTGATTTTTAGACCCCTTAACCTTCCCTAAACCTGACCATTTTATAGTGAATATAAAAAGGTATAAAACGTAACTGAAATATGCAGATAATATAACAAATATAACATATCAGTACTGCACACACTGCACAATTTTTATTTCTTTCAAGTTTAAAGGCAGATTTTTGCTACAGTGTAAAAAGTTGTAAAAACCAGACAGTTAAATGTGGCTTTTAAATATTCTTTATGGTCAGAACATGACAAACACTTCATGTTTTTTGAATTCCTCACACTTTTTCCAGTCATTTTTCCTTAACAAAATAAGTATCTTAATAGCAAAAAAAGATTTCTTAGTTCTGCATGTTTTAATGAGTAATGTTGTTTCAGATCAAGAAACATGTTTGTTACCTGATAATATTAAGAATAATAAATAATAAATAATTGTCTCTTAGAAATACACAGTTGCTTGATTTAGAATACAGATGTAGATTTATATTCATTATCTTAATCATTATATTCAATTTCTGTAAAAATTGAAGCAATCTCATTTTTACATGGTGAAATTTTATTATTCTGAGTGTTTGAGGGTTTTTTTTTCTCTTCCATAGTATCATAACAGTTAAAACCACAAATATAGCACCTCAATACCATGGTAAAAATGTAAAATGGTTCCTAGGTATTTTTATAAAAAACAGTTGTTTAAATACATTTAGTATAAATGCATAAACGCTATAGCTTAATCACAAAAAATACTGTGATTATATTCCATTACTCCTCCTTCAATACATTTAATACATGTCTAAATTAATAATATAATCAAATTCAACACAAATATATCCAATATGTCCATTTCTGACGCAGTACACTGTGCAGTGAATAAATGATGGTGATTTGTAAAGCCTTCTGACTGTATCACTGAGTACAGTGTTTCTCTTGTTTGTCAGAGCTGTTTCATCTTGCTATAAACTGAGTCATTTGTGTTCTTCACTGAATTCAAGCGCTTCACACTTCACTTCAGCAAGTGAAAGCATCTGCTCTAGTAAGTCTGCGCTGCGCCGGCATTTGAACTTTGATCTGAGCGGATAAATGGTACGAGTGGTGCGCTTTGACTAGAGATCTTTTGTTCCGCCTTTGCTGCATAAACATTATGTCGAACATTTATCGAACTCTTGTTAACGTTTATCGAGGAAATATCTCATATTTTTTATCATAATCAAATTTGATTATATGTGGGATTATTAGCAGAAATCATCAATGTTTTATACTTGCAGAGACATTATGCTTGGAAATGATATTTTACGTCTTCAGTTGCGTTCATTAGGCCTATTTGTAGCGTGGCAGCCACTAGTAATAGTAATAAGCTTTGTGCTTTTGGTACTTTTAATATAAAACAAAGTCTCAGTTTGTTTTATCATGAAATACAAATTATAAATGTGTTTTTCCTCTTTATTTCAAGTTTATAGCAAAATATTAATGTGAAGGAATGTAAGAAGGAATGAACAAAACAGTATAGCCTAATTTAATGAAACAAATGTCTCACTATAATTAGAAAGATGACCGATTCACATGCCGCTTAAACTGAGGCGAATACAGCAATCTGTCATGCACATTAAAGAGTGCGAAAAACACATTATTGTAACATATATATGTATATGTATTGTATTTCACTATAAAACTTACAGATTTTGAAAGCTGAGAATATTTCCCTGTGCTCTCAATCCAGGCCATTTGTACGTGCAAAAGGCTAGAAAATACTCTCAAAATATTAGAACTTTAATCTTGCAATCACTACAAATTAATTCTCGTAATTTTGACTTTATTCTCAAAATATTTTGACTTTATTCTCAAAGCACCTTGACTTTATTCTCTTAATTTTGACTTTGTTCTCAACACATTTCGACAATTTTAACTTTTTGACTTCATTCTTGTAATTTCATCTATTTTCTTGACTTCAATGTCATAAATGTTTTAACGTTTAATATGCCATTGTACAGAGCAGAATTTAAGTTATTAATCGCTAAAAATATTATCCAAATTATTATCCTGATCCACTTTGTAAAGGAGCGCATTTCTCATTCAAACACACCTCACCAGAATTTAAGCTGGAAATTAAGTTGGTTTTTTGAAACGATTTGGCAGCAGAAATCACAGAGCAGAACAAAATGTTATAATTTGATATTAAGTAAATAAGCAAACTTCATTGAATAATTCAACTGAAAACATAATGCCACTAATATTACAACTAAATACAATACAACATAAAATGTTAATGTCACGATTTCAATATAAGGATTCATTTGAATATCTGTAAAGTTGTCCATACATAAACAATTTATATTTTAGTTGTCGTCTGTACAGTATTGTATATTTAAATGTTGTAAATACGGCAGTATTATATGTTTAGATGCTGTAAATACGTCAATATTGTATGTTTTGTAGTGTCTGTAAAATCATAAGTAAATGAACGCAAATTTTCTGAACATTTATTCACCCTCAGGTCATGCAAAATGTTTTCCAAAATTTTAAATATTGCTTTCTCCAGTGAAAAACTCATCCTGTCAGAATTAGGAGTTCTAAACAAATATGATGGTGGATTTTGATGTAAGAGAGCAACAGGAGGAAGCGTTTAAAGTTAAAACATGGATTTAACAATGGATTTGTTTATTACAAACACACAAGATGCTAATTGATAGCCTAGAGTCATGTGAATTGCTTGTGGATTCTTGCAATGCTTTTATCAGCTGTTTGGACTCTAATTCTGACGGCACCCATTCATTGGTGAGCAAGTGATAAATTTCTCCAAATCTGTTCAAATCTTGAATGCCCTGAGGGTGAGTGCATTTTCAGTAAAATGTTATTTTTGGATGAACTATCCCTTTAAATCCAATAGATTTGGAAATATAAGCTTTGCCCTACAAACCACTATCCTCTTGACCTTTAACCCTTGACATCCACACATTTGTTATTCTGTCAAGGAAGAGACTTTCCATCTAAATCCATCTATTGATTTATTCTGAGCTAATGACATATCTCCTAAACCCTACTCTTAAACCCTCACACAAACCTTTCAGCATTTTCATTAAGACATTATTTATTATGTTTATTAATCTATTGTCCTTGTGAGGGCCATTAGCTGCTCCCCACAATGAAAGTGATTTCAAGTTTTACTGCCATTTTCTTTACACAACGCAGGCGAAACCTGACACACACACACACACACACACACACACACACACACACACACACACACACACAGGGAAGCGCCAAACTAGTCAGCATAAACTAGGCTATGCTGGCCTAAGCTGGTCTTGTCAGCAGGAATAGTAAGCACTACACATCTATGCTAATGTGTACATCTATCACTGAGGTGATCCAGTCAACATAATGATCTAGTCTCTTAGCGAAATGATGCCATATTTTGAGAAAACAGGTAAAGTGGCATGCTTTTTTACATTTGCTGTCATTTCAATTGTTTCATCACATTAATCAGCACATGAAAACATAAAATGACTGACTGATTGGCCATTTGGTCATATTATTTTCTTCTGAAAATGAGTGAAAAGAGAAAGGAAAGAAAAAGCGATGACTGGTCACTCAAGACAGTGTGAAGTGTGACCACTGAGAGGGAGGGGAAAATTGCAGACGATACAAGAAAGACAAGACAGATGACAACACATGGATGAAAGGATGCAAGGAGAGAAGCAGAGAAAGAGGATGCAGAGAGATGAGGGACGCTGGTGCAGCGAGGTTGGCGGACAGACTCTCAATCATTCTTTATGAAGCACCACACAACCACACCCTCCCCTCTGATTACACACTCACAATATGTGTGTGTGAGTGTGTGTTTGTGAGTGAATGGTTACTTAAAGCCAACGCGAGTAAATCCTGTCTGCCCTTTAGTATGATTAGTTTTCCTCCAACAGAGAGAGAGAGAGAATTTGAGAGACAGCAATTGAACTGACTGCCCCCTTCTCTCTCCCCCTCTCTGTCTCTCTCGCACTTTCTCATGAACAGACAGATGAAAGTAACTCAATTTTTATAGGATATTCTGCGCAGAAATCATCTTAAAATCCAGCCAAATTGCTCTGAATTGGATTATGCAGAAATGACTTTTAGGCGAGATAGATTCATGAAGTTATGAGCGAACGGATAGATGGATGGAGGGAATTCACCTTTCCTCTGTAACATTCTCACATTACAAACGCAGAATAAACATGTTTGAAACCCTTGAGAATTAAATCATCTCTACAGAAAAACAAAGAACAGAGATGAAAGTTGGCTTTTACACAATTATCATAACCCTTCACTATAAAGTTTAATGTGTATGTATGTGTATATATATACAGGAGCGCACGTAAGTGGTGTGCAAGTGAAAATGCTTTGGGTAAATATTTGCGCACTGACATGGTTGACAGCTATTAAGGCACAATCGCTGTTTCAGCTCGACTAACTGTAATGCCTTATTCGAAGTAAACACATAAATCTAGGGTACGTGCTGCCGGTTTCACAGCAAAACACAAAAACTGTGACATTTCATTCATTCACTGACGCTTTACTCTGCAGCACCAGGGTTGCCAGGTTTTCACAACAAAACCCACCCAATTGCTACTCAAAGTAGGGGGGGTCCTAAAGTGTTTTGTTGGGGTAAAATACATATTTTTTGGGGTGGTATTTCCCTGCATTTGCATAAATATCAAGTTATTGGTGTCACTTTAACCAGGCAGACATGAAAAACAACCCGCGACAACATTGTTAAAGTACCCCAATTCCGCAGGGAAACTGTGGACCTGGCAACACTGGCTAAAACTGACAGCGTATATAAACTAAATATATATAATTTTTAAACTGTCTCTTACAGGGTTCATACAGATACTGCAAAAAAAAATTCCAGGCCTTTCAAGGACTACTTTTTTGATTTTCAAAGACTTAATTTAGATTACATTTGTGACTCATTATGATTTGATGTTTTCTACTGTTTAAGAAAAAAAAGTCCTGATCTAAATCAAAAAAATTTTGATACACGAAGTTCCAATATAAGTCAAATGATTCATCAACCCACTCAGAAGTCCTGATCTAAATCAAATGATTTGCAATACACAATATGAAGCCCTGATCTAAATTCAAATGATACGCGACTTGAAGTTCTGATCTAAATCAATTGATTCATGATACACAAAGTTCCAGTCCAAGTCAAATGATTTGTGAACCCACTCCAAAGTCCTGATCTAAATCAAATGATTCACGATACGTGACTTGAGGTTCCAATCTAAATCAAATGATTCACGATATGCAAAGTTCTGATCTAAATCAAATAATTCACGATACGTGACTTGAGGTTCCAATCTAAATCAAATGATTCACGATATGCAAAGTTCTGATCTAAATCAAATAATTCACGATACGTGACTTGAGGTTCCAATCTAAATCAAATGATTCACGATATGCAAAGTTCTGATCTAAGTCAAATGATTTGCAAACCTGCTCCGAAGTCCTGATCTAAATAAAATGTTTTGCGATACGTGATTTGAAACCCTGGTCTGAATCAAATGATTTGCGATACACAAAGTTACGATCCAAGTAAAACGATTTGTGAACCCCCTCTGAAGTCCTAATTTACGATCTAAACCAAATGATTTGCGATACACGATTTGAAGCCCTGATCTGAATCAAATGAATTCCAATACTCAAAGTTCTGATCTAAGTCAAATGATTCACCAACCTGCTCAGAAGTCTTGATCTAAATCAAATGATTCGTAATACATGATTTGAAGCCCTGATCTGAATCAAATGACTTGCGATACATGATCTGATTGGAGTGCTTGGTTTTTAATATCATTATAAGCATTGTCGAAATTCGAAATCGAATGGTTCTTTTAACTTGTTCTGTTGTTTCCTAGTGAATCGATTTAAATGTCGTCACAAGTTTAAATCAATCGGTTCCAGCTTAAATTACTCACTCCAATTGATTTGGTTCATCTGTTTCTCTTTTTGCATCTTCAGCCATGTTTTCACTGCACTGTCAGTACTACTAGTTTATTTCGATAGTTTTGAAATTAACTGAAGTAGGCAAAAAAAGTATGATTTTTTTAATGCATAAATTTTGCTATAGATATGTGCTTATAAAAAAATAAACACTTCGTCAATACATTGTCTTTCAATAATTTAAGCACATTTCAAGTAGCTCTTCAGAAAAATAGCTATTTTAAAGGGTTTTCCAGGCCTTAAATTTCAAAAGGTCAAATTCAAGTACTTCAAGCACTTTAAGCACCTCGTACGAACTCTGTTACATTCACTAAGCCTGCATTTATTTGATTAAAAATTATGTCAAAGCTAAATCAGCCATTACTTTAGTTTTCAGTGTCATAAAAACAATTGAATATTTTAGATAACATTTTAGAATGTATTATTAATATGCTGAGTTCTTATAATAAACATTTTCTCATTATCTCAGTTTCTATATTTCAAATTTTCAAAACAGTTAAGATGCATAATAATTGTGAGTTTCTTCAGGATTATTTGCATTTATTTGACATAGAAATCTCTTGTACCATTTTAACTGTCTTTACTGTCACTTTTGACCAATTTGTGTCTTTGTTAAATAAATGTATTTAAAAAACTTAAAATTAAATGTATGTATATAGCATATTCTAGCATAGTAGTATAGTACAGAGTATTAATTTTTAGATTGCAACACATAGCCTACTTTCTTAATTTTATTTGCGTGAGGATTTTTCCAAATCCCCACAAACCTCCTCCTCTGATCTCTGATCTGTCTAAATGAATATGTGTTCTGCTTGTTTGTTTGCGGTATTCTTTGTGAATTCACGTTAATGAATGTTGGACTACAGAACATCAATCTCTAATAGAATATTAATCTGAGCTGATATTCTGTCGCTGTAAAGTAAATGAAAACTAAATGATGCTGAAATGCTGGGGTTTATAGAGGGGTGCAACTTCAATAATTAGTGAAATGCTAAAGTAAGTTCTCTCTTCAGGATTGGAGAAGATGTGGCCCGTGTGACAGAAGGAGGGGGATACGCAGGCAAACACTTTCGCATGGGTTTCATGACGATGCCGGCCCCCCAGGACCGCATTCCTCCTCCCTGCGGGCCGGGCTTCACCGTACGCTCGCAGTCTCTGCACTCGGTGGGAGGAGGAGAAGAAGAGGGGAGTCCCACTTCGCGAAAACAGCCCCCGCCCAAACCCAGACGAGATCCCAACACCAAACTCAGCACCTCCTCTGAGACTGTCAACACTGGGCTCAGCACAGGGAAGAGCGGGAAGGAAACAGAGAAGTGTGACGGTAAATATGTGTGCACACAATACATTAATGCTTCTAGCTACTGTACACAAGCTTGATTTTGCGTTTGGAAATGCGTTGAAAATTGAAACAGCATTCATAATGCAATGCAAGTATGTCCAAAAAAACATGGTAATACTATGGTACCATATCCAAAAAAACAAGGTTTTTTTTGTTCTTTCCTGCTCTTTCACACGCAGTTAAACATCATATAACCATATAAACATCACCGAAATATTGTGAAATATTAATAAAATGTAAAATTTATACTTTAAAATAATTTTAAAGTATTACTATTGTGAAATATTATTTAAAACAACATGTATTCCTTCTAAAAAAAACACATAAACACACGCATCACAATCCTCTGAAAAAAAAAAAAAGGCATCTCTTATTCGTTTCCACCACTGCACTATTATATGCAAATCTTCTCTTCTGCCATCTCTTTCATGCATGCCTCATTCTCATGGATTATTACACATGCAGCGCTTCCTTTGAGCTCCACACACACACCAGACTGTCACACATCACACAGAGCTAGATAAGAAAAGTGGTAGATATTTTATAAACATTGTCACTTATATAAACATACACAGAAATAAGTCTCACTTTTTCTTTATGTCTGACTTAATTTTACAACAAACAGGCATATAATTAAAATTATTTTTTAAAAATACGAAAAAATGTAGCTGCAAGCAGCGATTACCAGGGTTCAAGAGCTTTAAGGCATTTAAGCACATATGAAAAAAGACATTATGTAGCAGTCCTTTTTTTGCAATTACAGGTAATTTACCATAGAAATTATATGTTTTGTAATTGTTTATGACCGTTATAGTGCCAGCTGTGGTGCGATCTCCTTAAAATTTTGCATGCTATCGCATGCGCACAGCAGGTTTTGTGACATTTAGAGTTTTCCTTTAGGCTTTTAGGTAAATTGGTCTCTATGGCTTACGGTTTGGTCTGCACACTCAATTTTATGTAAAGATTGCTGATCCATGACCATTCTAACAATTACAATAGGGTTAACGAGACATTAAATTAATGTATAAATATGATGAGTTAAAATGTATGTATTTTGTCACATTTTATTATTTTAAAAACATTTTAGAAAATATAAATGAAAAAAAAAAATATATATATATATATACCTATAATATAAACTAACTGTAATCTGTTACAGTTACTGAAAAAAAAAATTAATTACAGTTACTTATGAAAATGATTAACAGTTTAGAAAAAAAATATATTTTTTTTATTTAAATAAAATGTAATCAGTCATGTATATTTACATTTGCATTTAGACATTTAGCAGACGCTTTTATCTAAAGTGATTCACTAAAGAGGACAATGGAACCAATCAAAAACAACAAAAGAGCAATAACATGCAAGTGCTATGACAAGTCTCATTTAGCCTACATGTAACAGTACGCAGTACAACGCAGTACATGTAGCAACGGATTTTTTTAAATTATATAATAAATATATTTTTTTTGTTAATTGTATAGAGAGAAGCTAGTGTTAGTTTTTTTTAAGAAAACAAGCTGTAAGGAAATGAATAGAGTAAAAGGGGCAGTAAAAGTCTAAAAGGGCAAGAGGGTGCTAGAATTCATATATATATATATATATATATATGAATAGAAATACTTAAAGGATACATATTATGCCCGTTTTTACTAGATGTAATATAATTCTCAAGTGTCCCCAGAATGTGTCTGTGAAGTTTCACCTTAAAATGCCACACATATCATTTATTATATCTTCTTGAAAATGCCTAAATGAGTGGAAGCGGAAACACACTGTTTTCGTGCCCCCTTTTCCAGAGTAGGACTGTGCCTTTACAGTTTGTACCTTGGATACTTTACTTAAAAAAAATAACAGTTTTGATAACATGTCTATCGCACTGAAATCATGCATTTTAAAGCCATATTTGTTTAAACCTCTGAGTGCACACATCCGAAGCACGTGCACAGAAAGTGGCTGTCACACGGCATATGAGTACTAAACGAAGTTGTCTTTCATGTCTTATTGCGCTTAAACTGTCAAATACACACAAGCTTATGGTAAAAACACACAGGAGTTACAAAAACAGTTGGCTATGTCTTGGAGTAATCACAAGTTTATATTAGATCTGTGTGGCAGCAGCATAATATACAGCAAGTAAATCAATAAATCCACTGCTCTCTTGTCTCTGAGGCTGGGACTTTGTTCTGTGCTCATCTGTGCAGCCAACAACAGAACAGTTAGCATGCTTTGCTTAAACTTTAGAACTAGTACACAGTTGTCACTTGCAAAAACAAAATGACGGAGCCGTGGGTGAAAACGTGTAGATTAAGGGGTGGTAATATTATAATAAGATCTCCTTTATTTTTCACAAGCCTCTAGAAAAGGCTTACTAAAAAATGACTGGGCTGTTCTTTTTCACGTTTTCTGGGTTGGTAGATGCACCGAGGACCCAATTACAGCTCTTAAACATAGAAGAAGTCTGATTTTCATGATATGTCAACTTTAAAAACAGCTGAGAAACTGCATTTACCCTGAGCAGTTTATTTATAAAACAAGTGGTAAACATTTTTACTCTACTAATCTGAATATTGGGTGTAAATGCTCAGTGTCTGTGACAGTTTGACTGTTATAGCTCTGCCTGAGGCAAGAAATAGCATTACCAAGGTGCCCATCGAGTGGACTGACTTGCTTTGAGAAGGACTTGATACACACTTAACTGCAGCACTGCACACTTCTAGACTGTAATGAGTCAGTGTCAGACATGGCAGTCTTTACATAACAGAAATGCAGCACAGACGAAAGGTCACCACACACATATTCGTATTCACAAGCACCTGTAAATATTCTGAAGTGTCTTTCTAGGAACAGGTGACATCAACTCTCTGTCCTCTTCTGACTGGTCACCCTGAGCCAGCAAAAGCGCTTTCATTGGTCGCCCACTGGCTGCAGTGTCATTATAAACGGGGCGACCGTTGCCATGGGCAACATTCCTGGCCTAAGTGTTTTACCGGCGGTGACAGCTTCAGACAGAATCAACCAAAAGCACAGATGATGCCTCTTATAAACAAGTTCAGAGCTACAAGGTCAACAAACAGGAGACTTGAGTCGTGATTCTTATTCACAACACTGCTCTACTCTAAGTCAAAATGAAACAAATAATGTATACACTTTTAGAAAAAAGGTACAAAGTTGCATAAATGTACCCTTTATGGAAAAATTAGATGTACCTTTTAGCTTTTGTGCCTGCAATGAAGGTTTCTGAGTTTATATTGTGTATTTCTTTTGCACGCTTAAACAGACAAAATGTGCTGGTCTTGGCGGTTTTGTGTTATACAGTTCTTTACTATTCCACACACACATTAGCCTTCCTTTAACCCTTAACTTGGTCTTCACTGATCCCACTCTGAGAGCTGAGCTCATTCAAAGTGCTTTTCTTTCAATCCAAAGCAGAAGCACACATTACAACACACCTAACCCCACTCCAACACTTGACCTCATTTTACAATGTTCGCAACCTCATTTAGAGTACATTAACCCTAAAAACATCAGCCGACTCTTTGCAATGAAATTTGAAACGCAGCCAACTTCACTGTACTATGTAAAGCACATCAGATCTTTGAGTGTATTCAATCTCAAACACATGCAACTGCATTTTCTACTCACTTTTTAAAGTCTATTGTTCTTCCCAAAGCTGCAGTTTTTTGATCAAAACTATTTAAAATAAGTCAATAGACATGTGCCGGTATTCGGTAATGTGATATATCACGATAATGAATATGCACGGTATTGTTATCGTAAAATACCTAAAATAATTATTTATTAAAATTTATTCCGAGTTTTGAATGCATTTTAAGAATACTTTTCCCAGTAACTGGTTACATGCACAACACTGCTGTAAGCTGCGCCGAAGACACGTGTGCTCTGATGTAAACAGAAGCACATGGCGGAACCTGTGAGAGAGGCTCTGGATGAAAGTGAAAGTGCACATTTACTCTCTGACAGTAGATGGTGCTAAACAGCAAAAGCAACGTTACCTCAGAAATAAAGCAGCTGTGCTACTTTATAAACGTATTTAAATGATTTAAATAGCCATTCAGATTTTTGTATTCACAGTGGTGTTCATCACAGCAATAACACATTAAATTCAAAAGTTATAAATTGTTTGTTTTTTTAAAGGAACCCAAGCTAACATGAACTAAAATTTTTGTTATTTTTAACAAAGATTAATAACTTCTGTTCCAAATGTAGCTTTTGTTCATTAATCATGTTAATGCATTAACTAAGGATAATGGTTAAGGTTAGATCTTACTGTAAAGTGATACCAATTGGTCTTTTAATTCTTTAGCACTTTAATCTGTGTAAAATTTTAAACTTTATAAATTTTTTTGTGTATTGCTTTATTGTGTTTTAATGTTCAGAAATGTTTGTTATTAAACCTTTTATACTGTATTATGACATCACTTTTTTGCAACTAAATTTCAATATCGTGATAATACTGTATACCATGATAAAAACATTAGCAATTAATCGCAACATGAAAATTTTATACCGGTATATCCCTATAAGTCAATTATGTCTCTTACTAAAATATGTAGTAGAAAATCTATGAAAGATTTACATTAATTACAAAATCCACATTGTTTTATATATATTTTGGACTATGGATGTGCACATATGCCTCTGGATATGAATATTAAAAAGCAAAAAGACGGCTTAAATATTAATCCTGCATGTTCCGTTTGTCTTACACGTATGAATGGCGGAGACAATGTTTTGTTTACTATACAGATACTGAAGCACGCGTGGCGCTCAAGGTGATTTTTGGCCTCTGCGTCTCACTATATCACAACATTATCACATAAACATAATCTCCAGAGCTGCTGTGACAATCACTTCATGATTATTTTACAGTTTCATTTGACAAAACTAGTCTAGCATCATACTGTATACACACAGAAACTTCCCGGCAACCTGTCAAAATAAAAGTATGGTTTAACATATATATATATATATATATATATATATATATATATATATATTGCTCTTGTATTACTTTTGTACAGAATAATGCACATCTTTATATACCCAACCCCCCGCCCCCCAAAACCATAAACCCAGGGGAAACACTGCATTCGATATCCGAGGGCATTCAGACTCCTTGTGGGGAAAAGTCCATGGTACGGCATCTAGTTTAGGCCTGCATTTATATCCATCACCATCTGTAAGCTCTCTCAGTATGTGTGTTTATCGTATCAGTATTTTATTTTCTGAGTTGTGTATTTCGAGTTGTTGTGGTATAAACAGCAATAGGTAGTGCAGCCATTTCACGTCATTGAAATAATGTCGCTACCCATAGTCCAAAATATGTATAAAACCTTTCATAGGTTTTCTGTTACATATTTCCATACAAGTCTTGATACCTGGGGTTCCCTTTAAGTTATAGGAAAGGGAACACCCTACCACTTCAAACACATATAAACCTCTTTCCAGGAATCTGTTCTCTTTTCTGCTTTCAGATCATACCCACAGCATATATTTAAAAATCATATAGAATCCTGATCTCTTGATGTCCGAGTAATGATCTATACAAAGAGACTGCGTTTGACTCACTTAGCTTGAGGCTCTGTGGCATTTCCACCAAACCAAGGGCCACAGATTATTCCTCCAGAGGAGCCTCAAATAGCTCAACATCTCTCCTCCTTCTCTTGTCTCTTTCTCTCTCTGCCTCGAGCTCCACTATATACACTTCCCCCATCTCTCATCCCTCCTTTACTCTTGTGCCTTCATTTTCCACCCCAGTTTGGCACCCTTTCTTGTTTGCCTCATTACTATCCTGTCTTTCATCTCACTCATTTATGCATTCCCTTTTTAAGAGACCCGCTTACTTTTTTCTTCTAGCCTCCTTTAGTTATACATTCATGCTATAGAAACAGAATTGTACTCTTACTGTGGTACAAAGATAATATCAGATAGTAAAACCATGGTACTGATTGACTACTATGCTCAATAACCAAATTTACAAGGCACTTCAAAGTATACTATGTTGGCTACCATGGTATAGAGATAGTATCAGATGGTAAAACCATAGTACTTTGATATATACAGTTGAAGTCAAAAGTTTACATACACCTTGCAGAAACTGCAAAATGTTAATTATTTCACCAAAATAAGAGGGATCATACAAAATGCATGTTATTTTATATTTAGTACTGGCCTGAGTAAGATATTTAACATAAAATGCATTTACATATAGTCCACAAGAGAAAATAATAGTCAAATGTATAAAAATGACCCTGTTCAAAAGTTTAAATATGGTTGATTCTTAATACTGTTGTTGTTGTTTTTTGTTCAGTTCAGTTGATAATGAGTCCCTTGTTTGTCCTAAACAGTTAAAAATCCTTCAGGTCCTACAAATTCTTTGCTTTTTTAGCATTTTTGTGGATTTAAACCTTTTCCAACAATGACTGTATGATTTTGAGCTCCATCTTTTTATACTGAGGACAACTCATACGCAACTATGGATCTTAAAATCATACTGTTATTGTTGGAAAGGGTTCAGATACACAAAAATGCTGAAAACCCAAAGAGTTTGCAGGACCTGAAAGACTTTTCTGAAGAACAGCAGGCAGTTTAACTGTTCAGGACTAACAAAGGACTCATGAACAGCTATCACTAAACAAACAAACAAAAAAACACAGCTGTGGATCATAAATTCAACTATTATTTTCTCTTGTGGAATACATGTAAACATATTTTACGCAAAATAACGTATTCAGGTCAGTAATAAATAAAAAAAACTCATGCATTTTGTATGATCCCTCTTTTTTTGTTAAAATGACTAACATTTTGCAGATTCTGCAAGGTGTATGAAAACTTTTGACTTCAACTGTACCATGGTATAAATGATCAACATGATCACTGTATTGACATGGTACTCCAAAACTATAAATAGCATGGGGTTACTATGGTACATGTCCAAAAAAAACATATTTATAAAACATTACAACCCTCTTCCTCTCTTTCTTCCTCTATGTGATCCTTATGATCTTTCTAAGCATATGTGACAGCTTGCTTGTGTATGTTAGTGTGTGTTATCTTCTGTGCTGACCTACTGTCAAGAGAACACGTATGTTCTATATATAGAGAGAGAGCGAGCTACTGACATCTATGTGAAACCTCAATAAATCATGAGTGGTGTTCTTTAAACAGCATCATATTAAACTTAATGACATGTGGCATGTGGCGTCCCTATAGGCGTATATCTGTGCTGTATATCTCGTTGGCTGGGACTATTTCACCTCCCTAATTTAGAGGGAAATCGATATAAATGCATTATCATACGCATACAAACACAGATAAACATCTGTATTAAATCAACAGTGTAATACTAGATAACACATCCAGCATTTGCCACATCCTCTGATGGGAAACATCATCACTGCTTCTGCTTCAAAGAGAAAGGGAGGGACAGAGAGAGAGAGAGAGAGATGGATGTGTTGTGAGAGGAAGGTACATCATGCACCTGCTGTCCTCTGGAACACAGTGCCCTATATTTTCCTGTGTCACAGTCATCAAATTCACTTACAACACACTAACACACACACACACACACACACACACACACACACATATGCTATTAACGCCTTCCAGAGGCATATGTGCACACACCTGTGTTTCCTACAGGATTCTGCTTTTGCAGCAGGGGCATTGGCACCAATTATGAAGAGGCCTAACAATTTGCTAGACAATAGCAGTATCATTCAAAACATATTTATGGTTTAAAAAAAATGCACTGCATTTCTACACATCTGTATGGATTCCCATTTCTGTGAAAAAAAATTATACTGTGGTCACAAATTATTATTTTATAAATTACTTTTTATTAATATAGGTTATATTATATTTGTGTCCATGAAAACAAATGTATGGACATTTACACTACCAGACAAAAGTTTTTGAACAGTAAGATTTTTTATGTTTTTTAAAGAAGTCTCATTTATTTGATTCAAAGTATAGCAAAAACTGTCAAATTTTGAAATATGTTTGCTATTTAAAATAACAGTTTTCTATTTGAATATATTTAAAAATGTCATTTATGTTATTTATTCAGCTTATTTCAAAGCTGAATTTTTTTAGCTTCATTACTCCAGTCAAATGATCCTTCAGAAATCATTCTAATATTCTGATATGCTGCTCAAACATGATGTATTATCATATTGAAAACAGCCGAGTAGAATTTTTTTCAGGTTTCTTTGATGAATAGAAAGTTTAGAAGAACAGCATTTATCTAAAACAGAAATATTTTGTAACATTATAAATGTCTTTATCATCACCATCAGCATCCTTGCTAAATAAAAGTATTCATTTCTATTCAATTTCTTTTCCAACAACAACAAAAAAATGACTCTAAGCTTTTGAATGGTATTTAGTGTATAATGTTACAAAAGCTTTTTATTCCAGATAAATGCTGATCTTTGGATCTTTCCATTCATTAGAGTCCTGAAAAAAAATTACTCAACTGTTGTACATTTTGATAATAATAATTATGATTGATAATATGAGTAATGATGCTGAAAAATCAGCTTTGATCACAGGAATAAATTACATTTTAATACATATTTAAATAGAAAGCAGTTATTTTAAATAGCAAAATATATTTCACAATATTACTGTCAGGTATCGTGTAGGGAGGACAAACGAGGAGATCGAGGTTGAATTCAGGAACAAAAACAAATCTTTTAATGGTGAAATCCACAAAATAAATCCACAGGGAGACAGGCAAGGAAAACGCACACAAAGACAAATCCACAAAATATTAATCCACAGGGAGACGGGCAAGGAGACACGCAACCAACGACGAGACCGGACACACAAACAATGATCACAGGAAACTTAAATAGGGTGGATAATGAGGCAGACAGGTGAAGGCACTTAACTGATAATGAGATAATGAGGGGTGGAGACAGGAACATGACCAAAATAAGGACAGGACTAAACCAAATACAGACAGGACTAAACCAAAATACAGACAGGACTAAACCAAAAACACAGGACTAAACCAACAGAAAACACAATAAAAGAGTCCCAAAACCTGACATAACTCCCCCCTCCCGGAAGGCGCGACCTCGCGCCGAAAACAAAAAACATGGGGGGGCTTGGGTGGGGGTTCAGGAGGGGGACGGACATCCGGAAGGAGGAGAACAAAGGGAGTCCAGGGAGGAGATGATGGAGGGAGGAGCCAGGGAGACGACAGGAGTGTCCAGGGTGGATCAGCCGGAGGGAGGAGCCAGGGAGAAGACAGGAGGGAGCTGAAGCAGGAGGAGCCAGGTGAGACCCAGGCCACAGCCGAGATGGCGGCCCATGGTGGAGCCGACGGAGGGAGGAGCCATGGTGGAGGAAGGGCTGACGACTCCAGGGGGCCGACCGACGGCGGCGGAGCAGGTGGTGGTGGAGCCCGAGGCGGAGACGGAGAGCCGAAGATCCGGGGCGACACCGAGGATCCGGAGGGCCAAGGCGGAACAGATGGCACCTGCGACCGAGGCGGAGGCGGAGATCCGGAGAGCCGCAGTGGAGCCGGAGCGATCAAGGACCGAGGCTGAGCTGGAGGGAAGGAGGAGTCCAGCCGAACCGGAGAGACTGAGCGACGAGGCGCAGCCGGAGGAGTGGAGTCCAGAGGCGATGGCAGGGTGACGACTGACCGAAGCGGAGCCGTAGGGACGAGGGAGCCCGGTGGAGCTGGTGGATCGACGGGCGACGGTGGAGATGAGGGAGCTAGGTGCCATGGTGCAGCCGCAGGGTCGGAGGGCCGAGGCGGAGTCCGAGGATCAGAGGCTGGAGGTGGTGCTGAGGGATCCTCCGGACTCAACGCCAACGGAGCTGAAGATGGGCAGACCCGCGGCGAGCCCACGCCACAGATGGTGAGCTGAGGGTGAGCGGAGGGACTGACAAGATCCAGCGGAGTGGGCGTTGAGGCAGGAAAACAGTCAGTGAGAGGAGGTGGGAGAGGGAGGCTGGGTGGGATTTTTTGTTCGTACAAATGTACAGAGGTTAACGGAAGGGAGATAGATAGTCCAGTGTCCAAGTCATGAAATTCCCCTGAGTCTAGGTATAGCTCACCCTCAGCAGTGGCGG
Organism: Cirrhinus molitorella; assembly: GCA_033026305.1. Classification (NCBI taxonomy): domain Eukaryota; kingdom Metazoa; phylum Chordata; class Actinopteri; order Cypriniformes; family Cyprinidae; genus Cirrhinus; species Cirrhinus molitorella. Next base: position 4,983,399 of record CM065134.1, on the reverse strand, counting down.
CATGGGCGGGGCTTTCCGTAGCCCCCGCAATCTCCACGGTTACCGGCTCACGCACCTGGTCAGACGTCTCGGGCTCTGGCTCCGGGGCAGTCGTCCGCTCGATCGCTCCTGATGGCGATGGCTCAACTGCGGCAGGCTCTGGCTCTCCGTCCGCGGTGGGCTCGGGCAGCTCCGCACAGCTGGGTGGTGGCTGGCTGGGCTCTGGGTCCGGAGTGGCACTGGCGAGGTCCTCCTCGGGGCAGACGGTGAGGGGGGATCCGTTTCTCGCCAGCGTCCACTCCACAAAGGCGGCGAAGTCCGCTCGAGGACCATCTTCGGACGACAGTGCTCTGCACGCGGTGTTAAGGCTGGCGTCGTAGAACGAGCAGAGCACGTCGTCCGGATAGCTAGCAAAGTTAGCGGTGGAAATGAACTGTCTCGTATGGTCCTCGAGCGAGCTTTTCCCCTGCTTCAGCAGGAGGAGGAGAAATTCGGGACGACACAGGGGATTCATAACGCAGAGGGGAAACAACAAAAAACAAAAAGAAAACACTGGAAAAAACGAGAAAATAAACGAGGGCAAAACACGAATAAAAACTGTTGGTGTCCGGTCTTCTGTCAGGTATCGTGTAGGGAGGACAAACGAGGAGATCGAGGTTGAATTCAGGAACAAAAACAAATCTTTTAATGGTGAAATCCACAAAATAAATCCACAGGGAGACAGGCAAGGAAAACGCACACAAAGACAAATCCACAAAATATTAATCCACAGGGAGACGGGCAAGGAGACACGCAACCAACGACGAGACCGGACACACAAACAATGATCACAGGAAACTTAAATAGGGTGGATAATGAGGCAGACAGGTGAAGGCACTTAACTGATAATGAGATAATGAGGGGTGGAGACAGGAACATGACCAAAATAAGGACAGGACTAAACCAAATACAGACAGGACTAAACCAAAATACAGACAGGACTAAACCAAAAACACAGGACTAAACCAACAGAAAACACAATAAAAGAGTCCCAAAACCTGACAATTACTGCTTTTGCTGTATTTTGGATAAAAAAAAATGCAGGCTTAGTGTGAGGAAAAGAATTCTTTAAAAAATACATAAAAAATCTTACTGTTTAAAAACTGGTAGTGTATACTTTATTAAGATTTTACAATATGACTTTATTTCTTACAGTTATATTAATTTCATTTTAAGTTCTCATAATTATAATTTGGTACCTCAGAATTGCAACTTGATTTTTGACCACTGTAACTTACTAACTTACTAACTAAATGTTTATAACATTTGTGACTTTATATTTCACAAAACGTAAATTTATTTTTCCTCACAAACATTTAATGTATTTTTTAAATTATAAATTCTTTTTTTAATAATATATATTTTATATAATTTATTTTTAGAATTTTATTTTTATTTATACTTTTTGCACTGCCAGTGATCAACTATGGTTTATTTAAAATAAATGAGTTCTGGATTTGCACTTCATCTATAAATGACTGTCAGTGTGAACAAAATCTAACAAGATGAGAAGCTTGCATAATCATAAAAAATATTTTCAATTTTCAATTTTTTTTCATGAATAAAAGCATTTTGTAAGCCATTTTGGGGCTTAAATACCAAAGTATTTTCCATTTACAAACATATTACTACTTTTTGCCAGTCTTTATTTCTTTATTTTCTTTAATTTATTCAGTGTGAACTCCCAATTGATGTTAATGAGCCATAATTATAATCAACTAAATGTATAAATAATAGAAATGAATGGGAGGTTCTTACAAGGTGTATGTGTGTAAAACTGCTGAGAGAATGCAAGTCACTGTCCTCGTTCTGTCACCTGGGTGAGGTGCTGTGATCTCTCTCCGAGCTTTTTCTGAATGATAAGTGAAATCATTTTGTCATTCTTGCTGACTTTTCATCTGTGTATCACAGAGTTCCACCACAAAGCTGATATAAACCCCTGTCATGTCCTTTACATAACATAAACCCATCCACACACACACACAGGGATCTAGAGTCTCTAGAGAATGACGTAATTATAGCTTCAGCCAGCTTTACAGGAGATTAAAAATTAGCATACATCCCATGCTGCCCCATTAACTATTACTTGCACTTGCTGCTGGCAAGAGATACACTAATAGACACAGATACAAGCACGCACACCGTTCTGCCATTGCTGGAAGAAACGGGTCAGTCAAGTTGCCCTTCGCTGAGCCCAGCTGAGAAATGACAGAAAGATGGAGAACCAGCGAGAGAGTAAACAAGAGGGGGAGGGCAGAAAAGAAACTGAAACAGTCGCTTTCCGCTGAGATGATTAGTCAGGATGAAATTCATTCATGAAGTTAAAATGACCTAGTTTTCTCTACTCTAGTTCTTTCTCTCCGCCCTCCAGTGTGTGTGGGAAACCGCCTGTTTGATTATTCCATGAACTCTTCCCACAAAGCCTAGCATCTCTAGCTGACATCACCAGTTACTGGCAGTAGTGCGCTCAGGGTATGTTCCAATTGCCCGATAATGCGAAGTGAACTTCAAAGGGTATTCAGCATAGGGAACAAGTGTACATCAGTATATATCACTTCACAAGAAGCAGAAAGGAAATGTATCAAGATAATGTCAATTCTACACATGCATATCATAAATAAACCACATAAATTTTCATATTAAACACTGAAACCTAAATATTTACCTTAATATAGATTCTAAATATCATACATTTGTATTAAAATTGATTTTAAATATATACAGTATATAAAAATAAATATATAAAATATTTTAGAGATTCACACACACACACACACACACACACACACATTTATATACATTCATTTATTAATATTTATTTATTTTAAATACATACAGTGTATAAAAATGATTATAGTATATAACAATATTACAATTGTATATAATATAGAATTGTATATGCATTTGTGCTTATTTCAATGTACTTTTATTGAAATATTTTTTATATCTAAATATATAAAAAAAATGTGTAATAAAATGTAACTTAATGTATAATAATATTAATAATAATAATATTTAATATTTGATTGCATATAGTATAAAATTGCATGTGTGTATAAATTGTTTTTATAATATGTATTTATTTAAATAATGTTTATATATATATATATATTTATATATATATATATATAAAATGTACTTTTATAATGAATAATAATAATAATAATAATAATAATAATAATAATATCTTTATTAATTAATTAACATTTGGTGTTTGTTTATATACATTCATTTCGATTTATTTATTTTAAATATATACAGTACAGAAAAATAAATATATGAAAATATTATATGTATACATATACACATATCATACACGCGTTTATATACATTTATTTATATGAATAAAGTATTAATTTACAATATTAATATGTAATTGTATACTGTATGTAATACAGAATTGTGTTTAAATTAATTTAGATTTTTTAATTTATTTAAATAATGTTTAATATATAAATGAAATATTAAATGAAATGTAACAATATATAATAATAAAAATATTTATTTTAAATGTATATGTAAAATGTAATTTTATGTGTAATAATAATAATAATAATAATAATATCTGTTAAATAATCAACTATTGATATTTGTTTATATACATTACTTTATATTAGTTTATATATACAGTGTATACAAAATTAATATATATATATATATATATATATATATATATATACACACACATCAATAATATTAAATGCAATTATTTATAATAATGAATTGTTTATGTATTTATTTGTTTATTTAAATTTATTTTATATTTAAATAATGTTTATTATCTAAATATAAAATAAAATATAATACTTCTATAATTTAATGTATAATTTATGATGCATAATAATAATAATAATAAGAAGAAGAAGAAGAATAACAATAATATCTATATTAAATAATCAACTTTTGTTGTTTGTTTATATACATTCATTTACATGTATTTATTTTAAATATATACCGTATATAACAAATAATTTTTAATGTACAAAAAAAAAAAAAAAGTCAGAGAGTCAGCTTCTACCGATATGCCCTACTCAGTACATAAGGATCCTGTAAATGAGAACACAGCTGCACACACACCAAGCATGGCCTGCTTTCTTCGTTTCTCAGCACTGGTAACTCAACTGTGTATAATTAATCCTGTCTCAAGCAGACTGTTAAAGTCTATTCTCACTAAAAAGTCCTTGGAGAAGCCTATTAACTCACTTCATAACCGCACACATTCAGGATTAGTGACTGTACTGAGAGGCCAGTGGTGGGACGTGATGCGAGCAGAACGAATAAAACGTGAAGCATCAAAGACCATCACATGCACAATAGACCTGTAATGGCCCTGCGCAGCCCCCATACGGCTTTGTGGGTTAGCAATGACAGTAAAAATAATACATGCTGACTGGGCTACCCTTCTGCTAAGCCTCAGCAGTGCTAATATTTCCTGCCATGACACTCTGATAACACCTTACAACACTGCACTACTATGTACTGTTGAATTCTATACAGTGCTAAAAGAAATACTAAGAATTGGTATTCCTAAACATTTCCGTTCTCTCACCCACAGCATCCAAATCCCGCCCCTGCAGTGAGGAGTACCGTCGCATGCCTCCACCCAAACCCAAACGCAACCCCAACACCCAGCTCAGCACATCCTTTGACGAGTCCTACATCCAAAACCACGGCAGCAAGGCTAAGTCCGCATCCCTGCCGCGGCAACACAAAAAGAAGTCGGCATCTCAGAATCAAAGCCCGGCCCCTGACACTGACGATGAGGCAGAGCCTGTTTATATAGAGATGGTGGGGAACATCTTACGAGACTTCAGTCGAATTGCTGGAGCTAATGGTGATGAAGAAGACGACCAAGGTGAAAGTGTGTATGAGGAGATGAAATATCCCGCCTACGATGATTTACCTTCATCTTTAGACATGGCACAGTCACGATGGGAGCAGTGTCCTACGGCTATGGTGCCGGAAGTCGAACTTACACGACCCACCACTCCACGTGGTTCGCTGTGTGACATTCCAGCCCCGTTTCCCAATCTGCTTTCCCATCGTCCTCCTCTACTAGTATTCCCACCTGCACCAGCCCAATGTTCCCCCAACTCTGACGAATCCCCTCTTACTCCACTTGACGTCACCAAACTGCCCATGTTGGAAAATGTCGGATATGGGAAACCTGGTGCGTCCCCAACTAGCACCGAGCCTGGACCACCGCTGGAAGAGCAGAAGGTGTCTGGTAAACACCACCACCACCACCATCATCACCATAAGAAGTCAGCAGAGACTAAGGAGCAACAAACAATCACAGCATCAGGACGGTCGTCCGCTCCTCCTCTGCCGTCCGCGCTGTATAAAAGCGGCGGGTCATCTGCGGCGCACGGTTACCCAAGGAGCCACTCCGCCTGCCCATCCCCCGTCAGTATGGGTCGTGCGCTAACACCGCTCACCCTAAAGCGTCCACCACCGTACGACGCTCTCATGACCGGGACCATTCCTCGCAGCGCGTCTGGAGTTCCGCATGGATCTCGTGAAAGCGGACGGCTCTCGAATTCCTCCAGCGTGCACGGAGGGTCCATGCAAAACGTCTCGACTGCGTCGGGCTCAAGCTCAGGGTCGGGTGGTCGAGGCAGTCGTACGCCAACCAGTCCTTTGGATGAGCTTAGCAACTTGTTCTCTTCCGGACGTAACATGCTGAAGAAAGGTTCTGGAAGCCGCAAGAGTAAGGAGTCAGCGGATGGTGAGTGGAAATGTTATAATTGATCTAAATGTATTACCAACAAAGACATCACGTAAATGATGTCTTTTACTCAAACATGTAGTAGAAAACCCATGAAAAAGTTATTTTTAAATAATCCACTTTGTTTTATACATTTTTAGATTATGTGGGGCACCAATATTTCAATGACATTAAAGGTCAGCGGGTAGGTGCAGTACAGGTAAACCTCAATTTCTATCTCAAGAGGCACACTAGTGACGAACACTACTGGCTGCAATCTTTAGCCTCCTTGTTAGTGTGCCTGCCTCCCATGCCAGTGACCCGGGTTTAAGTCTCCCTTGGAATAAGAACGTGGTGGGGCGGTTAGGCCGGGGAGGTAACATTGGTGCCATGACCTGGATAGGATTGAGGTTTAGGGGGGTAAGTGTAACAGAGGCCAGCGGTTAGGTGCAGGTAAACCTCACTCCCCTGATCTCAAGAGGCGCACTCACGTTGGACGCTAGTGGCTGCAGTCTTTAGCCTCTTTGTTAGTACACCTGCCCCCTATGCTGGCAACCGGGGTACGAATTGCCCTCGGAACAAGTATGAGGTAGGGTGGTTAGGAACCAGGGGCTTACATTGTTGCCATGACCCAAATGGGAGTGAGGTTTAGGGGTGAGTGCAACAGAGGCCAAGGGGTAGGTGCTGTGCAGGTAAATCTCACTCCCCTGATCTCAAAAGGTGCAATAGCAACGAACGCTAGTGTCTGCAGTCTTTAGCCTCCTTGTTAGTGCGCCCGCCTCCCATGCCGACAACTTGTATTTGAGTACCCCTCGGAACAAGAACGGGTGAGGTGGTTAGGAACTGGGGGGTTACATGGGTGCAGTGGCCCGAATGGGAGTGAGGTTTAGGGTGGTAAGTGTAACGGAGGCCAGCGGGTAGGTGCTATGCAGGTAAACATCGTCAGACACTAGTGGCTGCAGTCTTTAGCCTCCTTGTTAGTGCACCCACCTCTCATGCTGGTGACCCGGGTTTGAGTCCCCCTCGGAACAAGAACAAGGTTGGGTGGTTAGGACCCAGGGAGTTACACTGGCACTACCTGTTGCTATTCTTACCACAATGCAACCTGGAATACACAACTTGGAAAATAAAACACTGATACGATAAGGCGGCTGAAAGAGAGCAGTCATGGACTGCTCCATAGCTGCTCCAACTGCTCCATAGCAGTCCATGACTGCTCTCTTTCAGCCGCCTTATCGTATCAGTGTTTTATTTTCCAAGTTGTGTAATGGTTAGGGAGTCGGACTTGTAACCGAAAGGTTGCGAGTTCAAGTCCCAGGTCCGGCAGGGATTGTCGGTGGGTGATCAGTACTCTCTCAATACCACAACTTGACCCTTTGATCTCTTGATCTCTTGGGTTGTGAGGGTTGAGTTCAAGAGTGAATGATTAGCACAATACCACGACTTGACCCTCCCTGGGCACGGCAGCGCTAGCAATATGGCTGCCTACTGCTCTGTGTGTGTGTTCACTACTGTGTGTGCACTTGGGTTAAATGCAGAGCACAAATTCTGAGTATAGGTCACCATACTTGGCCACACATCACATTACTGGGGCAACCTAACCTAATGGTAAGGGAGTCGGACTTGTAACCCAAAGGTTGCTGGTTCGAGTCCCATGTCCGGCAGGAATTGTCGGTGGGGGGAGTGAATTATCAGTGCTCTCTCCACCCTCAATACCATGACTGAGGTGAGAACCTTGAGCAAGGCACCAAACCCCCAACTGCTCCCCGGGCGCCGCAGTGATAGCAATATGGCTGCCCACTTCTCCGGGTGTGTGTTCACTACTGTGTGTATGCACTTGGATGGGTTAAATGCAGAGTATGGGTCACCATACTTGGCCACACATCACGTCCACGTCCGTCCTTTCCTTACAGTTGGCAATGGATTTAAGTGCAAGCTTAAACCAAATGCTGTACCATCAATTTTCTAAACACCCCGGATATTGAGTGAAATCCACTCTGAAAAGTCCTTCGGTGGCTGCGGTATCATGACAAGTGCCGGAATCTAGCGTTTCTTGTCACTGCTGTTTGTAAGCTCTTTCAGTAACTTTGGTCTACTAAAAGCCTCAAAGACATCAGGACTAAAGTGGAGAGAACAAAGACACGTGTCTTTAGGAAGTTTTATTTATCCACAGGCATCTTCTCCTCTTCTTATTGATAGGAAAGCAGTGAAATCTTACATCGCTTCTCTTGTTGCCCTCCTAATCCTCCACAATGTGGTATCGTATCAGTATTTTAATTTCTTTCATGGGTTATCTACTACATATTTCAGACACATAATTTACATTACATTAAGCCATACAAGTCTTTATACCCAAGGTTCCCTTTAAATTGTGTTATTTACAGCTACAAATACTGTCTGCTATACGTTCGATGTGAGAAAAATATGAGATAACAATTGTTAGCCAATTAATATCAGTGCAAGCAGAAAATAAGCAATCTAGAAAAAGTACCGAAGCTTTTAATTAATTAGATCCACAAATGTCAAACCCGGCAGATACTGGAATTGAAGGGTTAACTGGGAGATATCTGGGGGCGATTGGTAGCCGTCTCAGTTACAACTTCAAAGTGAGGGATGTTGTCTCATACAGCAAAGCCTGATTGGGTTTAAAGAGTGTGTATAATCGTCTTGAGAGCTGCAGCTAAGGACTTTTTTCCAGACTGTTATTTTTTCCCGTGTGTGGAGGAGAGATGGCTTTCATGTCCTATTTCCACGGTCCACTTCCATCACCCCAGGTGTGTTTGTGTGCTAGTGTGTGTTTGAGCCCATTCACAGATAAAAAATTGAGCGATCAACCTACGCACAGACCGTTCAACGTGCTTATAGTGTGTGGTGCAGAGAGACAGAGAAAATGACTCAGATTCTCCCACCCCAAACAGAGCCTCTTCACATCAAACTCACAGTTGAATGTGAAGGTCGCTTGATTGTTGCAATGCGAGGGTTGTTGAATGCCTTCCTCATGAGCCTTTCAAATCTTGATTAAAATCGTAATGGATTCATTCTGTAACACTTCAGATTAACGAGTCAAGGCTATCATGTTGAACACTCGACGCAAACACATACACACACACACACACACACACACACACAATATTGCTATTCTTTTACTTACCTTTATAAGAAGCAAACCTCAACACACCTTAATATAATAAGGCATACTCCACACAGGTATACAAACAAACACACACACACACACACACACACACACACACACAGAAACAGGTCAGTCTGTCCATCACAGTCAATTTTACGCTAGCCAGTCGGGCAGAGAGACACAAACACACACAGACTCCTCCTGTCAGTATGTCTTCCACGGATCTGTGACTTGGGCTTCGTGCCTGACAGAGTGTGGAGGTGTGTGAGATTAACGGGCTGCCGGCATTAGTATGTGTGTGTGTTTGCCTGACACACAGTGAGAGAAAAGGCAGAGATAGTGAAGAATCTGTCACAGTGATCCAAAACACACCAGAATCTCATTCTCATTTACAGCTCAACATCAGTCTGCTGATACACGACTGTGACCATATGTGAGATTATGATCAGAGTTCACTCATCCATTTCTGATATATTCAGATTTTGTCCTATAAGTGAGCTAAAAACCTTGCAGATGTTTAGTCCTGCAAAACAATAATATTCAAAAATATTATTATAGTTTGTTTTTAATATATTCCAATATATTTTAAAATTATTCCTGTGATGGCAACGCTGATTTTTCAGCATCCATTACAGTCTTCAGTGTCACATGAGAAAAAAATCATCCTAATATGCTGATTTGGTTGTAAAGAAACATTTCTTATTTTTCCCAAATGGAAAAATTTCAAATAATCTATAAAAAAATTTCAAATATGTTGGCGCCGATAGCCTTGTGGGCAGTGCGCCGATATACAGCGTCATTGCGCTACGGGCGTCCCAAGTTTGAATCCCGGCTCGAGGACCTTTCCCGACCCTGCCCCCTTCTCTCTCCCACTTTGCTTCCTGTCAACTATGATCTATCCTATCCTATCCTAATATGGCCAAAAATAAACAAAAAAACTTTCAAATAATCTACTAAAAGCTATTTAAATAATCTGATTATTTTGATATTACAGATGTAGTTGTACTGTATGGTATAGAAGCCGTTTCCACCACTGAATAAAAAAAAAAAAAAAAAAAAAGATTGCAACTTTTTATCTCACAATTCTGACATTTCTTCTAAAAATACCATGATAAAAATGCAATTCTGACATTATACTCAGAATTGTGAGATATATTAGCCCACAATTGCGAGTTGTAAAGTCACAATTGTGTGATATAAACTCGCAACTGTTTGTCTCATAACTGTGAGTTTATATCTCATAATTCAGACTTTTTTTTTCTCAGAATTATGATATAAACCTGCAATTGCAAGTCATAAAGTCAGAATTGCGAGTTATAAATATTGCATTTCTGAGAAATTAAGTCAGAATTGCATAATATAAACTCAAAATTGTGAGATATAAAGTCAGAATTGCGGGATATAAACTCGCAATTCTGATTTTTTGTCTCACAACTGTGAGTTTACATCTCAAAATTCTAGCCTTTTTCCTCATAATTGCGAGATATAAGCTTGCAATTGTAAGTTATAAAGTCAGAATTGCTTTTTTTTATTATTTTAATTGCGAGCCTATATCTTGCAATTTTGACTTTTTTCTTTCGAGAACTGGGTGATATAAACTCACAAATTTAAGTTATAAAGTCAGAATTGCAGGATATAAACTCACAATTCTGCCTTTTGTCTTGCAATTGCAAGTTTAAATCTCACAATTCTGACTTTTTTCCCAGAATTGCAAATGCCAGTTAATAGAATTGTGAGATATAAAGTCAGAATTGAGGGATATATATTGTTTAATTGTTTAATCAAAACTTGCATTTCTGACTTTTTTCTTAGAATTGTGAAATATAAACCCACAATTGCAAGTTATAAAGTCAGAATTGCAAGATTTAAACTTGCATTTCTGAGAAATTAAGTCATTTTCTTACAATTACAATCTTACAATTCTGAGGAAAATAAGCTTTTTTTTTCAGAATTGTAAAATATGAATTTTGCAATTGTGAGTCCAATTCTGAGTGGAAAAAAGTATTGCAAGTTTATCTCAATTCTGGCTTAATAACTCAGAAGTTTGTGTTACGTGTTTGTGTTGTGTTATTTATTTTTGAACTTGCAATTCTGAGTTGTTTTTCCTTTGCAATTTGGAGTTTAGCAATATCACGCAGTTCTGAGGGGAAAAAAAGGCAGAATTGTGAGATAAAAAAATAACAATTAATTTTTTTTTTATTATTCAGTGATGGAAACGAGCTTGGGACGTCATTTATTAAATAAACCTTCTTCCTTCTTTTCTAAAGATCCCATACTGAAAGCTGCAAAATCAGTCTGTCTTAAACTTCACACTTGGGCTGTAAATGGGTATTTTCAGATCTACCCATTTAGGGATAAAACAATCAATGACTGAACTCTTCCTGTTCAGGGCAGTTATCCCAGTCCAAATCCTGTTAGGGAATTCTACTACAACTCAGCACGACACCATTCGGCGCCAGAAAGACATACAGAGTCTGAACACGTGCCGGTGTCAAATGGCACCCAATAGTGTTTGTGCATTAATCTGTCTTTAGGATCGGCCTAATTTAAATGTGATATGAGTTTGTTTTTATTATGCCCTACAGTGCACATAAATAGCTTTAAATATGACTTAACAGACAGCAGTCTCCTGTTACGTCTTAACGCATGCAGCTGTATTTAAATTTAATAGTGCTTTTCCCGAAGCATCGAAGTGCTTAATAGTTTCTAAAATTAAGTGTCTGAGTAACTTCACATACTCTAAGGTTACATTAGCATATACTAATAATGATCCTACGCATTTAATATATTTCCTCATCATTATGGCTCTGAGGTTGGCATATATTAGCATAATTTAGAGCACAGAAGCACAGAAGTGCTTACATTGTGCCCTGCTGTGACATAGAGAGAGCTGATGTGAGTAACATGAACATAATGGCAGATCAGGTTAGCTGTCAGGCTGAAAACAGAGAATATGATTGAGACGCAATTCTGATCTTCCAAGAATGTGCCATTAAACAGAGACAAACTGACTCCAGTGCAACAAAATACTTAAATATATAATGCGTACTTGTCCTAGTAGCGGTTTCAGTCTCATCTATGGATGCCTTTTTCCACCTCACTGTAAAAATGAACTAATAAATGAATAAATAATTGAAAAGGGCTAATTGCAGCTTTTTACAAATAATTTATTCCGCCCAGTTGTGCCTTTATGTCATAATTATGTGCTACTTTGTTTTCTCATAATTGTGCATTTATACCTAACATTGTGACTTACAATGGCTTTAAAATTCACTAATGCAACTTTACATCCCCACATTGTGCTTTTAGGTCTTATTTTAAACTTTATCACACAAATAGCTTGTTTTTTATTTTTTCTTCTGAGACTGAAACTGGCCCCCGTATTCATCTGTGTGCCTGATTGCAACAAATCCCTTAAGCTAAGAAAACCCTTAGTTGTAATTATAAACAAATGATCGCTAAAAGATGTTTGGTGCAATCGGCTGCTGATCTTTAGATCCCTAAACAAGAACTGACCCTGGAGAAAATACAGCCTGTCTCTTGTTTGGCTCCTGCTGTGCCTTTTAGTCCTGTTTCAGTGGTGTTGTTTGTGTCCATTACCTCTGAGTGCCAAAAGGTATTTGGCATGGCATTTCACTCTAACTAGATGAGGAGAACATGTTCCTATATTGGCTGCTGTTTGCTGAGAAGCCTTGTAGAACGATCTGACCCTGTGAACGCTGACAAGTATACAGTCCTGGCAACACACCTAAAATTCCCTGTGCTAATGGACTCACATTCACACACACCCAGACTATATCCAGACATTGACCGTGTGCATGTTAATAAGTAAATATGATAAATTTGTCGCAGTCTTAGCATTAGCGCCCAACGCTAATGACAGTGGACACTAATTAAATGTAGACTAATGGAGCAGGACACCACAGACTAATGGGATTTCAACAGACGTGGCCAGACAACAGTGTGTGTGTGTGTGTGTGTGTGTGTGTGTGTGTGTGTGTGTGTGTGTGTGTGTGTGTGTGTGTGTTTCCAGAGAGATAAAGTATGGTAAATAAGGTTTTCGAGTAGCTAATGTGAGACCAGAATGCAAAATAAGCTAACATTATTGCCAAAGTTAGCAGAGGACTATAAGTAACACTCCATTTATAAAAAAATATATATATATATATATACTAAAAAATAAATAAAAATCATAAATAAAGCTCACAGGTAGTTGTAAACTGTATGTGTTTAATTCACTAAAAAGTACTGGGTCATAAGTGTAACTCATTTAGCAGTCAGACTACACTGGTAGTGCAATACTGAATGATAATTATTTTAAAAAAGAAAAAAGAAAAAAAAAAAACTCATAGAATCAAAAATTTAGGGATCAGACTACACTGGTTCCTCTGTACTGTATCTTCATGATACACTAAAAAGAATCGTCTCAAAGAAGTCATTCATTCGGGCTATTATACGAGTTTGATTCACTAAGTCGGACTGCACTGGTTGCTCCATACTGTATGTTTATGATTCATGAAAAAAAAAACTGACTGAAAGAGTCACTTTCAGAACAAAAATTTACAGATAATATACTCACCCCCTTGTCATCCAAGATGTTCATGTCTTTCTTTCTTCAGTCGTAAAGAAATTATGTTTTTTGAGGAAAACATTTTCGGATTTCTCTCCATATTGTGGACTTCCATGGTGCCCCAAGTTTGAACTCAGTTTAAATGCAGCTTCAAAGGGCTCTAAATGATCCCAGCTGAGGAAGAAGGGTCTTATCTAGCAAAACGATCGTTTATTTTCAAAACAAATTGACAATTTATATACTTTTTAACCAAAAAACTCCAATTTCAAAATCATCTACATCGCTGCAGAAGTACCAACCCAGTGTTTACAAAGTGAACATACAAAGAAGATCAAACGTCCTTTACAAAAAAAAATAATAATAAAACAGCGTTGTAGGACGATTTTGATGTTGAAGACGAAACAAGATGGGAGGTTTTGGACATACCCTAACTCTATTGACTCGGATTACACAGACTATGCATGCGCATCGCAGAAACGAGATGAGATGAGAAATTGTAGTTTAAAAAGTATATAAATTGTCAATATGTTTAGAAAATAATCGATCATTTCGCTAGATAAGACCCTTCTTCATCAGCTGCGATCATTTAGAGCCATTTGAAGCTGGATTTAAACTGCATTTTGGAAGTTCAAACTTGGGGGCACAATAGAAGTCTATTATATAGAAAGAAATCCTGAAATGTTTTCCTCAAAAACATAAGAAAGAAAGAGTCAGACTACACTGGTTGTACTGTACTGTATGTGTTTGATTCACTAAAGAGAATTGTCTTGTAAGAGTGATTAATTTGCAAATCTGACCACACAGGTTGTGCCATTTTAATCAGAAATCAGACTAGAATCAGCTCATAAAAATCATTCGTTCAGGAATCAGACTGCACTGGTTGTTCTGTACCATTTGTGTTTGAATCACTTAAAAGAAACGACTTGTAAGAGTCATTACTTGAGGAATCAGTCTACACAGATTGTGCCATACTGTATGTTTATGACTCACTAAAAAGAATCGGCTCATAAGAATCATTTGTTCAGGAGTCAAACTACACTGGATGCTCTGTACTGTATGTTTATGATTCACCAAAAAGAATCATCTCATAAGAGTCATTCATTCGGGAATCAGACTACATTGGTTCCACCATATTGTGTTTTTTGTTTCACTAAAAAGAACTGACCCATAAGAGTCAATAATTTGACAGTCAGACTTCACTGCTTGTGCATTGTGTACGCAATTGTTCATGATTCACTAAAAAGAATTGGCTCATAAGAATCATTCTTTCAGGAGCCGGACTTTACTTGTTACTTGTGCTGCATGTTTTTTTGATTCACTAAAACTAGAACTAACTCATAACAGTAAAAAATTCAGAATCAGACTACACTGCTTGTGCATTTTGTATGTTATTGTTTATGATCCATTTAAAAAAATCAACTAATAAGAGTCATTCATTCATTTCTAGTTTCTTTTTTTTTATCAGAACCAGTTTACAGTTCACAAATCTAAAAAAAGGCACTGTGTGTATGTAAAAACGTAGCTATCCTGATCTAAATTAGGTGCTAAAATAATCTTAAGATGCAATCGCCATGAAACAGCATGGCACGATTCTGTTTCGCAACCCTAGATGCAGTGCTGCATGTACTGAAATGACCTGAAGTAGCTCATGCCTTTTATTAGCATAAGGCTTCAGTCACTACACACACACACACTCAAACTCACTGATGACATACGCTGATGTCACCTTCAATTCATACGCCCATAAGTGTCAGACGATATAGCTAAGCACACGTCTATATGGACGATACAGACACGCATTCAGATACTCTTGCCAGCTGAAATAATTGAAAAGCTTTCATCTGTTAGTAAAGCAATTTCCCTAATGTCTTCAGAGCCAGTGAAAGACGTGATGAATGTGACTGCTAATGGATCCCCTGTGAGGGGAAAGAGATTAAGAGAGGAATGAAATGGAAAATACAACGATAAAGGGATTGACTGTATGAAAGATGAAAGAATGAAAGATAAAAACAAAGAAATGTCAAGTTTGAGCATTGGTAAACATGTAAAATGCCTTTACTAACCAAGTTTATTATACAAAATGAATTGTGTGTAGTGTGTGTGTGTATATATATATATATATAAGTACAGTATATTTAATTAATATAATATAGTGTATATGTAAATATTTTAGCAATCTGATCAAATAAATCTAAGATTTTTGTTTTTTAAATTTCCATATTACTTTTGTATACGGCATTTTTTTAAAATGTTATCCTCCACTAAATTGTTTTGTCTCTTTTGTGACACCTAGAGGTAATATATATGTACTGCAGCACTATTACAAATCAAAGCACTCCTATGTCAAACTGCAAAATCCATCCTGTTGGTTTATGATTCACTAAGAAGAATCGGTTCATAAGAGTCATTTATTTCAGGAGTCAGACTACACTGGTAGTACTGTACTGTATGTGTTTGATTCACTAAAGAGAATCGACTTGTAAGTGATTAATTTGGGAATCAGACCACACTGGTTGTGCCATACTGTATGTTTGTGATCCACAGAAAAGAATCAGCTCATAAGAATCATTTGTTCAGGAGTCGGTCTGTGCTGGTTGTACTGTACTGTATGTGTTTGATTCACTAAACAGAACTGACTTGTAAGAGTCATTTGTTTAGGAGTCGGACTGCACTGGTTGTACTGTACAGCTGCCTCATAAGTATCATTCTTTAAGGAATCAGACTACACTGGTTGCTCTGTACTGTCTGTTCATGATTCATGAAAAAAACACTCATAAGAATCATTTGTTCAGGAGTTGGACTGCATTGGTTGTACTGTACTGTATGTGTTTGATTTACTAAAAAGAACTTGTAAGAGTCATTAGTTCAGGAATCAAACTACACCGGTTGTGCCATACTGTATGTTTATGATTCACTAAAAAGTAAGGCTGTCTAACGATTAATCGCGATTAATCACATCCAAATAAAAGTTTATGTTTACATACTGTATGTGTGTTTACTCTGTATATTTATTATGTACATATAAATACACACACAAACATGCATATGTTTTGAAAAAATATTTATATGTATATATATTTATACCTGTATACAATTTTATTTATATATAAATATTTTATATATAAATCAAAAATATTTGTCTTTAATATATACATGCATGTGTGTGTATTTATATACAAATAATACATTTACACAGTACACAGACATATAGTATATAAACATAAACTTTTATTTTGGATCCAATTAATCACGATTAATCATTTGACTACACTGGTTGTGCCATACTGTATTATGATTCATTAAAACAAATCAGCTCATAAGAATTGTTTGCACCATACTGTATGTGTTTGATTCACTAAAAAAAGAGTCACCCAGCACTAAGACAAATCAAACCATTCGTACGTGAAACTGCTAAATCATTCTCATATAAACATACAGCACTGGTTGTGCCATACTATATATTTATGATTTACTAAAAAGAATTGACTTGTAAGAGTCATTCATTAGTAAATCAGACTACACTGGTTGTGCCATACTGTATATTTATGATTTACTAAAAAGAATCAGTTCATAAGAATCATTTGTTCAGGAGTCAGACTGCACTGGTTGCACTGTACTGTATGTGTTTGATTCGCTAAAAAGAATTGACTTGTAAGAGTCATTCATTTGTAAATCAAACTTCAGTGGTTGTGCCATACTGTATGTTTATGATTCACTAAAAAGAATCGGCATATAAGAATCATTTATTTAGGAGTCAGACTGCACTGGTTGCACCGTACTGTATGTTTATGATTCACTAAAAAGAATCAACTTGTAAGAGTCATTAATTTGTAAATCAGACTACACTGGTTGTGCCATACTGTATGTTTATCATTCACTGAAAAGAATCAACTCATAAGAATCATTTGTTCACAAGTCAGACTGCACTTTTTGCACTGTACTGTCCTGTTTGAGTCACTAAAAAGAATCGGCTCATAAGAGTCATTCAGCACTATTACAAATCTCTACCTCTTTTTCTCTCTTCTAGGTGAAAGTAAAAGCAGAAGTGACAGCAGGGACAGAGCCCTTCGTAGCTCTTCTCCGAAATCACAGGATTGGGAAACGCCCACAGGACAATCAGCCACGCCCAGCCGTTTCGGCCGCTCCTCCATCAGCCCGACCACCATGCTTGGAGGTGCGTCCTATGAATAAAAACAAATGAGGATGTCAATTTTAGATACCTATTTAACATATTCTCCTCCATTTTAGAAACAAAAGGCGGGTGTAAACTTGGTCGCTCTGCGTCCACATCAGGAGTCCCTTCCCCTGTGGGAACGCCCCAAAGACACGCCTCTGACGCCGGGACCCCGTTCCAGGTACAACCCCCTTATTCCTCAGAATGAGCGAGAGATGGCATGCGTGTGGAGTTCGGCTCCTGTCTCCGTGTCTGTCAGCAAATACCGTCATGTCTTTGACCTCTGACCCCACGGCTGCGTGTATATCTTATTCTGTCTGCTGCTCTGCTGCTTCCGCTGCCGTGCGTTTGGTTTGGCTCACGGCGTTCATCGTCTGTCTATGTAGATGCGTATGTGTGTGTTGTTTGTCTTTGGTCCAGATCAGGGCTGCCTTCCCATCATGCTCTGAAGAGGCTCTCACATTTAATTTGTCCTCTGTGAGTTTATGCCAAGAGATCCACAATCAGGGTTTTATATATCAGACAGTTTAAGTACTTGAGAGAAGGTTCAACTGATCTGAATCTGAATGAGAACCTCTTCAGAGGGGCGGCGGACAGCTTTACTCTCGACCCGCAGCATCCTCAATCTGTTCGGTCTCGATCACAATGTTTCAGACGCTGTGGTTGGGTTCCTCAGATGTACAGACATCAAACAGCTGTTAATGCCATGAAACTGGAGAAAATGATTGTCAAAAGCAGGATCCTCAATCCAAAGCATACATTATATGACTTGTATGACAAAATTGATTAAAATATTGACAATTTGATTGACAGTTTCCCCAAAATACCCCCAGGAACTTCGGCACTGCTTGAAAATCATTCAGAGAAAACAGCCATAAATAACAGCAGTATATTCAAGACATATATACTAGGGCTGCAAAACGATTCATCATGATTAATCACATTCATAAAAGTTTGTTTACATACCACATGTGTGTGTACTATGTATATTTTGTACAAACACATACATGTATAGATTAAGGAAGAATGATTTTTAATGCTTTTCAGCTCAAGGCTATTAGATTAAAAATACTGAAAAAAACTAATATTGTGAAATGTTAATGCAATTTAAAATAGTAGTTTAATAGTAATTTTAATATACTTTAAAATATAATTTATTCCTGTGATGCAATGCTGAATTTTCAGCATCATTACTCATTCAGCATCAAAAATATTAAGCAGCAACTGTTTCCAACATTGATAATAAAAGTAATAAATCAGTATATTAAAATGATTTCTGAAGGATCACTGAAGACTGGAGTAATGGCTGATGAAAATTCAGCTTTGCATCACAGAAATACGTTATATTTTAAAGTATATTAAAATAAAAAAAATTTTTATTATTATTTTGAATTGCAATTATATTTCATAATATAATTTTTTTCTGTATTTTTTATCAAATAAATGGAACTTTGATGAGCATATTAACTTATGTTAATATTAATGTTTATATTTATAATATAAATTATATACAAGTATAAACATATATACATACTATTTTTTTTTTTAAATATATACATTTGTGTATGCATTTATAGAAAAATAATATATATATATATATATATATATATATATATATATATATATATACATACACAGTACACACACATATAGTATGTAAAAATAAACTTTTATTTTGAATGTGATTAATCACGATTAATTGTTTTGCAGTCCTAATATATACTTTTATTAAGGCTATCAAATTATTAAAATATTTAATTATTCAATTCAGTAATTTCAATTAGTTTATTTTGTAGGTAATGTGTTCATTAGGGCTCTATGAAATCTGTTTTACTTTATTTATTTATTTTTTTTTTCAAATTCCAAATTTCAAATTCAAATTTTTCTAGACTAGTTTTAATTGTTAAATTTAAAATATTCATCAAAAACCATGACAATTTAAAGCAATTTTACCACAAATTTTTGTGGTAAATAAATTCTGGTAATTATTTTTTCTGGTAAATATTGTTTAAAAATGTTTTAATAATATTTTTTATTAGTAGTATAACTATCATTACTTTATTATTTTTCTGTCACGGTTTCTTCAAGTTAAACCAGACTTTTATTTTGACGGGTTGCTGTGAAGACCTTTAAGTTAAAACTGTAAAATCTAGTTTAATGTTTATGTGTTCATACTCATATATTGAGACGGCAAAGGCTGAAAACAGAGTTGCAAGCATCGCGTGCACTTCAGTATGCATGCAGTAAAAAACGAAACTGCAACTGCATTTATTTAATAAAAATACAGTAAAAACACTGGGAAATATTATTACAATTTAAATATTTTTTTCCCTCTGAACTCATTTCAATATGCAGATTTTGTTCAGGATTCTTTGATAATTATAAAAAAATAAAAATAAAAAAAAAGAATATATTTTAAATATTTTTTTGGGAAAAAATAGTATTAATTCATGTAAAAAAAAACTTTCCAACCCCAGATTTCTGAATGCAAGCTTATGGTAGTTTTATTATTACTACTACTTACTACTTTTATTTATCAGTAGAGTGCCATTTTAAATAAAAAGATATGATTCTCAACAGTTTCCATTCAACAGGTACATTTAAACAAATGGCTGTTTGATGTGTGTATATATGTATCCAGACATGGCATTTATATCAGTGTCACATGTCAAATGCTCTCTCCTGTCTGTCTGTGTGGCCTTATTTGAGCAGGTTTTTAGAGCTATTGTATAATGTACAAAAAAAATCCTGTAATAATGATTGTTTTCCACATCAACGAAACTTTCACAGAGACTGGGGAGTCAGTTACACAACTCACTACACAAACTCACCAAAACACGCTCTTTATATCACAACTGACGAAAGTTGCTGAGAAAACACCCACTCTTTTATACACAGTAACATACCACACAAAACATAGATATGACACAAATCACACAGTTACTCACTCAGAATATTATAACATAATAAGACATAAAACACATTTAGTACGTTGTCTGATCTCACTCTCACTCCCCAGTTGTGTGTTTGATTGTTAGCGACTGTAATTGAACTAACCCAAATAAAACCTAAAAATCGAGGGATAAAACTAACCCCAACAAAACAAAAAAATAAAACCTTGTCAAAATTGTCTTCTCCTTCTCCACTGTACTTTCTGTGTCTGTCTGCTGCTTCCTTCCTCAAAA
Organism: Cirrhinus molitorella; assembly: GCA_033026305.1. Taxonomy (NCBI): domain Eukaryota; kingdom Metazoa; phylum Chordata; class Actinopteri; order Cypriniformes; family Cyprinidae; genus Cirrhinus; species Cirrhinus molitorella. The sequence continues at coordinate 4,962,612 of CM065134.1, read as the reverse complement.
GCACAAACGTGTGTGTACTGTATGTGTATATGTGTGTATGTGTATGCGTGTGTGTGCATCTCTGAAGACTATGCTCTGTTACAAAACCTAATTGGCAAGACCTCATTTTATTTAAGCAACTTTTCTATGCAGCATCCTAAAACCTTGTTTTGGCCAAAATTTAAGGCAGTATTACATGGATCCCTATTATAAATAACCTTAAACCTGTGTTATTTGAATAAGCGGTGTCAAAATTAGCGTGTTAACACAGGCTATTTTTTTTTTCAGATTAACGTGTTAAAAATACTTAGTGCAGGGGTGAGGATAAAGTTGGCCACCTCACTTAGAACAACAGTGAACTGTGGTCAAATAAGATGTTGCCAGGTCAAATGTCAGTAAAAAATATTTTTTTTTACACATTCCGTAGTGGCAGCTCTTAAAGTAATAGCAGCCAAATAACCTAAATAACCCAGCTGCTGTGATGTCTGTTAACCAAAGAAAAAAGAAAAAAAGAGGAAATCAGTAACTTTTGTAGCTTTAAGGATTTATCTATATTTAATTTAGTGTTTAATAACTTTATTCAATTTTGGTATCTTTCCTACTTGCTGAAAGGCACAGGTAAATAATGGGTTTATGTAAAGATTGTTTTAAATTCACTTAAATTAGATGTAGTATTTTTTTTTTTATATTACAAATATACTGTCTTTATGTTGCTTCTACAATTTGAAGACTTGTTATTTTTTAAATCAATTGACAGCACTATTTTTAAAATTATTTCTACACAAATACTGATTCATGTTGAATTAGCTTTTACCATTTAAATTTTTTATTAAATTTTAACTTTTTTTTATTTTAGCAATTTTGTTGTGTGTTTTTTATTTTATTTAGATTTCTATAAATACAATTTATTTTTACTTCAGTTTTAGTTATTTTATTACTTCAACTTCATCTTAATTTCCAAGGCAACATATCTTAAGTTTTTGTTTACATTCAAGTTTTTCATGTAATATTTATTTTATTTCAGCTTTATTTCAATTACTAAAAGTGATTTTTAATAGTTTAACAATAACAAATAATAACAAAATAAATATTTAATTAAATAGATTTTATTCAGTGTGCCACACTTTTTAATCAAAGTATCACTTTGTTAGCTTAATAATATTAACATCAAACTCTTCTGAAATAAAGTAATTCATAATTAAGTATTATTTACATTAATATTTTAAATTAGTTTATTTTTTTATTTTTTTTAGTTTTAGTAATTTTGTTGTGTTTTTGTCATTTTTATAATTTTTAATTGTAATTTTAGTATTTATTCATTTTTATTTGAGCTTTTGTTATATTGAGTTTTTTTTTCTTTTTTTTTAATTGTAAGTAATGCATTATTAAACATTAGTAATGTTTTTTAGGGTTGTAGTTACAGTTGAAGTCAAAAGTTTACACATAGTCCACAGGAGAAATGATAGTTGAATTTATAAATATAACCCCATTCAAAAGTTTACATACACTTGATTCTTAAAACTGGGTTGTTACCTGAATGATCCACAGCAGTTTTTCTGTTTGTTTGTTTTAGTGTTTAATGTACATTTTTCTTATTTTGCCTAAATATAATATATATATATATATATATATATATATATATATTTTTTTTTTTTTTTTTTTTTTTTTTTTTATTTAGTACTGCCCTTCAGAAGCTACAGAAGATACTTACATGTTTCCCATAAGACAAAATATGTAAGCAGCTCACTAGGTATTGAAACAGAGCTATAGTGTGTGCTCATGAGATTTTGTGTTGCCTACAAGTGTTTTAATTTGTGTTTGTGCAGGTGCATGGGCAGTTTAATATGTGTGCACATGATGATAAGATATTGTGTGTGATTTTGTCTGCGCGAGAGAGTGTTAAACTGAACGGCAATACATTCTGACTGCCCTGACTTTATTAGACGACATGAATTATTTATCACTTCCTTTATTATTAAAGAACACTGTGAACGCCTTCACCCTTAACAATATAAGGGCTACAAAATTAAAGGCAGCTCTGTATGCATCAACATTATCTCACCCTTGCAACCCATTAGATGCCCCCAATGCCCTGGGCATGTGGGGACAGCACCATGATGGAGATGATCGAGAAGAAACGTCACCTGTGCAAGGAGATAAAAGCCAGACAGCGACCTTCAGACAAAGCCCTGTGCAAGCAGGACAGCATGCCCATCCTGCCCAGCTGGAAGAAGACCAACGGGGGCAAGAAATACGGGCCCCCTCCGTACTCCACCCAAACCACTGTCTTCTGGGACACTGCTATTTAAATGGTGACCAGCAAACTACAGCCATGGAGACTGAGGGGGCGTGTCCAAACGTTGATTGACAGCAAGCAGGACTACGCGAAATACACAGTGAAGGATGATCAAATCTCCCTGGTTTCCTATCGCTGTTTATATTTGATATTTTTATATTGGAGATAACTGTCTTAATATTAAATATGATTACTATAATTAGCGGTTTTATAAAGAGGACCTCTCGAGATGAGATCTAAGCGGGAAAATGCTACACTTTTACCCATGAGATGATATTTGTCCTCTTCGAAATGGTATTTCTATTTATTTTCTATCCTTTTTTTGGGGGTGTTTCTATATTTGGCACTCATCTGTGTGTCTGGGGAAATAATCTATAATGTGTGGTGAAACGTGCAGTAATTTCATGGAGAAAACACGTTGTTTTTGATGCCTATGCATTTGGTTATACGGCATGGACGGCGCTTTTGTTCTTTGTCTGTTTTTCATATGGAGAGTTTATTTGAAAGTAATATATTTTTTGGTGTCTAAATGTTGGATCGTGAGTTGTCAGGCTGTCGTTCCTATGACTTCTGGGTTGGACTTGAAGGCGATCGGCTGGATTTTGAGATATTAGGTGGGTTTGATTAGTCGGATTGGATTATGAGTTAACTGGGTTATTAAAGGGAACCCTGGGTATTTACGCCTCTATGGCTTAAAATAATGTAAATTATGTATTTCACTAAAATATTAAGTAGAAAAACCCATGACAGATTTACATTATTTAAAAAAATCTACATTGTTTTATACATATTTTGTACTATTGGGGCGCCATTATTTCAATGAGGTCAATTGGTAAAGACAAGAAACACCGGCAAAGACAAGAAACACTAGATGCCATTCTGGCAGGAAGTAAACATGCCGATGCTTGTCATGGCGCCGCAGCCACTGTTTCTCAGCATGGATTTCACTCAATATACCAGGGACCGTTTAGACCCCATTTGGGAGAAAATTGATGGCACGGTATTTGGTTTTAAAGGAACACTCCACTTTTTAAAAAAAAAAAATAGGCTCATTTTCCAACTCCCCTAGAGTTAAACACGAGTTTTACCGTTTACCCGGTCTTCGGGTCTGGCGTTAGCACTTTTAGCATAGCTTAGCATAAGTCATTAAATCTGATTAGACCGTTAGCGTCTCATTCAAAAATGACCAAAGATTTTCAATATTTTTTTCTATTTAAAACTTCTTCTGTAGTTACAACATGTACTAAGACTGACAGAAAATGGAAAGTTGTGATTTTCCAGGCTGATATGGATAGGAACTATACTTTCATTCTGGCGTAATAATCAAGGAACTTTGCTGCCGTACCATTGGTGCAGCAGGCGCAATGATATTACGCACCGCCTGAATATAGTCCCCAGCTGAGAGTATAGTTCCTATCCATATCAGCCTGGAAAATCATGACTTTTCATTTTCTGTCGGTTTTAGTACATGATGTAACTACAGAAGAGTCAAGTTTTAAATAGTAAAAATATCAAAAATCTTTGGTCATTTTTGAACGAGATGTTAACGGTCTAATCAGATTCAATGATTCATGCTAAGCTATGCTAAAAGTGTTAACGCCAGACCTGAAGATTGGCTGAATGGATTCAAAAACGGTAAAACTCATCTGTTTAACTCTAGGGGAGTTGGAAAATGAGCCCATTTTCAAAAAAAGTGGAGTGTTCCTTTAAGCCTACGCTTATATCAATCGCCACCTGTAAGCTTTTTCAGTAGCTGTGGTCATCGTATCAGTATTTTATTGTGGTATTGTGGAGATGTGGTAAAAATAGCAACAGGTAGCGCCGAGTGCAACCATCTGATGTCATTGAAATAATGTCCAAAATAAGTATAAAACGGTGTGGATTTTTTTGTTATTAAAAAAAAGTCTTTCATTGGTTTTCTACATATTTGAGTAATTTACGTTATATTAAGCCATACAAGTCTTAATACCCTGTGTTCCCTTTAAAATGCAGTTTGAGCAGATATTGAGCGTACGGTCAGATAAACTGTGAGGGCACTTTCTGTTTTGCGAGGTCAGCTGGTGCATTCAATTGTGAGCAACGCACAAACACACTAATATCAGCTGCTTTATGGCCTAACATTTGGTGCTGTTCAACTCTTGAATGTTCAACCTTAACAGCTACATGACAGTCATACACAATACTACTGGTACGAAATTAGCATGGGCGGTTCGTGTATACTCAATAGGTTTGCACATGGTCAGGGATTGCATGATGAAAATTCATAAACCTGGTCCTTTACCATGTCAGATAATATCTTGAATACAGACACCGTCCTTTTATAAAGCACTATGCAGACATACTGTCAGTTTACATGCTCATATATCACCGTGACACGAGTCAAGGGCAGGCAATATCGTGATGAAAAGGCTCAGAGAGAAAAGGCCAGGCCATTATTTACTTTGATCAGATGCTGTGCATCAAGGCTACATCCACAGCTTTACCACGCAATCAAAAAGCCATGCCAGTGCATTCAAGCACACTTGACATTATGCGAACTAGTTATCATAAGAGTTTGCCCACTAGCAAGTCAAACACAGTCTTAACGTGGCAAGAGAGTAAATGCCTTTCTTTGTCTACATCTGGAATCAGATCAAACAATTCCAGGCAAGAAACATACTAAATGCAAGTACACAAACAGATGTATGGTTTCCTAAAGAGACAGTTCATCCAAAAGTAAAAATTATGTATTCATTTACTCACCCTCAAGCTGTTCCAAACCTGTATGGGTTTCTGTTGTCTGTTGAGCACAAAAAAAAGATATTTTGAAGAATATTGGGTTGACAGTAGCCATTGATTTCCAAAGTGCTAAAAAATGACTATGAAGAAATGGCTACCATAAACAGTTTGGATGTGTGGAACATTTTGGGTGAATTATTCCTTGTGGAAGTGTGGAAGTAACAAATCTCAAATCTTCAGGAAGTCTACAGTCTTAAAGGGATAGTTTACTCAAAAATGAAAGTTCTGTATGTAATTACTCACCCTTATGTCGTTCCAAACCTTCTAAGACCATTGTTTGTCTTTGGAACACAAACTGAGATATTTTTGATTAAATATGAGAGCTTTCTGTTCCTTCATAGAAAGCAAGGATTTTACCACGTTTAAGGTCCAGGAAGGTACCAAAAACATTGTGAGAGAGCTCTTGGATTTCATTAACAATATCTTAAATTATTTTCCGAAGAGGAATGAAGATCTTATGGGTTTGGAACGACTTGAGGGTGAGTAATTAACAACATAATTTAGATTTTTGGGTGAACTATCCCTTTAAACCTGGGAAAAAAAAGATGCATTTTTGAATGTCCACTTTCATCAACCCAAAGTTGGTGGGTTTTTGCTTAAATGCCCGAAATAAGGTCCATGGTTAACACAAGCTGATATTTTCATGTTTTACTGTATGGCATAAAATATAGTAATTACCCACTCATCCTTTTTTACGATTTTATGTCTTTGAAAAAAATTGGATACTAACAAATTGCTAGTAGGTGAACTACTCGAGTCACTAGTCTGCTTCTACAGCCTTGTTGTGTTTATACTTGCACTCTTGCAAATTTTCCAACTTTTAGATTTTAAATCTAAATTTTCTGAAGCTTTTTTTTCTGACATTTGTACTTAGGCTCTAAAGTTTGAAAGTTGTGTTCTTTTGTAAAGAATATCATGATGACACATGTCAAAATCAAAACATTTTTGATTTTGCATTCTCAGTATTGCCAAAAACAACAACAACAACAACAACAAAAAGATTTCATTAAAGGGATAGTTCACCCAAAAATACAAATTCTGTCATTAATTACTCTCATGTTGTTTTAAACCTGCAAGACCTTCCTTCATCTTCAGAACACAAAATATGATATTTTTGATGAAATCCGAGAGCTTTCTGAACCTGCATAGACAACAACTCAACTACCATGTTCAAGGCAAAAAACGGTAGTAAAGTCATTATTAAAATAGTATATGTGACATCAACCCTAATTTTAAAATAACAACTTTATTCAGCAGTTTCTTCTTTTTGATGCATGTGTCATTGTTGTGAATCGTGGCAGAGAATTACTAAAGAGAATTGTTGAATAAAGTTGTTTTTGTTTGTTTTAGTATTTTATGACAGAATTTAAAATTTTCTGTGAAATATCCTTTTAAAAAAAAGAGACAGTTTACATTAACAGTGCCCCTTGTGGCAATACTGAGAATGCAATGTCTCTTGCATAATTAACTGTAACGCATTTCATATCACAATAATGTGAGAAATCAACAATTGCGTTCATGTACTTGCATAGAGTATGTCTTGGGACTTAAAGAGCTTAACCCAAAAGAGAGAATCCTGTCATCATTTACTCAACCTCATGTCATTCCAAACCTGTCTGACTCTTTATTTTGTCAAAACAATGAAAGATCTCACATTGTTTTGAATCTCACTAACATTCATTGCACACACACACACACACACACACACACACACACACACACACAAAAACAGTTAAAACAGTTACTGAAAAAGCTTCTGTGTTCCACAGATCAAAGAAAATCACACGTTTGGAATGAAAACTGAGAATGATGACATTTTTAGCTGAACTATCCCTTTAACATACCAGAGGGTCTAGAAAACATATAAGCGGATGGTTTGAGAGACGGACTGGATTTACAGTGCCCTATAAAGTGTTCATTTATCACTACATGATGATGGTGTGGAATAGCCAATGAGCAATGGTGTTGGTGTCAATTTAGTACGTTCAGTAATTTGAGGGACCAATGCAGATGTTCATCTGCCAATTAAAACATGGCAACACAAACTCTGTTTTACGCTCTACTGTACAGTGGTTGCCATAGAGACACTGTGCTCCATAGTTCTTTGCACTGTTGTGGGCAGGACTGTGATGTCATGCTGAAGTTCTGATTGAGTTCTATTTAAGCCACACCCCTAAACATGGGGCTGGTTGTCTGAAGCCCCTCCCCTCACTGCCATCCCCATCGCACAACCACACATCCTAACCTGCTTATTTAACACACACTTGACATTAAACCACAGAGACACTCTTCGATGTAAACCATGTACACATGCACATAAAATACAGGCACTTTTCAAAAAAATCGTATCAGCACACACTCACACATACATGTACAAAGCTGGCATCCAAGTTAAAAAGCATTGCCTTGGAGACCTGGGTTCACTGTGACTTAAAAAAAAAAAGACTTTAGGGAGGGGCTTAAAGGTCAGTGGAATGACGTCATAAAGGTTTACAATGAGATGAAGGTAAATAATCCTATTAACATAACACACAACAATATAGTAGTTAAACAGAAGGGTGCTCAGTTCTGCAGAATTCCCTCCAAGATGCAGTACCATGATTTACCAGTAGATGGCAGTAACAGTATGGTGTTCTTCATACGAACTGCATTCCAGTTTGCATACTACAACTATGTACTTTTGGATGCATTATATTAACACATTGTGTCTTACAGTAACATTATAGGAATAGTTGACCCAGAAATTAAAATGTACTCACCCTCAGGCCATCCAAGCTGTAGATGTGTTTGTTTCTTTATCAGAATAGGTGGACTTGTGGACTTTTTCAATATAATTTATTTTTTTATTTTTTTATTATGGATTATGAACTAGTATTTTGGCCAGCGGTGTCAGTTTCAAGTTAAACTGACTTAATGGATTTGTTTCTTACAAATTAACTGATAGACTGGAGTTTAGACTCCAGTTTGGATGCTTAATTTGATGGCACCCGTTTACTGCAAAGGATCCATTGGAGAGCAAGTTATGTAATGCTTAATTTCTCCAAATCTGTTATGATAAAGAAACTAATTCATCCACATCCTATATGGCCTGAGGATAAGAAAATCGTCAGGATTTTTTTTTTTTTTTGGGGAGAACTTTTAACGTTTAGCTAAAATTCATAATATAAAATTAGCCAAGTGTAAGAATAGAGTGCTAGTATTCAGCAAAATGTCAAACGTGCAAGGGATTCTGTTATTTTGAAAATCCACAGTAAAATTACACTACCAGTCAAAAGTTTGGACACACTCTTTCACTTAATGTTTTTTAAAGTCTCTTATGCTCCTCAAGGCTGCATTTATTTGATCAAAAATACTGAAAAAAACAGTAATATTGCAAAATATTATTACAATATAAAATAATGTTTTTTATTTGAATATACTTTACAACATAATTTATTCCTGTGATGCAAAGCTGAATTTTCATCAGCTGTTACTGCAGTCTTAAGTGTCATGTGATCCTTCAGAAATCATTCTAATATGCTGATTTATTATTAGAATTATCAATGTTGGAAACAGTTGTGCTGCCAAGTATTTTTTTCCACCTGTGATTCTTTGATTCTTTTTTCAGGATTCTTTGATGAATAACAAGTTAAAAAGAACAGCATTTATTCAAAATATAAATCTTTCCTAACAATGTGAATCTATGCTATCACCTTTTATTAATTAAACACATCCTTAGTGAATAAAAGTATTAATTTCTTTCCAAAAAAGAAAGAATAAAAATTGACTGACCCCAAACTTTTGAACAGTAGTGTATATTGGTAGAAAACCTTTCTATTTTAAATAAATGTTTTTGTTTTTGTTTCCAGTTTCCAGCACTGATAATAAATCAACATATTAGAATGATTTTTGAAGGATCATGTGACACTGAAGACTGAAGTAATGATTCTGGAAATTCAACTTTAATTACAGATATAAATAAAATTTTAATGTATATTAATACAGAAATACATTGATTTACATCGTAATAATATTTCACAATATTACATTTTTTTCTGTATTTTTGATCAAGTGAAAACAGCCTTGATAAGCATAAGAAACTTCTTTAAAAAACATTAAATTAGAGCGTGTGTACAACTATATACAATGCATAGTATACAAACTGGGATGCAGACTTACAAACCAGAATTCCTTCATGGTGTTATAGTCAATCTAACCATCTTTATAGTTTTTAAAGGATTACTTCACTTCCAGAATAAAAAAAATCCTGATAATTTACTCACCTCTGTGTCATCCAAGATGTTTGTGTCTTTCTTTCTTCAGTCGGAAAGAAATTACGTTTTTTATTGAGAAAAAACATTCCAGGATTTTTCTCCATATAATGGACTTCAATGGTGGCCAATGGGTTGAAGGTCCAAATTGCAGCTTTACAGGGCTCTACATAATCCCAGATGAAAAATATTTTAGACATTTTCTAAAAAAAAAAATATATATATATATATATATATATATATTTAGATACTTTTTAAGCACAAATGCTCATCTAGCTCAACTTTAGGCATTATAGTCACGTCGGAAAGGTCTGAATGTGCAAAGAAAGTCAAACAGCCTTCACAAAAAAAGGTAAAACAACGATGTCAGGCATTTTTGAAGTTGGAGGAGAAAATGAGCTGAAGAACAAACCGACCATTTAAACATGAAAAGACCCTTATTCCTCGGCTGGGATTGTGTAGAGCCCTTTGAAGCTGCATTAAAATTTGGACCTTCAACCTGTTGGCCACTATATGGAGTAAAATCTTAATTTCTTTTCGACTGAAGAAAGAAAGACAAAACATCAAGAAAAAACATCTTGGAAGACATGAGTGTGAGTAAATTATCAGGAAACTTTTATTCTGGAAGTAAACTTGTCCTTTAAATGCTACTGTATAAAGACAAAAAGCCAAAATGGGAATATTCAGGTTTCTGGGGGAATCTGAAACCATTTAGATCTTTGTATTGCGAGTTTAGAAGAGCTAGAGATCTCAGTACCAGACGTAAATCACTCAACACAGTTAGTGATTTCCCAGAGTCACATTCATGGAACCTGAAATGAAGCCAGACAGGTTCTAGAACACTTGTGATGCAAATGTTCTTGAATGCATTCTGATTTTTGTCGTAAAATGTTCTAGAATACGGGTTTTCGTGGCATACCTTGCGAATGCTTGGGGGGTTTGTTCTTTTACCACCTACAACGGAAGAGCCAATTATTGTTCCTCCAGAGTCGTTTGCAGTAATTTTCCAGTGCACTTATATTTTACCCACACAAAGGGATCTTCTGATATACAGTATGAAATGTTTAGTTTCCTAGATGTTGGCGAAAAAAATAAAAAAAATAAGAAAATGAGTCAGTATGTATACATCATAATTCAAAAGAAAGATAATATGTAAGATAACTTTTCAAATAAAAAAAATAAAAACACTTCAAATAGTGGCTGACACACAACGCTCTCATTCACACACAATCTCTTTGCAGTTTTGGATTTTTGCAGTGTGTAAATATTCTCTAGTTTAATCAGTGGACGCATTTGTTGCACTATGAGGGTGTAACATAAGCACAGTGGTGTCCAAGTGTGTGTGCGTATGTGTGTGTGTGTCTCTCTTTTGCACTCAGAGTGTTGCAGTCTTTACCTTTTCTAGTATTTTTATTTTAGAATGTCAAAAAAAAAAAAGAGTACAAATGAAAAGAGTATGCTTATTGTATCACTGTTTTTTTTTTAATTATTTACAGAGTATGACAGAAATAAATACATATGTTTTTGCATATCGCTGTTGTATGTCTGGTCATTCAAGTCTCATATGTTCACCAAAGCTGCATTCAACTGATAGAGTAACAAAAGTAATACTGTGAAACAATTTTAAATATTTTAATATACATTACCAGTCAAAAGTTTTTGAACAGATTTTTTTTTTTTTTTTATAAAGAAGTCCCTTCTGCACACCAAGCCTGCATTTATTTAATCCAAAGTACATTTTAAAAATATTTTTACTATTTAAAATAACGGTTTTCTATTTGAATATATTTTAAAATGCTTTTGCATGATTACTCCAGTCACATTATCCTTCAGAAATCATTCTAATATCCTGATTTGCTACTCAAAAAACATTTATTGATATTATGTTGAAAACATTTTTTTCAGGTTTCTTTGATAAATAGAACGTTCAGAAGAACAGAAATCTTTTGTAACATTATAAATGTCTTTATCATCACTTTTGATCAATTTAAAGCATCCTTGCTAAATAAATCTACCAACCTTGCCTGGGCAAAAATGATTCCATGTTTCATCTCAGCAGGTGTTGTGTTAAATCCATTGAAATCCTCAGTGGCTGACTAAACGTCTTCTGTTCAGTGCCTGCATAGAAAGTCCACGATATTACTTATGCATTCATGTTGTCTTACCCAATAAAATGTGACCCTGAACCAAAAAATCAGCTTAAAGCTAAATAAATAAGCTTTCCATTGATGTACAGTTTGTTAGGATAGGATATTTGGCCAAGATGCTATTTGAGAATCTGGAATCTGAGGGTGTAAAAAAAATAAAAATACTGTGAAAATCGCCTTTAAAGTTGTCCAAATGAAGTTCTTAGCAAGGCATATTACTAATCAAAAATTAAGTTTTGATATATTTATGGTAGGAAATGTACAAAATATCTTTACTCAATATACTTATTATTTTTCAGCATCAAAGAAAAATCATTTTGACCCATACAATGTATTGGTAAATAGCTACTCAAGGTTTTGTGGTCCAGGGTCAAAAATATGACAGTGTTTTATATCACAAAACAGCAATTATCCTTTCTGAATTACGCTAGGTTGTAATAAGCTAGCTAATTAGCCTGTTGGCGTAGCATACAGTTCATGAGTAGCCTGCTAGTTTAATAAAGAATTAGCCTGATTAACATCACATTAAATTAACTGCCTGATTGCTTCGCCTCACGACGACGATAAGCCCAGCTTTATGTTAGTAATTCAGAAAATGCATTATTACAGAAACGTTTTAAATTATATAGCTACTTTATAAATTATTTGATCAACTTATTCACCAAGAAACGTACATTTTCTTTGTATTCACGTCAAGAAGCGTCAAGTATGGCAAGCCGTTTTGACTTTTATTCATTCGCAGGATATGAATTCTTGATATCAACAATTTAATTTTCACTAGTTAAAATTATAATTCTTGATATCAGAAATTGGATTTTTACTAGTAACAATGGCAATATTTGATATCAGGAATTACATTTCCACTAGTAAAAAGGTTAATTATTGATATCAACAATTGAATTTCAACTAGTAGCCTAAACACTATAATTCTTGATATCAAGTATTTTCACTAGTTAAAATTCCAATCAGAAATACAATTCTCACTAGTAAAAACCTTTATTTTTGATATCACAAATTACATTGTTACTAGTAAAAATGCCAATTCCTGATATCAAGATTTCAACTGTCACTAGCTGAAATGTCAATTGTTGATATCTGTAAATGTATTTCAACATGTTACATTTCTTATTTCTGATGTCTGAAAATATATTTCTGTTATCAATAATTAGGAGAGTAATTTCAGATATCTAAAATGGCATTCTTACTAGTAACAATCCCATTCATGATATCACAAATGAACATTGTCACTAGTAGCACTGAATTGTTGATATCAGGAATGGACATTTGCACTAGTAACCACGTAATTATTAATATTAAAAAATAAAGGTATTTACTAGTGAGAATTATATTTCTGATATGTGAAACTGGAATTTTAACTAGTAAGAAATCAATTCTTGATATCAACAATTACATTTGAATGGGAGTCTATGATGACATTTAACTGGTGCAAATACAATGCTTGATATCAAGAATTATAGTTTTTACTAGTTGAAATTCAATACTTGATATCAATAATTCAATTTCTGCGAGTGATGACATCATTGTTGATATCAATAATTAACCTTTTTACTAGTGGAAATGTAATTCCTGATATCAAAAATTGCCATTGTTACTACAGTAAAAATCTAATTTCTGATATCAAGAATTATAATTTTAACTAGAGAAAACTGAATTGTTGATATCAAGAATTCATATCCTGCGAATGAATTTAAAAGTGAAAACGGCTTGCCATAGTCAACACCATGGATATCTTCAACAACACTGCCTATATAAAACACAAGATGGCGGTGTGCTTTATCAAACAGCATAATTCTCAAACGTTAGAAGATATCGCCATAGAACAAGAGTAGCCCCTCAAACGCACTTTAAGTGCGATGTGTGCGCTAGTGAGCGTTCGTGCGTGCAGTCCGGTGCTGATATGACCACCAGGTGTAGGTTACATGGAAAATATCCTGTCAGCGATCACATACCAGCATGCACTTTTAACAGCACACGCTTATTTCCCTCCACAGACCGAGTGTTTCCACTGTAAGTGCAGAAAGTGTGTGCGCCGTCCCATCAAATGCGCGTAAGTGCGTGTGACGGCCGCTACCTCAGGGCAAAAGCCTGTTATTCACTTTATAAGGGCATTCCTTCGCATACACCTCCACCAGGAGAACCTATTCATACATTCTTCCATATGTTACCTCTATTTCTCATTCTCTCTTCCATTCTTTTTTTCTTCTGACCTCTCACAGCATGTCTGTCTCCATCCCTTTCTTCTATTATTCATCTCTCTTTCATTCATCACTCTCTCCATTTTCTACTTCGGCGTTCGTACCCCCCTCCCAAGTCCCCAGCAGCAACCCAAAAACCCCATGCGAGTGGAAAAAAAGTGAGAGAGTTTGGGGCAACGTGAGGCAAGGGACCGTTTTTTCCCCTCCAAACTTCAGTTCTGAACCCACTGACCCCCTCATACCCGCCCCACACACGCACACACACACCCGGCGGACTAATCCAGGCATTTATCAGCCCAAATAGAGGCACAGATAATCATTCCACCCCCATGAGATCACCTCGCTACCACCCCTGCGAGTGTGTGTGGATGCATTTGTGTGTTTGTCTTCCCCTCGAAACTCAGAGCGGCGCACAAAGGACACAGGAAAAGACATGACATCTCCCTAAAACAGAGCGCAGGGCCTCCAAATGAGCCTTAGACTCCTATTGGAGTCTGTGGAGAGAGACTAAAGAACAAAGACGTGGCTTATTCACTGAGAGTTGCAGAATTCTGGGTGTCTTACTCCACTGAGACAATGTGAAGACTCTATCTTTACAGCCTGGGTACAACATAATCTTAGCCTACTTTTGTTTTCTTTTTACTCTAACTTTAATGCAAAATTGCATATAAGCGTATATAATATAAAAAATATAAGTGTTTTGTGCACTATATTTTATTTAATTTAAATTCAGCTATTTCTGTTTTATTTTATTATTGTAAACATTTTTTTTTTATTGTTTTTAATTAAATTTATATATATATATATATATATATATATATATATATTTTATTTTTTTTTGCAATTTATGATTTATTTTATTTGCATTATTTATTTTGTATTTTTAATATTATTTTTATTTGATTGATTTTATTTTATTGATTTATTATAATTATTTTATATTTATATATGTATTATTATAATTATTTTATTTTACATTTATTGTAATGATTAATATTACTTTTAATCCTAACAATAAAATGCAGTTATTCTCTCAATAAAGTTACTTATTTATAAAAAAAAAAATTAAGTTTACTTATTGTAATGATTAATACTACCTTTAATGCTAACCATTAAATGCAGTTATTACCTCAATCAAGTTATTTATTTTATTTTACATTTATTGCAATGACTAACACTAACTTTAAACCTAACCATAAAATGCAGTTATTACCTCACTAATTTTTTTTAAATTAATTATTTAATTTTTATTTTACAATGCTAACTTTAATCCTAATTATTATTAGGATTATTATCCCAATTATTATCTGACTAAAGTAAATGTGGAGTTAAAACAACCACTAAAACTGACCTTGGGACCATTTAGTTCAAAGAAAATGCAAACAAATCTCAGAAAAGTTAGTACTGAGCAGAAGCTACTTAGTGTGCAACAAAATTCAACTGGAAGTGTTTTAAATGTCTAAGTACTTTTTAACCCACTGTAGCCTACAGATGTGAACCACTAGCTGAGGAAGGGCTATAAAACACATTAACCTTAGACAAAAGTCAGCGAGACAGTGAGCACGTGTGGCTGAGTAAAAAGATTGAGAAAAACACTAAAGGTTTTACTTCCACACAAACAAGTCTCTCCGTCGCTCATAAACACAGACACTTAAAAACAAAAACACTCAGCGTTGCCAGCCAGAGGACTCGTTCCTTTGTAAGTTCTCTCTGTCATCTGCTGGCGAGCTCCCTGCCTCAACATCACATTTTATTAGACAAAGCTAACCCCCCCCCCCCCCCCCCCCCCCCCCCCCCCCCCCCCCCCCCCCCCCCAACGCACACCACACACACCACACACACACACACTGTTGAATGGTCTGCCTGCGCTTTGATCTGTTAGGCTGTCAGTGCCACTTGTCCAGGGTTATGGGTGGAAGTAATGACCACAGAGAGTTCACTCCAGGAAGGGCACCCCTCCGCCCCATCCACACACACTCACATCAGCGGGGTCATTCAGGACAATGGGGTCAGCCCTACCACATCCACACACACACCGACTTCCAAAACATGGAACTGACTCCCTATAAAAGAGGCTGCGGGCCATGATGAGGAAACTCGTCAAACACTTCCAGATCCCACACTGAGCCTCTCTCAGTCGCTCACAATCTCTTTATCTCATTACGGCCAATAACTGATACAGTGGCTGATTTGATTCAAAATGTATGTTTCTGGCCTAAAGCTGAGATCTAGAATTGTACATGCTTTCAGTGAAATCAGGAATGAAAACATGATGTAGATGTAGAAAAAAAAAATAGTGACTAAGTAACTGAAACATAAAAATAATACAACACTATGACTAAAAAACACTAATATTGTCCAATACAATAATTTAAAAGCAATATGATGATTCTAAATCAGTAATATTGACGATACAGTAATTAAATGTTAATCAACTAATATTGATAAATACCAATAATAAAAACTGACAATAACTAAAAAATACAGTAATATTGATGAAAAAATAAAAACATTGGTATTGATCAATATGAAGATTGTAAAAGACTAATACTGACCAATACTATAATTTAAAGACACTTATTTTGAGTGATAGAGCAATTAAATACATTAAATATGACCAAATGCAAAAACACTCTTCCAAGGTCCAAAATGGATTAGTTTAAAAGCACTAAAACTGACCAATATAACATTTAAAAAGAACACAAATATTGAAAAGCAACAAAATTCACAAAAACATTATTTAAAACACACACACAATATAGATCTATTGGTACAACTATTAAAATATAAAACAGACACAGATATTGACCAATTATAAAAAAAACACACACTAAAACAGACCAATGCATAATAAATAAAACAAATACTGACCAATATGTAATTAAAAAAACACTAATATTTAAAAATACCAATTATTGTAAAAAGAAGTAAACACACACACAATACTGAACCATATATATATTAATTGATTGATTGGTGCAATTATTAAAATATAAAATACACAGATATTGACCAATTATAAAAAAATTTAAATTTAATTTAGTTATTTAAGAAACACTAATATTGAAAAATACCAATTAAAGAAAAAAAAAAAAAAACATTAAACACTAATATTTATTATTAAAATATGACACAAAAAATAATAATATAATAATATATTAATATTTATTGGTACAATTATTACAATATAAAACAGACACAAATATCAATGACCAATACCAATTATATATATATATATATATATATATATATATATATATATAAACACTAAAAGTAAAAAAAAAAAATAGAATCATTTTAAAATAAAATAGAAATACTGACCAATATGCAATAAAAAAACACTAATATTGACAAATAGCCTACCATTAATTGTAAAAAGAGGTAATATTAAAAAACACATTCATTAAAAAAAACACTACAACTGAACAAAACAGAAAAAAAAACCACTAATATTTATTATTAAAATAAAAACACACAATATGGAACAGTACTAACTGTGGATCTTCCTCATTTCTTCCTTTGTGACCTCTTATGATCAACAAAGTATACTACTTCAACTAACATTTTCTCTTCAGTCCTCAGCTTTTCCCATGGTCAAAATCTTGTAACATTTGTCCTCAAAAGCTCCGTGATTCATGTGCTGAATTACAGATATTAGAAAACACAGACACACCTTCACAAACACACAGACACACATAAATTATGTGTTCCTGGACTTTCCGTTTCGGTCGCACACATACATACACACACCCACCGGTTGGATGCTCTAAAGTAGTGTGCGTTATGTAAGAGCGAGTGTGTGTATGTAGGTCAGTTGTAGCCCGTCTCCACACGGCGTCAGACTGTGTAATGAGTCCTGCTGTTCTGTCTGTACTGGGCATTACATCATCCCAAGCTAAGCGGCCACACACAAACAGCTCTCCAAACAGACTTGCTCATGTCTGCTGCGCATTCATACGTCCAGCAAACAGGACGGCACTTGTTGTTTTACCATTGAAAGAGTGACGCTTGCTCTTGAGCCTCGATTGGCGATTACACTGTGACGCACAACGTTGCTACCGCATGCCCTCGTGTTTGGGTTTACGTGTTTTTATTCGTAAGAATGCATAAATTAAGGTTGTTTTGTAAGTTTGCGCATGCATGTGTATTAGTGTGTGGCTACTTTGAAGCAAAACACATGAAAATGAATGTCAGAAGGTCAGGGTTCAGAGGTCATAGGTGATGGGGCACGGCAGGTCTTTGATTGCTGTTTCTATTTGAAGCGCCATGTGAAAATGCAGAGGAAACTCACACACATATACACACACACACACACACACACACACACACACAGAGAGAGAGAGAGAGAGAGAGAGAGAGAGAGAGAGACACACACACATAAACATTCTTTTCCTATGCTTTCATTGTGGAAGAAAATCACTTAATAGACAGTCTCATATAATTGGCAGCAGTCAAACTTTTTTTTTTTTTTTTTTTTTTTTTAAAAGGTGTATGAAGTTTCTGAGGTATTACTAGTACAAATAGTCCCACCCCATATATATATATAAATATTTATATATATATATACTACCAGTCAAAAGTTTGGAAACACCCTCTCTGTTTTTTATAGAAGTTTCATATGCTTATCAAGGCTGTTTTCACTTGATCAAAAATACAGAAAAAAATGTAATATTGTGAAATAATATTACGATGTAAATCAATGTTTTTCTATATTAATATACATTAAAATGTAATTTATATCTGTAATTAAAGTTGAATTTCTAGAATTATTACTCCGGTCTTCAGTGTCACATGATCCTTCAAAAATCATTCTAATATGCTGATTTATTATCAGTGCTGGAAACAGTTGCGCTGCTTAATATTTTTTTTTGAACCTGTGATACTTTTTTCAGGATTTTTGGATCAACAAAAGGTTAAAAAAAAAAAGAACAGCATTTATTTAAAATAGAAAGGTTTTCTAACAACATACACTACTGTTCAAAAGTTTGGGGTTATTCAATTTTTAAGAAATTAATAATTTTATACTTTTTTAATAAAAAGTGATAGCATAGATTTACATTGTTTGAAAATATTTATATTTTGAATAAATGCTGTTCTTTTTAACTTGTTATTCATCAAAGAATCCTGAAAAAAGAATCACAGGTTGCAAAAAATATTTCGCAGCACAACTGTTTCCAACATTGATAATTCTAATAAATCAGCATATTAGAATGATTTCTGAAGGATCAGGTGACACTTAAGACTGAACACTTAACAGCTGATGAAAATTCAGCTTTGCATCACAGGAATAAATTAGATTGTAAAGTATATTAATAAATAAAAACCATTATTTTATATTGTAATAACATTTTGCAACATAGTTTTTTCTGTATTTTTGACATATGCAGCCTTGGTGAGCATAAGAGACTTAAAAAACATTAAATGAAAGGGTATGTCCAAACTTTTGACTGGTAGTGTATGTATGTATGTATATGTATGTGTGTGTGTATATATATATACGAAAAACTAATATTATGAAATATTATTGCCATTTAAACCAGCCATTACTACAGTCTTCAGTGTCACATGATCCTTCAGAAATCATACTAATATACTGATTTATTACTTTTACTATCAATGTTGGAAACAGTTGTGCTGCTTAATATTCTTTTTGGAACCTGTGATGCTTCTTTGATGAATAAAATGTGAAAAAGAACAGCATTTATTCAAAATATAAATCTTTTCTAACAATATAATCTTTACTATCACTTTTTATCGGTTTAACATTACATTAAAGTAATAATTTCCTTCAAAGAGAGAAAGAAAGAAAAAAATGTGCTGGCCCCAAACTTGTGTTTATTGTTAAAAGTGTTTATTGTTACAAAAGTTTTCTATTAAAAAAAAAAAAAAAAAAAATCTGTTATTTTTAACGTATTTATCAAAGAATCCTGAAAAAAAATTATCACAGGTTCCAACAAAAAAAAAAAAAAAAAAAAAAAATTAAAAAATTAAGCAGCACAACTGTTTCCAACAGGATCATGTGACACTGAATATTGGAGTAATGATGCTAAAAATACAGCTTTGCATCACAGGAAAAAAATCTATTTTAAATTATATTAAAATAGAAAACCACTATTTTACATTGCTTTCAAATTTCACAATATTACAGTTTTTTCCTGTATTGTTAATAAAATAAATGAGCAGAAAAGTCTCCTTTAAAAAAACATTCAAAATCTTACTGATCCAGCAGTGTATGTGACCCTCGACCACAAAACCAGTCTTAAGTAGCACGGGTATATTTGTAACAATAGCCAAATATACACTATTTTCGATTTTTCTTTTATGCCACAAATCATTAGGATATTAAATAAAGATCAAGTTCCATAAAGATATTTTGTAAATTTCCTATCGTTAATATATCAAAACTTAAAATTTGATTAGTAATATGCATTGCTAAGAACTTACTTTGGACAATTTTAAAGGTGATTTTCTCAGTATTTTGATTATTTTCCACCCTCAGATTCAATATTTTCAAGTAGTTGTCCTATCCTAACAAACAATACATCGGTGGAAAGGTTATTTATTCAGCTTCAATGATATATAACGCTTATGGCTGGTTTTGTGGTCCAGGGTCACGTATAGTGAAAAGGGAGGCAGTGTCTCCTCAAAACATTGATAAAAAATAAAATAACAAAAAATAAAACTCCAATATAAATCTTTTTTTTTTTTTTTTTAAGAAACATTGTCCAACAGTGTCATCAGCAGGTAAAGTTCCAGCAGGAGTTTGCGTCTCTCTCACCTCCCCTGAGCCCATCGAGTTTTAAAGTGCCCCTATTATAGATTTTTGAAAATGAACAATTATGTAGTGTGTATCACAGCTCTAAGTGAATGAAAACAGCATGTAATTTTTTAAATCTGAAAGTGCTCCGTGTTATTGTCTTTCAAAAGAAAGAGTCGACTTGAGTCATTGAAACGAGTCGTTTGGAAAACTAATCTGTAGATGTTTCAAGTTGACGTCAACATGAAATATTAGCATATTGCCCGCCCACTTGTTGTGTGTGCAGACCTGGGAAAACTTGAAAACTAGTTTTGATGACTGATGATCAGAAAAATTCAAAAACAGTTAAAAGTTAACTACTAAAAAGAATAGTGAACATAAGTTCACAAATAAAATATATTGATTAAATTGTTACCGCTTTGAGTTATTATTTTGGAATAAATGTAAAATGCTTAAAAATACAAAAAAAAATTTCCACAGAGATTAATACTTGGCTTTAATGAATAGAATATTAATTACATTGTCAATGTAAAAATATAAAATAGATTTTTTGTCCCCTTTTCTGATAGTTTAAGTCAGTGGTTCCCAACCACGCTCCTGGAGGCCCCCCAACACTGCATGTTTTCCATGTCACCTTAATCAAACACACCTGATTCAGATCATCAGCTCATTAGTAGAGACTCCAGGACCTGAAATAGGTGTGTCAAACAAAGGAGAGATGCAAAATGTGCAGTGTTGGGGGGTCTCCAGGAATGTGGTTGGGAACCACTGGTTTAAGTAATTTGATTGTAATATATATCATCTGGCAAAAGAGCTATTTTAGAGCTATTTTACTATTAGTTTAGTGGCTTAGTGCTGGTCACCTTGGAAGTTGCCTAGCTGGGGACTATTTTCAGGCGCTGCATAATATCACTGCGCCTTCTTGCATCCATGGTACGGCAGCGAAGTTCCTTCATTATTACGCCGGAATGAGAGTATAGTTCCTGTCCATATCAGCCTGGAAAATTACAACTTTTCATTTTCTGTCGGTCTTTCTACACAATGTAACTACAGAAGAGTCAAGGAATAGGAAAAAGGAATTTTAAATAGGAAGAATATCGAAAATATTTGGTTATTTTTGAACGAGATGCTAATGGTCTAATCAGACTCAATGATTTATGCTAAGCTTTGCTAAAAGTGCTACCGGCAGACCCGGAGATCGTCTGAATGGTTTCAAAAATGGTAAAACTCATCTGTTTAACTCTAGTGGAGTTGGAAAATGAATTTTCAAAAAAAGTGGAGTTTTCCTTTAATGACAGCTTTCACTTCAATTTTTTTATATAACACAAGCTTCACTTTTTTCAAAAGTGCTTTTCTCAAAAGGAGAAAAAAAGCACACAAGCACTTGTGTGGGCTCACTAATAAGTCGTAACGGCAAACACCAACATTTATTAACAGTACTTAACAGTATTTATATAACTGCTTGAGTAAAGACACATAGTGAAATCATTGTGTTTCTAGTAATTTGCTGACCGTGTCCCTCCACGGGCCGCGGTCCCGCATGTATTAGTCCATTTATTGAATTCTAACTGTGTGTTTGTTTTTGAGTGGACATGTAAGCGTGTGTGCGTACGTGCTGGAGGAAGTGTCTCCACCAGGAACGTGTTAAAGGGTTAAAGAGCCGGACTGTGTTGTTGGCATGGAGGTTGTCGTGGTAACAGGAGTGGAATGTTGAGACCCGCTGTCCCTGGTGGGGCCGCACTCAGAGCAGCCGTTTGTGTGGGTGTATGTGTGTGTGTGTGTGTGTGTGTACATTACTGAAGTGCACAGGCCAGGGGTAACACATGCCTGGCGGTCGTCCTGGAAATCGTCCCACCATCCCAAAGGACTCCCAAAGGACTTAAACACACATA
Source organism: Cirrhinus molitorella (assembly GCA_033026305.1). Lineage (NCBI taxonomy): Eukaryota > Metazoa > Chordata > Actinopteri > Cypriniformes > Cyprinidae > Cirrhinus > Cirrhinus molitorella. The sequence goes on along the minus strand of CM065134.1, from coordinate 4,940,297 downwards.
CGCATTGATATTGCATTCGCAGAACATATACACTTACAGTTTAGGAAAGAAAGCATATTTAGTATTTCCTTTTGTACTTTTCAATATACCTTTCTTGGCAGGATTAACCAGAGATTACTTACAAAGTTAAAACATATGCGGAATTCTACAGAAAGTTCCACACCCGTAAGACCTTCATTCATCTTTGGAACACAAATTAAGATATTTTTGATGAAATCCGAGAGCTTTCTGAAACTGCACAGACAGCAATGGAACTATCAGGTTCAAGGCTCAGAAAGGTAGTAAGAACATAAATAGTTAAAATAGTCCATGTGACATCAGTGGTTTACTCTTATGTTATGAAGCTATGAAAAAACTTTTTGTTCGCAAAGAAAACAAAGATAATGTTTTTATTGAACAATTTCTTCTCTTCCGTGTCACTCTTGTCAGTAAAACAAGGCTCGAATTCAAAACAAGGCTCTCGGATTTCATCAAAAATATCTTAATTTGTATTCTGAAGATGATCAAAAATTACGGGTTTGGAAAGAGGTGAGCGGTCCCTTTAATGTCCAGTGCTTAGAAGTTTTGCTGTGTGCCATTGTTATTTTAGTATCATTGATATATTATTGTAGCTTTATTTATTTTCTTTAATGTATATACTACAAGTCAAAAGTTTTTGAAAAGTAAGATTTGTAATGTTTTTTTTTTTTTGCTTTTGCTTACCAAGCCTGAAATTATTTGAACGAAAGTACAGCAAAAACAGTACAATTGTGAAATATTTGTACTATTTAAAAGAGCTGTTTTCTATTTGAATATATTTAAAAATGTAATTTATTCCTTTGAACAAAACTAAATTTTCAGCATCATTATTCCAGTCTTCAGTGTCACATGATCCTTCAGAAATCATTCTAATATGCTGATTTGCTGTTCAAGAAACATCTTCTTCTTATTATTATCTTATCATCAATATTTAAAACAGCTTAGTACATTTTTTCAGGATTCTTTGATGAATAGAAAGATCCAAAGATCAGCATTTATCTGAAACAAAACACTTTTGTAACATTAGACACTACATCATTCAAAAGCTTGGAGTCAGTTTTGGGAAAGAAATAATAGAAATTAATATTTTTATTTAGCAAGGATGCTTTTAATTGATCAAAAGTGATGTTAAAGACTTAAAATGTTACAAAAGAGTTCTCTTTTAGATAAATGCTGCTCTTCCAAACGTTATATTCATCAAAGAAAACTGAAAAAAATTCTACACAGCTGTTTTCAGCACAATTATAATAATACATGTTTTTTTTGAGCAGCAAATCAGAATATTATAAAAAAAAAAGGATCATGTGACTGGAGTAATGATGCAAAAATTCAGCTTTGAAATCACAGGAATAAATGACATTTTCAAATATATTCCAATAAAAAACAGTTACTTTAAATAGTAAAAATATTTCAAAATTGTACTGTTTTTGCTGTATTTTGAATCAAATAAATGCAAGCTTGGTAAGAAACAACAAATCTGTTCAAAAACTTTTGACTGGTAGTGAAGTAAAGGCAAATGACCTTACACTGAGTAAAAAGAAACGTTTGCATACTTTATATGCCTGGATTTTCTTTTTTTTTATTGGAAATAAGTGTATGCAAACATTTCTGTTCTCATTAAGATTGAAGATTTCTATTCATGTCTTTAACATGCTGCACATTTAACATTATTTTAAATGTCACAAACATATTTTCCTCATACCACAAAACAATTACACAGATCGCAACTATAATGAATTATGAAAATGACATCCATTGTTATGAAAATGGCATCCAGAAATGTGTGTAAATAGAAAACAAATATATACCCTCATACTGAAACAAAAGAATAGTCCTAATATATTTACACACAACTATAAAACATTCACCATGTTCAAGTCAACCGCATTACTCTGGCAACATTGTTGTTTGCTCTATTCTTCGTACTAGCTCCGCCTTTCCCTGAGGGCACCATTAAATGTTTCCCTGTTCCTTCTTGTTCTCATGACACCTTCTTACCTGTCATGAGTAGAGGAGTTGCTATAGGAATTGCTATAGACATGCACTGCATGGAGGGGAGTTTAGAATAAGCTTGATTCTTATTGCTAAAGCTAAAACATATGTTTAGTGATGTTTAGACCTTGTCTGTTAGCTTAGAGGTCATAGCGTATTCTTTAAAAGTTGTCAAAATAAAAGCTTAGCATCTACACACGCATGTGAAATTTACAACCTTTGTTTTCCAAGAAAAATTGACCAAAATATTGATATTTCCTCTTTGGAAAAGCGTGCATATATTTTCCAATGGAATGTTCTCTAGAACAAGGACATTTTTTGATATATCGCATCCTAAACCGTCTGTTTCAATAGGAAATAAATCAGCAGAAGAAAATAAAATTACGTAAAAAAAAAAAAAAAAAGAAAGAAAAATTAAATAAATAATATAAATATTATGTGTGTGTGTGTGTGTGTGTGTGTGCTCATATGTATAATCAATGTTGAAAAAAGCTGCTTAATATTTTGTGGAAACCATGATACTTTTATTCAGGATTATTTGATGAAATACAAAGTTCAAAACAACATAATTTTGAAATATACACCAATCAAGTCTTCTGATCAATAAGCCTGCATTTATTTGATCGAAACTACAGCAAAAACACTAATATTATTTGTACTATTTAAAATAACTTTTTCATTTTAAATATTTTAAAATGTAATTTATTCCTGTGATTTCAAAGATTTATTTTAGCATCATTACTTCAGTCACATGCTTCAGAAAACTGAAAGTTCAGAAGAACAGCATTTATCTGAAATAGAAAATATTTGTAACATTACAAATGTCTTTATTGTCACAGTTGATCAATTCAAAGCACCCTTGCTAAATTTCCTTCCCAAAATACACTACCAGTCAAAAGTTTGGACACACTCTATCATTTAATGTTTTTTAAAGAAGTCTCACAGTCTCAAAAAACCCAGTAATATTACAAAACGTTATTACAATATAAAATAATGTTTTTTATTGTAATATACTATACAATCTAATTTATTCCTGTGATGCAAAGCTGAATTTTCATCAGCTGTTACTCCAGTCTTAAGTGTCACATGATCCTTCAGAAATCATTCTAATATGCTGATTTATTCTTAGAATTATCAATGTTGGAAACAGTTGTGCTGCCAAATACTTTTTTGCAACCTGTGATTCTTTTTTCAAGATTTTTTGATGAATAACAAGTTTAAAAGAACAGCATTTATTCAAAATATCAATCTTTCCTAACAATGTAAATCTATGCTATCACTTTTTATTAATTTAACACATCCTTGGTAAGTAAAAGTATTAATTTCTTTCAAAAAAAGGAAGAATAAAAATTTACTGACCCCAAACTTTTGAACAGTAATGTATATTATTAGAAAACCTTTCTGTTTTAAATAAATGCTGTTCTTTTTTAACCTTTTATTGATCAAAAAATCCTGAAAAAGTATCACAGGTTTAAAAAAAAAATACTAAGCAGCGCAACTGTTTCCAGCACTGATAATAAATCAGCATATTAGAATGATTTTTGAAGGATCATGTGACACTGAAGACTGGAGTAATGATTCTGGAAATTTAACTTTAATTACAGACATAAATTAAATGTTAATGTATATTAATATAGAAAAACATTGATTTACATCATAATAATATTTCAAAATATTACTTTTTTTCCTGTATTTCCTTCTCTAAAAAACATTAAATGAGAGGGTGTGTCCAAACTTTTGTCTGGTAGTGTATATGGGAATATATTTATATCATAAATGCTGATCTTTGGATCTTTCTATTCAACCGCTTTAAATTTTGATAATAATAATAATAATAATAATGTTTCTTAAACAGCAAATGAGCATATTAAAATGATTTCTGAAGGACCATGTGACACTGAAGACTCTTACTGAAGAGTAATGATGCTGAAAATTTAGCTTTGATCACAGAAATAAAATACATTTTGAAATATATTCAAATAGAAAACACCTATTTTAAATAGTAAAATATTGCACAATATTACTGGTTTTGTTGTATTTTGGTTCAAATAAAAACATTACAAATCTTACAGTTCAAAAACTTAGACTGCTAGTATAAATATTCGTAACACTATAAAAGCCTTCACTGTAACTTTTGATCAATTTAATGCATCCTTGCTGAATGCTGAAAGTATGAATTTCTTCCCGACTGCAAAATTTTTGTATTATAAAACTAATCTAAATATTTTTCCGGTTACAATTTACACACTATTTATATACAGATTTATCTCATGAAACTAGATATGAAACTAAATCTTGCTGAAGTGTTTTGCGACAGTGTGATATATAAAAGCATTGCTTCTGCTGGCCTGGCTTACCCATCAGTGACTCAAATTACCCTCATGCCGTCAATCAAATCCACCCACACGCTTATACTAAAATTCCCATCTCTTTCTTGGTCACACACACACATATCGAGGTGTGGAATGTGGCTTGCGATCAAATCAAAGCCTTTACACTCTCGCTCAACAACACACACGACAGTGCTGTATGTGTTTGCTCACACTCGTGTCTGCACTTTCTAACATCGCGACCCAGAGAACGCAAAGGTCAGTAGATCACAGCCGTTATACAACACACGCGCAACATGTTTATCAGAGCGCGCGTGTATATTAGCTCATGAAATGTCAAAGGCAGTGTAACATATCCCAAATGTCACTGTGTGTGTGTATATGTTTATCTATGAAGGCTCAGACTCAATGTTAAAGTGATATTTAGCTAATGATAAACGGCAACACATAGTGGCAAGAATAACAGCATGCCACATATACTCACATACGCACACTGTATATACCTTGCATTTTGATGACAAAGGTCAATGACTTCTAATGTGGCTCTGTTGCGTCATAACTTGAAAAGCAGCAACATTTTTTCTTATGGTTTTGTAACGTTTAACGTTGGCTACTTATGCCTGTGTATATTAACATATAAACAAACCTAGCTTATGATTCAATCCAACGTCATTATCCCAGTTGCGTAACGGACGCGTGCATCAAACTATGGCAAGCCGTTTTGACTTTTATTCATTCGCAGGATATGAATTCTAGATATCAACAATTCAGTTTTCACTAGTTAAAATTATAATTCTTGATATCAGAAATTGGATTTTTACTAGTAACAATGGCAATTTTTGATATCAGGAATTACATTTCCACCAGTAAAGGTTAATGATTGATATCAACAGTTGAATTCCAACTAGTAAAAACTATAATTCTTGATATTAAGAATTGTAATTTCACTAGTTAAATGTCACTATAGACTCCCATTCATTTAATATCAAGAACTGATTTCTTACTAGTTAAAATTCAAATTTCACATTTCAGAAATACAATTCTTACTAGTAAAAACCTTTATTTTTGATATCAATAATTACATTGTTACTATAGTGCAAATGTCCATTCTTGATATCAACAATTCAGTTGCTACTAGTGAAAATGTTCATTTCTGATATCATAAATGGGATTGTTACTAGTAAGAATGCCATTTTAGATATCAGAAATTACTCTCCTAATTATTGATAACAGAAATACAGATATCAACAATTGACATATCAACTAGTGAAAATTCATTTCTTGATATCAGGAATTGGAATTTTTACTAGTAACCACGTCATTTTTGATATCAAAAATAAAGGATTTTACTAGTGAGAATTGTATTTCTGATATATGAAATGGGAATTTTAACTAAGAAATCAATTCTTGATATCAACAATTAAATTTGAATGGGAGTCTATGGTGACATTTAACTAGTGAAAATACAATTCTTGATATCAACAATTATAGTTTTTACTAGTTGAAATTCAATTGTTGATATCAATAATTAACCTTTTTAGTAGTGGAAATGTAATTCCTGATATCAAAAATTGCTGTTATTACTAGTGGAAATGTAATTCCTGATATCAACAATTGCCACTGTTACTAGTAAAAATCCAATTTCTGATATCAAGAATTATAATTTTAACTAGTGAAAATTGAATTGCTGATATCAAGAATTCATATCCTGCGAATGAATAAAAGTAAAAACGGCTTGCCATATCAAACACAAACAGTTGAGAACACGCAGGTTTTGTGTTTAGCTCTAACTATTTCAGATACTCGGTTTCTCTCGCCCTTGCTTTCTGTAAGCTATTATGATTTATTGTGTCGTGAGACTTGGGATTCTTAGGGAGTTACAGCAGCTTCTGTCTGTGATAGACACAATTTCTCTTTGTTCAAGAGTGACTCTGAGTACAAAAATATACCAGTTGTAATAGTGTTTACTCATATTTCATTGAATGAAAACACAAATATTTCCATTACAACTGTAACTTTGGTAAAAAATTGTTTCTGCACATGCTGAGAAAACTTGATGCAACCTGCTTCAGAACCTACGGGGAAAAAAATGTTGCATCAACTTAACAATTAAAGTTGGTCTGTGCTTTCATCAAACAGCCATCAGTCCTCTATATAACAATAATTTGCTTATGAATCCAAGTTCAGTAAGCTTGTAATTTAAAATCATAGAATTAACAGTACATAAAAAAGAAATCCCTTAGGGGACATTCACACAGAACGCATTTTTCCATTCTAATTCGCCACTTTTCCATTGTTTTTCTATGTAAACACGTGCTTGACGGACGTGCATGACTGTTACGCTCGCGTCTAGCGTCTTTTGCAGCGCCTTGCACAGGAGCCCCGCATTTTTAAGACGCTGTGTCAAGTTAAAAGAATTTACATTTTTACACACAGCGCTGCTCATCAATGTCAGTTCCAAAGCTGTGGACCAATCAGAAGAACTCAGAGGCAGGGCAAGCGATGCACGCTTCTGTTTACATTAGCAAGTTGGCATGACAACTGTTTATTTGACGGCAACATGGGCGGAGGAGATGCTCATAGTGGCTGTGTCCGGATACCCTGAATTATATAACATTTCTTCAAGCGATTATCACAAATTGTTCCTTAAAAAAGGAGCATGGAGAGAAATATATCTGTCAATTAATATATATATATATATATACTGAAAATACCCCTTATTGTCATTATTGTATCACGTCTCAAAAGCGTGTCTCGCGTTTTATGCTGCGCTTTCGTAAAAACCATTCCACAGTGCTGAATCTCGCGTTTTTAGACGCGATCTGTGTGAATGGCCCCTAAGTCCTCTGTGATTTAGCAGCTTGGTGGTTTAGACAGAATAAATTAGAAGAACAACACATTCAGTAGTACATTAACTGTGCAATCCATGCTGTTGTTTACATCTGAGTATCTCCAATATGGCCGTGCATCTGGGTAACTGACCAATTTCTTGTAAAAGTTGTACAGTGTTTCAAATCACATTGAAGATTCTTCCATTTTAATGAGCACATATACCTTCTATAGCAACTTTTCAGTTTGCAAGTTAGACAGACTAAGGGGCCATTCACACAGAACGCGTCTTTGCGTGAGATGCAGCGCTGTGGAATGGTTTTTAAAAAAGCGCAGCATAGAACGCAAGGGTCAACATGATGCAATAACAACAATAAGGGGCATTTTCAGTATATATATATATATATATATATATATTCAGAGACAGAGATATTTCTCTCCAAGCTCCCTTTTTAAGGAACAAGTTGTGTTCTTAATTCTGAATGTTGGGACTTATAATTCAGTTATTTTTGAGTTTTGCTGTATTGTCTGTTTGGTGCTGGCTGTGCATTATGACTCTCCATGTTTTTTCTGCCCACTTTTCTTCAGAAAAATCCTTCAGGTCCCACAAATTCTTTGGTTTTCTGGCATTTTTGTGTATCTGAACCCTTCCCAACAATAACTGTATGATTTTGAGATCCATCTTTTCACACTGAGGACAACTGAGGCACTCATATGCAACTATTACAGAAGGTTCAAACACTCACTGATGCTCCAGAAGAAAACATGATGCATTAAGAGCCGGGGGCTAAAAACCTTTTGAATTTGAAGATCAGGGTAAATTTAACTTATTTTGTCTTCTGGGAAACATGTAACAAATTTTCTGTATCTTCTGAAGGGCAGTACTAAATGGAAAAAAAAAAATAAAGATATTTAGGCAAAATAAGAAAAATGTACACCTCTCCATTCTGTTCAAAAGTTTTCACCCCCATCTGAAAAAAATTGATCTCAAAATCATACAGTCATTGTTGGAAAGAATTTGTGGGATCTGAAAGATTTTTCTATAGAACAGCAAGCAGTTTAACTGTTCAGGATCAGTAAACAAAAAAAAAAAAAAAAACATGGATCATTCAGATAACAACGCAGTATTAAGAATCAAGGGGATGTAAACTTTTGAACTTTTTGTCATTTTTAGAAATTCAATATTCAATATTAATTTCTCTTGTGGACTATATGTGATCATTTTTAATGTGAAATATCTTGTTCAGGTTGGTACTAATTCCTCTTATTTTGGTAAAATAATTAACATTTTAGAGATTCTAAAAGGGTGATGTAAACTTCTGACCTTAACTGTACAAGGAGTTACTTCAATATACATCCAAGGCCTTATATCAGCTACACATGCAATCAAGGTTTCTAAACCATTCTTGACATTGTATTTCAGAGGTAAATAGGTGATTTTTCATAAAAAAATTCAAGAATACTGTTTGTGTCCCAAAAAACTAAAATGGAATAATCTAAAAAGGTAAATGTGAGATCAGCCTAAAATGCGAAGAGAGTTGTTTTAGTTGACATACACCTTCATTCAAAGGACCTTTTTGGCTATGAAATTTCACTAATGTTACACCTTTTTATGGCAAAAGTAGCGAATACGCATGGACTATGTAAGAAATGGAACAGGGAATCTGTTTACTGTCAGTGACTCACGTTGATGCCATGTTGCATCCAGTGTAGACAGCATCATTGATTACAGAGGAAGATCTCTTGCCTAAAAAGTATTTCACATGCTGTTTACAGTCACATCTTATTCTTAACAGACTATGGTTCGGTAATGGAGCCGTTACCGTCGAGGACTTCACTGGCATTTCTACTGCAGCACAAACACATTCACACAGATGATTTATTGTGCGCATGACCTAAACTGACTCGTCACCCTGTGTGCCCGGTAAATCTCAATAGCTCGCAACCGCTGAGGAATCCTTTGACATTACAGAGCTCAGAGAGGAAGTCCTGTGAGGATAGAAGGTCTTGGTATTAGCAGCAGTACAATGTTCTTTCAATGACCCTTAACCAACTATGAGATAAACACATAAAAGTTTTATCGGAGAAGGTCTGCTATAAATTTCAAATGTGAAGCTGAGAGAAAACAACTCCAATTCACCAGTTTGTTCACTAAAAAAAAAACAGGTTCAAAAGAAAGATTTATTTCAGTGCTTTGTACTGTATCTAGTATGCATATAGTGCGTTCATGCAACTTTTTTGTATGTACAGAATAACTTCTCTTTGTGATGGATAAACCAGAACAAAAATAAAAACAAAATCATGTTTTTGGACTATAATTTAGTGAGATTATATGAAATTACCAACATGTCCTCCAATTTATACGACTGACGTAAGTCGTTTTCACAAATCCTCAAATACGTCTCTGTAGAGCGTATTCAACATTTGCTCCCTTATCAGTAACAGGTATTTAATTCAACCTTAGCATTATGTGTAGGTCAATTAGTAGCGCGTTGCACTGCGAAGTGGTATAATCATATGAACACAGGTTCGATACCAGAGAACGCATATGTTTTCATTGTATGTTTTTTTTTTTTTTGGAATATGCACTAGAAATCATGATTTTGCACTATTTCTGTAAGGGGTAGGTTTAGGGTGGTCATTTATACGAATTACACCTAGTAAAACACCTTTAAATTACCCTGAAATCAAAATAAAAACTCATACGTCATTCCATGACGTCAGATCCAACGCGACACTGTCATTATTTTTTACGACCGCTAGAGGGCGCTTAACTTTAAAACGTAAACATGGGTCGTATTTGGTCGATTCAAAAACGTACAACTGGGTCGTATTTTCTTTGAGGACAGTCTCCTAATATAGCTGGAGTAATAAATGATCTATTGCATCCGCCAGGTTTACTCACTAGGACAAAAAAAAAAAAAAAAAAAAAAAAACGAAAGACAAATTCTGAGTTTCCCATTCGTAATCACATGGTGGCATTCAACATATTAGGGCCATTCTACAAATTGGTCCAAAGTCAGAGTTGGAAACGTCTTTAAAAAAAAAAAAAATCTATGTATGCAAATTGTAAAATATCCAAGGTACACATTTCTAGTATTTGTGCAGTTAGGTCTCATATTGCTTTTTCAGAACTTTTTGGAACCTTTGTCCTCTCCCCAAATTTGTCACTACTGAAACACAGTAATAATAATTTAATTAGAAAGGTTATCTTGACCTATTAAGATTTTGCTTACATCTGCATTGTAAATATATATTTATGCTATTTTATTATCATTTTTTCAGAGGTGAATCAATAACAATTACATTTTTAACAATATTTTAAGTGTAATTTATGAGATTAAAACACTACTAAAACTTACTAAGTACAAAAAAATGCATAACTGTACTAAAATGTATTTCCTCCAAATATGAGGCCTATATCTTGCCTTTTGTCACAACCAAAACAATGAAGACATGTTTCAGTCGTGACAATTTTGGATACTTTTGAACCTAGTTGTACATGTAAAAAATCAATGTTATGGAATAACTCCCAAAAAAACATACTTAATTGTGGAAAAAACAGACTTTTCAGACTTTTGAACACATTTAACTCAAAATGATGAGACCTATACCCACTCACCACTAATTAGCTATGAGAGAGAGGCACAAAGAATATTTCATGTCATGATCATAAATGTAGGGGAGTAATTAAAATCAGTCTCAGCCAATGGACTAAAACATAGTTGCTAATTTACAAGAAAAAATGTTCATTTTCATAAGTTGAAATTCACGGGTTAGGGTTTGGGACAGCAACCTCCCAATTGAAAGTACCCAATAAATGATGATTTAAAATATATCAAGCTTACTAATATTGTAAATATCATTGTGGGTTTCAATAGATAATAGAATGATCTACGTAAACATCTAAGATTTGAATACTTAAATGTGTGATAAATGTGTTTTTCTGGTTGTGGGACATCATTTAATTCAGTTTTATTATTTTTATTCAAAAGTTGATTAAAAATGTAGAAAAACAAATAGTCATGTGACAAGTCAAAATGTATTACTGCATAAAATATGCAGTTTTACATGCCGTTTTTTAAAAAAACATTTCATATTGTGCAGTACAGTAATATTTCATTCTTTAATAACTTAAACTTGAATGACCTCTGTTGCCTATTCATCCCTCATAATGTAAGAAATTGGCTAATATGTCATACAGCAGGCAGGGGTTTGAGGTCAGATGAGTCTTTAGCTTCACACAGGATGTCTTGGATTAAGCTGGATCATTTTGTTTCTTTGACCCTGAAAGGTGAAAGAACATCCCGTCTCTGGCGAATAAGCGTCTTCTCAAACCCTGTCCTCAGTGCAATACATATCACCTTTTCAGACTACGCACTAATCCTGTGTTTACGACTTTGAGCTGAATGCTTGCATTCTACGGCGTATCCCTTACCTAATCTGAGTCACACACGCTGAAAGTGAATTACCCCCGAAATGTCCCGCGTCCTGTTTCAGATGAGCACCGCATGACCGCCGCAGTATTTTTGGACTGTTTGTACCCAAAACGCGGCTGATTAGCATCCAAGTTCACAAGCTATATTTAGAGACGAGCACACAGAAAAGGGAGTTTGAGTCAAAGATCGCGCACGGGTTGAGGGAAAGCAACTTCGTGACCCACCCCTCCTCTTTCAAAACCACATCTAACGTCCATTCAGAGAAAAGCGGCAGCGAAATTATTGGCGTGTGCGCAGCTGTTTCAACTGTATGTATCAAAATGATTTAAAACGCTTGACAGCACGGCTCGGCTTCCAACCAAAATTGTTTTTGTTCCCGCTATTGAAGTGTGCTTTAAAACTAGCGGAGGCCTGCCTCTAAATACGTCTGATTACTCCGAAGTTTCATGTGGCTGCAAAGCGATCGCTCCCAACGTTTGGATTTTTTAAAGCTATAGCTAGGAGGCTAGCTGTCAGTACAGAGATCGGGCATACAGTCACCGCTAACTCAAAGCTTAATGACTGTTTATCAGTGGTTTCGGCCTTACTGTTAATGAAAGGGTGGCCTACCACCTCAAGAGCCTTGTCATCTCCTCTTGGCCTCTGATAAAAGCACCCGACTCGCTGGGCTTTGATAATTTTACCCTAAAAAAGCTCAAATGTAGGACTTGGCAGTCAAAGAAGCTGCACAACAGACTTTGTCAGACCACTTGTTGTGCCTTAGGCTTGAAAGGCGTTTTAAGAGGCCAGATACTCGGCTGAATTAATGGTGCGTTTGGTGTCGAGCCTCTGAGGTGACCCACCGACTTACTGGAACTAGTTCTCCCTCCTTTCACATTTAATTAGCAATTAGCACATTGGGAATTGTTTGGAATTTTGATCTGCTGTACAGTTATGCAAAGCCCGATCCTGAAACGGTCAGTCGGTTGTAGACAGATGCATACGGTATGAACGTTCTCCCCTCCGTCTGAGTTCAGTACTACCCTTCTCAGAGTCAGATAAGGACACATCTGCTGAGTATTATCCCCCAGACTGCCGTGGGGCCCCTTTATACATCAACCCTTCACGTACTGCACACACACATACATGTACACATGCTCACACCCCCTCGTGGTTTTCTTCCACACTTCTAGTCTTTGTTTTCTCCATTTTTTTTTTTTCTGCTTCCTATGCATTGGTCTTTTTACCTCGTTTTTCGATTATCAGAGCATTTGCTAGTTCTACACTCATATGTCCTGCCTCCAGGCCTGGAGGCCTAGGATAGCCCTGGCCCACCCAGACATGAGTTCGACCCACCCTGACAATTTTTTTCCTCAGCTCTCCTACTCTGAATCCCCCCTTTCGGACTCTTTTTAATGAATCATGCTTACATTAAACTCAACAAATAAAAAATTGTGACCATAAATTTGCAAGTTAGCATTCCCAGTTTTATTAGTGTTAACTAAAACAATGAAACTATTCTAATGAAAATTAAAATGTTGCCATGTTATGTGAAATAAACTAAGTTAAAGGGACAGTTCACCCAAAAATGAAAATTACCCTATGATTAACTCACTCTCAAGCCATCTTAGGTGTATATGACTTTTTTCTATCAGTCGAATACAGTTGAAGTTATATTAAAAAATGCCCTGGCTCTTCCAAGCTTTATAATGGAAGTGAGTAAGTGTTGAGATTTTGAAGTCCAAAAAAATACTTCATACATCTCCAGGGGTTAATAAAGGCCTTCTGAAGTGAAGGGATTAGGGCTGTGAATCTGTTGGTAAACAATGAATCGATTCGATTCTCGATTAGGGTTTCAATTCAATTCAAGAATGATTTTTGCAAATTCAGAACGATTCGATTTGAGACGATTCACAATAAAATTCAATGTGATTCGATTAATAACGATTCGATTCTGCATACTAAGTGTATTCAAAGGAATATTTAAATGCTTTCCCTAAATTCTTTATATGCTTAGTCAGGGGGCAAATTACAAATTAATAACTTCTGCCTTTAAATAAAAACTTATAATAATAAATAAAACACTTTTGTCCATGTTAGTTTAATGATGCTATGGCATGACATAGCATATGTAGAAATCTACCCCAGTGAAAAGTAATATATTTAAAATACATTTATTTCAATCTAAGTCTAGTTTAAATCTATTAACATATTTACTAATACATCCCTTGAGACTTTGACATAAAAACTATAATTAAACTTAATTTGAATTTCTTAATATTAAGCCTAAAATGTGTTTTAATGTCACTATTGCTGAGGATTGTATTCTCTTTGAATAAAAAAAGGTCTTTAAATGCAAGATATTTAAAGAGTACCTGAAATATACTAGCAATAGTTCCACTTTAGCACAATCAAACATACTTAAGACTTCAGCACTATACTTCCAATTTAGCACACTTTATGCCACTTTAGTATAGGCTACTAAAAGTACAAACGCAAGGTATTTTTTATTGAGAACATAAATATGTAAATGTATACTTAGCATGAAATAAAGGCATTTCAAATACATTTAAGTATATTTATTTCGCTTCATTTTTTATTAGCCAATGTAAAAAAGGCTTTAATAGCAGGAAATTTGTGTCACACCTCTGCATGATGTGAGCTTCTTTATCTAATTTTCGTAAAATAAAATGCTACAGCATTAAAACTATTACTTTCTATCGGCGAATGATGATTTTAATGATGTAGTAACAAACAAAACTTACATGCATGTGACAGATAACGTTTAACTTTGCGCTCTTATTTTAAGGTTGTCATTAATGCTGCGGTTATTTGAACCATTTCCATGTACTTTTGTTTTAACGACATTAAGTTAAAACGTCACTCACGTTTACAATGGAATTGTGCATATGATTTTAGACACTTACATTGTTTTTGCTCCATCCAAATGCGCGGATTTCAACTGCTCAGGTAATGTTAATGGTATGACTGAGAGACACTGAATAACTACATAAAAGTAAAACTGCTTTAAAAGTTAAACTACTTCTAGCAGTACTGGCCACGGATACAAAGGAGAGATCACACGTTGGCTGCTCAAGCCTCAAAAAATGTGTCGGTGAGAGCGTGCACGCCATCCAGTGGCACACAGTGAATGAAGCGTGTGAAGGAGAGATGTGAGGAAATTCGTGCTTGTAGTACCGCTATAGAAATCGCGATTCATTAGATTCTTAGTGTTTTAAATCGATTAATAGCCAAAATCAACAATTCAAGTTTCAAGATCGTCAGGTTTTGTAATCGATGCATCAAGAAAACGAGTGAATCATTACACCCCTAGAAAGGATGCATTTGTGTAAGATACGTAACCTAACTGTTATTTGCATGTTCAAAAGGGAGTGTCGTTCCAGCAGATGACATAGTACGTAAATACGAAATGCTCGTCTCACTAAGAACAATTTTGTTTACAACAAAGGAATCATTTTTCTTTACAAATCCTCATTTTGTATCTCTAATTTGTGACCCGAGTCATGAATTAGAAGTACAAAGCTAAAGATTACAATTTCTTAACCCTGGAGCCGTGTGGAGTACTTTTTATGATGGATAGGTGCAGTTTTTTGGGCTTCAAAATATCAACACCCATCACTGCCATTATAAGGCTTGGAAGACCCAGGACATTTTAATATAACTCCGATTGTATTCGTCTGAAAGAGGAAAGTCATTTATACCTAGGATGGCTTGAGGTTGAGTAAATCATATAATTTTCTTTTCTTAGAGAACTATCCCTTTAAACTGACTAAAATTACTCAAACTAAATCTGAATTAAATAGAAACTAAATAAAACTTAAACTAAAACTGAAAACTGAAAAATAAAAGCTGCTTTAAAATATTCCTCAATACTATAATAGCACATAAATAATACTAAAATAACACAGGTATACACTAACAGGAAAAACAGACAGTCTTTCCGTTCCGAGAGTATAAACTTACACAGCTGATATCTGATACAAGTGCTTTGTGTTTATCTCCTGGATAATATATAACTAAACAAAGTGTGTACGCTTGTGATGGAGATGAAATTTTTTTACCACAGCAAAGCAGAGAAAGATCCGATTACGCCACCTTACAAAAAAAATTTAATATGAGATGGAAAATTAAACTTAAAAAACTTTTCTAATGAAAATGCAATTGTTGAATGTAGAAAATGAAACAAGTTAAAGGGACAGTTCACCCAAAAGTGGAAATTACGCCATGATTTACTCACCCTCAAGCCATCCTAGGTGTATATGACTTTCTTCTTTCAGTCGAATACAATCTAAATACAAAGCTCTTCCAAGCTTTATAATGGAAGTGAATGGGTGTTAAGATTTTGAAGCCCAAAAAAGTATATCCATCCATCATGAAAATCCTCCACAAGGCTCTGGGGAGTTAATAAAGGCCTTCTGAAGCAAATTAATGCATTTGTGTAAGAAAAATAACCATATTTACAACGAATCTCTAGCTTTCGCCAACTGTCATTCCGGCAAATGGCGTAGGAAATCTTTTTCATTTTTCTTTACAAATCCTCATTTTGTACTTATAACTTGTGACCGTGTTTTGCTCCGGTTTATGGTTTTTAAAGTTTTAAATATGGATATTTTTCTCACACAAACACATAGTTTTACTTCAGAAGGTCTTTATTAACCCCCCAGAGCCGAGTACTTTTTATTATAGGGAGAGGCACATTTTTTTGGGCTTTAAAATCTCAACACCCATTCACTGCCGTTATAAAAGCTTGAAAGAGCCAGGGCATTTTTTATATAACTTCAAGTGTATTCATCTGAAAGAAGAAACTAATATACACCTATGGCTTGAGGGTGAGTAAATCATGAGGTAATTTTAATTTTTAGGGGGAACTATCATTTTAAGCTGACTTGAATTACTCAACCTAAATCTGAATGAAAAAAAATTATCAAAAATAAATTCAAATGAAAACTGGAAAAAAAAAAAAAGCTGCTTCAAAGTATTCATAGATACTATAATAGCACATAGGAAAAACAGACTCTGAGTCTTTCCGTTAGAGAGTGTAAACTTACACAGCTGATATCTGATACGAGTGCTTTGTGTTTATCCGCTGGACAATACAAAGCTAAACAGAAAGATGATTTTGATTCTGTTTAGTTTAACAGCTGGGACCCTCTGCTCTCTGAGTGCTTTAAAACCTGCTGGATTCTGCAGGGTAAGTGTATACGCTTGTGATTCAGATGAAACTTTACCACAGCAAAGCAGAGGGATCCGATTATACCACCCTACAACAAAGACAACACTGGGAATGTGCACTTTAAAAAAGCCATTGTGCGTCTGCATGTTCTGGTATTGGACCTCTGTCATTCTCTCTGCCTAATGAGAGACCATGACTACATGTCTGGCATTCTTGTCAGTCAGCTACCTGGTTACCTATAAACACTTTATAAACCAGGTGTGTGTGTGTCTGTGAGGAGGAGGGGGCTTTAAAGACTTTAAAAGCTTGCTTTGTTACTGCATGTCGGCCTCATTGTTTCAATATTGTTCATTGTGCTTTGTCAAATGTTTTTAGCTAAACTTTTAAATCGGTTTGGGCCATTAGCCATCCTTTGGCATTTGTTTTACAAAGACAAATGATACCTCAAATCAAGCGGCTTGTTGAGGTGAGGTGTGCTTTTATCTTTTAAGTGATCAGATCACTCAGATGATAACAAAATACACTTAAAATAAAGCTGGGACCCAAGCAATGTCATTACCTAACCTCATATCATTACTTATTATTATTTTTTAAAACGTGTTTATGGCCATATTATAGTGTGTTTTCACAACTTGTCATCAATCGGCCATATTGAACGTCAACAAAGTCACTGAAACAAATGAAACTCTCAAATTTTGCTAACTATAGCTGCTGAAAATGGTTAATTATTGTCATATTTGGGGATGTACTAATCGGTCGGACCAGGGAAAATATCTGGAGTACTATCCCTGTTGAAAAAATCTGCATATGCTGGTTAGGTAGGTTTTAGACCTCAGGACCAAAATAAACCAGCTAAGGGACAGCATAAACCAGTTTAGGACCATCTTAAAACCCCATTTTAAACCAGCATCCGCAGCATCAAAACCTACCTAACCAGTAGATGCCAAAAGTTATAACAAATCAAGGAAAGTGCAAAAAAAAATTTGTCTGAGGAACAAAAGGCGTTTGTGGTTGGTCAAACTTAACCAGGATTTCCAGGGCAAGAATTCTGACAATGTTCGTGTTTGTTTCCAGTCAGGTAGGTGAAATATTAGGCTAATATCTTAATTAATACTGCTTGTACGTATCTTTACCACCTATTAGCTTTAATTTGTCAAAATATTGTGCCCTTTCCTGCTTACTAAGTCCATCTCTATATGATTTTGCAGCTTCCACAGGCTTTTCCCGCACAAATTAGCAGAACACTGTGTATATAGACTAATAGCTACATAAATAATAAACAAATACTCTAAACAACCAATTACAACCAACAACACAAACACCTTAACTGCATAGCAAATCTCTAAAAGCCCCCTTGCAACTAGGACTGAGTAAAAATGATCGATTATAAATAAGCTATGTGCTTTGTGATATGAAAAGTCCCAAATTCAAATTCTGTCCATTTTATTAAAGTAGGATATTCAAACCGTTTTGGCGCAGTTTAATGTGATTGACACAGTTCAAAAGAAGCGCTTTTAACACCAGTTTCAGCATGAAATAAACAAGAAGAGTACAACTTACCGAAATCCGTATCCCGTCTCATGTATCCCTCAATCAGTGACGTCAATATAACAGCTTGTACATTGGGTGACCGGTTGTCTGCTAGAAACATAACTTAATTTAGTTCCGTCGAGTTTTTATGACAGCCACCATTTAAATGTTTATATTTCAAAAACGAATTGGAATAGAAATATTTTTATGTAAGGGTGACTTTATTATTATAAAAGAGTTAAAGTGTAATTTAAGTGTTTGTATAGCTAAAAAATCAGTTGATTTTAACCTTTAATATTACAGTAATGTAGTTCCAACTGATTCTCATGTATTATTTACAGTTTAGTTCATTTTTTTCCTTGGGAAAATCTGGCATGTACTGTAGGCTACCTGATATTATATATAAAATAAGTAAGCGATTGTTTACGAATTAATTAATTCGAATCAGAATCGAATTGTGAAATTTGTGTCAAAACCCAGCCCTTCAAATTGCAACTTGCTAAAACCCTTTTTAACACCCTATCAACTTCATAAAAATCACTTTATCAACTTATAAAATCCACTCTGTAAGCCCTTAGCAAATAGTGACACCCTAGCAACATGGCAGTGAGTTTTGTACAAGTGAATATCAAATACATTTTCCTCCTACAGTGCAAACATGTAGTATCTCCCTAACTTGACTAGCAATACTGAATAAGGTAAACGAATGAAAGTGAAGTAATTATTTTTATTTGATTATACTAACACAATATACATAAGCCAAGCAAGTTAACAAGAGTTATCTTGTTATCAGTCTGAAGTGCATCAGTTTTACTTCTGTCCACAGTTGCTTTAATATGTCTGAACCTGCGCATCACTAATCTGAAACAGTGAATGGCACACAGACAAGTTTAATAAGGCTATTTGAGTTAAAGGGGGGTATCCGAGGACACCATCCCCAGTGAGAGCGCTCACAATCTGGGCCGGTGAAAGCAAGGACACTGCCTTCTCATGCGGCACTTTTTGCCAGGCGGCATGTTCCAATCTCATTAAATACTAAATACAATCAGGGTAAAATCCCAAGTGCTAGCAGGTTAAGGTCTCAAGTGTGTATATCTACCTGAGTCCCTCCAAATCCCACACAAATTGACCCTGTACACACACACACACACACACAGCGTAAGGAGATCCTTTTGTCTGCTGCTGGCCCGTCACTGAGCTCCTGCTGTAGGAATGTCTGTGGAGAACTTCATTGATGAGGTACAACCTCATGTCATTCTTTCCTTCTCCACATTCTGAAAGACTTTCCATATGTTGCAGGCCTCTAGAGTCCAGTCTACGTGCCACAAATCCAGACTCTCCCGTCGAGCACCTGACTATGGAAACAAAAGCCAAGACATAGTAAAATACAACTAGAGGACGGATGTTTAGGTAAAAACCCACCATTATGAAACCACCATTTCTGGGGTCTGCTAGATTTTTGATGCTTTTAAAAATGCTAATCTAGGCTGCATTACATAAACCAAAAATCCAGTAATACTGTCAAGTTATTTTACTTTGAATTTAATGCATACTTGCTGAATAAAAGCATTGATTACTTTCAAAAAGCAAAGAAGGTAAATGCATTCAACAGTTTGAAAATCTGTGTAACTTTAAGTTTTAATGTGTGTACAACTGTTCAGAAATGTGCTAGATAACCATGTGCTGATTAGCATCTTTGAGCTAGGTTCAAAAGTATATAAAATTGTCGCTACTGAAACAGTGGGTGGAGTTTCGGGAGTTACATTATTGTTTTTTGGGTGTTATTCCATAAAATGTAGTTTTTATGTGTGTACAACTGTTCAGAAAAGTGCTAGCTAACCTTGTGCTGATTAGCATCTTTGAGCTAGGTTCAGAAGTATATATAATTGTCACTAACGAAACAGTTGGTGGAGTTTCGGTAGTAACATTGTTTTTTGGGTGTTATTCCATATAATGTAGTTTTTATGTGTGTACAACTGTTCAGAAAAGTGCTAGCTAACCTTGTGCTGATTAGCATCTTTAAGCTAGGTTTAAAAACATCTAAAATTGCCACTGCCAAAACAGTGGGTGGAGTTTCGGTGGTGACATTATAGTTTCTTGGGTGTTATTCCATAAAATGTAGTTTTTATGTGTGTACAACTATTTAGAAAAGTGCTAGCTAACCTTGTGCTGATTAGCATCTTTGAGCTAGGTTCAAAAGTATATAAAATTTTTACTACCGAAACCGTTGGTGGAGTTTCGGTAGTAACATTGTTTTTTGGGTGTTATTCCATATAATGTAGTTTTTATGTGTGTACAACTGTTCAGAAAAGTGCTAGCTAACCTTGTGCTGATTAGCATCTTTGAGCTAGGTTCAAAAGTATATAAAATAGTTACTACCAAAACCGTTGGTGGAGTTTCGGTAGTAACATTATATTTTCGGTGTTTTTTCATATAATGTAGTTTTTATGTGTGTACAACTGTTCAGAAAAGTGCTAGCTAACCTTGTGCTGATTAGCATCTTTAAGCTAGGTTTAAAAACATCTAAAATTGCCACTGCCAAAACAGTGGGTGGAGTTTCGGTGGTGACATTATAGTTTCTTGGGTGTTATTCCATAAAATGTAGTTTTTATGTGTGTACAACTATTTAGAAAAGTGCTAGCTAACCTTGTGCTGATTAGCATCTTTGAGCTAGGTTCAAAAGTATATAACATTTTTACTACCGAAACCGTTGGTGGAGTTTCGGTAGTAACATTGTTTTTTGGGTGTTATTCCATATAATGTAGTTTTTATGTGTGTACAACTGTTCAGAAAAGTGCTAGCTAACCTTGTGCTGATTAGCATCTTTGAGCTAGGTTCAAAAGTATATAAAATAGTTACTACCAAAACCGTTGGTGGAGTTTCGGTAGTAACATTACATTTTCGGTGTTTTTTCATATAATGTAGTTTTTATGTGTGTACAACTGTTCAGAAAAGTGCTAGCTAACCTTGTGCTGATTAGCATCTTTAAGCTAGGTTTAAAAACATCTAAAATTGCCACTGCCAAAACAGTGGGTGGAGTTTCAGTAGTGACATTATTGTTTTTTGGGTGTTATTCCATAAAATGTAGTTTTTATGTGTGTACAACTGTTCAGAAAAGTGCTAGCTAACCACATGCTGATTAGCATCCTTGAGCTGGGTTCAAAAGTATCTAATATTGGCGCTACCGAAATTGTCATGACCAAAACATTTGGTGAAGTTCAAAAAGAAAAAGAAATCAACTGTGGGCTGCAGATCATTTTCTTACTTAGCGGCAAAACTATGGAACAATCTACCTAATTCCGTTCAGGAAGCAGACACACTGGCTTACACATAACACATTTAAACATTCCTAAAATACAAATCCGTTAAAGGATTGTTAGGCTGCGTTAATTAGGTCAACGGGAACCGGGAACACTTCCCATAACACCTGATGCACTCGTTGCATCATAAGGAGAATGGAATCTACGTTAATATTAGTCTGTCTCCTGCTTATTCCGAGGTCAGATCCAGTCTGTATCCTGATCAGATGGTCGCTGCAGTTCCCTGATCCAGTTCGTATCCAAATGGTGGGTCAGCACATATAGACCACCTCTACAGGTCTGTATGGGAGTATAAACTGCTTGTTTGTTGGTCAGAAAAGAACTGACCCCCCGACTGAGCCTGGTTTCTCCCAAGGTTTTTTTTCTCCATCTGTGTCACAGATGGAGTTTTGGTCCCTTGCCACTGTCGCCTATGGCTTGCTCAGTTGGGGACAATTAAATTGAGGACAATTAATTTGTTATTAATTTGGAATTATTGATTAATTTCCTCCAAATTGTTTACGGTTTCTTTTTTTGCATTATTGATATATTACCTTCCTATTTGATGCTGTAAAGTTGCTTTGACACAACTTCTATTGTAAAAAGTGCTATATAAATAAAACTGACTTGACTTGAAGTTTGGAGTGTCATCCCATTATATTTCATTTTTATGCGTGTACAACTCTTCAAAACTGTGCCAGCTAACCGTGTGGTGGATTAGCATCTTTAAGCTAGGCCAAAAGGGAACACAATCCTTTAATAAATAAACAAAAATTTAGTACAGTTATGCAATTTTTTTGTATTGTAGTATGCTTTTGTAGTGTTTTAGTATGAGAGTTAAAATTCTGTAATGTGATGTGGTCTCTACTGAAAATGTGCAGTCATTACTGAAACATGGTGAAAAATAAAGTATACTGAATTATCAGCTAAACTAAGCTTTTTAGTTCACTGTATATTCAAACTAATGAAGCCTTAACTTTGAAATCAGCATGATCAACTTTTTGCCTTTTACAAAGAAAAATTGGATTCAAAATACAACAAATCTCATAAATCACACTTTAAATATTGTTAAAATTGTAATTGTTATTACTTACCTCTATTTTTAATGGCAAAAAATATAAGGTAGATGCAAGCAAAATCTTAATAGGTCAATATTAACCTTTCTTATTAAATTATATTACTGTTTTTTTTTTGGTTGTGACAAATTTAGAGAGAGGACAAATGTTCCAAAACTTTCTGAAAATACAATGTGAGAATCAACTGCACAATTAAAATATATACATCTTAACAACAGCCCTGTTTACAATATAGCCTCTTGTGTTGCATGCATTGTATCATAACGAGCACAGGAAAGTTCAGAAAAGATAAGCGCTTCTACTTTATTACACGTCAAAGTTCCAGAAGATACCATTCTTCTAAATAGGGGGAGCGGGGAGGGGTTTTACACAGCCCTCTCCTTACTGCTGGTCATTTCATTCGTCGAAAACAAACATATTTGTTTACATGTGCATACATCCATTCATCTGTACATACACTCATATTGTTTACATGTTTCAATTCATTCATTCGTTCAAGAGGACCAATTATCTGCTTGCTTTAAGCATCCATAAAACCAAAACATCCCTGGTCACTCCAATATCCACCAATCAACATTATACATTATTTACAAAGGAGAACAAGTTTGGTTGAGATGTTGAAGGTTTGGCCACATAATGGTGGGAAGAGTGATGCCCCACACCCTGTATCGCAACACAACCGCAGGGTGCTAAAACGACAACTGCAACCTATTGAATGACAGGCAACCTTTAGAACGGCCTATCAGGTTACAGGAACACCACTGTCACAGCCAATCAGAGTTTAGGGAAACGTGAGTGTAACAGGTTTCCAAAAGCGATTCCATCCGGAGTCGGTTGAGGGGGGGAAAGGGAAAGCCCTGATGTGCGTGTTACATTAATAAGCATCTTTTAAAAAACGTAAGGATTTAACTCTATAGAGTACCATTCTCTCAAAAAGGTTGGATTACATATTTTACTATAAAAGCAAATATTCCCCACAAAACAATTGAACTTAAGAACGGTGGACGCTTTTGAAAAATATGCGTCGAGATTCTAAAGGCAAAAAAAAAAAAAATTATACTGAAACACCAACCAAGAAATGTTAAATAAATGTTTAACTCTTAAAAGAGAACCAAGAACATTTCTATATATTCAATAATTTACAGATTGTTCATTGTTTGTTTCATTTCAGCAGCAAACATGAGACATTGAATTTTTTTTTTCTTTTTCAAACCTGTTGCCGTGAGCTTACCATCGCTCCAGCAAGAGTTATTTTAAGCAAAAATAAACCATATGAAATAAAAGATACAACTGTAATGAAATAAAACAGCCTAAAAAAAGTTGCGAGCAACTTTGACTGGCTTCCAAGGCTTAACAGCAGGATGCTCGAAAAGGAAAAAAACAAAACAAAACGAAACAAACAAACAAAAACAGTACCGCTGCCTGTAAAATCGACTCGCGCTACAAGGTTTAGACATTTACGTATCATACTGAACTGTTACGGCACATCCTTGTGCGAATTCTTGTTCAGTTTGACCAACTACTGGTGATACAGTCTGATCAGAAACTTTCGTTTGGTCATGGGATTTACACACCCATGAATGAGCTTGAATAAGCTCTTTATTGAGCCCAACCAGGGCTGTAAGGCCTCTACTCATTTGTGACGATAATAATAACCCAAAAAAAATGTCCACCCCTCATCATTCACAAAATCTCAACTGTATTGTTCATCAGGTAATTAGATAATAATAATAATTAAAAAAAAAAAAAAAAAAGTACAGTAACCAAACCTGTGTATATATCATTTGAGAAAAAAAAAACCAAAATTAATAAAATTAATTTTTGGATGGGTTCTAAAGATATTTTAAAAATCTAAAAAAAAAAAAAAAAAAAAAAAAAAATAGTACCAAAAAAAAAAGATAAAATTATTAAAATAAAATAAAAAATATGGGGTGGAGTTCTGTTTGGATGCCAATATAAACTCCACCAGATATAGGCTTATTATTACAATTACACGGGATGTAATGTGACCGAGTGTGAAATGAAACACGGGTTTGACAGACATCACAGTGTGTGTTTGGCAGCATGAGGTCAGTCATGGCTCACAGTGCTGAAACACAGTGTGTGTGTAAACTCTTTTGTAAAATCCTGAGGTGAAGTCGGGTTGTTCATACTTGGGTGTGTGAAAGTGTCCAATCGAGAGCTGTATCGCAATGTATGTAATCCCATATGTAATGGAAATGTCTAGCAGTACCTGTACAATCAACACTGTTGGGGACTGTCGTACAAACCCAACGCAATATGGCTGCTTCATAAAGCATCCCTGTACCAAAAATATCGTCATACGTCTATTACATAAATATTATTAACGTAAAATTGCTTGAGAGGCTACAACTACTACTGCAGTACCTCCAAAGGTGCCGTTTTACCACATTTGATGGTGGTGTACCGAGTCTGTAACAGTTGGACAGTAACGTCTGGTAATGTCTGAAGAGGTGCGCACAGTGAAAGTCCGGTTGCGGGAGATTTATGGTTAGTGGAATCCAGCATTTGTGAGGTCCGGATATGCGATGCTACGAGGTCTGTTTTGTCCATATGCTTTCGGTAGCGTCCGGGTGATAATGTGGTTCTGGAAAATGAGGTTAGTGAGTTTACTGAGGTCCAGTTTTCTGAGGTCCGGCTTGTGGCGAAAGGGGGAGAGATTTTGAGTTTCGGCGCTTGAAGAAGCAGCGGCTTTCTACTCTTCATTCTGGTGGAAAAAAAAAGGAGAAACGGACATTAGTTAGATGATCAAACAGACAACACAAAATAAAACCTAACAGCTCTATTTAGAGTAGAAACACACGGTTAATCTGCTTTTTTTAGGAACACGCTCGTCTATAGCGCCCTCTCGTACGCGAAAACAAACAAATCCTCCCTTTCTTCGTTTATTTCAAAACACCACTCTTTTTTGGATCCTTCCATCAGCCTGAGGAGTAACTGACCTTGCCAACGGTTGATAAACAAGCATCACTGTTTCCCTGGAAACCTTCGACACAGATTTGAACAGCCTGAGAGGAGCCAAAAGCTTTATGACATCATCGCTCGGCAGAAACACACACACACACACACACACACACACAGAGAGAGAGAGAGAGAGATGCAGACAATCTGCTCTCTTTCTGTTTGCCCTTTCTTTATACATTCACAAGCATTTGTGAGCCTCATCCGAAAGTGGCGTTTCTGACTCCTGCCCCGTTCAATCGTTCGTCTAATCCACTCAGACGCACACAAACAACTACGAGATGTTTTCATTATATAACACTCTCGCTGACTGTGATTAAAAGATCAGAACGTAGACAGTCAGCATTAGCACGCACACACACCTGTTCACCATCAATTCTGAGAAAAAAAAAAGAAAGAAAACGTCATTCATGTGCTGTAATTCTGGGCTTATGATTGGTCATGACTTCAGGCATGGGGTTTAAAGTCAACAAGACTGTGAAACTGGATTTTTGATAAAAACAAACAAAAAAAAAAACAAAAGAGACACATTTACTGTTGCTAAGTGAAATTTTGCAAGCGTAAAACGGTCATTCCAATAGGAAATTCTAAAGAAATTCAGTGAAAAAGTTTTCCATTCAGATTTTACTGATGTTGCTTAGTTTAAAAGTGACTTGTTCTTCATACATTACTACAATAGTCCGTATAGCCAGTGTTGCCAAGTCTGTGTTTTTTTTCCGCCGAATTGGGCTACTTTAACTGTTGCCGTGGGTTGTTTTTGATGTCCGCTGGTTGAATCAACCCCAATAATGTGATTTTTAGCCCTTGGAATGTGAATTTTAACTAGGGGAATCCTGCCAAAAAATGTGTTTTTTACCAGGGGACATGATTGGAAACACGACTGGGCTAGTTTTGAATAGCAATTGGGCGGGTTTTGTTGTGAAAACCTAGTAACCCTGGGGATAGTTGAACCAAAAATGAAAATTCTGTCATTAATTACTCACCCTCATGTCATTTCAAACCTGTAAGACCTGCATTTGTCTTTGAAACACAAATGAAGATATCTTCACTAATTCTGACCCTGCAATAACACAACTGACATGTTCCAAGCCCAGAAAGGCAGTACAGACATTGTTAAAATAGTAACTGTACTGTAAATTTATGAAGCTATGAGCATACTTTTTGTGCACATAGGAAACAAAAATAACGACTTTATTCAATTTCTTTTCTTCCTTGTCAGTGTTCGACGCGTGTTCACAAGAGTACCATGACGTACGTGTGTAATGCGTGTTGGCTAAAATCGTTATAATATTTATTTATTTATTTTTTTAACAAATTATTCTCATAGCCTGTGTTGGGAGAAGTTTCTTTTAAAAGTAATGGATTACAATATTTTGTTACTCCCGAAAAAAGTAACTAATTACTTTTTATGTAAAGTAATGCGTTCCGTTACTTTTGCAATACTTTTTAAATATTTTTAATATAAAAAGTTATATTTTTGGTAAACGTAAAAGAACAACAAATGTTAGTTTCATTTTGCTTAGTATGACTGAATTGGATTATCGAAGGTCAGCAGCACAAACATTTGTATTATTTAACATATTTCATTTATTGCAGGTTTACATCTTATTCTGAGTTGCATTTCACAGTTTTTATTCATTTTGAGGAATTAATGCATGTTCACATTATTCTAGAACTAAAGTAACATCTTACTCCTGATTGATTTCTCTCAACATAAGGACAAGACAGCTTTCAATCAATAAATGCATTACTGCTCATAGCTTCATAGTTCAATTACAGTTGAACCACTGATGTCACCATTTTAATGATGTCTTTACTACCTTTCTGTGCCTTCAACGTAGTAGTTGAGTTGTGGTCTATGCAGAAAGCTCTCGGATTTCATCAAAAATATCTTAATTTGTGATATGAAGATGAACGAAGGTCTTACAGGTTTGGAACGACATGAGGATGAGTAAATAGTTTTTTGGTGAACTATACCTTTAACAATAGATAATTGATGCTGAAATTTCACCTAATTTATTAACATAACTGTTTTTGTGAACCAAATCAAATGAGTGATTCAAAAGATTGATCAAAAAAGAGCCACACAAGCTGTAAAAACTACTTTGATGGTGCTTTTGCATCTTGAATGCTCCACTCCCTCATCTTTTTATTTATATATCACAGAAGAAAGAGAGCAAAAAAGTAAATGAGGTCAGTGCTGACGTTCACTTTTACTAAGTGTTTGTATCTGTGTACAGTATTTCTGGACAAACCACTGCCCTTTTTCCATCCATCTGACATTATTCTGACACCAGCTCTGCCCTGGAATACACAACCTCGCCTGTATCGAAGTGAGCTTATTTGTTTAGACTGGTCTGATTTTATTCCCGAACCTTTTACCTGAAGCTGTCGCTGCTTTGGACGCAGTCGTCATGACGTCACACATGAAAGCGAACTAACCATTACAACACGGAACGTCTGAGCTGGTTTGTTATTTACATTCAAAACAAATACAGATTCAATTCCTCACTTAACCTCTGAAACCAATCCTGGGATACTTTTCCATTACTTACTTTAATTGCACACAGAGAGCATGACAGTAGGCCCTGTGATGGAGCTGACGAGAAGTAGGCCCCAGCATGGAGCTCACCCGGTTTAAATCTACGGGAAGGACTGGGCCTGAGCTCAGAGCTGAAGAGGCAGTGGCTTGAGACAAACCTCAGCTATAAATACAGCGCTGTGCAGCAGCGGAGCAGAGAGCCGCAGGTCTAATAGCGCAGCGCTGAGAACATGAAAGCCCCCTCACATCTCAGCAGCAACCCCGACGTCAAGCGCTTTTATAGTGCGGCCATTTTTAGGGCCTCTTTCCTCTTTACTTAGAAAACCAGAGAGATGGAGAAAATTGCAGAGGGTGAAATTATAAGCTGCCGGACTGTGCAAACACGTAGCGTGGGAATAAAAAAAAAAGGACACTCAAAAATGACGCTCCCAGAAGTCACAGCATCCCGGAATGAGGGGGAGGAGCTACTGGTAGGATTCAACATTTCCAGAATTCAGATTCTAAAATTCTTTTCCCTGGACCACAAAAGTAGCATGGGTATCAAAACTTACATTTTTGATTGGTAATATGCATAGCTATGAACTCCATTTGGACAACTTTAAAGGCGATTTTCTTAATATTTGGATTTTTTTCCACCCTAGTTGTATATTGTCCTATCCTAACAAATCCTCCACTCAATTTCCTCAAATTTACCCTTATGACTGGTTTTGTGGTCCATAAGGGTAATTTTCACAAAATTGTACATAAAGACCCCACATTTGAGACCCTGGACTACAAAACCAGTCAAAAGGGTAAATTTTCTGAAATTGAGATTTATATTTCACCTGAAAGCTGAATAAATAAGCTTTCCATTGATGTATGGTATAATAACAATAATAATAATAATAATAATAATAATAATAATATTAGGATAGAATAATTGGCCGAGATCTGGAATCTGAGGGTGCAAAAAAAAAAAATAAAAAAATAATAATAATAAAATTCAAAACATTGAGAAAACTACCTTTAAAATTGTCCAAATGAAGTTCTTAGCAATGCATATTACTAAACAAAAATGACGTTTTGATATATTAATAGTAGGAAATTTACAAAATATCTTTACGGAACATGATCTTTACTTAATATTGTAATGATTTTTGTCATAAAAGAAAAATCAATAATTTTGACCCATACAATGTATTTTGGGCTATTGCTACAAATATACCCCAGGTCACATTTTATGTCCTACGTACCATGACTTGCCCAGGCATATGAAAATCACAGAATAGAAATTACTCATGTATTCTAAATACTTTTTAGATTACTTTTATCTAACATGTTTTTAAACTTACCATTAAATATACCATATTAATCTAAAAAGGCAAAAATACATTAAACCAGGGTTTCCCCAAATTGGGCTTAATATAAGAACTGCAGTGAGTGAGTGAGTGAATGATTTACTGCTATCGTGTGAATATGTAATTATGTAATCCATAAAAAAGTAACTAATCTGATTATGTGCATTATAAAATATAATCCAATTATGAGTACTTGATTTTTGGAAACTGATGTAATCCAGATTACATGCAATCAGTTAATATCCAGCTCATACTATACTTTTTTTTTTGTTTTAATACTTTTATTCAACAAGGACACATTCAAATGACCAAAAGTGACTTTAAAGACATAATATTACAAAAGATGTCTGACAAATAAATGCTGAAAACTGGAATAAATTACATTTTAAGGCAAGACACTGCACCTGTCCATTTTGAGATTTTTGGCTTTTCATGAAGCATTTTTTTCAGACTAATGAAAACAAAACATCCAAAATACACCTTCAAGTGTTTCTTTTATAGCACTTTATCTATTTCTGCCTGAAGATTTCTATTATGTAACATATCTTTAAAGGCTGTTTTCTCAAAATGAGATTTTTCTCCTGTACTAAGCCAAAAATCTCCACTTCAGTAACACTTACATACTCCAAACTTTACCGTTTTTATCTATATTCTGAAGGTTTTTACATGTTCATATATAATCTGCCTGGGCTTATACATTTTATTTCTCAAAAAAAAAAAAAAAAAAATAAATAAAAAAATAATTTACTACAGTGTTTTTATGGAGTAATAAAAAGAAATATCAAAATTCCCCCCTGTAAAGTCTAATATTGTCAAAAAGAATTTTGAACCTGGCTTTATCCAATGTTTTTGTTCTAGAAATGTATGCAAAGTAGCGCATATTTAATGAAATAACACTTCGCATATTTCAACATAGCATTTCAGAAAACATGTAATACAAAAAAAATTTAGTAATAAATGTAATCAATCAACTGTTTAAGTATGATATCTATTAGTTATGTTTTTACCCTATTCACCTGGGGTGTCTCGCCTTAAAATATATTAATAATATTTCACAATATTACTGTTTTTACCGTGTTTTTGATCAAACAAATGCAAACTTATAAACTTATAATGTTAGAATAAGAGACTGACCCCAAACTTTTGAACAGCAGTGTATTTCTATACTAAATAAAAAGTTATATTAATAAATTGTTTTTCCAGACCTGGAAAACACCTATTAAAAAAGGTAAAAGTGTGTAATTTCTGCACCCCACAAGTGTCACAAAACTGAATTACAAAAATGACGACTGTTTCCAAACAGGTAGTCCCACACCAAAGCTCACACCACTGGTCCAACTGGGTTAGTAAAACATACCACAACTCCATTTGGTGCTGCTATTGACACAGATCTCTCACACCTAACCTTCAACATCCCTTTACACTTCAAGGTTTTCCATGATCGTGACTGTGGGAACCCTGTGGGGTATTCAGGTCTCTTTACAGCACTGATAATAATATCAACAGCTTGACTTTCCCAAAGCTGGGACGT
This sequence comes from Cirrhinus molitorella, assembly GCA_033026305.1. NCBI lineage: Eukaryota > Metazoa > Chordata > Actinopteri > Cypriniformes > Cyprinidae > Cirrhinus > Cirrhinus molitorella. The sequence continues at coordinate 4,909,219 of CM065134.1, read as the reverse complement.
GTGCCTCTTCCATGCCTCCAACATATTACATGCATCACATGCATGTGTTAAAATAGGCACATGTAATAGAAGCCAGCATTACAGCGTACTGTAACGTCACACGCACTCCCACACTACAGTATGTTATCTGCACACTCATACAGCGTCTGCAGAGGTGGGATTTGGAGCTTTACTCTGCAGAGAACCTTATAAGGCCGCGAGTGAGGGGTGGTGCTCATCTACCATCAGCTCAATGAACTAACGTCATTCAGCCGTGTAACACACACACACACACAGGCGTGCTGTGCCAGGACCCGGGAGAGTGGGGACATTTTTAGCCCTGTGAAACTTCCACACACATCCATCCCCACGCGCTGCGAGGGATACGGTTACAGATGTGTGCCGCAGTGTGCGCTGTGATTCGGCACGACTGACGTCAGTACACAGGTCGTATTCGCTGAGAGAGAACATTCAACGCTGATGCCAACACACACACAAACACACCACAGGCTCATGATGAATTCAATCCCAGACTTCTGAAGTGAGAAGTGCTTACTTAAAAGGACAGATCAGCCGAAATGCTAATCGTCATTATTTACTCACGCTCTTGTTGTTCCAAAACCCATGAGATGTTAGTTAATCTTGAAAACTGGAAGAAAGACTGGAATCCAGTCTTTAAAATGTAATTTACTGTACAGTGCGGAATGTCACCGAATTTGCTCAGTTTTGGATGAATGAATCAAAAGTAGGCAAGTACACTTAAATCGAATATTAGACTGCAAAAACACAATGTATGTTGCGTGTGAATGAATGGCGCAGACATGCGGTTTTGTTTACTGCACAACACACTGTGGTGTTTTCAGCCTCTGCCGCCTCAATATATGAGTAGATGAACACAACCTCTAGAACTGCTCTAAGAGACACTTCATGAGCATTTTACCATTTCTTTTAAGAAAAACTCTTATACAAACAAAAACTTAGAATGTCTTCAAAGCAACCTGTCAAAACAAAAGTTGTTTAACTTGAAGAAACTGTGACAGAAATATATTACTTAAATGTAATGATAGTACTACTGATAAAATGATTCAAACATGTTTTAAGGATACTTAGCTAAAATTATTTACCAGAAAAAAAGTATTTTTTATAAAATCAACTATTTAGAGATGCTTTTGATTTTTGATTAAAATTTTATGAAACCATTAAAATGTAATCCAAAAAATTAAATGGAAAACACAGAATTTGGCAAAAAAAAAATAAAACTAAATTTGAGGGGAGGATCATAGGGCCTTAAAAAATTATTTTTTGTTCAACTTTTAATAAATTGCTGTTAAATTATGTAAGTTTTATGATTTCAATTAACTAGACATGCTTTTCGATAAATAAAATTGAATTTAATTGAATTTAATAAATAAATTTAATAAATAAAACTGAATTAATTTAACTGAGATCTGCCCATATCAAACAGTAATTTCATTTCCATTAACGACGACAGAAAGTTCAGGATGCAATATATAACTTTTTTAAATATAATCCAACAACTGATTTACGGTTAAAAATTAAAGGCCATGAACAGACACTTTAAACGGAAAGCATCACCATTCAAATCAGCACCAAGAGTCAAAACTAGTCCACAGTGAAGTAGACGTTGACAACCTCTTTAAATTGTTCTTGACTGCTTTCATGCAATTCAATAAGGTAGAACACTGTTTTGATACTTATATCAGTGAAGGCTTTTTTTTTATACATAGGGCTTTTGGGTATAAAGTTAAATGTCACCCATGCAAATCTACTCATCACAAAGAAATCATCACTTCTCAAGACTGGATGAAACAGTTGATTCATGTTGATTTACGATGCCTTTACAACCATCTTCTGAGTTTTGTTTACCTGGCCTTTCAATAGAGGGAAAGAAACCTTTCAGGTTTCATTTGCGTTTCAACGGTAAGATTAACCAAAGTCGTATGGGTTAAGATCAAAATGATGATGAGTAAATGACTACATTTTAATTTTTGAGTCAACTATGTCTTTGACACAATCAAACCACACTGAGAAACCTCCACTCATACAGTCACCAAACGATGACTAGGAACTTCCCGACTACCTCACAATTGGAGAACTTCACGTTCTCACAGAACTGGGGGAGAAACCACACGCAAGACCACATCAGAGGTTTCCACAACACACCCTGAAGTAACACACCAATGCAGAATTCAGATGCAGTTCGACTATTGGAGGAAAAACTGATAAGAAATCAGGTTGAAAGCATCCCGAAACAAAACGTGGATTAAATGTTGGTGTTTGCGACAAGCGAACACAATGGTGTGGCCCGTTTTGAGGGCCAGAGAAAAACAAAGCGGCTGTATCAGCTCTGTGTGTGTGTGATGTGGAAGAGACAGTGTGTGCCAAATACCATTCCCTTTAGCAAAGGAAAAACTTCCATCTCCCACACACACACCAGATGTTTTGCCTACTTCAGCAAGTTGAGACACACACACACACACACACACACACACACACACACACTCGGTTTTCTCCTCCCCTCTCCGCTCCACTCATCCTAGGAGCTGTAAACTACAAGACTCAAAGCAGATTTTCCCTCTGCCCAAGATGGCCGTCGACCGCTGGCCTCTCTTGATACGGACGTGAGGTGAAAGTGACTGCTGCTGTTCGTCGTCTCTGACTCCTCGCGTTCCCCCGGACGTGAGAAACGGCGGATCTTCAAAGAACTTATCAGAGGAGGCTTATGGAGACCCACTTCACACGGCTCACAAAGGCTCTCTTGTGTTCGGTCACACTTTGAACACAGTTACATGTCTTGATAAAAAGACGTTTTGAGGGGGAGAAAGGATATGACTTGTGACCTTCACAAAAACCAACGGTAAAATAAAGTATTTTAAAGAATAGCAATGTTTTACCACGACACCGTGTCCAAAAAACATGGGAATACTATAGAACTTGCACATTTAAGTATCATTCAAATAACCATGGTATTTGAATCCAGCATAGTTAAATTAAGTTCATAAGGGTCAATTTTGGACAATATTTGGCCGAGATACAACTATTGAGAAAAATCACCTTTAAACTTGTCCAAATGAATTTCTTAGTAATGCATATTACTAATCATAAATTAAGTTTTGATATATTTACTGTAGGATATGTACAATATATCTTCATGGAGCATGATCTTTACTTAACATCCTACTTCTTTTATGCATAAAGAAAAATCAGTAATTTTGCCCCATACAATGTATTTTTGGCCATTGCTACAAATATACTTGTGCTACTTAAGACTGGTTTTGTGGTCCAGAGTCACATATATCAAAAAGTAAAATGCAATTACTATCACAATTTTTGGATTTTCATGTTTTTGAACATGGTAATACAATGTTTTTAGACATTACCATGATAAAATACTATGGGAAGACTTTAAAAGTTGTTGATGTTTCTAAACACTGAAAGACTCGAGACTTACAAAACGTACCATGGTAATACCATATTATGGATAACACCACAATGGTAAACACTACAGCATTCAGTGAGGTCTAGCAAACATTGAATTTAAAATATACCATATGAATTAGGTATATAAATATGGTAACTACACTACTGTTCAAAAAGTGTGGTATCTGTAAGATATTCATTTAAAATGTAATACTTTTAAGCACACATTACATTGATCAAATGTGACAGTAAATGCATATTACAAACTATTTCTATTTTATATAAATGCCTTCTTATGAACTTTCTATTATATATAAAATCCTGAAAAGTAAATCATGGTTTCCACAAAAACATTAACCAGCACAACACAGAAACAGAACATTTTGAATTGTAACAACATTTAAAAATATTACAGTTTTTACTGTATTTTTGAGCAAATTAATGCAGCCTTGCTAAGCACTATTAAAAATCTTTAACAGTAGTGTATATTACTAAATTACTTTGGGCATGATACCATGTTGTTGTTTTTTTGGAAGTATCATGGTACATCAATGCATTAAACAAACACAGTGTAACCAAATCATAAGGGAAGACTTGGCAAAATTAAAAAGACTATTTAGTGAAGAGACACATATTTTCTTTTATGCCAAAAATCATTAGGGTATTAAGCAAAGATCATGTTCCATGGAAATGGTTAATATATCAAAACTTAATTTTTGATTAGTAATATGCTTTGCTAAGAACTTCATTTGGACAACTTTAAAGGCGATTTTCTCAATATTTAGATTTTGCACCCGCAGATTCCAGTCCTATCCTAACAAACCCATACATCAATGGCTAGCTTATTTATTCAGCTTTCAGATGATGTATAAATCTCAATTTCGAAAAATTGATACTTATGACTGGTTTTGTGGTCCAGGGTCACATCACATATGGTGAAAGAAAGGGGAAAGTACCAAAATGAGGACCGACAAGTGGTGAGAACTTCACCTGACAACAGTCGAATCTCAATCCATGACCTTTCATTAGAAAAGGTCATGGATAAGTGAGAGCAGCATGACTCACTTACACACTTGCACATGATGTGCCCTTAAACAAAAGGCGACTGACAACAAAGAGCTGGAGCACACAACTCTAAATCAGTGTTACACAGAAAAAGGAGACGAAAAAAAAAGAAAGAGCAAAAGAAGAAAATAAAAGGCGGCCCGCTTGAGGCGCAGGCATGCCTGAGCGGACTCACTTGAGAAACTTTCCACTGACGCTCTGACCTCAGCGACAAGGGCACACACACGCACGCACAGAAAGACTTCACAACAAATCCAAAACTGACAAGGCGACCTGTAAGTGCTCACGCAGTACGTAAGCCTCTCTCTGAAACGCATCCCAGAACGCCTTTCGGCTCTGCGCCAAGGTCGCATTTACCGCCAGAAACGCAAACACAAACAAAAACAAATGTCAGTCAGTGAGTTTGCCACAGCTTCATTTGGATGGCGTCTACTATGTTGTTGTGGGAAGAACCAAGAGGAGAAATGATTTACTGCCATCCTCTAAAAGCAAATATAACATCGTAAAGAAGAATTCAGAGTCGTAAATATCGCACATCACCTAAAACAAGCTTTCTCGCTCACACACACACTGACGTCTTCCTGTCATATCTTTATGAACTCTCTGTTCTTGCATTGGCCTTGCCCCAACCCTGACCAGAGAAAGGGAGAGAGAGAGAGAGAGAGAAAAAGAAAAAGAGGGAGAGAACGAGTGTGTGTGGCTGGGGTGAAGTGAGGACATGAAGCTGACGGATCCAACTGGGCCATGAGGAACTCGTCCAGACCAACGGAGCTGGGCGGAGTGGAAGAACAGTACTGCTTCTCTCTCAAACACACACACGGGCTAAAAGACAGATCCAACGTACAAACAAAGACTCAGCACTTTCGCTCAACAGAACTAAACATAAATATCAAAGACACATGGAAACACGTACTAGGGATGTCATGATACTGAAATGTCAGTAGTGAATATACAACCGCAAAAACGAATACACTATAAACAATCACTAACAATCATAAACAAGCACTTTTTTTTTTTTTTTGCAAATTAAGGATTTTGTTTTTCGGCATTGGTTTTTGGATCATCTTTGCTTTCGCAAAGCAAATCTCAAAATTAATATGTGAATCTGGACCACAAAACCAGTCTTAAGTATCATGGGTATATTTGAAGCAATAGCCAAAAATCCATTGTATGGTTCAGAATTATCGATTCTTCTTTTATGCCAAAATATATCATTAGGATATTAAGTAAAGATCATGTTCCATGAAGATATTTTGTACATTTCCAACCATAAATATAAATATATATATAAATATATATATATAAATATTTTTGATTAGCAATATGCATCGCTAAGAACTTAGAAAGACTACTACAATTTTCCAAATTGTTGTATCTATTGTCCAGTCCTAACAGACCATACATCAAAGGAAAGCTCACATACGATTTAAATCTCAGTTTAAAAAAAAAATTACCCTTATAGTTATGTGGTCCAGGGTCACATATTATGTTTTAAAATGTACATTACAATGTAGTATTGGTTACATTCACTTGTTAGTATTTAAAACAATTGAAACAACTATGTTTTTTGATATTTTAATACTCAAAGTAAATAACTAATATTTATTGGGTATCTGCCATAACATCAAGTTTGGGGTAGGTAATGCTCACCAAGGCTGCATATATTTGATGAAAATTAAATTAAAAGCAGTAATATTAACAAACAATATTTAAAAAACAAAATACTACTTTTCTATGTCAATATATTTTAAAACTTAATTTATTTCTGTGATGCAAAGCAGAATTTTCAGCATCATTACTCCAGTGTCTACAGATCCTTTGGAAGTGATTCTAATTGGCTGATTTGGTGTTATTGATTTGTTACATTACAAATATCTTTACTGTCAATTTTTGATCCATTCCTTCTTAAAAATCTTACCAACCCCCAAACCTTTAAACAGATGTGTAGTTATATAAATCAATATTTGACAGAATTGTAATATCGGTGCACCCCTATTTTTATTTTAGCATCAAAACATTAAAACATTTGACATCTTAACATGTCTTGACGGTATCTGAGGAGCGGTACATCTAATGCTGTCAAAGAACAAAGCCTGCTCTATTAAAGCTATAGATAGCACAGGTTCCACTTTCGCCTCGTCAGTCCAGACATTGTGATCTCCTAAATACAGACCCCATGTCCCGTCCAAGAGACCGTACCATTCCAGCTTGCGTCCAGCACCTATCAGTGCCTGACAATGCGAAACGCTCTGCTTTCATTCATCCATCCGTCTGGCCGTACAGTCGGTTCAAATGCCTGTCAAGCATTGGTGGAATAGCAGCACAGATCATTCCCTTACAAACCCCATGGCTCACGTCCACCCGTTTGATGCCAAGTCTCATGGTGGGAGCTGGAACACTCTGATACCTGGCCAAGCTCACCACATCCTTCCGTTCCGACCCTCACCCTAAATAGTCAGCAGCACATTAGCAGTGCGAGTACTCTGTGTGAAATTTCTGACAAACTTAGAACTACTTTGAAGAACCAAAAAGGGATGTGGGAGTTCATGTGGTTCTATCTTTGCGGATAAAGCCAAACGCAAAGCTTTGATGTGGAAATGATACAATAACCACATCATATTCAACATTAATGAGATAAACGATTTGAGCAATCACACGGATATTTGACTTCACAACGCCACATAGAAAACGGAGACCTTTTGTTACTTTTATCAGCATTTCTAATAAGCCAAAACCTTTTTGTTCTCCATTTACGTCAACTGAAATGAATAATTCACTACTTTTTCACCCAAAACTTGTACAATGTTCTTCTGATGAATATAAGAATCATTCTGAAGAATCTCTGGCTAGCTCTTTTCTGTACAGTGAAAGTGATTGCAACTTTGAGAACAGATGCGGTCATGCTCCAAAAACGACAAAAATACACAAAACAAGATCCGTAAAACTATTCCAAATAAAACAAGCTGTGCATATCAAACATTATGAAGCCAAATGGCATCTTTGTGTGAAGACACGTGAGCTGTTTTAACTGAAATCTAGTTCCCAAAGCTTATATTCACATACAGTAGAAGTCAAAAGTTTACATATTCCCTGCAGAATCTGCAAAATGTTAATTTTACCAAAATAAGAGGGATCATACAAAATGCATGTTTTTTTTTTTTTATTTAGTACTGACCTGAATAAGATGTCACATAAAAGACGTTTACATATAGTCCAAGTTGAATTTATAAAAATGACCCCGTTCATAAGTTTACATACACTTGATTCTTAATACTGTTGTTACCTGAATGATCCACAGCTGTTTTTTTTTTCTTTTTTATTAGTGACATTTGTTCATGAGTCCCTTGTTCATCCTGAACAGTTAAACTGTCTGCTGTTCTTCAGAAAAAATCCTTCAGGTCCTACAAATTCTTTGGTTTTTCAACATTTTTTAAACGATGACTGTATGATTTTGAGATCCATCTTTTAACACTGAGGACAACTGAGGGACTCATATGCAACTATTACAGAAGGTTAAATGCACACTGATGCTCCAGAAGCAAACATGATGTATTAAGAGCCGGAGTGTGAAAATGTTTTGAATTTGAAGATCAGGGTAAATTGACCTTATTTTGTCTTCTGGGAAACATGCAGGTATGTTCTGTAGGTTCTGAAGGGCAGTACTAAATGAATAAAAAAAATATGATATTTAGGCAAAATAAGAAAAATGTACACATCTCCATTCTGTTCAGAAGTTTTCACCCCCATCTGAAAAGATGGATCTCAAAATCATAGTTGGAAAGAATTTGCTGTTCCTGAAGGATTTTTTTTTTCTGAAGAACAGCAGGCAGTTTAACTATTCAGGACAAAAAGAGACTCATGAACAACTATCAGTAAACAAACAAACAAAAAAAAACAACAGCTATGGATCATTCAGGTAACAACACAGTATTAAGAATCAAGTGCATGTAAACTTTTGAATAGGGTCATTTTTTATAAATGTAACTATTATTTTCTTTTGTGGACTATATGTAAACGTATTTTATGTGAATCTTGTTCAAGTCAATAATAAAAAAAAAAAAATGCATTTTGTATGATCCCTCCGACTTCTGGCTTTTGTATGTCAAAAGGCAGAAGTCAAATTCTCAATGGGTTCACTAGAGATTTTCCTATGGATTTTTCAATTCATGAGTGAAATAATATCTGTGGTAAACATAACTTAATATTTGGACATTTTGTTGTACACCTGTACAAAGTTCACCCAAAAAATGTTTATGTCATTAATTACTCACCTTAATGTTGTTCCAAAACAAGACCTTTATTTAACTTCAGAACATAAATTAAGATATTTGTAAAGAAATCCGAAAGCTTTCTGACCCTGCATAGACAGCAACGCAACTAACACGTGCAAGTCCCAGAAATGTAGTAAAGACATTGTTAAAATAGTCCATGCAAGTCAGTAATTACGGCTTGTTTACAAGCAGAAGACGACGTATACCATGCATAAAACATGTCTTCATAAACATGTCTAAAGGTTTCAACAGAGAGGATGACTTGCAATTTTTGCCCAGCCTTACCCATCTGAACCAGAATATACAGACGGTGAACTAAGAGATGGACGTTATATGTCAGAAAGCCAGCTCCTGCGTCAGCAGCACCACACTCATGCATCATTTTGTGCACAAAAAGTATTTTTGTAGCTTAATAATATTAAGGTTGAACCACTGATGTCACATGTACTATTTTAACTATTTTATGTCCTTACTACCTTTCCAGGCCTTGAACATGCTAGTTGTGTTGCGGTCTATGCAGGGTCAGAAAGCTCTTGGATTTCATCAAAAATATCTTAATTTGTTGTCCCTCATGTTGAGTAATTACTGACTACTTTTGTCTTTGGAACAAAGTCATATATGTTTGGAACATCATAAATGCTTAAAAATGGAAAGAAAAAAAAATGAAATTAGATTTTTAGGTGGACTAACTTTTTCCATTTAAATACATTATTCAATCAAAAATTCTTAATTATAGTTGTTATCTGCAATACCAAATACAGAACCGTTAAAGAAGTAGTTCACCCAAAAATGAAAGTTACCCAATGATTAACTCACCCTCAAGCCATCCTAGGTGTATATGACTTTCTTCTTCCAGACGAACACAGTCGGAGCACTTTATAATTGTGGTGGATAGTATTTTGAAGCTCCAAAAAGCGCATATATCTGTCGTAAAACTAACCCATATGCCTCCGGGTGGTTAACACGTCTTTTGAAGCGGATCCATGGGTTTTTGTAACTAAAATATTTATATTTTTTAAATTATAAACTCAAATCACTGACTTCCGGCAATGGGTCAAGTCGAGTTCTGGACTCTTTGCTGACCTCAAAACAAAAACAAAAAAAAAGTCAGCAGATTTCACTATAAGAGAAGAGCTTGAGTTTTTTGCACAGCCATTATTTGTTTGAACCGGAGTAACATTACACTGACCGGGAACTCAATTATCTCGCGAACATGCATAGAGCCGTTGCCAGGAGTCAGTGATTTGAGTTTATAATTTTAAAAATATAAATATTTTTGTTACAAAAACCCATGAATCCACTTTAGAAGACATGTGTTAACCCCCCGGAGGTGTATTGGTTTGTTTTACGATGGATATATGTGCTTTTTGGAGCTTCAAAATAACAGCCACTATCCACCACCATTATAAAGCTTGGAAGAGCCAGAATCAAGTCATATACACCTAGGATAGCTTGAGGGTGAGTAAATCATGGGGAAATTGTCATTTTTGGGCGAACGATTCCCTTTAAGTCTAAAGACAAAAACTAGACAGAACTAGAATAGAATACTTCAAATGTTACAGATAAAGAACAGAGGAATCCCTGCTTTTCACACTGTTGCAATTTCTGTTGCCATGTGTGCTCTGAGCATCTGCTAATATTTGACCTTGGGTACTAATAACAATTTGTACGAACGCACATGAGAGCATTTACTCTATGTTAGGGCTGAAAGGGATTGGTTGTCCCTATTAAGCAAACATTTTACTTGCTGCCTTAAAACACTTCAAAGCTAAAACAAATCCTATGTGCTATGTGGATATAGATGCCAGGGTCGTTCTACATGAAACTCTGATTGGAGAATTTCTGGTTCCCCTTATACACTGCCTTGATCAGTTAAATCTCTTAAACCCTCCTTATTTCTCTCTCCTTCTCCTGCTGTGTGCCCCTTCCTACCTCTCTCTTTACTTCCTCTCCATCCCTCCATATCTCTGCCTGTGTCTACTTTAACAAGCGGCTCTGTAAAACAGGCACAAAAGCTGCTGTTACATTCCAACCCTGGAGCTACTCACACACACACACACACACACACACACACACACACACACACACACACACACACACACCCCTCTTATTTCCCCGTTCACACGCATTCCAAAGATCTCATCAAAGAACAGAGCACCAGACCTGCCAACCTCATCCCACTACTGATGACCTTGACAGTGATCTCTAATTTAGACATTTTTATGAACCTGCTTCCTGCCTGATCTATCTTTGCTAGAGATTTTCATGCATTTCCATGTTTAGCTTTAATTCAAAATTGATGATTAAATAAGTTAGCACTGATACAGAAAATGCACTATTGATATTGCCCATACTGAGGCATTGGGAAAGCTTTAAAAGTGCTTAATAACTGCATCATTTGTACTACAAACATGAATAATACACAGCTCAATTTATATAGGAAAGGTGTGCTTTTACTTTTCTGTACATTCAGACTTAATATTTTTGCCTGGTGAAGGATAAAATACATGATTATTTTAAAATAGAAATGATTTAAAATAGCTTCATTTACATTCCTCTGAATGATTTTCAGAATGAACACTGGAATATTTCAAACAACTATTGTTATTATTAATAATTTTCTGATTATAAATTATATTTTTTATAAATGTATGTTTACATTTCTAAACAAAAAGCCAAGAAAAGTGATTTTTTTTTTTTACAATGCCATTCAAAGGTTTGGGATGAGTAAGATTTATTAAAAAAAAAGAAATTATTACTTTTATTTTACAAGCATGCAAAAAAATTGGCATCAGTTTTTACTAAATTGTTTAAATTAAAATATTAAAATACAAAACAGCATTATTATTATTATTATTATTATTATTATTAAATAGCAATAATATTATTATTTCAAAATATGATTGTTTTCAATGTATTTTTACTACTGTTCAAATAAATGGTAATTGTACATTGCCGCTAAAAAACTTAGGATCAATAAGATTTTTAATGTTTTTAAAGAAGTTTTTTCTGCTCATCAAGGTTGTGATTATTTGATTAAAAACACATAGAAAAAAACTGTTATATTTCAAAATATTATTGCAATTTTAAATAGTTGTTTTCTATTTTAATATACTTTAAAATAGAATGCATTCCTGTGATGCAAAGCTGAGTTTTCAGCATCATTTCTCTAGTCTTTAGTGTCACATGATCCTTCAGAAATCATTCTAGTATGCTGATTTATTATCAATGTTGGAAACAGTTGTGTTTTTGGAACCGGTAATACTTTTTTCAAGATTCTTTGATAAATAAAATGTTAAAAAGAACAGCATTCATTTAAAATAGAAATCATTTCTAACAATACATTACCATTCAAAGTTTGGGGTCAGTAATGTGTTTCTTTCGTTTCTTCCTTTCTTTTGAGTACTCAGCAAGAATGTGTTAAATTGATCAAACATGATAGTCTTATTTTGTTAGAAATTATTTTATTTTAAATAAATGCTGTTTTTTAAAACTTTTTATTCATCAAAGAATCCTGAAAAAAAGTATCAAACAGTTCTAAATAATAATAATAATAATAATAATAATAATAATAATAATAATAACAACTGTTTCCAAATTTGTATAATAAATCAGCATATTAAAGTGATTTCTGAAGGATCATGTGACACTGAAGCCTGGAGTAATAAGCTGATGAAAATTCAGCTTTGCATAACAGAAATTATATTTTGAAGTTTATTAAAACAGAAAACTTATTTTAATATCGGAATAATATTTAACAAATATTACTTTTGCATATTTTCTATTAAATAAATGGAACTTTGTGCATTACAGACTTCTTTAAAACACATTAAAAATCTTACTGATCTCAAACTTTTGATAGTAAATGTACATTTTGTATCAATTTAAAAGCATTAACATAAAATTACCATTAATATAGATTACTGAATTTGGAGTACAATGAATAAATCAACCAACCATTCACGAGCTTCAAATTAATCAATGACAATTCAACAATAGCCTAAATTCAACTCAAAACAACTCCAGTGATTTCATCCTGAACTGATGCTTTGGTACTACCCTGAATACCCATGATTCCTCTCTGATCTGCTCCCAGAGCTCCGCCCCTAACCGATCATGCTACTGCACAATACTTGGCACTTCAAATCTCCAAAAGGATGCAAGAAAGGGAGGGAAAGACAACAAAGAGGAAAACGTGGTTGAAACGGAGCAAGAGGGAGCGAGAGGGAGAAGGGGACAAGAAGCCACTCTGCAGGGTGACCCCATCACGGTGGCCTGAGGTGGGCTGGGCTTATAATCGTCTCACTCTGACCAAACCCACCGAAGAACTCTGTCACCCCGCCCCACCCCACCACTGCCCAATGGTAATGCGGCTTTCTGAAGCCCCCGGCGTCTCAGTCTGTGGCCCCTTAATCCACTGTGACATGGGGGAAAAAAGCACTGCGGCAACAGGGTTACCATAGAGATGGGTGGCATTGGCGCGGAGCCACACAGGAGCATGCCATGGGCAGAACATGTGCCAGAAGAGGCAGATGAAATTAGGAACTGGAGGTTTAGATAGACATCCTGCCAAAACTGACAACATCATATGCAATAAATGCACCAAAAATAACCCTCACACCAAAATACAAGAGGAGACATTGCAGATGATGTCCATATCATCACAACTCTTGTCTCCAAAGGAACATGAGGGGTTTTACTAAGGCACACACACACAAACAGACACACAGGGCTTCCCAGAGTCAAAAAAACATTGGTTACGCAACATCGAGCCAATGTGTTCTCTCACCCCCCTGAATATCTCAAGCCAAGCTCAACACACACACACACACACACACACACACACACACACACACACAGTGACCAATCCAAGTCAAGAATGCATATGGGTGCAGGTTCTCAACCCATCAAAATAAATGCTTCCTTAGAAAACACTAGGGCAAAATCACTAAACAGTTGTGCAAGGACTGACAAATGATAATTCTGTCATCACTTACTTATGTCATTCCAGACCCTTTCTTTCTATCTTCTGCACAACACAAAAGAAGATATTCCTTAAAATCGTCTGTGTGTTTTTAGGCCGCATTGACACTGTATGAACAAAAGCAGGTGAAGCTTTTTTCAAAAAAAACTTTTTTGTCTTCTGCAGAAGAGAAAAATAAACCATTTAGATTTGGAACCACATGTGCATTAGAACAATTACACAATTTTCTTTTTTGGTTTTTGGGCGAAACATCCATAACAATATCCTCATTCTTTTTTAGTGAAAACATAACATCATTAAGAGCTAAAACAACACTTGTTTTTGCACTTTTGCACTTTCCACCAGTTGAAGTCAAAAGTTTACATACACATTGCAGAATCCGCAAAATGCTAATTATTTTACCAAAATAAGAGGGATCACACAAAATGCATGTTATTTTTTATTTAGTACTGACCTGACCTGACATTTACATATAGTCCACAAGAGAAAGTAGCTGAATTTATAAAAAACACCCTGTTCAAAAGTTTAAAAACACTTGAGTCTTAACACTGTGTTGTTACATAAACAGTTTGACTTTTCTAAAGAACAGACATTTTCTCAGCATTTTTGTGTATTTGAATCCTTTCCAACAATGATTGTATGATTCTGAGATCCATTTTTTCACACTGACAGGACAACTGAGGGACTCATATGCAACTATTACAGAAGGTTAAGATGCACAAGCCGGGGGTAAAAACTTTTGAACAGAATTAGGATGTGTACATTTTTATTATTTTGCTGAAATATCATATTTTTCCCCCATTTAGTACTACCCTTCAGTAGCTACAGAAGATACTTGCATGTTCCCCAGAAGAGAAATGAGTTAAATGTACCCTGATCTTTTCACTCCCCCAGCTCTTAATGCATTGTTTCCTTCTGAAGCATCAGTGAGCATTTGAACCTTCTGTAATAACATATGAGTCCCTTAGTTGTCCTCAGTGTGAAAAGATAGATCTCCAAAGTACTGTCATTGTTGGAAATGATTCAAACACACAAAAATGCTGAAAAACCAAAGAATCTGTGAGACCTGAAGGACTTTTCTGAAAATCAGTGGTGAGTTTAACTGTTCAGGACAAACAAGGGACTCATGAACAACTGTGGATCATTCAGGTAACAACAAAATATTAAGAATCTAGCATACGTAAACTTTGAACGGGGTCATTTTTATAAATTTAACTATTATTTTCACGTGTGCTATATGTAAACATCTTTTATGTGAAACAGATCAGTACTAGGTAAAAAAAAAAAAAAAAAAAAAAATTGTGTAATCCCTCTTATTTTGGTAAAATAATTAAGATTTTTTTTTTTAAATCTATCCTGAACAGATGTTTTTTCTATTAACAGAAGTTAATAGAAAAATACTATCAATAGTAGTAGCACTGTCATCATTTGGCAAGAAGTTTAAATTCATCATGGGAAACCCACACTGCTCTGCTAAAACTTGATATGCAATCATTAGGATAGACAAAAAAAACATTTCACATCTGGGGAAAAAGGAGTAGTAAAGGAAGGCCAAGAGGGTGGAAAACCCTACACTCGCTGAAGGGCAAGTAAATAAACTAAAACAACGATGATACAGAGTCGGCCAGGCATGACAAACCCTTGGGCAAAGTGGAGAATGCACAGTAGTGGCAGCCCTGTAGATCTCTCACAGCGCTTGATTCATATCAAAGACAACTCTGAAGAGTTGACTCACACACTAAATAAACTCCCATTCAGGAAAGAGACATCCTATAAGCTGCTTAGTGACTCACAAATGCATATATGTGCTGTTTTTTTTCCTTTTGTCGCATTAGGAGCAAGTGTAGACATGCTAACCCTTTCTGCCTCCATTCACAAATATGTCCATTTATCAGCCTGAAGAGGCCCAGTCATCAGTGGGAGGGAATCTAAACCCCCTCAGCTCTCTCCTAAGATTTCAGAAAGGGATTTTCCAAGCTGCACAGATAAATGGGGTCTGTTTTTGTAAATAATAACATGATATGTATATTACCTATTAAACACAAAAGACACTAAGAAAATGTATAGCTTGCACATGCCAATACTCAAGAACACAGCATTCTCAGATGCTCTTTTGATAACCGATCTTAAACAAACACTTGGTCTTACCTTCTCTACTCATGAGATTCCCTCTGGTCTCGTCTGATTTCTGGAAGTTTATACTGGCGTAGGCACTGAGCTCTTCTATACCTTCCACGGCTCCCAGCTCCACTGGCCGAGACTGGAACGCATTCCAATCTGGAACATGCTGCTCTCCATTCTGCACTAGATCCAGATCGATGTAGTTCAGGCCGTTCTGGTCATGGTTGGTTAATGTGGGAATTGGGTCCGGAGAATTTTCCCTTCGTCCGTTGGTTACTGTAGATGCAGGCGGAGCGGTAGAAGCAGCAGAGGCCTCGCCGGGTCTCAACCACACATTCTCGAAAGAGGCGGAGCTGTGGCGCTTCACCTCACCTGACTGACAGGTGGCTGATGCTTCAACAGACCCTCTGGCTGCCGTTGAAGCAAACGTTTCTGAACTGTGTCTTCGTCGACCCTGTGGGTCAGCCCGGATTACTTTAGCCCCCTGGTTTCGCCCGGAATTGGAGCTGACCCGTGTGAATGCACTAAGACCTGACAAGGGGCCGATTAGAGCCGGTCTCCCAGGTGCACTGCTTAACGCAGTCACATCAGAACAAGAAGGGGCATCTGCATCCGGCAAGGCCTCAGTCATCAGCATCATTTGAGTATCAGGAAAGCTAGTGCAGGATGCTAGCTGCATGCTAATGTAGTCACGGTCACATATGCTCTCACACGGCAATGGAGGCGAGGATACAGTGTTCGATGGAGTGATTATGGCGTAGTCTGAACAGGAGGTGGAAATTTGCATTTCTGGGCACAACCGGCCAGCCTGCGACCCCAGCTGCATGTTCATGTACTCGGACGAAGAAAGGTCCGATGATGCCTCTGCATCACTTCCGGAAAACACAGGTGGGAACAGCGACGCCAAGCTCGCTGTAAACGCCTTGTCATTGAACTCGATGTTGACATACTCGCCAGGACTTTTGGGCTCTGTGGGGAAGGGGCTCTCACGTGTTCGTGGAAGAGTACTAGCTTTGCAAGCATCCAGAGAGAGGCGTGTTGGACGTGTCAGCCTCCCGTTGCCCTCTGACCTTTTGGGTTTGACAGCAGACTGCTGCGAGTTGCCTTGACCACCCAAGCTGTCGCTGCTCGTCGAAGACGAGGAAGAGTCTGCGTATGCCAAACGACTCGAGCCCAGTGATATCCGAAGAGGGCTTTGGTCTTGCTTCCTGTTGGCGTGTTTGAAGGAGCGTGGTAAAGAGAAGTAAGCATACATTGGCCTGGGAGGATCTTCAACTGGGTTGAAAAAGCAGTCTGGAGGTGTACTGGTTGTTGAACAACTAGCCGGAGACATGTTTATGTAGTCTCCACAAGATGACACTTTCCCTTCCATGCTCTCCATGGAGAGCTTAGGGTTGACGCCATTAGTCCAGATCTTGCCATAGTTTGTTGTGCCATCTGGAGAGCAGCTGCCACTTGGTGACATCATCATGTAACCATTGGAGTCGACATGCGAGTGTTGCCGGGGGTTGATAATTTGCTGTGGTGCTGATACGCTTTTTGGACTCATGGGCATGTAGTCACCGCTCTTCGCTGTTGCCGCCGCAGGCGCGACGCCTGGCAGCATGGGCATGTATCCGTCATCTTTGTGATCTGGTCTACTGTGGTCTTTAGCTTGTGTAGCATCTACACCTTCCTCTGGGTACGAATGCGTGGGCATGAACGAGTGCCTGTATGTTGACGACGATGACGATGCAGAGCGGCTTCGTGGGTATGTGGGCATCATCACAGTGTATTCCTCCAGCGAATTAGCGGAAGATTGAGAGGGAGTCTTTTGATGGCACGGAGTTGGCGGTGACGCTCCTGAAGAATGCGTTCGCTTCCGGAAACATTTCTCCAGCTCGGGCTCCTCCAGTCTCGATGGCGTTCCCCTTCGCGATTGGAGTGAACCAGGCTTGGCCATGCAGATGTAGTTGTTTATCTCCTCCTCCCTGGCAGGGGGTGTGTGCCCGAGCGAGTCAGGTGTCACGCTACGGAAGGAGCTTCGAAAGTCGCAGGGGCTGGAGCCGTATTCATCCGAGGAGATGAACCCGCCGTCACTGGGCGATCCGGATATGGAGGCGCTAGAGCGTCGTGGAAAGAGGCAGTCGGACGTAGATCCGTGGCCGCTGGTGCTGCTGGAAGACAGGCTGACGGGGCTGATGGCTGAGGGGGAGCACCGTGAGGTTGGCGTGGGGATTGATCGGCTGTGATTGAGCGGCGGGTGAAGTCTGGATCCACCCCTGTGCCGTTGCGATTGAGGTCGGGCTGTGCTCGGACTGCTTGGGCTCCCGTCCACAGACGCCGGTCTGGACATGGTGCCCTCTCCATCACTGGACGCTCTCACTCTGAATGAGTGGCTGTGTTTTCCAGGTCTAACAGGAGAAGAGGCCGTCACACTCTCAGCCCGAGAGCGCCTGCCTAGGCCAACTTGACTGGGTGGAGGATTGTTGTGATGATGCCTCCTGACAGGCACTGAGATGGGGTTTGAGCAGTTGGAAGATGACTGACTTTTGCTGCGGGGTCTGAACTCCTCACTCATGGCTTTCATGGCTTCTAATATAGTTTCATGCATGTTCTGAGCCACAACCGAATCATCCACCTGCATCCAAAACTCTCCGGGCCCGGTCACGGCAGATCTCCCGACTTCAATGAAAAAGAAATTTTCAGAGTGACCACATCTCCTAATGTTCATCAACTGCAGCACCACAGCGGCCGCATCAGAATTGAGTTTGACAAAACTGATAGTCTTATTGGTGAGGCATAATCTGTAAACGCCAATCAAGTTTTTTGTGTGACCCAGACCCTTTGGTTTCAAAATAACCTGCCAAACCTCTTTGAAGGCAGGTCCCGGCGTGGCCTCGCCGTAATTATCCTCGCCAACTCCGCGGCCCGCGGCAGTTTCGTGGACCTTACCTCTGTTATGAAGATCAACCAGAGCTTGATACCATGACTCCTGCTCTAACTCGCTGTCAGCAGCAATGGCGAAGTACTCATCCTTGGTATAAAGGGCAACGAGATGTTTGTTTTTAGAATCCGCTCTTTTGTTGATATTAAAGCAGCTCTCCAGCGGAATGGATCTTTTCGGCGCTCCAGACTTATGTCTCCACTTCTTCTCGTTTTCGTAGTACTCCAATCGGGACGGTCCGGAGGCGCTCGCCGCCCTCAGTACAAAAAACCTTTTGTGCATGCTTTTGGGTTTCCTTAAATAACCCACCTTTTTCACGTCGGAAAAACATCCTTGCTCTGTGGTCGGACTTGCCATGGTATAAAAAATATAATTTATAGAAAAATTGCAGGGTTGAAAATCAAAGCGTTGTGCATGTAGTCTCCGCCAAACGTGAGCGCTGAGATAAAAATGGTTCCATTGAGTAAAAATAGAAAAATAGCACTTAAACCAGTCACTTCTGTGCGCTCCGTCAAGAGCTTGAATTATAAGAGTTCGTCGATACCGTAGTACGCTTGGATTTTTTTAGCAGCATTACATTGTTACAACCAAGTTTAAATAATCCATCGGACATCCTCAGAAATATTGCAAGTACCGGAAAGCACCAAGTTTATGTTGTAAAAAATACAAAACAGTAAATACTACAAAACAGTGTCCTTTTCAGTCAGGAGATCCGAATGCATTATCAAAACAAGCGCAGTCAGCAGCGCACGACCCCATTTACCCCGGAGATCAAAGCGCTGTCTGCAAAAATCCCAAAAGTGCAATTAAACAAAGCACGGGCGCAAACTATGCATCTGACCGTTATTTACAACGGAAACGTACCGAGTCGGTTTGAACCGCTGCATAAGTTCCTCCAAAAGTAGCTGAGTTTTCTTTTTTTGCCAAGCCGTAACAGACCAAAACAAGGCAGCACTCGTGTATATTTGTATGGAGGAGTTGAGACTGGGGGGTTGCAGCCTAGCTTGTTACGATACAACTAAGAATCCCGCCCCCTTTGGAATTCACCTCATTGATTGGATGAATCCAATGTCAATCATCATGGGGGGCTGCGAGAGACGTGTGATTCAAACGTAATGGTGGGGTTTTTGATTCTTCCCAGTGACTCGAATCTTTTGAGTTAGCTCACTAAAAAGAATCATAACAATCCAGTTAAAAGAACGATTCGCTTACTTAAACGATTCATTCAAATGATTCATTCACGAACTAGTAAACACACAGCTATAAAGTTTTATTTAGTGGCTGTGATGAAAAGACGCTATGTAACTATGCGCTGCCGTTATTTATAAACACACAATTGTAAAATAGAAAGTCGGTGAGATTACAGTGTTCATGTTACTGTCTATTTATTTACATAGATAAATATAGTGACGAATGAACAATATGTACTTGAGGTGTATTTGCATTGCGGAGGTGCTTTGACTCTTGATTATTTATGTTGTTTTTATTACTATAGGGATTAATTATAGTTACATGTAATGTGGGTAGCATGCCGCGTAGTGAAAAGTGGAATTCTTTGTTTTCCACCTGGCGGAGAATCGAATAATTGACTGTCCTAAACTAACCCAGAGTGTTGAAAAATGAACTAGATGTATTTTCAACAGAAACAAGCAAATATAACATTAACATCAATACTCATTTGAAAAGAATACACTGTAAATCTTTAATACTTACATCTTTAAAAATTGATTTTGTTAAAAAAAAAAAAAATAGGGGTTGAAGGAAAATTGGAGTCAACATTTGCTATGGTTGTTCATAATGAACTGTCACATAGCCAAATGTTCAATTACAAAGTAATTCAAATGAAGCACAGTTACTTTGTTAATAAAGCATCAAATCAGATTAATTACACTGTAAAACAATTTTACACGTAACTGAAGGTATTTTCTGTTTTAGAGCTCAATTAAAGTCTGTCACTACCATGCTCACCTCTGCATTTACTGAGCAATACCGCCATCTGCAGTCAAACTACGAGAAGCTTTCTTCACACAAAAACAGCAACCGATACTTTTTTGATGCCCTTTGTCTTATATTTTTGTTCATGGCCATTTTTTTGTCTTCTAAATATAAATGCTGCTTGAGTATTCATTACTGCTTGAGTACAGCTATAATAACTTTACAGAAATTGAAATGTAACAGTCAATTTGTGTTTAATGTTTTATACAGTCTAAGCTAAAACATTAGCTTGATCATTTCTTTGCCTCACATAGCTTTGGAATAGGCATTTGATGTGTTAAAATACATTTTAAGTTAATTTTATGTTAAATAATAGTTTATCAAACATATACACAGACGGTCAAACGTTTTTCAACAGTACTAGTTTAGCAGTCTCTTCTGCTCACCAAGCCAGCATTTATTTGACACAAAATACATCAGAAGCAGTAATATTATGAAATATTTTACTATTTAAAATAACTGCAGTAATATTGTGAAATATTTTTACTAACTGCTTTCAATTTGCATATATTTTAAAATGTAATTTATTCCTGTGATCAAAGCTACATTTTCATCATTACTCAGCATTATTACTCCAGTCTTCAGTGTCACATGATCCTTCAGAAATCATTGTAATATGCTGATTCGCTGTTCAAGAAACAATTTTACAGGATTCTTTGAAAATTTGAAAAATGTATCTGAAATAAAAAGCTAGAAACTAACACTTTTATTTAGCAAGGATGCTTTAAACTGATGATAAAGACATTTGTAATGTTACAAAATATTTCTATTTCAGATAAATGCTGTTCTTCTAAACCTTTTATTCATCAAGAAACCTGAAAAAAAAAATCTACTCAGCTGTTTTCAACATAATATCAATAACTGAGCAGCAAATCAGAATATTATAATGATTTCTGAAGGATCATGTGACTGGAGTAATGATGCTAAAAATTAAGTTTTGAAATCACAGGAATAAATGACATTTTAAAATATATTCAAATATAAAACACTTATTTTAAAAAGTAAAAGTATTTCAGAATGTTACTATTTTTGCTGTACTTTAAATCAAATAATTGCAGGCTTGGTGAGCAGAAGAGACTTCTTTAAAAACATTAAAAATCCTAAAAAAAAAATAAAAAAAACTTTTGACTGGTAGTGTATATTTCATAACAAAACCTAGGATTTGTCTCTTATGCATTACTCACGGGGAACCAGTAAAACGCTCTACAAAGGTCAGACAGTTCACTTCTAGAAAAGACTACAAACGTCAGGGGCGATGAGATCACGCGACCAGAAGTCCCAGTTCCATCGCTTCCGTGTTTACAACCTGACGAAACATGGAGAAATGAAAGTAAAATCTGACGTGTCCTACTGTTGATAGCTAATATTAGGACTCGGGAACGCTCCTTTTACTCACAAGACAACAAAACGTCCAAACAAAACGTGGGAAGCATTCAAGCCTTCTAAACAGAAGCTGTTATTCAGATATTATGGTAAGTGACAAATACGTCATTTTGTTTTTGTAGTCTAGCATATTTACATTTCAAAATAATAGAGCCTTTATGGAGTGCTTGCATGATATTACCCAGATATTGTCTTAAGTTGACCGTTTAGTATGGATAATAGACTTTCTTTCTAGAGTAAGAGATCGACTTTACTTAGGCTTTTGTGTATGCACCACTTAACGTTATTATCCATCCATGCATGATAGTTTTATTGCCAAATGAAACTTGTTTTCATATAATACATTGAAGAGACCCAATGTTGAATTTACATGAAATACAAATTTAATTACTATGAAAATAAAAAAAAATAAAAAAACTTTAGTCGTTAGCTTTGGTGCTAACTATACACTAATGGTAACGGTCAAAAGTTTTTAATGTTTTTTTTTAAAGAAGTCTCTTCTGTTCACCAAGCCTGCATTTATTTGATCTAAAGTACAGATAGGTCAGTAACATTTTGAAACATGTTTACTATTTAAAATAACTTTTATATTTAAATCAATTTTAAAAAGTGATTTCAAAGCTGAATTTTTACCTGCATTATTTCTGTCACTTTTTTTTTTTTCTTTCAGAAAGCATTCTAATATTCAGATTTGCTGCTCAAATAAACATTTATTATTATTATTTTGTTGAAAACAGCTGAGTAGAATCTTTTCAGGTTTCTTTGATGAATATAAAGTTCAAAAGAATAGCATTTATATTAGATATAAATCTTTTGTAACATGTCTTTATCATCGTCTTTTCATCAATTTAAAGCATCATTGCTAAAAAAAAATAAAATAAAATAATTAATTTGTATTAATTAAAAAAAATGTTATGACAAGTTTTAAATGGTATAGTGTATAATGTTACAAAAGCGTTTTATTTCAGATAAATGTTGATTTTTGGATCTTTCTATTCATCAGAGAGTCCTGTTTCTTATACAGCAAATTAGCATATAGGAATGATTTCTGTATGATAATGTGATACTGAATACTGGAGTAATGATGCTAAAAAAATAGCTTTGATCACAGGAATAAATTACATTTTAAAATATATTCAAATAGAAAACAGTTTAAATATTAAAAATATTTCACTATATTACTGTTTTTGCTGTACTCTGGATCAAATAAATACAGGCTTGGTAAGCAGAGGATAATTCTTTAAAAAACATTAAAAATCTTACTGTTCAAAAACTTTTGACTGGTAGTACACTTGGTATATTTGTTGACAAATTGCAAATATGCACTTTTAAAATTTTATCGTCTTCCAGGAAATACACAAAAACTATTCATGACTCATCCTGTACTACAGTTTTTACCCTGCAGTTGGCTACCCAGATGGCAATCATGCTTAATGATATATGCTCTGTAGACAGGTGTTTATGAATTGCAACTGGAAAGATTCTTAACCAAATCCAAAATATTAAGGAGTGAGCAGCAGTCTGTGAAGAAATGTAACCAAACTGGTTCTGTGTGTGTTTGATGCTAATACTCTGCTGTATGTGTTTCAGATGCGTAACAGACATAGGGGATCCAATCTCGGCCTGCTCCTGCTGGCCTCTCAAGTTTTCCAGCTGGGAATCGACAACATCCCACCTGTCACTCTTGCCACACTCGGCCTCAATGTCTATTTGTTCCTGTTTCCTGTAAAACCCCTTCTAAAGGTACATGTTGTTATAACAAACATCAACACAAAAAATAGGTTGCATCTGCCAATAGCGAATCAATTATGAATTTACCAGCTATTAAGCTGTTTTGCAATATTTGATTTTTGTTTCACAGACTTGTCTGAGTGTTCAAGAGGCGTACTTGTACAAAGACTGGAGTCGTCTGCTGCTATCGCCGTTTCACCATGTTGACGACATGCACTTGTACTTCAACATGGCCTCGCTCCTTTGGAAGGGCATCAAGCTGGAGAGGACACTGGGAGGCACCTGGTTTGCGTACCTGCTCTCCGTCTTCTCTGTGCTCACCGGATTTGTGTACCTGCTCCTGGAAACAGGACTGACACACATGACAGAAGACTCGTCATATAGTTTACAGTGTGCAGTGGGCTTCTCAGGTGTGTTGGATCGCAATGGATTGCACATGCTTTAAAAAAAAAATGTTTTCAATTTTAAAATGTAATTTATTCCTGTGATAGCAAAGCCGAATTTTGAGCATTATTACTCTAGTCTTCAGTGTCACACGATTCTTCAGAAATCATTCTAATTCTGCAGATTTCTTTATTATTAGAAGGCTGAGTCTTTGATGAAAGAACAGCATTTATTTGAAATCTTCACTTGTCACTTTTGATCAGTTTAATATATCCTTTCTCATTCAAAAGTATTTGCACTGTTACTTTTGCTCACCTAGCTTGCATTTATTTGATCCAAAGTACAGCAAAATCAGTAATATTGTGAAATATGTGTACTATTTAAAATAACTGCTTTCTATTTGAATACATTTTAAAGTCAAATTTATTCCTGTGATCAAAGCTACATTTTTAGCATCATTACTCCAGTCTTCAGTGTCACGTGATCCTTCAGAAATCATTCTAATATTCTGATTTGCTGTTTACAAAACATTTTTAATTTTTAATTTTTTTTTTTTTTCAGGATTCTTTGATGAATAGAAAAATCCAAAGATCAGCATTTATCTGAAACAGAAAGCTTTTGTAACATTATAACACATAACACTATAGCATTCAAAGCTTGGGGCATACTTTTTTGTTTCTTTTTTGGGAAAGAAATGATAGAAATTAATACTTTAATGTAGCAAGGCTGCTTTAAATTGATCTAAAGTGATGATACAGACATTTATAATGTTACAAAAGATTTCTACTTCAGATAAATCCTGTTCTTCTGAACTTTCTATTCATGAAAGAAACCTAAAAAAATTCAACATTATAATAATAGTAAATGTTTTTTGAGCAGCAAATCAGAATATTAAAATGATTTCTAAAGGATCATATGACTGGAGTAATGATGCTAAAAATTCAGTTTTGAAATCACAGGAATAAATGACATTTTAAAATATATTCAAATAGAAACACTTACCTTAAATAGTAAACACTATTTCAAAATTGTACTGTTTTTGCTGTACTTCGGATCAAATAAATGCATGCTAGGTGAGCACTTTAAAAAAACATAAAAAATCTTTTGACATTTTTGGTAGTGTAGATGTTACTTTTTCTATATTATTATTCCTGTACAGTATATGCAGTTAGTGGAAAAAATAAAAATTGAGCAGTTGATTCATAGATGTTTTTTTTTATTTTATTTTTTATCTTTTTCTACTAAGAAATAACCAATGAAGCCGTTTGTGATTAATTTCAGGTGTTCTGTTTGGGCTGAAGGTTGTAAATAATCATTATCATCCAGGAGGGGCTACATACATCATGGGACTGCCCATAGCAAATCGCTATTCCTGCTGGGTAGAGTTGGTCCTCATCCACATCATGAACCCTGGGTAGGCATTAAACACTTTTCAAAGATGCTAAAGTCTTCCAGTCTTATAAACATGTTTTGTAGTAGGCCTAGGATCTGATTCACAGCTTGTATTAACACACATCTTTTGCAGGACGTCGTTTGTCGGACACCTGGCAGGGATCCTGGTCGGCCTGCTCTATACGACTGGACCACTAAAGAGCATCATGAAAACCTGTGCAGGTAAACACAGCATACCATTCAATACATTCAGTTGAGTTCAGTATATCTTTGTAAGGAAATTAATGGTTTTATTCAGTATGAATGCATTAAATTAATCAAAAGTGAAAGAAATTACATTTATAATGTTACAAAAGATGTCTGTTTCAAATAAACGTTGTTCTTTTGAACTTTCAGACTCACATTTTTTACAAAACATTAACTGTATTCAACATTGATAGTAATAAGCAGCAAATCAGCATATCAGAATGATTTCTAAATCATGTGACACTGAAGACTGGAGTAATGATGCTGAAAATTCAGCTTTGCATCAAAGGAATAATTTACCTTTAAAAATCATTAAAAGTCAGTACAAATCTTGTTATTTCAGACTTAGTGACATCTAATGGGCATTATGGAGGGCAGCAAACATACTACAATTCATCAGGTAAACTGTTTTGCTCTTTTTGTTTTATAGGGAAATATTCATTTAGTTATACTGAAGTCTGCAGTCGGATTTGGATCACTACATCCTAGAAATGGCTGATTTTGAGAACCAATTGACATCCTTAGGATCCATTATTTGTATGTTTGTGTTCACAGGATACAGTGGATATGGCACACCATATCCTCCAAACCCCCATTATGGACAGCAGTCATTTAATTCCAGGCACTATGGCGCCACCTACAGGGAGCCGTATGGCACACGCATGCCCTCTGCACCACCCCAGCATCCCTATACAGGAGGAATGACAGAAGAGGAGCAGTATGAGGCTGCCCTTAGAGCCAGCCTGAATGACAGAGGTCAGCAACTATACATTTTGGGTGAACTATTCCTTTAATTCTTTACTATACAAGAAGTTACAGTGTGTAACATTGATTTGTACATTTGTTTTGTAGGTCAGACTAGATCATCACATGCCACTTACACCCACTCTAACCCAACTCCTGAAGAGATGCGCTGTCGACGACTTCAGAGATTTAACAGCTGAACATTTGGAGAAAGTGACACATAATGATGATACTATTAGATTGTTTACACTAAAGACAGCATTAAACAACCAATCAGGGCTAGCGGAGGATTTCCTCCACTGCTGATTGGTTTTTATGATGTCATCAGTAGCTGGTTTCCAAAGCTGCTGCCTGTATTCTTTAATTGCAAACAGTTTGTGTATATGTTTGCATTTGTGCTAAATGTTAATCTTGTATTAGCAGTAAAAGTTGAACATGAGGTGAACATCCATGACATATGGTCGTGGATGAGCGTGACTTTCTGCAGTATGTTGAATGTACAGTAAGATGACTTTGTCAATAAGTCTTACTAAATGTATGTAAAATCTCTCAAGTTTATATCCAAACAACATTTCTTCCTTAAGTAACTTATGTTTTCCTAAAGTATATTTTTGTAAACAAACAATAAACCATTCTTGTTCTGATTATGTAAGACACATCCTGTTCATATTGTAAAATATTTAGTAATTCAGAGAAAAATTCAGGTTAATAATTACATTCAGTTGAAGTCAGAAGTTTACATACACCTTGCAGAATATGCAAAATGAGGGATGATACAAAATGCATGCTATTTTTCATTTAAAACTGACCTGAATAAGATATTTCACATAAAAATGTTTACATGTAGTCCACAAGAGAAAATAAGTTGAATTTATAAAAATTACCCCGTTCAAAAGTTTACATACACTTGATTCTTAATACTGTGTTGTTACCTGAATGATCCACAGCTGTTTTATTGTTTAGTGATAGTTGTTCATGAGTCCCTTGTTTGTCCTGAACCGTTAAACTGCCCGCTGTTCTTCAGAAAAAGCCTTCAGGTCCAACTAATTCTGTGGTTTTTCAGTATTTGTGTGGGGGGTGAAAACTTTTGAACAGAATGAAAATGTGTACATTTTTCTTATTTTGCCTAAATATATTTTTTTTTCCCCCAGTTAGTTCTGCACTTCAGAAGCTACAGAAGTTCCTCAGTTGTCCTCAGTGTGAAAATATGAATCTTATAAATATACAGTACTTGTTGGAAAGAGTTCAAATACACAAAAATGTTGAAAAAACACAGAATTTATGGGACCTGAAAGATTTTTAGGATTTTTTAAACTGTTCAGTATAAACAAGGGACTCGTGAACAATTATCACTCAAGAAAAAAAAACAGTTGTGGATCATTCAGGTAACAACACAATAGAATCAAGTGTGTGTAAACTTTTGAATGGCATCATTTTTATAAATTGAACTATTATTTTCACTTTATTATGGACTATATGTAAACATCTTCTATGTGAAATATCTTATTCAGGTCAGGACTAAAAAAATAATATGCATTTTGTATGATTCCTCTTATCTTGCTAAAAAAAAAATTAACATTTTGCAGATTCTGCAAGTTGTATGTAAACCTTTGACTTCAACTGTATATAATTAAATTTAGTTTACATGTATTATTCAAATTACTGTGTAAGATAAGAGAGAATCCCTACATACACAGTACACTACTATTCAATTTTTAAATAAATGAATACTTAACGATAAAGATACTTATAATGCTACAAAATATTGGCCAAATATGCTGTTTTTTTCAGTTTGACAAAAAATATTAAGCAGCACAAGTGTTTTCAACATGGATAATAATTAGAAATGTTTCTTGAGCAGCAAATCAGCATATTAGAATGATTTCTATTAGAAGGATCATGTGACACTGAAGACTGGAGTAATGATGCTGAATTACAGCCTTAATAAGCATAAGAAAATATCTTACCCCAAACTTTTCAGCGGTAGTGCATTTATTGTATATTTTTTTATACAGTCCACAAATAAAAAAAAAAAAAGTGTTTATTTTATTCAGAATGCTGATTTTATCTTTGTCAAAAGTGTTGAATTATATGGATATATGGAATATATGGGGATAAGAATATATGGCTTTTATTAGTGGGAAGAAGTGGTTTAAGTGTGAAGTGGAAAATTTTATGGAAAATGCTGAAGGGGCATTCAAATGTGTTCTGGCAAAAAGCTGAAGGTTCAAATTCTACAAATAGTGATACACGAGCTTCCACCCCTCTCTCTCCTTAAACTCAAAAATAGTGTATAAAAGAAGTGTAAAAACAATAAATGATGTAGTGATGTCTCATTTGGGTGAGGGTATATATCTTCTTTGATCCAAGGTATTATTGCATGTTATACAAAGATCAATTTATTAGACATGTAATACACAGTAAGTGTTGAACCTGATTGTTAAATGTAAAAAGGCATGTGACACTGAACAAGAATCAAAGTTCTCGGGAACGCGTTATAAGAAATTTGTGCTGTCCTTACGTGTACGTCCATGCTCAGTTGTAACAGTACAGTACTCAAGACATTAAAATGTCCCCAAACACAGCGAATTGCATTTCTACCTGCAAAATCAGACAAAAATAATCATCACTTCTTTTTTTTTTTTTTTTAAAAAAGGGAACACGTTTTTCATTCACTGTTAAGTTTTTCATTTCCATCCAAAATAGCACCAATATATCTCTAGCTAAATAAATACTCTTGACATTTAGTAAAAATATAAAGCAAAGCTGTTCTGCCAACAGTGCAATCATATGTACATACAGAAGAATATATCATGTTCAGAACAAGCCTAGGACCCCTTATGTGGACTGTAAAATACTGAAGGTGTTAGTTTCTTTTAATGGCTTGTGTTAGTTTAGCAAGAGGGGAAAATATAGATAAAAACGAAGCAGGAACGTTTTTCAAGTGTCCAATAAAAATAAATGGGAAGTTCAATGGCAACAATTCTTTTCAAAAACACCATAAGACACAGAAATTATGTTTTTTTTAGGATAACTACATTAAACAGTATTTTAAAATGTGCCTTGTAGCAAGAAGGGTATATTATGAACTGTGTATGTATAGAAAACGATGAAATAACTGGTTGTTTTTACATGTAACCACTGACTGAAGTCTATAAATCCTCCTACCATTCACATTTACAGCCATACTGACCTGCTAATGTTAGTCTTTGCCACAAGGGGATACATTTCCTCTGGAAATCCGATACAACGCTGAAAGAAAATGTGTGTTCTACTTAAAACGGCGCTGCTACACCGATCAGTGAATGACATCTAAATATCGCGAGACTGATTCGAAAGCATATGGAGTTATCCGCTCTCGCGGTTTTTTGATGGCACACACCAATATCGGCGCATCGCCGCTTCAATCTGAACACACCTAAATCTAAAATGTTTTTTCATGGTGTAGAATCTTCAAACGAATGAAATGTTAGCTCCCTAAGCTTGTTGGCTAGCTAGCTAGTTGTTGTAGCACAACCGGCAGAGCATAGTATACCATTAGCAAAGCTAACATTCCCCTCACGAAAATTAACCATGTTTTGTTTTGATTTGATCGTGTAACAACTGTTAAACACTGTTAAACTATGGCTAGTGTAGCAAAACCATGTTTTGTTTGGTTTATTTGTAGTAAAACAACGCTTAATTTTCGCAAGGGACATACTCTCAACATGACTTGAATGTTGCTTGAGATTCGTCTCTTAAATGACTAAATCGTCCTAATAATTTCACATGGATTCTCTCACATCCAAGTGAAATTGCTTGGATTGCTGTTAAAATTACTGAATTTTTTTTGCCAACAAAAATTAGACCTACCCAAATAATAGCAATAGTTTACCCAAAAAATTAAAATTCTGTCATTAATTACTCACCCTCATGGTGTTCCATACCTGTTAGACCTTCATTCATCCTCAGAACACAAATTAAGACATTTAAGACAATCCGAGAGCTTTCTGATTCTGTATAGACAGCAACGCAACTAGCACTTTCAAGGCCCAGAAAGGTAGTAAGAACATTGATAAAACAGTCCATGTGACATCAGTGCTTCAACCTTATTTTTATGAAGATACAAGAACACTTTTTGTGCGGAAAGAAAACAAAAATAATGACTTATTTGATATTTGACAATTTATTCTCTTGTCAGTCTTTGACATGTGTTAATTAGAGTACCACAATGGAAGAAATTGTTGAATAAAGTCATTTTAAAGTTCTTATCCTTTTCTTTGTGCACAAAAAGTATTCTCGTAGCTTCATAAAATTAAGGTAGAACCACAAATCACATGGTGTCAGTTGCATAGCTCTCAGATTTATTCAAAAGTATCTTAATTTGTGTCGTGAAGATGAACGAAGGTCTTACAAGTTTGGAACAACATGAGGGTGAGTAATTAATGACAGAATTTAAATTTTTGGGTGAATTATACCTTTAAATTCTGCACAATACTTGGTTTAAATTCAAGAAAAGTGTTGAAAACTTTGGAAACTCAGTCATTTGTTGAGTTCTATACAGAACAACTGCATTTACACTAACAGAAATCGCTTTTTGCCGCTTGTAGGTGTTCCTATTTGATTTCACTGGATCAAGGTTTATGTTTCGTTTTGGTTAAAAATGTCACTGTAGAGCTAAATTAGCATTACAATACTGTGTTGATAATGATTTGTGTGCACAGGCATAATACTTGCTGATACAAGGAACTAAGGAGAACATTGCTATATAGGAATTCGTGCAAAATGGTATTGGTTTTTGCTAGCACCAAAATGTAATAAAAACGAGAAGACATAAAGGAAGTGAGCTTTGTGGGAACAAATCCAGTGAAGTAAAAAGTTCACAGCCTGTAGTTCAACAAAAACGGTCACCGATGATGTCCTTTTTATCTTCTCCAAAAAAAAAGTGACCCAAAAGCATCTCAATCACTTCCACTCCAGTGACCTATTGATGTGCATTCTCAGTGCAGTTTTTTTTTTTTTTTTTTAGAGAACATGAGAGACTTGTGTCAGTTGCTCTTTATGCAGACGCTGCATGTGCTGACGCTGTCGCGCTGGTTCTGTCCGGTGATCACCGTAGTCGGAGGAGAGGAGTCAAAATTCTTCGTGTTGACTCGAGTCAGCCAGAAACTGAGGAAGTTGGGAGCATACTGACAAGTGCCATGTGAACCTTGGCACTCCACGAACGGCTGACTGCGGAAGTCCTGCAAACAGCTTCCTGTTGATGTCAGAGACTGTCCACCTCCCTCGTCTCCTGATCCTGTGTGCTGGAACAAAGAAATAAAGTTCCGAATGTAATAAGATTCAAGTCCTTATGTGTTTAAAAGAACTCTACTAGAGTTTGGTACTTTGCTTTCCTTACCATAAGGAATGAATATCCGATCCAGAGTCTTCTCCATTTGCTTGGACACGGTGGCATACCCCCGTTTTGACTGTGTAACGTAATGGCTGGTGATGACGCCTCACACACCACACACCTGCTGATGTGTTGTTGAATTTCCCTGTCCCTCAGGATGGTATTTATTGGAAGTGGGGCAGTTGTTGACAGCCAATAGGATTTGTCGTTGCGGCTGGCGTACTTACACCTGTCCAAATTACAGCAGGAGAACGGCATGGTGCTGAACACACGTAAACATGAACCTGCCTGGCCTGGTGGAAACACACAAAAATAAATTAGAAATGTATTATTATCAGAGTTATTATAATGTACTAAAACTGTTAACGTTAACTGAAATAAATTAGATTTTTTTTTTTATTTCAGTTAATTGCCACAGCAGGATTTCTCATATTCGTATAGTATAACTTAGAGCATTGAAATTACTAAAATTAAATCAGAAATAATATGAACTGACATTAATACACATCTTAAAAGAAAACAACTAATAAAAATGACAAAACAACAAAACTACTAAAGCTTTAAGTAAAATTGACAAGGAAATTCAAAATATAAAGAAAAACAATCTTAAAAAACATTTTTGTTACTTGAAATACTATAAAATTAAATGTATAAATCTAAAACTAAACTCAATTTTCCATTTTCATTTAGTTTAACTTGATGCACTAAAATAACTAAAATGAAAACTGGAATAACAATGAATGAAAATGATAATTTTCCCACAAAAATGTCTAAAATGTTAACCAAAAAATGTCAATAGAACATGTAAAATAAAAACTAAAAGAATAATTAATAATTAATTAAATAATTCAAAATATGAAATACCTAAAATAATTGTTAACTGAAATAAAAACAATAGAACAATACAAAAATTCTAGTTAAAAAACTAGTTAAAAGCTATAAAGAAACATTTCTCATTTTAATTTAGTTCAAATTTATGCACTATAATAACTTAAAAAACTATTAATAAAAAAATATATAGAAATATTTTAAGTAAAACAAAAACTAATAAAATGTAAATAGTAAAATATAAAACAAAACATTTAAAATATAAAAAAATCTCAAAATTAATAATAATAAAAAAAAAACATTTTCAGTATCTGAAATAACTGTTAACAGAAATAAAATTAAATACAAAAATTCCAGTAGTTGATTTCTCTTGTTAAAAACTATCGAAAGAAACATTTCTCATTTTCATTTAGTTTAACTTACTGCACTAAAATAACTAAAATTATAACTGAAATAACAATTAATAAAACATATATAAAAATATTTAAAATAAAACAAAAACTAATTCAATGTAAAATGGAAATAGTAAAATATAAAACAAAACTTATTCAAAATATAAAAAAATAATTCATACAAACATTACAGTAGTTGATTTCACTAGTAAACTATTGAAACTATTGAAAGAAACATTTCTCATTTTCATTTAGTTTAACTTAATGCACTAAAATAACTCAAATTAAAAACTGACATAAAATTAAAAAACGATAAAGACAAAAAAAACAAAACAAAATGACAAAGCAACACAATTGCTAAACATTAACTAAAGTTATGAAGAAAAGACAAACATTCAAATGAACACTGGTTAATATATCATAGTTCTGTTGAAAATAATAATAATAATAATAATAATAATGATAATAATTATATATAATTTTTTTTTTTTTTTTTTTTTTGTGGAAACAGTGATAAAAGCAACACAATAGTATTTCAATGATAGTAAAATAACACTGGTTGTTACATCATAGCTCTGTTCCATGCAATCAAATGTGCTGTTTTATGCAATCAAATGTGCTTTTGAGTGTACATGTGTTTGTTGGCCACATACTGGAGCCCTGCGCGGGACTGTTTTCTTAAACCCGCACCCGCCCGCTCCCGCTGAATTTCTGACGAGGACCGCCCGCTCCCGCAACTTGCGTTTTCCGCTCCCGCCCGCACCCGCAATATTTGTGTCCACTCCCGCCCGCTCCCGTGGACTTTCTCTCAGATCTTGTGAAAAATACTCACAAATTCTCAGACTAAATATTCGTTCAAGTTAACATCCAGGATAACATGCTTTAAACATGACTGGGTTTAAATAAGATGAAGTATCCTAAATCAAAACCAAAGCACTATTAGTGTCTATTAGTGTTACATAACATTAACCGTTAAAACAAAACCACAACTAGCAGCACCTCAGTTTAAACATACTGCATGAAAGCTTGCTTAACATGCTATTGCAAAAAAAAATAAAATAAATAATGATACGATAAATAAATAAGCCTAACATCCTAAGCGTAAAGTTTGCGAACAAGTGAGAGCCGGAGAATGAAAGTGAAAGTGATGAAAACGAGTAAATGTAAATGAAGGAGTCACAACCAGAGTCTAATGTTACGTGATCTTACCCAAGCATTCATACCCAAGCATAACAACATGAGCGCTTAAAATGAAAGTTATCAACATAACTGATATTCAAAATGGTAAGCAAGCGCTTTGTTTCATATATCTGAGATTATCTTGTATATATTTGGTTTGGTTTCTCCTTCTGAATTATAAATATACTATTAATAAAAGCTGCTGATATAGACAGCTAATTATTTTCACACATGCGTTATTTTACACTTGGCCGTAGTCGTAGGCCGTACTTGTGCTGTGTGTTCAAACACAGCTTTTTGTCTAGACGCTGCCGACGCTATAGGCGAAAACACTGCCGGCTTTCGTCATGGCTAGTTATTTGAAGTTGGCTTGGTGTATACCTGGCCTTTACAAGCCAAATCTCACCATTCCCCGCAGGTCTCCCGCAAAATTTTCTGCCTGCCCACTCCCGCCCGCAGCAAGGGTAAAACTGCCCGCTCCCGCAAGATTTGCGTTGGGTCCCGCGGGAGCCCAAACCCTCTACCACATACCCAGATCTTGAATGTGTGCTTTCTCCTGACCCTCCATATACAGTAGGCTGTAGCCATTCCATAACTCTGTAAGACCCTCAGGACATATGGGCACAGAGTTAGACTGGCTGTGCATCACCAAAAGGAAGCCGGAGGAAGGCGATCCAGGAGGCCCCGGTTCACCATCAGGTCCCGGGGGTCCTGGGATGGAAAAGAAATGTATGGACAAATGATTGGCTTGATGAATGAGTCACTCTGGATAAAAAGATCTGCTAATGAATGAATGCAAATATAGTGTATGAACGATAGCAGGAGGAAAGAGGATACAGCCGTGTCAGGCTCAGTTGAGTCAATAATTGCTGTAAGTTGTTAACAGTACACACACACACATACCCCGAAAGCCATTTTCTCCTCGCTCGCCAGTCTCTCCGGGGTTTCCAAGTTCTCCGTCTGGTCCTGCTTGCCCACTAGATCCACCTAATCCAAATTCTCCTCTTTGTCCCTTTGTGCCTGAGCAAAAAAAGGCAGTGTTCATCCAAACACAAACAATTCTGATCATTTACTTACCCTCATTTGCATTTTTATTAATGAGATCAAACATTATAGGTTTTCAGTCACACAATCGTAATGTAATACATTTGAAAGTTTTGAATCATTTTGAAAGAATAGTTTGAATGTTTTGAAAGAATATACAGTGCTTTTTGTTATATTGGTACATATATTATGTACATATTATTATAATATTTAGTAATATTTTAAATTAGCTTTAGGTTTTATTAATTTTGTGCTTATGTCCTTCATAGTCACATAAATAGTTATATGTTAAATTAATTAAATAAAATATAAAAATTCCATTAGTTGATTTCACTACTTAAAAACTAGCCACAGAAACATTTCTCATTTTCAATTAGGTTAACTTAATGCAACAAAATAACTAAAATTAAAATGGAAATAATTAATAAAAATTTATAGGAATATAAAAGTAATAAAAATGACTTTTAACATTATTAAAAGTTCTGAAAATAAAAAAATACCAAAATAAAATTAATAATAATAATAAAAAAAAACTATAGTATTTCAAGGATACTAAAATAACACTGGTTATCATATCATAGCTCTGTTGAAAATATTATTTTTATTCATTTTGTGGAAATAGTGATACATTTTTTCAGGATTATTATTTGATTAGAAAGTTTAAAAGAACAGCATTTATTAGAAGTAATTCAAGCTTTAAGGTAAAGTAAACTTTAATTCATTTTTAATTTACTTAAACTTACTTACACTGGAAAAAAAAAAAAAAAACCCAGCAGTAATACACTGAATTCAACACAATTTTAAAGTAGAAATATATATATATATATATATATATATATTTATTTATTTATTTATTTTTGCAAAAGTACTTCAACAATCTTTGTTAATCATTTTTACAGTGTTTTGAGTATTTTTCTATTTTTCCATTTAAGTTTAAGATTTTTATGTAATGTTTATATTTTATTTACATTTGTTTCAATGATCAAAAAATATATACATTTATACAGTAATATTTATATTTTATTATAATTAATTTCAATATTACTTAAACTTACACTGGAAAAAAAATGGCACTCAAAAATTGCTAGTTAATTTCACAAAGAATTGCAAAAAACCAGCAAGTAACACTGAATTCAACAAAATTTTAAGTACAAAGAAAGAATGCAACAGTATTTTCTTCTTAATCTACAAAGTACAGTAATCTTTGTTCACTGTTATTTTACAGTGTTTTCAGTGTATTTCCATTTTACATTTATGCTTAAGGTTTTCATTTAATATTTATATTTTATTTCAATTTATTTCAATTATCAAGAATGATTTAGAATTTACTGAAACACAGAGTTCTGGCATGAAACTCTAGAATGCAGTCCAATGGGTCTAACTCAATCTGACAACATGACATCATAATCACATGGCATAGCTGACTGGTTCTCTCCTGTATCAGTAGCCAATGAGCTCACTGCTTAACATTCAAATATATGCCTGGTGCTAGATGTAGCAGTTGCAGCAAGCTTCAGAAACCCTCCACCTTCCCCAGCTCCACCTGTATAGATCTGCTACGAGGTGATTCATATATGCTATGGGGGTTAATTAATGTTATATGTGCAGCAGCAGCATGTTGTGGATGTATTGGCAGTAGCAAGTCTCGGTACTTGCTCTGCCACAGAAGAAGCAGCAGCTGCAGCAGCAGCATAGCAGATCTATTCCGCCAAGACCAAATACATTAACATTGTCATGTACCTTACCATGCCAATCCCTTCGAGATTTGTCATGACAGAACTATAACAACTCAAAAGTCAGAGACATTTCATCATCTTATGAAATAAACCCTGCTGCTAAACTGAGTTGTACCTTTTAGGCCCCCACTGCCGTTAGGTCCAGGTTTACCATTTTCACCAACACGGCCAGGAGCACCACGAGGACCAGTAGAGCCCCGAGGAGGGGAATAAGAAGTAGCAGGACGTCTAATAGCCCCAGGCTCTCCTTTTGACCCTACAAATACAAAAATAGAAAGAAATTGAACATGATGGTAAATCACAACAATACTGATTTACAAAATGTTTAGCTTGATGATGTGAAGGCTCCAATGACCTGCATCCCCTTTGTCTCCTTTTGCACCAAACACTCCGTTTGGCCCACAATCACCTTTGGGGCCAGAGGGTCCCGGAAAGCCCATAAGTCCACATTGTCCGTTTTCACCTGTGGAATAATAATAATAATAGAACAACCTGACCAAGTGGCCCCAAAACATTTTGAACTCATGAGCTAAACTTATGAAAGCTATTTCTTTTACCTTTTGGACCTTCTAGGCCATCAGACCCTCGACGGCCACTGGGCCCAATGGGTCCTGTTTCTCCCTTCTTCCCTGGTGACCCAGGATAACCTGGGTCTCCAAAATCACCATTCTCTGTGAACACATGGCCTGGCTCTCCTCGCTCTCCCTTGGGCCCTGGAACAGGAAAACATACACAATACACATAATACATAATTCTATGCATTAACACATAGCCTACATAGGCACATTGCAGCTTGTCCTTTTACTTTGTAGCAGTGCTATCCAACTTAGGCCTCAAATCCTATTTACGCCTCCAAATGACCACACACACACACCTTGAAATCCATCTGGCCCAGTGTAACCCCGTTCTCCACCAGGTCCAGGTTGAGGAGTCTTACATTCTTCACCACGAAAACCTGCAGGACCCATTGGACCAGGCTCTCCTATTAAAAAAGGTAGAAAGACAGTAAAAATTACAATTAATATGTTTATATGGTGCATATATTTGACAAAATGCTCCTCTCTAGAGTTCACTTTTCTAGCTGTCGAATGAGTTTATGGTCACCAAATTAGTTTTTTCAGAGGTAAATGTGACGTTACATTATTTACAAGCTGTTTTATAGACGTCTTTCCGCAGTTGTAACATTGATTGATATTATAAGAAAAAATACAGATTTCAGTAAGTTTTTTTATTAATGTTCTTTTTTTGTGCTGAAACTGGTATTACAGCGAAGGAGACGATCAGTTCATGTGTGCTTCTGCGCTGCTGCTTTCTTTTAAACTGAGGTGTCACAGCAATCTGTCTCTCCCCAATAAGCAGTGCCGAAAAGGTATTGATTGAATATTGTAATAAAATGCACAGAATTTGAAATCTGAGACTTTGTTTCATACCAAAAGTAACAAAGCACAAAGCTTATTGCGATTTATTGGATGAAATGTGCGCTACAATGTTTCATTGATTAACCGGAAAACAGGCTAGATGAATTGATTCTTGGTATTTAAAGGACTCCACTCCACTTTTTTTTTTTTAAAAAAGCTAATTTTCCAACTCCCCCTAGAGTTAAACAGATGCGCTTTACCGTTTTTGAATCCATTCAGCCGATCTCCGGGTCTGGCGTTACCACTTTTAGCATAGCTTAGCATAAATTACTGAATCTGATTAGACCATTAGCATCTCTCTCAAAAATGACCTGCTGGGAATTATTTCCAGGCGCTGCGTAATATCAATGCACCTGCTGCACCCATGGTACGGCAGCAAATTTCCTTGACTATTACGCCAGAATGAGAGTATAGTTCCTATCAATATCAGCCTGGAAAATTGCTTTACATTTTCTGTCGGTCTTAGTACACAATGTTACTACAGAAGAGTCAAGTTTTAAATAGGAAAAATATTGAAAGTCTTTGGTCATTTTTGAGCGAGATGCCAATGGTCTAATCAGATTCAGTGATTTATGCTAAGCTATGCTAAAAGTGCTAACGCCAGACCCAGAGATCGGCTGAATGGATTCGAAAATGGTACAACTCATCTGTTTAACTCTAGAGGAGTTGGAAAATAAGACGATTTTTTTTTTTTTTTTTTTTTTTTTTGTGGAGTGTTCTTTTAATATTGTTTTGTAAAAACAAGAATCTATTAAAATCGAGAAATCAATATTTTTTACACAGTCCTAACCCTACCCTATAGTCATACAGGAATTGTCACTATAAAAGGTTAAATAGGATTATGAATTATTGGGCTGTCACTAATGATTATTTTGGTAATTAAGTAATCTTTTGAATATTTTGATGATTAATCAAGTATATATTTTTTTTGTAATAACAATAGACCTAAGTGAACAATAGCCTTTAAAATGACTTAAAATACATTTTTAATAGCAATGAGCCAAGCATCATATGGTTTTGTTGAACAAAACAGTTAAAATACATAATGTTTTAGAAACAATAGAGCTAATGTACATTAAGCATTATAACAAATATCTGCAGAGGGTGCCAATGGCCTGATGATTGTTTTTACACTTTATTGCATGATCTAATCCTTGTTTAATATTGACTAAACAACATTTCACTTAGATGTCCACTTAATCTTTAATATTTAGCCATTTCTTTATTATAGAAAAGCTACAGCCACTAGAATTTCTTGAATATGTGAACATCAAAACGTGTAAACTCAGAGTTAGGGTTTAAGCTTTTATTTTGAGATTGCGATGAGCAGTTAGCATATTGAGAAAGATATTGATGTATTCACCTGTGTTTGCCACCTGTGTAAATTACTGACCTTACAAATTTGAAAAATGAAATAAACTCAAATTCACAACAACATGCAGAGATGGAGTTTGAGATGCTCCACACAACAAAAATGATTGTGTAGCAGCATTTACTGTGAACGAAGCCGCTCTGACACGCATGTACGTAACTTACACGCATGTAAATTATTAAAACGCACATATTAAACCTGCATAGCATATATTAATAATTGAATCATAGTGTTTATGAATCCTTAATACCATTATGCTTTATTAGGATTTTTAAATGGGTTTAATATGTGGAATGCACCACTTCCGGTATATTGCAGAAAATTAATCGACACAGGCAAAATACAATCAATGATTTTTTTTTAAATCAAATGTCAAAAATCAAGGAATTGTTGCAGCCCTAATGAGTTACGTACCGTTAAACCCATTCTGTCCTTTGGGACCTTGTACACCTAGTTTTGTTTGGCCTGGCAACCCTGGGTCTCCTAGAACGCCCTTGTCTCCATTCCCCCCCTTTTCGCCCCTATCACCATTTATTTCCATTCCTAAAGGACAATGAAAGACAGAGTGAATGACATGGACTTTTTCATGTTGGCAATCTCAAAACAAACTACTGACAGCACAAACTAATTCTGAACAAATCCCACCTCGAAAACCCTTTTCACCCTTGTCCCCCTTCAGGCCATCCAATCCATGGAGCCCTGGGGGCCCTGGAGGTCCTGAAAGTGAAAATAAAATGTATACATAATTGTTATAGCTTTAAAATTAGTAGGAGAATCAGTTTGTTTGTACATTGCATAGATAGTCAAACCTCTAAGGCCACCGCATCCTTGGTTTCCTTTAGGGCCCTGTGCACCTGGAGGCCCCTGAGGACCTTCAGGACCATGTCTTCCATATGGACCTGGGGGCCCGACCACTCCTGAAAGGCAGGTGATCAATTACAGGTGTGTGTTTCTGCTAATTTAGAGCCTGATCTATTTATTTAAAGGTATAGTTTACCCAAAAAATACTCACTCTCATGTCATTCCAAACCCATAAGACCTTCGATCATCTTTAGAACACAAATTAAGATATGTTTGATGAAATCCGAGAGCTTTCTGACCATGCATAGACAGCAATGCAACTACCACGTTCAAGGCCCAGAAAGGTAGTAAGAACATCATTAAAATAGTCCATGTGACACCAGTGGTTCAACCGTAATGTTATAGATCTATGAGAGTTGTGTTGCTGTCTATGCAGGGTCTGAAAGCTTTTGGATTTCATCAAAAATATCTTAATTTGTGTTCCGTAGATGAGCAAAGGACTTACCGGTTTGTAACGACATGAGGGTGAGTAATTAATGACCGAATTTTAATTTTTTGGTGAACTATCCCTTTAACAATGAGTATTTTACCTTGAAGCCCAGTCAGGCCATTGTTCCCAGGTGGTCCAGGTGGACCAAAGCCTCCCATAGGCCCTTGTGGGCCAGGGTCACCAAAGTCTCCTTTTTCACCAGAGGGAGCTATTGGGGAGAGATAGAATGATTCTACAGCACCGTTTTTTTTTGTCTCATGCATTTCTGTATTATAGAAACAAGAATAAAAGAAGAAAATCGGGTGAATGTACCTGATGAGCCTCTGTCTCCAGTTGGCCCTCTCTCACCTGAACGCCCTGGCTCACCAATAGATTCACCTTTGTCACCTATACAAGACAGTACAAGGAGGTTTTGCAAAAAATATAACATCAAAGAAGGGTTAAATGTGCAGACTGACTATAACACAATTGTGTAATCATTGTATGGGTCATAGGCTGTGAATATGTACATGTACACCATTCACAGGTTTGTTTGTTTTTTCAAGAAATTAATACTTTTATTCAGCAAGTATACATTTAATTGATCAAAAGTGACAGAAAACATTTCTACTTTGCAACAAAAGATTAGATTTCAAATCAATATTTAAGCAGCAAAACCTGTTTTCAACACTGATAATGATAATTTTCTTGAGCCTATTATAATGAATTCTGAAGGTTCACGTGACACCAAAGACTTGAGTAATGATGCTGAAAACTGAGTTTTGCCATTAAAGGAATAAATTACATTTTGAAATATATTATAATACAAAACACTTTACAGTGTATGGAAACACTTAAAACACTTTTGGTGAGCATAAGAGGCTTCTTTCATGAATAATACAAAAAAGTTACCAATCTCAAAATTTTAAAAGGTTGTTTTGGTTTGAGTAAGGCTTCATTCATTGTATTTTACCTTTAGAACCATCAGACCCAGGGAAACCAGGGGTTCCTGGCAGACCAGACAATCCAGGAACACCCTACAAAGAAACAAGCGTTAATGGGTATGATTTCCATACAGTCAAACCAAAATTTATTCAGACAGCTTCATCATTTCTCACATTATCACAGTTTGCTCGCTATGGTTTAGAAAATGGTAATAAAATATGACAAGAACTTGGAGTTAATGTATCAGAACAAATTCATTTTTCAAAATTCAAAATTTTTGAGCCAACATTTTTTATCAAATTTACTGGTAGTCCACTAAATGAAGAATGTTTGGGTATAATATGTCACAGTTTACTTTATTTTGCTATCCTCACTTACATAAATTAACTATAGGGTCCTGCACCCACTAGTAAAACAATATCAAAGATTATATCTGGTGTCTA
Source organism: Cirrhinus molitorella (assembly GCA_033026305.1). Lineage (NCBI taxonomy): Eukaryota > Metazoa > Chordata > Actinopteri > Cypriniformes > Cyprinidae > Cirrhinus > Cirrhinus molitorella. Next base: position 4,866,556 of record CM065134.1, on the reverse strand, counting down.
AATAAGTTTTGGTTTGACTGTATAGTCACAGTTACATTAGTCCTATTTATGTACATCTGTCAGGACACCCAACCCAGCAACAAAATTCGAATAATTTGGCAATAATGAAATAATAATTTTCATATTTTAAAAAAGACCTTGCACTCACTGAATCACCATTATACCCTGGGAATCCCGGAATTCCCTTTGGCCCACTTTGCCCATTTGCGCCAGGCACACCGGCCTGCCCAGGAACACCTGATGGTCCACGCTGGCCACATTCATACCCAGGGGGTCCATTGCGTCCCGGATACCCTGGTTGTCCCGGTGGACCTGGGTTACCCTGATTACCTGCAAGTAAACCACATGATCTAGTAAAGTTTTTTTTTTCTCCCAAGGTTAAAAACCATTCTAGGATTTGAGTATATGTTACTGATTTACCCCTTTCCCCAAAGACCCCATTCTCTCCATTACGTCCAGGTGGTCCTATCTGGCCTTTCACTGGGACTGAAATCACATCTCCTGGAGGTCCAGGAGGCCCACGGTATCCTGTAAAATACAGGAAACATATAAGAGCATGGAAATTTGATACATTTAACTGCCATCATCACATTAGACCTGACCTAAAGCATGCCAACATGGTATATTTCACATTTTACAGTGTTACAGTGGTTACCTTTCTGGCCCTTGAATCCATTTACCCCTGGGCAACCTGGATGTCCATTGAGACCCCTACAGCCTTTTGGTCCAGGAGTCCCTAAAGGTCCAGACTTCCCTACGTTGCCAGGACAGCCATCTTGACCAGGAAATCCAGGTAAACCTGAGTTGCATTACCACATGTTAAGAAGTTGAGAATCACATGACCCACTGATAGCCTCTTTGTATTTATCTTTCACTGATGCTCCAGAAGAAAAAAAGATGCATAAACTTTTAAACAGAATGAAGATGTGTACATTTTTCTTATTTTGCATAAATATCTTTTCAATTAATACTGCCCTTCAGAAGCTACAGAAAATACTTACATGTTTGACACAAAATAAGTTAAATTTACCCTGAACTTCAAATTCAAAAAGTTTACACCCCAGGCTCATTGTGTTTCTTTCTGGAGTGCCAGTGAGCTTTTAAACTTTCTGTAATATTTGTATATGAGTCCCTCAGTTGTCCTCAGTGCGAAAAGATGGATCTCAAAATCATACAGTCATTGTTGGAAAGGGTTCAAATACACAAAAATGCTGAAAAACCAAATAATTTGAGGATTTTTCTGAAGAACAGCGGGCAGTTTAACTGTTCAGGACACTCACTAACAACTATCACTAAACAAAAAACACAGCTGTGGATCATTCAAGTAAAACACAGTATTACGAATTGAACAGAGTCATTTTTGTAAATGAAACTACTTTTTTTCTCTTGTGGACTATATGTAAATATCTTATATGTTAAATATTTTATTCAGTATGTAAACATTTTGACCTGAACTGTATGTTCCAGTTAATCAAAATGTTTATTTATTTTCTTTGTTTCTTTAAATGAACACCCACACATCGAGACCTGTGGAAAGACTCTTTACCCTTTGGTCCAGGGTTTCCAGAGTTCCCACTGTCCCCACTGAGTCCTGAAGGTCCCTGAAGACCTGCACGTCCTTGATTGCCTGGAATACCAGGCTTACCACATTCTCCTTTGGCTCCAGTGCCTGGATATCCCGCCTCCCCAGGTGAGCCTCTCTCTCCATCGCAGCCTAACACAAAAAAAGTGACATTATTATGAGAACAATCTTAACAAGCTTTTGTTGATACAGTGGTCTCTACTCACCTCTCTGTCCAGTGAAGCCTGGTGGTCCTGGTTTACCAGGTTGACCAGTTTGTCCGTTGTCACACTGCTCTGGTCTCCTACCTGGGCAACCAGGTGCTCCTGGTGTACCATCCATTCCCCTTTCCCCTTTTCTACCAGGAGGTCCAGGACTTCCAGATGGACCTTCAGAAAAAGTAAATTAATACAGATTTTATTAGTAGTTAATGGACTTGATGGACCAAGATATTCATGTCTTTCTTTCTTCGGTTGCACAGAAATTATGTTTTTTGAGGAAAACATTCAAGAATTTTTCTCCATATAGTGGACTTTAATGGTGCTCAATGGATTGAAGGTTAAAAATGCAGTTTTAATGCAGCTTCAACGGGCTCTAAACAATCCCAGATCAAGTCAAGTCAAGCTGGACATACAGTGGAACAAAATGTTGTGTCTCGCAGGACGACGGTAAAATATAAATAAACATAAATTCAAACATGTAACACTAGCCGTAAGAGCAATTTTTAAACCTATACATAGCTAACATAATCTAGCTATACATATACAACCCATTCTCACTCCCAAGGCGTCAAAAACCGAAGCATGGTCAATGCCAAAGGTGCCTCTAGGTGTCAGTATATGACAAAATAGGAATTCCATTGCTTTCAATTGCTTGTTTTATGCGTCAAGTCCAGACGCTATGGAAAATGAGCACACGTCTGTTACATCATCTCAATTCGGTGAGAATTAAATAAAAAAATCTGTTTATTCATATTTATATTTGTAGAGTGGAAACACCGAGTGTTACACTTAATGTGTATTTGCATATAAGTTTAATGTATTTATTCTGTGTTGACTGCACATTGTGCTGTTTTTTTATATTTGATCTTATATATTATATAATATATGTTGAGATATATATATATATATATATATACATATAGACTTGATGCATAAAACAAGCAATTGAAAGCAATGGAATTCCTATTTTGTCATATACTCACGCCTAGAGGCACCTTTGGCGTCTTCATAGTGACGCTAAATGAGGGTTTTCAAAATGTGTGACAAGTCCGATTCCGCTAAAAATTGTACTCAAGACCGGAATCGAGTCCAAGTACGAGTCTGAGTACCCCAACTTTACTATTTACCCAGCTGTAAATAGAGAAGGGCTGGGACAAATATCGACCAAACATCTTACTACAATGGAGAAGTCAATATGACTGGCTAGTGCTTTTTTATATTTAGTAAATTTCTTAAAAATGAGATGCTAGTAATATGTTGCCACTGTGGATATTCCAAATCATAGCAACTCCGTCTCAGCTGGAAAAACGCTGTGCAACCAAAGCGTTCTCATGCACCACTGGCTGACTATTTTCAGAAGAGCGCTTGACATTTTTTGTAGCTGGCTAAAAACTCTTTGGTTGACAAACATTAATTGAATATTTACTGTTACTGGCATATGGCCTTAATCTTTTTTGCATTTATGCAATATACTAGAGCCAAACCCGAGAAAATAGACAAGAATATTCCATATTCATAGCTGTAATTCATAAGCAGCGATTATGCAAACTATGAATGAGCGTGCATTTACGAATGCCCTATTTACGAATTATTTGAATTCATTAACATACAGGTTTAATGATCAAACTGGACATTTACGAAGCGTTTGTGAACCTGGAGAAGATTTTTCACGAAGGTCTGTTGTACGCACAAATTAATCAGACTTTACTCAAATATTTACAAAAGTTTCATGAATGAGGCCCATTGTCTTTAGTCTCAATGTGGTACCTTGCAATCCAGTTGGTCCAGGAAGTCCAGGGACACCTTTAGGGCCCTGACAACCCGGCATTCCATTGGGCCCTTTTGGTCCTGGAGCCCCTGGAACAGAGTCCCCAGAAGACCCTTTCAGACCCTGAGGTCCACGATTACCAGGTGTGCCAGGTGAGCCGTTAATACTGATGCCGTCTGGGCCGGTTTCACCTGGATCTCCTGTAGATCCAACTGGACCTGTGGACAAGATTGCAGGGAAATAAAAACGTAATACTTTTCAACTCTATGCACTTTAGTCGAGTTGATACTGTGGATATATTATGCAGATGAAGAATAATTAATAAATGCAAGTTGAATAGAGTCATATTTAGTTAACAGAAATGTTTTTAAATACATCAGAACCTTATATCCTCTACCTGGAAATCCTGGAATGTTGTTGTCTCCAGATTGTCCACTCTCTCCCTTGGGACCGCTTGGTCCATTTTGTCCTATGTTTCCTGGATTTCCAAGCCTACCTTTCTCACCTGGAAAAAAACATGAGGTTTTGGTCACATACTGTATCTGATAATAGTCATCATCCCTTTCAGCTTTTATACTTGCAGAAATGTAAGAATCAAAAACAGACTAGCTTTATTAGTTTTAAACACATTACACACTGACTAATCATGCTTGTTTTTCCTTAGTATGTAGAATACATTTGAAAGTTGAGAAATTCAAATCAAATTTCTCTCAAAATGACAATTATTCTGTCAAAGGAATTAACATATAGGAAGGATATTATCGATATTATTGACTTTTTTAAGTTGTGTTTTGGGCCATAACGCTTTGGCACAGTCTGTCAAATGAACTAAAACCAAAAGCACAATATGGCTTAATCCCTTCATCAAGTCTGGTTTTGCTGCAAGTTTCAAAGCGAAGCGCACACTTCATTCAGGCGAGCAGCTCATGATCCTTTTTTTTTCCATGCCTCTGAGTGTCTCCGTTCACAGTGAATGCACTAGATATGCTTTATTTTCACAGCAAATGATTACAGCATTTTACTAGATTTGTAGCGAGATGAGTTTTTGTAAGAGTTTTCAATCAAAATAAAAGCTTTACTGCAATTTCTGTCCAAATAAAAGCTTAAAAGTATGAATTGCTGACAGATAGCGGTTTAAATGGTTAATGTTACTGCAGTCCAACTCAAAACATATTTCAAATAATATAACTATGAAATATTCATTTTCATTTATTTTACAGAATAACGATAATATAAAATAGTTGTTATTTTCACTACTATATTCTAATTAGATTGGCTGTCTAAAACGCCAGTGTGAATGTAACTTATACTGAGACAGTATATCACAAATAAAAAAGAGGGTTGAGTCCCCTTTAAAGTTCAGGTACAAGTCAATTCACTTTTTTCTTTTTACATTTTAAGCATATTAAGGAGCTCTTAATTTTGAACTCTCAAAGAGCATTAGACAGAAAACTTTAAAATGGACGAAATGTAAAATCTTTTTTTGTCTTCTTATTTAAATATTGCAATATCGTATCGCGGACTTCGTATCGAGATATTATCGCATTAAGAGATTTTGATATTGTTACATCTATAACATTTAGCCATCTTAACAGATTTTGCCACCACTAAAGGGGCTTTCGCACCACATTGTTTTCAATTCATTTTAAAAACATCAATAAAGATATCCAAATTTGAATCTTTTGATTATATTATGTTAAAATCACAAAATGCACTAATTTAAAAAATAAAAATTACAAAAAATGACAAAAAATTGCCACCATTTACTGAATGATTGTATATGAAATGTCAGATCTAGAATTGGTGATAATGAGCGAAAGTATGTTAAATAAAATATAATTTATAAGATAACACTTTGAGGTAAATTTACAATGCTCCTATTCCCTCCGTTGTATCCATTCTTTTTTCCAACCAAATTGAGAGAGCTCACTCTTTCATTCATGAATATATATATATATATACTTTTTTTTTTTTTTTACCATTATAACCACGTATTCCTTTGTAACCAGGGGCTCCAGGTATGCCAGGAGCACAAGGCAGTGAAACACCTAAAAAAAAAAATTAAAAATCAACAGTTAAGACATGTGCCTCACAATTTTTTTTTCTTTACTGGCTTCAAATGTTTGTAAAATACTGTACATTACACATTAACAGATTGCAACATCCTTCATTCCGACATTTGCTTTTAACAAACTGTATACTGTGAACAGCTGAAATACTGGTTGGATATTAATTTGTAATAGCAATAGAATATAAATCCTACTCAGCACTGTGACTCTTACCTTGAATGCCTTTAGGACCAGGGGGTCCTGTTAGGCCTTGAGGTCCTGGTTCCCCTTGTTGCCCCCGTCGCCCAGCTGACCCCATCATATTCGGGCCAGGAGGACCAGGTGGACCTCTGGAGCCTTTCACACCAGCGGCTCCTGGACAACCCCTGTCACCTGCCGGACCAACAATACTATCTCCCTGCAAAGACAAAAAAAAAAAAAAAAAACGAAATTCATGAATGACTGTAAATTACTGTACATATAAATCATCCTAAATGTATATGAAGAGAAGGGTCAGTAATCACCTGTCCAATACCATGACATTAAGGCTGCATTTCCTTGGTAAATATACAGTAAAATCAGTAATACTGTAAAATATTATTACAATTTAAACTGTTTTCTATTTTAATATATTTTAAAATGCAATTCAGTAGCCATTACTGAAGTCTTCAGTGTTGCATGATTTTCAGAAATCATTAGTATATACAGTACTACTGCACAACTATCCATGACTTTTTATATATAATTTTATAACTCTTCACATGTCTTACCAGAGGTCCAAGATCTCCAGGGGTACCCATCTCCCCATCAGCCCCTTTCCTCCCATTATACCCTGGTTTTCCAGTTGGTCCTACAGATCCTGTGTCACCTTTGTCCCCTTTAACATAATGAAAAAGTCCATAACAAGTTCTGATAACTGAATGTCAGCTTGTATGCAAAATAAAGATGATAGATTTAATAGGTAATTTAATAAAAATCAGAAAGATAAAACTTTAAATCAAATGCTTGAAGATAAATACAGTTGTGCTCAAAAGCTTACACACCCCTTGTAGAATCTGCAAATTAAGAGGGATCATATAAAATGCATGTTATTTTTTATTTATTACTGACCTGAATAAGATATTTTACATAAAAAAAATTTACATATAGTCCACAAGAGAAAACAATAGTTGAATTTATAAAAATGACCCTGTTCAAAAGTTTACATACCCTTGATTCTTAATACTGTGTTATTACCTAAATAACCCACAGCTGTGTTTTTGTTTTTTTTTTGCTTAGTGATAGTTGTTCATGAGTCACTTGTTTGTCCTGAACAGTTAAACTGTCTGCTGTTCATCAGAAAAATCCTTCAGCTCCAACAAATTCTTTGGTTTTCCAGCATTTTTGTGTATTTGAACCCTTTCCAACAATGACTATGATTTTGAGATCCATCTTTTTTTGGTAAATTTAACTAATTTTGTCTTCTTGGAAACTTGCAAGTATATTCTGTAGTTCTGAAGGGCAGTGCTAAATGAAAAAATATGATATTTAGGCAAAATGAGCAAAATACGATAGTATCGTGTATCGACGATAGTCAGAGATATCGCCTGTTGCGGATGCCTTTGACGATATCAAGACGATTATTATTATTATCCGTCAAAAATAGACTAGGCGCTTATATTTAGCTAAGCAGCACGGAGAGCCGAGCTAGGATGCTTTAGAAACTTGCCGAGGGGCGTCAGAGCCGTAATGTGCCGCAGACGTGTACAGTGAAAATACGGGGTAAGAGATTTTATTCATCATATAGTGTAGATGGACTTTACTGAGTATAACGCGAGTGTTTTTTAAAGTGCATAAACTCCCTATAGACTAGGATAGTAATGTTCTTTGACAAATGTTCTTTGCTCGTTTTATGTAGCTGCTTTTTAAAATAACTAAGGAAATATAAGCATTATATTATCCAGCACTGCACAGTCATGGATCACCGAGGTGGTAAAATGTGGTTTAGGCTAAAACAAACAAATACGTTCAGAATCCGTATGTATATAGTAAACCTCAGTAACATCTGTATGCGCGTCAAGTAGAAACATGATCAGATAAAATGGCTCAAAACATACGTACGCGAGGCTGAATCCAGCTTCTTATTCACAGCTTCTTTTTGACGCTATCCGTTTCACCATAAAAACGCGACGTTTCCCGGGGTTCTTAGCTCCTTATTCACGCGCATCGCTTCTCCACATTCTATATGAACAAAACTACAGTATGGACTAATGACAACAATCAGACATGCAGCGGTAACATTGTCACAACGTGACGGGTAAAGAAAGATAAATTGATTTACATTCATGCACGCACATTTAGCTTACCACTCACTGAAGATAGCGGATAGCAGACAATGAAACCTAAAGTAAACTGGAACCACTCAGGCGGAACTATCATCAGCGCTCTGTACACGCAACGAGACTACCCTTACAAAACGAATAAGGAATTTAGTACATGGATAATTAAATAAAGTAGCACGATAGTATCGTGTATCGGCGATCTCACAGGCTGACGATAGGACGATATGAAAATTCAGCATATCGCCCAACACTAAAATGTACGCATTCCCATTCTGTTCAAAAGTTTTCACCCCCGGCCCTTGATGCAGATTTTTTTCTTCTGAAGCATCAGTGAGTGTTTGAACCTTCTGTAATAGTTGCATATGAGTCCCTCAGTTGTCCTCAGTGTGAAAAGATGGATCTCAAATTCACACAGTCATTGTTGGAAAGGGTTCAAATACACAAAAATGCTGGAAAACCAAAGAATTTGTGGGAGCTGAAGGATTTTTCTGATGAACAGCAGACAGTTTAACTGTTCAGGACAAACAAGGGACTCATGAACAATTATCATTAAACAAAAAAAAAAAAAACAGTTCTGGGTCATTCAGGAAACAACACAGTATAAGAATCATGTAAACTTTTGAACAGGGTTATTTTTATAAATTCAATTATTGTTTTCTCTTGTGGACTATATGTAAATGCCTTATATGTAAAATATCTTATTCAGGTCAGTACTAAATAAAAAATAACATGCATTTTGTATGATCCCTCTTATTTAGCTAAAATAACATTTTGCAGATTCTGCAAGGGGTATGTAAACTTTTGAGCACAACTGTACATTATAGTTTCAATATCAGGCCTTTAACATCATGACAGTTCATGCTGTTTCATTTGGGTGAGTCCTAAAGTGTTTAAAAAAAAAAATAAAAAAAAAATAAATAAATAAATAATTAAATAAAATCAAATATGCTTCACCCTTTTGGCCCATCATTATAACATCTCCTTTCTGTCCTTTAACCCCCTTGACACCTGCAAAGCCTCTGGGACCCTGAGAAACAACAAGGGACACAAATAAATAGAAATCATTAAATACACATACGATAGCAAAAGCATGATACATACTTTTTTTTTCTTACATGAATTTCAACTAGGTTTACTTACATTTACACCTGTCACACCCCTATCTCCGATGGGGCCGATATCACCCTTAGGACCCTGTAACCCTTTTTGCCCACAACCACCAGGGAATCCCGGAGGGCCGGGGAGACCAGGATCGCCAGGAAAATCATCAGAAGGTTCACATGCACATGCCCCATCAAAACCTGAAAGTAAACACAAAGAATATAAGCACATGTGCTCATACTTGGTTTAGAAAAGATGTGCCCTTTGCCGCCTCCTAATGGATACTGATACACACTACACACAATTTTACAGTTCGGACAAAGAAGGAAAAACAATCAGCACTATGGACAGCACCACATAAGACGCTCATATGGCTCTGGACATTAATACCAGATAATAATAGATTGCTCTGTCTGTATGTTCAAACATGAAATATATATTTTGGCAATCTTGATAATGCTTTCTTTGGAAGCCTTATTCTGCCACTGAATAAAAAATAAAAAAAAAGGTAACTGCAACTTTTATCACAATTCTGACTTTTTCTTGTGATTGCTAGTTTACATCTCGCAATTCTGACTTTTTTTCTCAAAATTGCATGATGCATTTTTTTTCTCAGAACTGTGGCATGAACTCGCAATTGTGATAAATGAAGTCAGAACTGTGATACAGACTTGCAAAAAAGTCAGAATGATTTTCATCTTGCTGTTTTGACATTATTTCTCAGAATTGTGTTTATATCTCTCAATTCTTACTTTATAACTCACAAGATTATATCTTTAAAACAATTTTTTCAGTGTCAGAAACTGAGCTGCATACTTCAATCATTTTGGAAAAAAATAAATAAATAAATTGACCTATTCATGAGATGACTATAGACTGTAATATACAGTATAGTACAGTATATACACTACAATAGTGTCACCAAAAAGTGTTTGGACAATTACGTCACATCTAAAAATGTTTGAATAATATTGCATTACATACCAAAATATACAAAAAAGCACATGTTCTATGCAAAACTTTTACAGTAACGTTTGACAAAATAAAACAAAATGACTGACTTAACTAACTTTACTGTTTAAAAGTTTAGGGTAAGAATTTGTAATGTTTTAAAGAACATTAAAATAAAATTGTAAATGTCTTTATTGTCAACTTTTGATTAATGTATTGTGGAATAATTTCTAATCTCTTAAACAGCAAAATCTTTTAAACAGTAGTGTATATATCTACAAAAATCACATTGAGGCCAGTTGATAAACAAAAAAGTAGGGCTGTCAGTCGATTAAAATGGTCTGTAATTAATCTAATTAATCGCAAAATCAGTTTGACTGTGAAAACACCCACAAAGGATTATTTAAAACTATTTTTGTGTTAAATGACAAAGTATCAAGCAGACATGACAAATTGTAGCTTTTATTTGATTCAACATAAAATGTATTACACATACACATTTAGAAACTATGGAACATAAAAGAAGATGATGTGAAAAACATCTCAGTATTTTTTGTCACTTTTTGTTTGTTTTTTTGCTTTTGAAAACTTTTTTCTCTCTATAGGTGGAGGTTGACCCAACTCAACTTCCTAAGTAACCTAATGTTAGTGTAATTTGTTAACAACGCACATTACACCCATCTTTTTAGGCAAGTTTTTAATACAACAGAAACTGTGTCTAACATTATTAATTGTAACAATTTCCTTTGAAACAACAAATAAATTAAATAGAGACAGCGAGCAAAGATCACAGTAGCCTATCAACAGAGCTTCTTGAAACTCTGAATCAGTAAACCACTGCATCGCAAAATTATTCACTGTTTCGGAGCACTCCAATCGGATCGCGAATCATTTGATTCAGAACGGAACTTCAAAGCACATATCACGAATCATTTGATTTAAAACGGGACTTCAAAGTCTGTATGGCGAATCATTTGATTCAGAACCGGACTTTAAGACATTTTTTTTTTTTTCGGATTTAAAGCTTGTGTATCGCGTGTAAAGTGCATATCGCAAATCATTTCATTGATCACTTGACAAAATCAGCACTTGTGTAGCCTAATATTGCTCTTGCTGCTCGTGTGATATTGTATGATGTGATATATGAGACAAAACACACACGGGTATTTTTTGCACCAATATCTTGAATTTTAGGTCATAACATTTATACAGTTGTACAGCTGTATATTTGTCATATTTGTCAACAGTAAACTATATAAAAAATAAGATGATGCACAGGTCTGTGGGCGAGGCCAGTGCGCTAACTGCGTAAAAATATTTGAATCGCGTTATTTTTTCATAACTAATTATTTAAGTTAACGTGTTGAACTGACAGCCCTACAAAAAAGAAAAATAAAGAAACAGAGAAGTAAACAAAGCAAGTTCTGAGAGAAAAAAAAACACTGTATCGTTTCCAGACACCACTAGTTTGATATTTTGAATATAATGCAATGACATTTACACATAAATGTTTATACAAATAAAAGATTATATGTCAATGTATTAAAACTCACCTTTTCTCCCCTGAACACCTTTTAATCCAGGAGGCCCTCTTTCTCCATCCCGTCCGGCATCTCCACGCTCACCAGGCAGGCAGCGGTTTCCTGTATCAAACAGATACTCTTATCACTTACTCTTAGCTGTTTCTTTAGAATGATTGTGTAGCTTTCAAAGTTGCATGACTTACTATGTATTTAGATATGCTGTTACATGTATAGAAAAATGTATGTAACATGTGACAGTCAAAACATTGTGCTCACCGCAAGCTGTTCACTCGAAACACATGATGAGATTAAATGTTGACACCATAACAGGATGGACATACACACAAAGACAACATGCAAGCAGGCAAACAAAGAAGGATGACATGCTTTGAAAGACACAAAATAACTTCAAAGATGATACACACACATTTACATTATCAATAATGCCAACAAAATGAGACATAGGTTAGTATGTCTACACTAAACATGCTAAATGTTTTATTAATATGAATAACAAATGAAATGAAAAGACAAAATACATCACATATAAAATACATCAATAAAAAAACGATTCTAACAGTAAACAAAGCATTATTGAAACTAAATAAACACATGCTCTCAGTGTTTAATTATACAGACTAAGGGGCCATTCACACAGAACTCGTCTTTGCGCCTAAAACGCGCTCAAAGATTGTTTTAAAAAAAGGCGCTCGAGGCGCTTTTGAGACACGATGCAAAAACGACAATAAGGGGCCTTTTCAGTATATATACAGTTGAAGTCAAAATTTGCAAAATGTTAATTATTTTAGCAAAATAAGAGGGATCATGCAAAATGCATGCTATTTTTTATTTTTATCTGACCTGAATAAGATATTTCAAATAAAAGATGTTCACATATAGCCCACAAGAAAATACGATAGTTGAATATATAAAAATGACCCTGTTCAAAAGTTTACATACGCTTGATTCTTAATACTGTGGTGTTACCTGAATGATCCACAGCTGTGTTTAGTGATAGCTGTTCGTGAGTCCCTTGTTTATCCTGAACAGTTAAACTGCCTGCTGTTATTCAGTAAAAAATCCCACATCAGGTCCCACGAATTCTTTGTTTTTTCAGCATTTTTGTGTATTTGAACCCTTTCCAACAATGACTGTATGATTTTGAAATCCATCTTTTCACACTGAGGACAACTGAGGGACTTATATGCAACTATTACAGAAGGTTCAAACACTCACTGATGCTGCAGAAGAAAAAAACATTCATTAAGTGAAAACTTTTGACATTTGAAGTTTTGGCCTAAATGTAACTATTTTGTCTTCTTGGAAACATGTAAGTATCTTCTGTAGCCTCTGAAGGGCAGTACTAAATGAAAAAAATATGATATTTAGGCAAAATGAGCAAAATGTACTCATTTTCATTCTGTTCAAAAGTTTTCACCCCCCGGCTCTTAGTGCATGGTTTTTCCTTCTGGAGCATCAGTGAGTGTTTGAACCTTCTGTAATAGTTGCATATAAGTCCCTCAGTTGTCCTCAGTGTGAAAAGATGGATCTCAAAATCATACAGTCATTGTTGGAAAGGGTTCAAATACACAAAAATGCTGGAAAACCAAAAAATTTGGGGGACCTGGAGGATTTTTCTGAAGAACAGCAGGCAGTTTAACTGTTCAGGACAAACATGACGCAAGATGCGAGCGTAACGGTCATGCAAGTCCGTCAGAAAAACTATGGAAAAGTGGCACATTGGAATGTGTGAATGGCCCCTAATGGTTTTCATTTCTAACCTGCATTTTACACAGGTTTGTACAGATAGTTTGATGTGACTTCATTAAAAAAAAATTAAACAATTTGAGAGGAAAAAAAATCCATTTCTACTCACCAGGCTTCCCAGGGGGTCCCGTTAGTCCTTTGGGTCCAGGAAAACCACGTTTTCCAGGTTCCCCTAGAGGAAGAGTGATTATATGTTAATACATTATATTACAAACTCTAATTTGACATTTAAATTCAAAGAATGAGAGCACAGTACACTACAGTACAGTATCTTTTTTTTTTGGAAAAGATGCATGAAATCAATTAAAAAAGACATCAGAAAAGACATTTAAAATGTTAAAAAAGAATTATATTTCAAATAAATGCTGTTCTTCTGAACTTCCTATTCCTCAAAGAATCCTGAAACAAATGTATAACACTTTCCACAAACTGTAATATATACATTTTATTTTTTAATATGCAGATTGTAACGCCACGCCAGCAGAGGGAGCCCTTGCCATTGAACTGTCTCTCTCCATTCCCTCTGCTGCCTCTATGGTGACTTCCTGTTTGGCAGCCATAAAAGGAGGGCCATGCCAAACAGGAGGTTGCGAAGTATTGTTTTGCCATAGTGGACTCTACTAAGCGTTTCTCTTGTTTTCATTGCCTTGTTTTGTTTCCTTGCCATTGCCATAGTTCTATCTCATGCCATAGTTTTTGCCTTATTTTCATTGTCTAGTTTTCTTTGTTACTTTGGATTGCCCTCTTGGATTTTGACCCTCGCCTGTGTTTTTGGAATACTCTTTTGCTATTGCCCTGGACATTATTGTTTGCTGGTGTTTGACCCTGTCTGCCCTGACCACGATTTGCACAATAAAGCTTGCGATTGGATCTACAAACGCTGCTTACACAGATATTTAAATAGGACTATGAATAAATCCACATCTACCTACAGGTTTCCCGTTCCTCAAATCCCATTAATGACTTCAAATTTAAAAAACAAGCACATGGGTTAAAGCAAAAAAAAAACTATTTGACTGAAAATTTTTCCTCAGGCAAACCCCAATTCATAACCATACCTGTCACACATTCAGTTTAAGAGCACCTTTTTTTCTTGTAATCAGGATTATAGTGAGTATTTTGAACTGCATTTCTATTATTGTTTTTATATTATACTATGTCATTTCATACCTTTCTCATTTGTATGTTGCTTTGGATAAAAGAGTCGGCTAAATGTAATTTACACACTTTTATGAAATTTCAATGTTTTCAGTTTAATGCTTTTATAAGACTTGAGTCTTTGTGTACTCATACTAATAATTAACCATTTGCACACATTTTTTATATTTTTTATTTTTCAAAAAATGCATTTGAACTGATTATCTATGTAAATTATAAAGCATATAATACCTTTCTTATTTTTTTGGTTTATATACGTTTTTATAAGAATTTAACGTATGCCTGAAAAATGTTTTACATTAATATTAGACGCCTTTCTTTCCACACTGCAGAATGAGCTCATATTTACTTCATTAAGACTCTGATGTGTTCCAATTTTGCACTGAATGAATCTATACAATTTTACATGTAGGCTATTTATATTCGTTGGTAATTTATATTTAGCTAAAGATGACAGCATAGCACAAATCATTAAAAGAGTAGCCTAGACAAGCCTATTATTATTATTATTATTATTATAAATATAATATTGTGTCCATACCGTATCATTAGGCTAAACATTTAAAAAACAAGCGAATGTTACAAGTACAAGTCATTTCAGCATTTGACATGCGTATAGCGACACTTAAGCAGGCACTACACTTAAAGGGGGTCGCACACCGAACGAGAAACGCAGCGTCACGCCACCTCTTTAAAATTCGAACACATTGTTTTCTATTAGTGTGCGCACACCGGCGGCACCGTTCGGCGTCTGTCTGCGGCGCCCAGCTACGACTCAGGACGCTGTTCAAAATCCTGCCGCGCCACAGAGCGCCTTCTACATGGTTTTATATTAAATAACATCATATTTCTCTCAAATCGAGACCCTGCCCCTTTGAAGTCCAAAGCTAAAGCCCTTGCAGTCTGGTCTATGTGCCCCCGCGATTTCAACTGTCAAAAATGACGTATAATTTGAATTTTTTTCCACTGAAAAAAAATGAACGCACTGGCGCCTCCAAAGCGGCTCATGTTCCCCTCTCCCCAAAAAAGATTGGATATGTGCCTAATAGCACACATTTATCTAACTAACATTGTTTTATAGCTACTTGAATTATTTTATATCTACAGATCTTTTTTTAGACATGATGATGCTTTGAGAAGGTAAATTGATCACACAGACTGATATAACACTATTCGATCCTGTAAAAAATGAAAACTTATATTTAACAAACAAAAAATGCTCCAAACGTTTTTCTAAGTGAACTTAATAAAAACACGAAACGAAATATAATCCATTTGCCATTATATACAAAATGTAACTATTTTATTAGCTGAAACAACAGCCGTTTTGGAAGAAGGGGGAAAAGACGGTCACAGGTCTGACTCGGCGAGAATGATGCGCTTTTCCCACCTGATATGAGTTATAAAGCGAGAAAGCGGTGAAATGAGGAGAGAGATGACATAAATGTTGTGGCGATATCGGCATAATAGTAAAAATCAATAAAAAACGAGAAATAGCCTAATAACAACGCATTTCCGCTTCTGTACGGGCTTCTGTAAGGTCTTCATTGGATGGTTGGGTAATTCCTAGATCGGTTTAAAAAGGCCCAATAATTGGGAAGCACCTTGTTGTTTCCCAGAGACCTATATTTGGGACTCGGCCGACATTCGGCTATATAGGCGCCTGGTAGAATGTCCGCGTCCGGTGTGTAATACACCGAGTTTGTCCCGACGCGGCGCTGCGCTGCGCTTCTCGTCCGGTGTGCGACCCCCTTAACACACACTAACACACTCGTGCTGTGCCATCAAGTTAAAGTGCAACACGTGAATGTGTCATTTAAGTTCATTTACGTGTCATTTTACGTTCATAAAGTCGCTGGTAGACAACGAACTATCAGTCTTTATCGGGAAACAGCACGGAGGCGCTGTGCAGACTCATGCTTCACGCAACAAGGCGCTACATATTTATTTTTTACCCTCATTTTTCCCGACTGACGGATTTCCGTCGTAGAGACGGAGATCTTTAAGCCCTGCAAGCACTTTCTAATATGCTTAAAGCCAAAAAACTAATAAAAACCTTCAGTTCAAAACCAAAAATCTAGATTTTTATGACTGGCCTTAACATGTCAGTTACACAAATAATACAATAATTCTTTCAAAGCATGAAATATTACCATAGTTTGGAAATGAGCCATATATTCTTCCTTGGGCACCTTTTTCTCCTTTGAGTCCATCAAAACCCTGCCGACCAGATTCACCCATTGGACCTAAAAGCCGAGCAGAAAGATAATCAAGAAAAAAAAACCCAGACACTAAAATCATACAAAAATGACATTTAAGATAATTCACACCTATTAAAGAAAAGCCTGGATCACCAGGGGGTCCAGGTATACCCATGCTCCCTCTATCCCCAGGTGGTCCGGCTGCACCAGGAAGCCCAGGATCTCCACGTTCTCCTACAAAAAAATATGATTTTATAATACACCAAAGTGAATACTTTTTAAATTAAATATCATATTTAACATTTTAATGTATTTTATATAAAATACATCAAAATCCTATCTGAAGCTTTCTATATAAAGCATTCTAGTATGCACAGCTAATATAAGTAATTAAAGAAATAAAGTGACATGTGCCTAACCTCAGACATTACAGTACATTTCACTTGTATGTGTACTTGTTCTAATGTTAACTCTATTACCCATCATTTGTCTGTCAAAGTACTCTGAGCGTCCTTTAGGTCCGGGGTCGCCTGGGAAGCCCTGTCACACATTCACAGCAGCATAGTCAGCAAACAAATGACAACACACTGAAAGTAGATAAGCATTTCTTTCATACAATCCATAATCTAGTCAGAATGAGTGTCTGACCTTTGGCCCTGGGTTGCCATATAGACCAGGGAGACCACTATCCCCACGCATCCCCTGTATATGTAAAAACATAACGTCAGACAGTATAATTCAACAAACCTATCAATTTCAAATAAATGAATCAGTATTAATAATTAATAATGATTAATAGGTGCACCTTAGGTCCTTGAAAGCCACTTCTGCCTGGATATCCAGGCACACCCTATTGTTTTAAAACAATACAACAACATACATAACTGAAAAAGGTAAACAAAGGAAAGTTGAGAAGTTGACCGTTTGGGTTATTAAATTAGTTTTCTGGCTCTTCTTTAAAATTAAAGGGCTCATGAACTGCCTTTTTATTATTTTGTACTGTTCTCTGATGTCCACTTACAATGTATCATCATTTAGAAGTAAAAGGCTATTTTGTGTCCTGTTTTTAATTCCTCTCATCAGAACGCTCTGTTTGAATAGGTGTGGCAGATAGTAGACTTGAAAGTAAATGCGTTCTGATATGATTGGCTAACACTTGTGTAGGGGTGTGCGATATATCGTCGGCGATAATATCGTAATTGTTGTTTTAACAATGTGCGATTTGACATCATTGAGTGTATATATATATGCTTTCTCTACTTTCAAGAAGCTAAAGAATAAAAGTTCTTGATTACACAGACCACTGTCACCTAGCAGCATAGTTTTAGGACTATCTGATGTGGAATTACAAAATAAGAGCCCCCCAAACCAGATATATACACTGTTTTGTCTCTATTTTCAAAAAGCTATAAAAATAAAAGTTCTAGATTACACAGACCACTTTCAACTCAGATAGAGAGTGCACCTTGCCACAGTGCTAGCAGCAGTTTCAGGACTATGTGATGTGGAATTACAAAATAAGAGCCCCCACAAATTTCGTATATTTGATGTTCTGTCTCTATTTTCAAAAAGCTATAAAAATACAAGTTCTAGATTGCACAGATCACTTTCAACTCAGATTCAGAGTGCACCTTGCCACAGTGCTAGCAGCATAGTTTCAGGACTATCTGATGTGGAATTACAAAATAAGAGCCCCCACAACTTTCATTTATTTGCTGTTTTGTCTCTATTTTCAAAAAGCTATAAAATAAATCAGGTATGTATATATCAGGTTTGGGGCTCTTATTTTGTAATTCCACATCAGATAGTCCTGAAACTATGCTGCTAGCACTGTGGAAGGGTGCACTCTCAATCTGAGTTGAAAGTGGTCTGTCTGCGCAATCTAGAATGTCAATATCGCACACCCCTACACTTGTGTATGTTTGACAGCCTACATCCTTCACAGATGGACGCTGCTGTGATTTAGGTTAAAACGCATATGATCTGCACTGACAATAGTGGCCACTAAAATAAAAACAGTTACTCACACTTGTGTGGTGCGACATTGCTGTTGGATTCAATATAGTTGGCACTTTTAGTTTCAATCTTTCTGAAAATCCTGTGTCGAATTGTGCTTTGTAAACAAATCCGCAGTAAAATAAAGTGAACAAAAGACCATTAAAAAATAAAGTTCATCCACTCTTTTCTAATATTAGGATCATTTAAAAAAAGGCACAGCAATGACTGTTCTCGGTTGTGTAAATGTTTTTAGACTAAGAAGAAAGTTTTGAAATCAGATGTTTTTATAGTACAATAACCTCTTATATGTCAAAAGATCAAGGTAATTTTGATTTCTCAGTTCATGACCCCTTTACTCATACTTGCATAATCTAAATATGTGAAATAAGTGAAATTTGATGCTAGATACTGATACCAGCTATAGCATCTATATGTCAGGCATTATAATTGGTTACTAGAATGTTTTGATTGGTTTGGAATTCTATGATTCTATGAGGGTTGAATTTTTGTTATTAGAATGTTTTGTAGTCTTATCTGTTGGTTTGAGGGGTGGATTGTCTGGATTTTGATGTTGGTTTGTTCAGTTGATATGGAAGCTAGTAAATAATCTTACTCTGGGACCAGCTATCCCAGGAATGCCTTTCTCTCCTTTTTCTCCTGGATACCCTGGAAAACCCTGTAAAACCACAATAACTGAGCTTGAACTATCATTGATCGCATGCTTTGTTAGTTAAGAAGTTATTAGGACTAACATATTCAAATGATTATGCAGCAATACTTACCCTTGGGCCAGTTGCTCCACAAAATCCCATCTGTCCTTTCCACCCCTACAAAAACGTTAAAGAAATCCACCATCATTCGATCCTTAGAAGCTGCCTGACATCCTTATAAAATCTTAACAACTCTTTTCAAATATGGAAGTTTTACCTTTTCGCCTTTTACAAAGTCTTCTGGTTTGGGCTCAACAAATTCAAACGGACCTGGCTCACCCTTAGAACCCTGGTCTCCCTGTAAGAGAATCAAGATGATATTGTTAAACACTAGGGATGTAACAATCTTGTTAATATTGTGATATTATCGTGGTCACATGACGATATGAAATGATATAGGTCTTCCAGGCGAAAAGTGTCTATTTTTAAAATATTCTAACATAAAGGGTCTTTAAAGTTGTGTTTTGCTTTTCAAAGCGAATCGCGCACATCGTTGAGGTGATCAGCTCGTGATCCAGTGTTTTCCGCCCCTCAAAACGTCTCCGTTTACAGTGAATGTAGAGAACTTGTTTATTACATGTGCTGTGAGTTCAGTGCACGTTTGGGAAGGCAATGGCCACCAGTTATGCTTTATGTTCTCGGCAGATGACTGCAGCATTTCACTAGATTTGTAGTGAGATGCGTTTCTGTAAGCCTGTTTTCACTGAAGCTGGAGTTTTCTTTCAAAATAAAAGCTCTACTTGCATTATCTGAATATACGAAATAAGGGGAATTTGTTTCTAGATCCTGATACCAGCTGTAGAATCTATATGTGAGGTGTTCTTGGAATATTATAATTGGTTATAATTGGAATGTTTTGATTGGTTAGTTTGGAATTCTTTGTTTTCAAGTGTTATGATTGGTAGAATTTTTGTTATTAGAATGTTATTAGACATTTCTGCATTACTGCATTCCAAATTCAAAATATCTCTTTCAAGTGTAAAAATTAGAAAATAAGTATTGTCATTCCCCAGCTGTAATGTAAAGCAAAAATAATATACCCATGGAATATTCATTTTAATTGATTTTTTTAATTAAAATTTTTTGTTTGGCTTCTAAAACAACAGTGTGAATGTAATTTAGACTGAGACAGTACATCACAACTAAAAAGTAGGTTGAGTCCTCTTTAAAGTTTAGGTGCAAGTCAATTCACTGACTTTTTTCTTAGTTTTCTTAGTTAAGAACATGGGTTGGAGCTCTTAATATTGAACTCTCAAAATGTAACTTTAAAATGTACAAAATTTCAAATCTTCATTTGTCTTTTTTTTAAATTAAATTAATGTACAACGTAAAGCCAGTACTGCCATGTGTGCTATTTACCTCAACTCCTTTTGGTCCAGGCAGTGATCTTCCTGGGTCTCCCTATGGAGATACAGAGCACTATATCACTTAAAAACACTTATAATAATCTAATAGCAGTCAGAGAACAAGAAGAAGTGCATGTTAAATGAACAATGCTAATTAAGTCTCTTAAACAAAGATTTTCAAATCTTCAGACTTCTTCTCAGTGAATCTTCAGTTTCATAGGCATGCACATGCAAAACTCACCGGTAGGCCTCTTGGACCTGTTAATCCTGGATAGCCCTAGTATTAAAAAAAGGTGAGCATAAGAAACTTTTTTTGTTAATATTTGAAAAAAATTAATATTCCAAAAAAAAAAAAAAAAAAATACAGTCTACATCATAGTATGGATGAATCAAAAATAATTCTATCTGACGAGTAAATGCTTTTCTTACCATAGATCCACCAGGTCCCACTCGTCCTGGTAGACCTTGTGGACCAAAGACCCCTTTCAGCCCCTTTGTGCACATGCAAACAGACACACACAAACAAATCAAACCTAACTAATAAAGAAAACTTGCACTAATAAAGATGATACTAAATTAATACATTATAGCTCATATAAGAACTGTTTGCACTTACCTGTGGTCCAGGTATTCCAGGTAGTCCATCAACACCCTGTGAACCAAGATAACAGAATTGTTGCATAAGAAATCAACTGCGTTTGATTTTATATGACACAGCAAAAGTTGTGACATACAATTTTTTTCACTGCTCACCCTGCATGCAGAATATAGTCAGTAGTAATTCAATGTACAGTAAACACAGATTTTTGGCATTATACATACAGGTGCTCCGGGAGTAAAAATTATTCTGGTAGAGGAGTCTCCTTTGTATCCTTTTAACCCAGTTAGACCCTGAAAAAAGCCAAAAAGAAGAGAGTAATGGACGTCATTTACTGCGAGAATATGCACAGTCAACATGACAGATTAATTACAAGCAATATTAAATACAAATATGTAGATTAATTGTGTTTTAAAAATAAATCCTTTAATGTTTTTCATACCATGGGTCCTGGGAAGCCACGTTGTCCTATCTCACCATTCAACCCACGTTCACCCCTGGTTCCATTACAGCCGTTCTTCCCTGGAAGCCCAGGAAGGCCACCAGGCCCTGGATGACCCTGGAAGATGATTATAATAATATAATATAATATAATATAATACAATATAATACAATATAATATATAATGTCACTTACAGGCACTCCATCTAATCCAGTGTAACCTCTATTTCCTTGATCGCCCTAATACAAAAGAGTGCAACAGAATTAATGTCCTTGTATTGAGTTTGATAAGAGTCTGTGTATTGGTATGTACCTCGTCTCCTTTCGGGCCAGCGAGCCCAGGCAATCCTATGATTCCACGTCTGCCCTTTTCACCTCGAAGTCCTTGGGGGCCAGGAATACCTGGAGGCCCCCGCGGGCCCTGCTGACCTAACACACCAGGATAGCCCTAGAAAACAAGAAAAGAATAATTAGAATATTAATGTAATCATATTATAGTAACACTAACTGAAACTTTACACACTAAAAAGTGTATTAGTATCTTTTTTTGTATATACAGTTGAACATGTTATTTTTATTTACTACTGACCTGAGTAAGATATTTCACATGAAAGATGTTTACATATATTCCACAAGAGAAAAAAATAGTTGAATTTATAAAAAATGACCCTGTTCAAAAGTTTACATACACTTGAATCTTAACACTGTGTTGTTACCTGAATGATTCACAACTGTCTGTTTTTGTTTAGTGATAGTTGTTCATGAGTTTCATGTTTGTTCTGAACAGTTAAACTGCTCGCTGCTCTTCAGAAAAGTCCTGTAAGTCCTACAAATTCTTTGCTTTTTCAGCATTTTTGTGTATTTGAACCCTTTCCAACAATGACTGTATGATTTTGACATCCATCTTTTCACACTGAGGACAACTGAGAGACTCATATGCGACTATTACAGAAGGTTCAAACACTCAGTGATGCTTCAGAAGGAAACACGATGCATTAAGAGCCGGGGGTGAAAACTTTTGAACAGAATGAAGATGTGTACATTTTTCTTATTTCGCGTAAATATTGTATTTTGTGCATTTAGTACTGCCCTTCAGAAGCTACAGAAGATACTTACATGTTTCCCAGAAGACATAAGTTACATTTACACTGATCTTCAAATTCTAAAGGTTTTCACCCCCCGGCTCTTAATGCATTGTGTTTCCTTCTGGAGCATCAGTGAGTGTTTGAACCTTCTATAATAGTTGCATATGAGTCCCTCAGTTGACCTCAGTGTGAAAAGATGGATCTCAAAATCATACAGTCATTGTTGGAAAGGGTTCAAATACACAAAAACGAAACCAAAGAATTTATAGGACCTGAAGGATTTTTATATATTTACACTACTGTTCAAAAGTTTGGGGTCAGTAAATGTTTATTCATTCTTTTTTTTTTTTTTTTTGAAAGAAATGAATAAATTGTTACATTAAAAAGTGACATAATAGATTTACATTGCTAGAAAAGATTTATAGTTTGAATAAATGTTGTTCTTGAAAGAAAAAATACAGGTTCAAAAAAAAAAAAAAAAAAAAACCAAAACTGATAATTCTACTAATAATTCAGAATGTCAGAATGATTTCTGAGAGATCATGTGACATTTAAGCCTGGGAAACTGAGTAACATCACAGGAATAAATAATATTTTAAAGTATATGAAAATTGCAAGTCTTACTGACCCCAAACTTTTGAACGGTAGTGTATATATATATAGAGAGAGAGAGAGAGAGAGAGAGAAAGAGAGAGAGAGAGAGAGAGAGAGAGAGAGAGAGATAGATAGACTCCCAGTCAAAAGTTTTTGAACACTAAGATTTTTAATGTTAAAGTCTCTTCTGCTCACAGAGCCTGTATTTATTTGACATATTTTATTTTGCCATATTACATATTTAATTTTTTATTTGAATATATTTAAAAAAAAAATTATTCCTTTGATTAAAGCTAATCAATTTCAGCGGCATTACTCCAGTCTTCACTGTCACACGATCCTTTAGAAATCATTCTAATATGCTCATTTGCTCTTCAAGAAATATTTTATTAATAATATTATCAATATTTAAAACTGCTTTTGTTACATTACACACCTTATCATTCAAAAGCTTGGAGTCAGATGATGATAAAGACATTTATAATGTTACTTCTGAAATTTCTATTCATCAAAGTAACCTGAAAAAAAATAAAAATAAAAATAAAAATAATAATAATAATAATAATAATAATAATAATAATAATAATAATAATAATAAATGTGAGCAGTAAATCAGAATATTAGAACAATTTTTGAAGGATCATGTGATGAGCAATGGTGCAAAAAAAAATTATAAATTACATTTTAAAATATATTCAAATAGAAAACTTATTTGAAATAGGAAAAATATTTAAAAATTTCACTGTTTTTGCTGTAATTTGGATTAAATAATTGCAGGCTATGTGAGCAGAACATACTTCTTTAAAGTATTTTAAAGAAGACTGTGTTTATATATATATATATATATATATATATATAAAGGCTTCAGATGCAAAAGCCTCTAAATCCATCTGACATGGCTGCAGTGTATAGGTTTCTATGTAGGTACTGGTACCTCTGACTGGGCTGAGGGTGGGATTTTACGTTTGACGTAAAAGTATTTGATGGATGTATTATATGTGTCGAGAGCATTCATTCAGTATCGTTATCTCATTTTGTATCTATATGGCTTTAAGCTGGTTTTGCATCAACTCTTCATATATAATGATTTCTGAAAGATCACATGGCACTAAAGACATAATTAAAGATGAAAATGCAGCTTTGCATCACAGAAATAAATGACATTTTAAAATATAGAAAAAGAAAAAAGTTACTTTAAGTAAGTGGAAGTAATATTTCACAATTTTACAACCATGCAGCTTTGATGACCATGAGAGACTTCTTTCAAAAACAAAATCTTACCAACCCTAAGCTTTTAAACAGCAGTGTACTTTTACCAAATCACCACAAGGGTGTGACAAAACATCAAGAACTTATTATACACACTGCACTGTTGTTGTGTGTCACCAGATGCTGCTCTAGACTTGAGGGTGAGTCGTCAGTGACATTAAATGCTTTCCTAAGTCTCTGAGTGTGACTGGTGAGTAACTGTGTTGTATATATATACTTTTTGTATAGAATTGTATAACTGCATGTACTATAGAAAAACAACTGATTGTATCACATCTCATTAGTGCTATGCATTTTTTTTTAATGGATACAGGCAAAAAACAAACAAAAAAACTACATACACTTGCGTGAGAATGAATTAGTGAATTTCATGAGTGACTGACTATCTAAAAGAGCTCTGATGAAACAACACACACTTACGGGAACTGTGAGCACACACACATAAACATGGGAACAGCAGTGGAGCACTGGGATTTAGTAGTGTTTATATACACACACACACAGCAAAAATCCTCAAAAAAGTACAGTGGTAAACAAGTATAATATTTAACTGAAAGCAGTCCACGTGCACACACATCCTCTCTTCGAGCTGAACGGCCTCCCTGAATGGGAGGAAAGGATCATGTTAATTGTAGGTTCTTCCCACAGCTGGTTTGTGACAGTTTCAGTTTCAAAGCACTTTTAATTAAAATACCAGAAAAAATTCTCTCTCTTTTGCTTCCTCTGGTCACTACCTTGAGCTGACTAAGCCAAAAGGGTTCATCCTTTATTTATGCAAACACAGACACACACACACACACACACACATTTTTTTCTGATGACTCCTTTGACCTGTGAGCCATTGGATTTGACTTTGATCAGACATAGTATCAAAACACAGACAGGACAAGTTAATGTGTAAGAAAATACAGTGTGTATGTGTGTGTGTTTGCTAAAGGCATTGCAGTTTTTACTGTTTTCAATATTGTTAAGAATAGTAAATGTTTTCTGAGCAACAAATCAACATATTAGAATTATTTCTGAAGGATCATGTGACACTAGTGAAATGGCTGCTGACAATTCAGCTTTGCATCACAGGAATAAATTACATTTTAAAATATTTTACAATACAGTACTTTAAATTGTAATATTTTACAACATTGTCGTTTTTACTGTGTTTTATTCAAATAAATGCAATATTATATATATATATATATATATTTCTTGACTTTGTGATGTGAAACAAGTATGAGAATGTGTATGTGTGTGTGTTAAGCAGCATGCACTCAGTGGTTTTGACAGAGGTAGATCAGTGTGTGTTGAGGGTGTTCACAGTCTTTCAGGGAATGCACTGACTGTAATAATTACTAAAGACCCAATGGATTCTCTCAGCAACACACACACACACACACACAAACACATCCGTACACCTCTGCTTTACGATTAGGGCTTGCACAGCAAAATACAGCTGTCCACAACATCACACACAACTCCTGAACCATATATACATGTATTCACATGTGAAACTCATTTATAGATCAATAGAGTTGATGTCATACTGAAAACCGAAAGAGAAACCTAGGGAAAATATCCATTTTTAAAACTTTATAAACCGTAATCTCTAGTTTCCACGAACTGTTGTACGCGCGTTCAAGAGAGAGTGGCCCTCTGGTGAAAGTGCAGTACGACAGTTAGCGGAAGATAGACATTACAGTTTATAAAGTTTTAAATATGGTTATTTTTCTTACACAAACGCGTCGCTTCACTTCAGAAGGCCTTTATTAACCCCCCGGAACCGTGTGGAGTACTTTTTATGAAGGATGGATGCACTTTTGGGCTTCAAAATCTCAACAGCCATTCACTGCCATTATAAAGCTTGGAAAAGCCAAGACATTTTTAAATATAACTCTGATTCATCTGAAAGAAGAAAGTAATATCATAAGTAATATTGAGGGATCATACAATAATCATGGGGTCATTTTAATTTTGGGGTGAATTATCTTTTTAACTACAACGATAAAATAATTTTCATTACTTGATTTTTATTAAATAAAAATTAATTGAAATTTTATACACAGTTGAAGACAAAATTATTAGCCCCTTATAAAATATTTTTTATATATTATTTTTCAAATAACTCCCAAGTGTTGTTTAACAGAAAGACAATGTTATCAACACAGCATTTTTATACATAATATTTTATTCAGGAAGCTTTTAGGGTTTGTAATACAAATAGAAATAAATGTATAACCAAGAATTTCAAGAAAAGTCTACAGGTCAAAATTATTAGCCCTCTGAAGTTAATAGTCAATAGTGTATCCCTTTCGCTTGATAACAGCCTTTAGTCATTTCCTGTAGTTCTCAACAAGTTTCAAGCATGTCTCCAGAGGAATGACAGCCCGTTCTTCATTAGCAATTTTCTCAAGCTCCTCCAGATTTGTTGGTCTTCTGGCACAAACTCTGGACTTTAGTGTGCCCCACAGATTTTCTATTGGATTCAAGTCTGGGCTTTGTGCAGGCCAGTCAAGTACACTCACTTTGCTCATTTGAATGCCTGAATGCCTCTCCCTTCTTTCTCCAAACATAGGCAACATCTCTATGGCCAAAGAGCTCTAAATTTGTCTCATCTGACCAAAGGACGTGTTTCCAGTATGCATCACATTCCCCCAGATTGTCCTTAGCAAACTTCATTCTAGCTTGGAGGTGTCTCTTCTTCAGAAGTGGAGTTTTTCTTGGTCGGCAACCTCGCAGTTCATTCCTGTGCTGGGCTCTAGTGACTGTCTTCGTTGAGACATCAATTCCAGACTTGGCTAGGTCATTCACTAGTGTCTTGGCAGTTGTTCTTGTTCTTTAGAAACCTCTCTCACTAGTTTTCTTTCCAAAGTTTTTGAAATCTTTCGCTTCCTGCCTCTGCCCGTCTTGTTCTCCACTGTGTTGGTCTCTTTAAATTTCTTGATAATGCATCTCATTGCAGTTCTTGACACTTGAAAATGCTTTGATAAATGTGTGTATCCTTCTCCATCTTTATGAGCATTAACAATTCTTTCTCTCAAGTCCAAACTAATTTCTTTTGTCTTTGCCATGACGACAGTGCATATTATTTTACTAGTTGTTTCGCAAGATACTAATCCTCAGCTTAAAGAGCAATTTAAAGGCTTAACTAGGTTAATTAGGTTAATCAGGCAAATTAGGTTAATTTGGCAAGTCATTGGACAACAGTGGTTTGTTCTATAGCTAATCAAACGAATAATTTCTTAAGGGGGCTAATAATATTGACCTTAGCAGTTTTTTTTATTTATTTATTTTTTAATTCTTTTATTCAAGCAACTGTAAGAATCAGACTTTCTCTAGAAGAAAAAAAATAATAGGAAATAATGTGAAAACATTCTCTTGCTCTGTTAAACATCACTTGGGTAATATTCTAATAAAAAAGTAAAATTTAACAGGGGGGCTAATAATTTTGTCTTCAACTATATATATATATATATAATTTCAAATAATTTTTATTTAATAAAAACTATAAGACAAAAAAAAAAAAAAATTCAACTTTGTTTATAAAATGACTAAACCCCGTAACTAAAGTTATAATAAAAATAAATCTAATTCCAAATGTTAACAAAAATACAATAGTGTAACCAATGTTACTAAAATAACACTTGTTGCTACTACGATGGTGCAAGCAATGCCAAGGTCATGGGTTAAATTCTATGTAAACTGATAAAAACAAGTTGCTTTGAATAAAAGTGTCAGCTTAATGCGTAAGTGTAAATGCAAATGCAAAAAAATACTGATTTATGTAATCTCCTAATAAAAATGGCAAATATTTCCAGTCAACTCACTTGAATAAACAAGTATTATTTACATTTATTTGAAGGTGCAAGATCAGAAGAGATGTGGCTAAAACCTGCTTTAACAGACCCCATAATCCCGCTCATGCAAACATTCCACAGTTCTAATGACAGCCATACAAATTATCCTCAAAAACCTCACATAATCTCCTACTTTATACTTCCGCTAGACCAACATGCGTGACACACAGACCAAAGTCTGAAATCACACACCCAAAAAACCCAGCAGACACTTTCATTAATCGATTAATTCATTTAGATATACTTGAACATACTTAGCTAGGGTGACTTTCCTGACTAGGAATTTTAGATTTTAGAGCTCCCTACAGTAGGGCTGTGTATTGCCATGATTCTGCCAATACGATCCGTATCACGATAGGGGCTGTGATACAGTATGTTGCGATACTGAAAGAAAGGCACAAAAAAAAACAACAACAAAAAAAAAAACAGTGGGATCTGCATTTGCATCAATCAGTCTCTGTAACATTCAATGTTATTAAACCACTTTTTGTACAGTACGAGTAAAGGGGGGAAATAAAGTGCTTGCAAGATTATTTAGTTACTAAATGTATAAAATGTCAACTTTTATAAACAGACCATATTTGTAACATAAAATGCCAGAACATTTTGATCTGAACTTAAAAAAATTACATCTGCTTAATATCAATGAAAAATAAAGTGCTTGCAGAATTCCTAAAGAAAACAAAAGAACTGTAAAACAATAAAATAAATGCAGATAATGGACATTCTGAGAATATTTTAGTTTTATTTTGGATTTCGCAAGTTTTTCAGTTTGTAATTATGCTCCCACGTGGAATCGCGAGACTTTACATTGCTTTGACTGTTCTCTGTAGATCCCACCTTCTCACGTGCCACGATTGGTTGATTACCTACAATGCCTGCATGCTATTGGTCAAACTACTTTTTAATCATTACCTTCAGCAAGTATGAAAACGAAAGGAAGCCTAAACTTCAAGCCTAGACATTTAGGTGATTTAGAAATCAAAGAGGACATACGGTCACCCACAGTGTACAGTCATGTGCTGTGTCCCAGCAGTGAACTCTGAGAGAAAGATAGGCATCATGATGGACAATATTATTATTTACACTAAAAACACACTGCAAACCCACAGGCACACGCAAGCACACACACACACACACACACACACACACACACACACACACACACCTTTCATTAGAGAAAGTACTAGTTGTTAGCAGCTCAAAGTGTGCAGACTCTGTGATTACGGGAGCCAGAGAAAGTGTTTCACACACACACACACACACACACACACACACACACACACACACACACACACAGATGCTGAGTTGTGCCTTTATAGTTCAGAGGTCAAAGACTAGACTAGCAGACATGACGCCTGAAGCATTTGGACTAGTGGCCTCTATTTGGAACAGCAGAACCTGAGACATGACATGAGACATGAGAGACAACATAATATAACAGAACACACACACAGGCAATCTGGGTCCCTTGTTATAGGTTATTCTAGGCAGAATACTTGTTATTACAATACTTCACTAGGACACAGAATGTATGTCAGAATGGAACACTAGGTTGTTGCATACTGCATACATATTAAAAACAGCATGTGGGACATTTAAAGGGATAGTTCACCGACAAAAATAAAAATTATGTCATTAAATACTCACCCTCATGTTGTTCCAAACCCTTCAGAACACAAATTAAGATTTTGATGAAATCTGAGAGCTTCTGACCCAGAAAAAATATAATCAAAAATATCTTAATTTGTGTTTCAAAAATGAATGACGGACTTGCGGGTTTGGAACGACAAGAGGGTGAGTAATTAATGACAGATTTTTTGGGGTGAACTAACCCTTTAAGCAACATGTCATGGTAAAAGTTTGGTGTGTGATAATATTTTTTAATGTTTTTAAGCCTCTTATACTTACCACAGCTGCATTTATTTGAAACAAAAAAAATAAAAATACAAAATAAAGCAAAATAGTAATTGTGAGATTAAACAATTTAAAACCAGTTTAATTATAATTATTATATATTATAATTTACATGTATATATTTTTATCCATATAATTTATATTACATATAAATATATTTAATATATAAACATATATATTTTTTTTTTTAAATATATACATGCATGTGTGTGCATTTATACATAATAAATACATAAAAAAAAAGACAAAAAAAAAACTTTAATTACTCCTGTCTTCAGTGTCACGTTTTTTTCAGAAATCATTCCAATATACTGATTTGTGGCATAACATTCTTTAGAAACCATGAGTTTTTGAGTATTCTTTCATAAATACAGCATTTATTTTGCATTTTTTGGTAG
Source organism: Cirrhinus molitorella (assembly GCA_033026305.1). Taxonomy (NCBI): domain Eukaryota; kingdom Metazoa; phylum Chordata; class Actinopteri; order Cypriniformes; family Cyprinidae; genus Cirrhinus; species Cirrhinus molitorella. The sequence continues at coordinate 4,835,732 of CM065134.1, read as the reverse complement.
CATTATACAATAAAAGTCTTTAGTGTCACTTTGTCAGGCATTCACCACAGCCACCTCCCTCAGAAGCACCTCCCACCAGATCCCAATCACCCGAGTACTGATCATCTGCACCTGTTCCCAATCACTCCTCCCCTTTATAAGACACTCTCCCTCAGTACTCTCTTGTCGGTTCTACCGTTCACACCCCGGACGTTTGCTCCCGACCTTTCTATGCTCTTCATTGTTGGAACTGTTGGACTCTGCTGGCTTTCACCATCGTTTGGACTATTCACGCCATTTCTCTCAACGAACAATCAGATAAGCTTACCCTGCCATCTATTCATCTGTTTACGTTCTCTGTTATCATCCGTATCAATAAATCAACCTCTCCATTGTCACTCCATCTCCTGTGTTTGTGTTGTGTATGTGACAGAAGAACCGACCGCTATCAGAAATGAACCCGGAAGAAACCACTTCACCCAGCCCGGTCACCGAATTGGTGAATGCCCTGACGGCGGCGTTAAGACCACCTCCGACGCCGCCATCTGCCTCAGGATGTCCCATGGCCATGCCTGCTTCCTTCGCAGGCGAGGCGGCTGAGTGTAGCGGGTTCCTCCTACAAGTCAAGCTATTCATTCAGATGCAACCTCACCAGTTCACCTCGGAGAATGCTAAGGTAGCTTTTCTCATTTCATTACTCACCGGCAAGGCGCTGCAATGGGCTAAGGCCATATGGACTAATAATAATCCCATCATTCACTCCTTCGATCAATTCGTCAGTCATTTCTCCGAGGTGTTTTCTACAGCTACCGGCCCACTAACCATTTCCGATCAGTTGTTCCGTTTACAGCAAGGTTCTTCCTTGATCCAGGATTACACTCTCCATTTCCGTACGCTGGCGGCGGCTAGTGGCTGGGATGAGGTAGCGCTTCTGGGCGCGTACCGACATGGTCTCAACTCTAACATCAAAGCCGCCATGGCGTTCTATGACGATTCCATCGGTCTGGAGGCGTTTCTACAGCAAACCACCCGCATTACCCAGCGACTGGCCGCCTGCCAGCCTCAAAACCCCGCTCCTCAGTCGACCTCGGTGGCAGCTAGGCCTCCAGTACCAGAACCTATGCAAGTGGATTCCAATCGCCTCACACAAACGGAACGAACTCAACGTTTAACATCTGGACTCTGTTTATACTGTGGGAACCCTGGTCATATCATCCGCAACTGCCCTGTTCGTCCCCCACGCCCCGTGGTGAGTACCATTCATACTGAAATTAATACAACTTCTCTGACTCTTCTACCGGTAACACTGCATACTGCTGAACTCTCGCTATCTGTCTCTGCTTTGGTTGACTCAGGCTCATCAGGAAACTTCATCTCATCGGACTGTTTGAAACAATTACAGCTCAGAAGTCGACGCCATTCAACTACATACTCCGTCTCAACCATTCAGGGAAAGCCACTGGGGCGTGGGAAAATCCGTCATCGATCTCCATCCATCACTCTTCAAGTTGGTCTTTTTCACAAGGAGGACATCCAATTTTTGGTACTGGAGGGCTCGACGGTCAACATCATCCTGGGACGCCCCTGGCTACAGTTACATCACCCGGAACTCCGCTGGGATCCCTGTGACATCAGCCACTGGAGCGAACACTGCCAGCAACATTGTCTATCTAACCTGCCTCTTCCCTGTTGTGTCCCGATCTCCCTCGCCTCCACCCAGGTTGAGAGCCCAGAACCCACAATCTCGGTGGAAATCCCAGCGGAGTACATGGCGTTCCAGGACGTCTTCAGTAAGAAAGCTGCCACCCAACTACCACCCCACCGGCCATGGGACTGCGCCATCAATCTGCTGCCCGATGCTAAACTTCCTAAAGGACGTGTATATCCCTTGTCCATCCCGGAGCGCCAGGCGATGGAGGAGTATATTGCGGAGGCGTTGAAGCAAGGTTACATTCATCCTCCTACCTCGCCGGCCGCTTCCAGCTTCTTCGTGGGCAAAAAGGATGATGGTCTTCGACCCTGCATCGACTACCCGCGGTTGAACTCTCAAATAATCCAACAACCCTACCCGCTCCCCCTGGTCCCTGCCACCCTCGAAGAGCTTCGTGGATCCCAGGTCTTCACGAAGCTGGACCTGCGGAGTGCGTATAACCTCGTTCGTATTCGTGAGGGAGACGAATGGAAGACTGCTTTTATAACACCTGCTGGTCACTATGAGTACCTTGTCATGCCCTATGGGTTATCCATCAGTCCATCCGTCTTCCAAACGTTTATGAACGAGGTGTTCCGGGAGTTTCTCCACAAATTTGTCGTTGTCTACATTGATGACATTCTGATCTACTCCCAGAACCAGGCCGAACATCGCCAGCACGTCCAGCAGGTCCTCCACAAACTCCGCCTACACCAGCTGTTCCTCAAAATAGAGAAGTGTGAATTCCATCAAGCATCTGTACAGTTTCTTGGTTATAACATCACTGCCAAGGGTGTGCAGATGGATCAGGGGAAGGTCGATGCAGTGGTGAACTGGCCACAACCCACCAACATCAAAGAGATCCAGCGCTTCCTAGGTTTTGCTAATTTCTACCGCCGTTTCATCAAGGACTACAGCACCATCACAGCCCCGTTGACCTCCCTCCTGAGGGGCAAACCTAAACATCTGACCTGGAACCCCTCAGCCCACGAAGCATTCCACCGGCTAAAGATCTTCAGCACTGCCCCTCTACTACACCATCCAGATCCTGAGCTCCCGTTCTACGTGGAAGTAGACGCCTCCACCATCGGCGTAGGGGCAGTGCTGTCCCAAGCGGTCGGCGACTCCACACTCCTCCATCCCTGTGCCTTCTCCCGCAAGCTGTCTCCGGCGGAGCAAAACTACGACGTAGGTAATCGTGAACTACTGGCCATAAAATTGGCTCTGGAGGAGTGGCGTCATTGGCTAGAGGGTGCCGTTCATCCATTTACCACGGACCATAAGAACCTCCAGTACATCCGCGAAGCCAAACGTCTCAATCCCCGTCAAGCATGCTGGGCCCTCTTCCTCACTCGATTCAACTACAAGATTACCTATCAACCTGGTTCCAAGAACAGCTCCGCCGGAATGTCCAGAAGGGAGAACCTACGTGCCTCGCTCCCAACGTCTATCCCTTCTAGACACAGCTCATCGGTCTCCGGGCAATCTCGCTACTGGTGGCCCCGTATGGACCGTGATACCATCAGGTACGTCCAAAGCTGCTCAGTCTGTGCCCGGTCTAACTCTCCACGCCAACTTCCCGCAGGCAAACTGGTTCCACTACCCATTCCCCAGAGGCCCTGGTCCCACCTGGGTGTGGATTTTGTCACGGACCTCCCCAATTCAGAAGGTAACACCTGTATTCTGGTCACTGTACTCGGTTTTCAGCCCCCGCTGTTTCCCTGGACGGAGGAACCCTCGAATGTTCCAGCTGTAGACCACTGGTTCCGAGAGGGCGAGAGAGTGTGGGACTCAGCTCATCGCCACCTCCAGCGGGCAGTCCGTCGTCATAAGATCTTCGCCGATGCTCGACGTAGGACGACGCCCGTATACCATCCAGGGGATAGGGTATGGCTTTCCACCCGTGACATACGCCTTCGACTGCCCTGCAGGAAGCTGAGTCCCCGCTATATTGGTCCCTTCAAGATCCTGAGGCAGATCAATGATGTCACCTACCAGCTTCAGCTCCCACCCAGGTACCGTATTCACCCCACGTTCCACGTATCCCTCCTAAAACCCTTCTTTCCCTCTGCCACAGATCCCACCAGAGCTGAAGCTGGACCCCCCTCCTCCGGAAGTCCTGGATCAACCTGAGATTTACACCGTCCATGAGATCCTGGACTCCAGGCGTCGAGGGAGCCGCCTGGAATACCTGGTGGACTGGGAGGGGTACGGACCGGAAGAACGATCCTGGGTGCCACGTGAGGACGTCTTAGATCCTACGCTCCTGCTGGAATTCCACCACAGCCACCCAGATCGTCCAGCCCCTCGCAGTCGCGGTCGCCCTCGGCGCCGCAATAGGGCGTCGGGAGCCGCCCTTGGAGGAGGGGGTAATGTCAGGCATTCACCACAGCCACCTCCCTCAGAAGCACCTCCCACCAGATCCCAATCACCCGAGTACTGATCATCTGCACCTGTTCCCAATCACTCCTCCCCTTTATAAGACACTCTCCCTCAGTACTCTCTTGTCGGTTCTACCGTTCACACCCCGGACGTTTGCTCCCGACCTTTCTATGCTCTTCATTGTTGGAACTGTTGGACTCTGCTGTCTTTCACCATCGTTTGGACTATTCACGCCATTTCTCTCAACGAACAATCAGATAAGCTTACCCTGCCATCTATTCATCTGTTTACGTTCTCTGTTATCATCCGTATCAATAAATCAACCTCTCCATTGTCACTCCATCTCCTGTGTTTGTGTTGTGTATGTGACACACTTTAAATCCATTATTAATTAAATTAAATTAAATTAATTATTTAATGCATCACTTAAAAAAAAATAAAAATAAATTATTGAGCCTAATATATAAAAAGCTTTGTTAAACATGACACATTTATTTTTTTATTATACTATATCTAGAAAAACTATTTGCACTTTACATTACACTACATAATGCAGAAAGTAGTAAACTAATGTACTAATATGTTCTTCCAAAAACTGCATTACAGTTTGTGAGTACAAACAAAAAAACAAACAAAAAAATTCCATGCTGGAAATGTATTCTATTCATTACAAATAGAATGCCTGAGAACACTTTGTTCACATTTTTGTGTGTGGTTGCACTTAAGCATATATGTGTGCTATTTTCATTGGAGATGACTAGGTTTTCATTAATTTATGCGTCCTCATCCCACACCATTCCAGGGATTTCAGGGATAGTTCCAGTTCTCCAGTGACTGCACTTTGATTACAACAACTTAAGTGTTCATTATCTCGTTATTAACAACTGTTTGTGTGTGTGTGTGTTTGTATACAAATTCGCATGAACAGACTATTTAAATTCCTTTCAACAGAGTCTGATCTGTTCAAAAAAGACAAAAATGTCACTTATGACAAATATTTCCAACATGGACAATTCACAGAATGCATCTGTTAGTGTGTGTGCTATAAGCAGCTGTGCACACTCTTGTAACTGCACTCCTGGCTGTAATTGGGCCGCTGGGCTTTACGAGGCTGCCGTAAATTTGTCGCTCTTGTGCTAAAGACTATTATTATTTTGACTTAAGAACCTTCTGCAGGGCCACATTCACTCTCTCTCTGCCACACAGACACACAAATCTACACCACCTTACATACTTGCCTAATTGTTTTCCTTTAGGTTCTGTATTACAAATGCATCCGGCTTCACATACTGAAGGAGTGCTTCCCAAAACATATATAATAGAAAGTCTGGGGTCATTAAAATGTTTTAACTTTTAAAAAAAAATACTTTTATTCAGCAAGGACACATTAAATTAATCAAAACTGACAGTAAAGACATTTATAGGTACAAAAATGTTCTATTTGCCAAAAAATTGTGACATTTTTAATATTTATATAATAAAAGTTTATTGAGCAGCAAATTTGAATGATTTCTGAAGCATCATGTGACAATTAACACTGAAGTAATGTTGCTAAAAAATCAGCTTTGCATCACATAAATAAACTATATTTTAAAATAGACAACTATTGTTTTAATTTAACTATTGTAATATTTCACAATATTACTGTTTTTCTGTATTTTTGATCAAATAAATGCAGCCTTGATGAGCAGAAAAGACCTTTGAATGTCACATTGAATGTCTACACAATTTATTTAAACTATTTTAGCTGCTGACCAAAACAAATTCTAGTTACAGTTATATAATGAATATGAGCTTAAAGTGTACACTATGAGCTTTAAACATCAAAATTGGCGGAAAGTTTAAGGAACTGCAGCTTTTTGGTATGTACATCCCCTCTTTTTCAAGGGACCATAAGTAATTGAATTGACTCAAAAGCTGCTTTATGGACAGTTGTGGACTATTCCTTCATTTTTTCAACATCAATTATGCAGTTAACAGGTCTGGAGTTGATTCTAAGTATGCCATTTCAATTTGGAAGTTAAGATTTTAGTCGACTAAATCTACAATAAGTTTAGTCGGCTAAAATTTAAGAGGTTTAGTTACAGTGCAATGCATTTATTAAGCATTTCTCTAAAAAAATTCAAACTCATTATATAGGTTTGATATTAAGTTTTAATCATGATAAACACACAATTTAACTGCGGTGATACAACATGCCTTAATATTAAAATTAAATAAAACCACTTCTCATAAAGAGCATGGTCTTCTTTTCAATTAAATACCAATGGTTATATTATGCATTCTTCATAGTAACTTGTTTAACATATTCTTCATTCTTTCAAACAGACATGTTTATTTCTCTAAATTAATTTAGATTTATCTTTAGGGCTACGTAAGTGATTCAGTCAAGAGCAGTGAGTGGTTTTCAGTTTTTTGTTGCATAAGTAACGTCAGTGACTCGGACAAAAGCAACTAAACGTGGCTGCTATCCCTTTAAAACCGAATGCACGAATGCAATGGATGCAATGTACTTATACACTTTCTCCCAACTGTTTTATTTAAGACGTAATCAGCTGTGTTTACATGAATACTTGTCAAAATGGACAATTCGAGATCATTTTGTGTGTATTTCTCAGTTCATGCAATGCGAAAGAGTGTGAGACGTGCTTTCTGTGTATATTTCGGTGTATGCGCTCAGAAAATAAGACCGAATTGAGTTCTCTCTTGCGTCGTCAAATTTATCCATAAGTCTGCACTTCTCCTACATATTGACATTTTTGAACATTTTATAAGATGTGCAGCAAGTGTATATTAGGTTGTGTTACGCCGGTTTGTACGCATGTAACCTCCTACGCAGATTTTTCTGAATGAATCTCTTTCTAAATCATCCCTCCCTAACTTTTTCGTCTCGTTTTTATTAGTTGGCGAAAATGCCAGTAGATATTTTTCATAGTTTTTGTCATTCAAAACGAATTTTAGTTCGCTTCGTTTTCGTCTGTGAAAAAAATGTTGTTGACGAAAATTATTCGTCAACTAAATGAACACTGTCTCCATGGTAAAGAAAAAACATTTCACAACATACAGCCAAGTGAAGAACACCCTCCAGGAGGTTCGCGTGTCACTGTCAATGTCTAAAATCAAGAGAAGACTTCACAGGAGCAAACATAGAGGGTTCACCACAAGGTGTAAACAAGACCAGATTAGACTTTGCCAAAAAAACATCTAAAAAGCTAGACCACTTCTGGAAAAGCATTGTTTGGATGGCTGAAATTGAGATGTACTAGAATGACGAAGAAAAAAGTATGGAGAAGGCTTGGAACAGCTCATGATCCACAGCATACAACATCATCTGTGAAACATGGTGGAGCAGTGTGATGGCATGAGCATGCATGGCTTCCAGTGGCACTGGGTTACTGGTGTTTAGTGATGATGGGACAGAGGGCAGAAGCAGCCAGAAGAATTTTGAAGTGTATAGAGATATACTGACTGCCCAGATTCAGTCAAATGGAGTAAAGTTGATTGGGCGGCGCTTCATAGTACAAATGGATGATGACCTAAAACATACAACAAAAGCAACCCCGCAGATTTTTAAGGTAAAAAGGTAGAATATTCAGCAATGGCCAAATGAATCTCATGGTTTTCAACCCGACTGAGCATGAGTTTCACTTGCTGACGAGAAAACTAAAGGCAGGAAGACCCACAAACAAACAAAAACCAAAGTCAGTTGCAGTAAAGGCCTGTTAAAGAATCATAAAGGAGAAACTGGTGATGTCCGTGAGTTCCAAGCTTAACATTGCCTGCAAAGGATTCTCAACACAATATTAAGAATTATTTTTATTTATAATTACAATTATTTGCCCAATTACATTTGAGCCCCTGAAAATGGGGGGACTGTTTATAAAAATGTTGTAATTCCTAAACATTTTATGTTATATTGTTTGTTTAACCCCTTGATTTAAAGCATAAAGTCTGCACTTCAATGTCATCTTGATTGTTTCATTTTAAATCTATTCTGCCGAATGGAAATGTGTGAATTTTGCTCATTTTTTCTTAATATCATTTTTTTTTTCATTTAGTACTGCCCTTCAGAGGCTACAGAAGATACTTGCATGTTTTCAAAATTATGAAATGACAAAATTAGTTAAATTTACCATGATCTTCAAATTTCAAAATTTTACACCTCTTGGCTCTTAATGCATGGTTTTTCATTCTGGAGCATCAGTGAGCGTTTGAAGCTTCTGTAATAGTTGCATATGAGTCCCTCAGTTGGCCTCAGTGTGAAAAGATGGATCTCTAAATCATACAGTCATTGTTGGAAAGGGTTCAAATACACAAAAATGCTGGAAAACCAAAGAATTTGTGGGACCTGAAGGATTTTTCTGAAGAACAGCAGACAGTTTAACTGTTCAAGGCAAACAAGGGACTCATGAACAACTATCACTAAACAAAAAAAAAAGCTGTGGATCATTCAGGTAACAACACAGTATTAAGAATCAAGCGTATGTAAACTTTTGAACGGGGTCATTTTTATAAATTCAACTGTTGTATTTTCTTGTGGACTATATGTGAACATATTTTATTTGAAATATCTTATTCAGGTCAGATAAAAATAAAAAAAATAGCATGCATTTTGCATGATCCCTCTTATTTTTGCTAAAATAATTAACATTTTGCAGATTCTGCGAGGTTTATGTAAATTGTTTACTTCAATATATATATTAATATCCCTCAACCAATCAAAAGTTGTTATTTGTTCTTTGTCGTCAATTCTTCAGAGTTATTTTTGTACAGAGGGGGAGGATGGTGCATGGTGGAGTGACAACATACAAAACTGACAGCATAATAACACTGCTGAAAAGTAAGTGCATACCTGATATACACACAGACACACACATGAGGTACACACCCTGTAACATTCCATTGTGAAACTGTGCTTAATTGAAGTGAAGCATTCGTGCCTCTGAAATACTCATTAACACATTTAATCTTTTTTCCCCCCTCATCTAAGAACACGCCAAAAACTGCATTATGCCAACACCTGGATAGAACTGCTCAGGCTCAGACATGAACAAGCATGCATCATTGGCATGAAACTGGGTCAGTGTGCCAGTGCGTGTGTGAGTGAAAATGAACTACATGTTGTGCAAAAAAAAAGAAAAAAAGATTAGAGTCAGCCTTGTTAATGAGATTAAAGAGCTCCTGTAACAGGCGAAGACTTCTCGCCTCAGCATACAAACAAACATAAACTGCGTCTCAAAACCTGGCCTTCAGGGAACAGCTGGACAAGTGTAAAGGACAGTCAGTCAACACTAGAATCTTGTCTGGTGTTGAATGATGTCAGATTGAAGATTCCATAGTGACTATAATATCATAATATCCACAAAGTCTAAATGATGTCATGGACTTACCCTCTCTCCTTTGGGGGGGAAACACTGACAGACTCTGCAGTCTCGACCGTCGCACCTTCCTGTCTTGTCTCCCTAAAACACAGAAATATATTTTCATAAAAGTAACACACTCATACACATGAGCACACTCACACCCTAAAGAGAGCAGTCCGGAAAACGGACACAGCTGGAAAAAAAAAAAAAAAAAACTAAACTAGACGTATTTCGTATTGCATGGAGAGAAAGTACTTTCTCCTACAGAAAAGCTTTAAAAAATGCTAAATATGATTACTTTTTGTCTCTTTTATGAAACAAACACAATCCCAGGTATTATTTCAATACAGTGGCTAAATTAATCAACAGGCATTGACATTTCCCAACAGCATAGCAGTAAAGCTACCAAAAGAGGTGCTTCCAGAAGTCATAGATCCTCTTCTGAATATTATTAATTCATCATTGGCATTAGGATATGTCCCAAAAACCTTCAAACTTGCTGTTATTAAGCCTCTAATTAAAAAAACAACTTAAAGATCCAGACGAATCTCCCATTTCTGTTAAAGATACTAGAAAAGGTAGTATCCTCACAACTGTGTTCTTTCTTAGAAAGAAGAAAACAACTCGAAAGAATAGAGAATGCTAGTGTTAGAATGAAAACAAGTCAAAACAATACAAAAAGACTAGAGAACGCTAGTGTTAGAGGGTTCATTTTTTTCTTTAACTAAATAACAAGAGAACAAGTTTATAGAACAGAAAAATAATAGAGAACGCTAGTGTTAGAGGTTCATTTTTCCCCCTTTTTAAAAATAAATAAACAGAAAACAAGTCGAAACAACAGAAAAAGAATAGAGAACGCTAATGTTACTGGGTCATTTTCAATAATAAATAAAAAGAAAACAAGTCGAAAGAATAGAAAGAGAATAGAGAATGCTGGTGTTAGAGGGTTAATTATTTTATTTTTTTAAATAAATAAAAAAAAAAACAAGTTGAATCAATAGAAAAAGAATAGATAACACTAGTTGTTATAGTCTTTTTTTTAAACTAAATAAAAAAAGAACAATTTCAAATAATAGAAAAAGAATAGAGAACGCTAGTGTTACAGGGTCATTTTCTATAATAGAAAACAAGCCAAAAGAATAGAAAAAGAATAGAGAGCGCTAATGTTAGAGGGTTAATTATTTAAATTTTTTTAATAAATAAAAAGAAAACAAGTCAAATCACTAGAAAAAGAATAGAGAATGCTAGTGTTAGAGGGTTATTTGTTTAATTTTTTAAATAAATAAAAAGAAAACAAGTCGAAAGAATAGAAAAAGAATAGAGAACGCTAATGTTAGAGGGTTAATTATTTAATTGTTTTAAATAAATAAAATGAAAACAAGTCAAATCAAAAGAAAAAGAATAGAGAACGCTAGTGTTACAGGGTAATTTTTTATAATAAATAAAATGAAAACAACTCGAAATAATAGAAAAACAATAGAGAATGCTAGTGTTAGAGGGTCAATTTTATTTCTTTTTTTAAATTAATAAAAAGAAAACAAGTCGAAACAACAGAAAAAATGAAAAAGAATGCTAGTGTTTGAGGGTCATTTTTTATAGTAAATAAAAAAAACAAATAGATCGAATAGAAAAAGAATAGAGAATGCTAGTGTTAGAGGGTTAATTATTTAATTTTTTTAAATAAATAAAAAGAAAACAAGTCAAAAGAATAGAAAAAGAATAGACAACACTAATGTTAGAGGGTTAATTTTTTTTTTTTTTTTAAATAAATAAAAAGAAAACAAGTTGAATCAATAGAAAAAGAATAGAGAACGCTAGTGTTACAGGGTAATTTTTTATAATAAATAAAAAGAAAAAAACTCAAAAGAACAGAAAAACAATAGTGAATGCTAGTGTTAGAGGGTCAATTTTATTTTATTTTTTTAAATTAATAAAAAGAAAACAAGTCGAAAGAACAGAAAAAACTAAAAAGAATGCTGGTGTTAGAGGGTTAATTTTATTTTTTTTTAATTAATAAAAAGAAAACAAGTCGAAAGAACAGAAAACACTAAAAAGAATGCTAGTGTTAGAGGGTAATTTTTAAAATAAATAAAAAGAAAACAAGTAGATAGAATAGAAAAAGAATAGAGAATGCTAGTGTTTGAGGGTCATTTTTTATAGTAAATAAAAAGAAAACAAATAGATAGAATAGAAAAAGAATAGAGAATGCTAGTGTTAGAGGGTACTTTCCCCCCCTTTTTTGAAATAAATAAAAAGAAAACAAGTAGAAAGAATAGAAAAAAATAGAGAATGCTAGTGTTAGAAGGTCAATTTTGACATTTTTTTTTTAAATAAAAAAAACAAGTAGTTAGAATAGAAACAGAATAGTGAATGCTAGTGTTGAAGATTCATTTTTATAAAGAAAACAAGTAGTTAGAATAGAAATAGAATATAGAGTGCTAGTGTTAGAGGATCAAGATTTGTTTTCAAATTGAATTAAAGAGATTACCATCAACTAGCTAAATGCGACCTACTTTGCATGCTAAATACGACCTACTTATTTAAGCATAAGTACTATTATGAAGAACCAAATTTCATACAATGCAAAATATAACTTTTATTCCAGCTACAATCAGCCAAGATCAGCCCTCAGCACTTAAGAATGACATGACTTCTATAGTTGTACATGACAAATTGCCATGTTTTTGAAAGGTATCAGCATACATGATGCCTGTCTCAGTCTATTCAAGAGCTTTTGAGAATATATTTTTATTCTTTGCACAGTGTGGCAAACCAGACTAGACGTTTGATACTGAGATCAACAGACATGCACGTGACCTAACAAGCACAATGGAAGGAATGTAAACATGGAGATAATGAAAGACAGAGGGAAAGGAGACAAAACGACAAGAACAGCAGATAGTAGGTTCAGACTAAAACATGTGAGTACATTAAATCCAAGTGGCAGAGGAAGTTTAGGTCAGACATGTTTTGTCTGTTTGATGGTAGTCAACCACGTAAAGAGAGGAAGAGAAAGAGTGCAATCACTCAATCACTTGCTTGCAATCAGACGCCATTCTTTAAGAAAGCACACTTATCGCACACACATGCGCAGTACATCTCAAATAAACACGAATGTACAAAGAGGCACAAAATCACTTTCCCAAATGTTCACATTCACTGTTCCTCTGTGGTTAAACGACAGACCCTTGCAATATGCAAGAAAGGGCTAAAAACATCTCTTCCATGAGAACCTAAAAATAAAAATTTGCCCAAGATTTTCTCAACCTCAGGCCATCAAAGATTGTTTTGGAACAGATTTGGAGAAACGTAGCTTTACATCACTTGCTCACCAATTGATCATCAGAATGAAAGTCCAAACTGCTGATAAAAACCAAACGACTAACTTTAAACTGTCACTTCTGGCAAAAAAGCGTTGTCACAACAACATATCCATAATAACACTTTCTCCAGGGGAAAATGTTGTCCTTGTTGCTTTCTTACATCGAAATCTACACTCTACACCAGTTCGGTCATTTTATTGAGTTATTTTTTTTACATTTTAATCCAGCTGCTGGTAGTTTTTCTGCACTCTAATAAATGCTGCGTTAAATTTTTTAACCCAAATGCTGGATTGAGCTTGTTGGGTAATTGTTTGTGTTATTTTTAAGATTTTTTACTCAGGTGCTGGGTAGTTTTTTTCTACAACTGAGCTGTTGGGTCATTTTTAATGCTGGGATATTTATTTCTACCCAATCGCTGTGTTGAGTCTGTCTCTGATGCAACAACAGTCCTTTAGAGTCCTTTACAGTGGAGAGCAGTTCTCAGCGTGCCGATTTGAAAAGATGTTCTCTAATCTCAGTACCGTTTGTTTGTGGGCAGGCTATGGCATCTTTCAGCTACGCGAGGTGGCGATCTGAGGTTTGTACTTCCCATGGTGATAAGCAGCCCAATACGCCTCAGATTTCGAGACACACCGCTACGTAAATTAGCACTATTTCGGTAACAAGAGTGATTACAGAGAATGGCTGAATACACTATTAAAATGCTACTTTTAAATGTTACATTTTTTATTTCTAAAATGCTTGTTGAATGAGTTTAAATGTATATAATATTGTAAGTCATGCTGTATTCAAACAAATACATTTAATTTGTCTTGTATTTTTGTCTGTGGGTGTTCTTGCTTAATAATAAATGTTAATCTTTTGATTATTGCTGTTACCTCTATAACTCTACGTGTGATTTTCAATTTCCATCCCGTTTAAAGCCAGCAATATAACAATTTTTTTAACAATAGTTGACTTAAATAAAACAACACGTGTTGGGTAAAAACATTTAACCCAACTAGTTGAGTCAAAATAACCCAGCATGTGTTCTGCCCAATATTCGCTGCACGGTAAAAAGACGTAAAAATGCTACATTAAAAACCTGTTAAATGGTTAACGGTAAAAGACTGTAAATTTACATTCCCAGAATTCCCTGTGTTACATTTATTTGATTGATTTTTTGTTGAAATAACTCTTTCTTCTTAGTTTTATTCTTAGCAGGTTTGTACATTAGGGTTGTATGCTACATCTAATGTTGTTAAATTAATGTTTATTGCATTATTTCATTTTAATGTGTGTTATCATGATGTTGTTTAGTGTTTGTGTGAATGACACTGTGCACCTTCTATATATGTTAATATTTAAAAGCTGATGGTGATGGCCGTTGGTTCATCATGTGACTTTCTCATCACCACCTGCTTTTGGTGTTTATCAGTGTATTACAAAGGTACAAAACAGATTTCAGTAGTTCAGTAGGTTGGTACATTACCATTATATCAGTTAATGAAATTACGGCATTTACCTGTAAATTTAAGTGAAAACCGTAAACTGTAAAACACAGCTACTTTATTTTTTACAGTAAAATTCCAGCAACCAGTTTTCTACTGTAAATTTTACTGATTTTTTTTACAGTGTAAGTTGCCAAAAGTTGGGTTGTTTTTAACCCAGCATTTTTCAAAGTGTATCAGTAAATTGTTTAGAACTATTTTCAATAGTTTCCTTTTGTAAACTGTGCTTGATCACTGCATATTTCTCTCCTGATTCAGACAAGGCGTCTTTTTCACTAGAGAAAGCAATATTATAGACTTGTATTTTAGCAGGATTGGAAGTTAAAAGTGTCTTATGATGGATTTGTTTCTTACAAATATGCAGTTTTCACTTCATAAAATGTTATGTGTTGTATGGATTGCTTGAGGATTATGTGATGTTTTTATCAGCTGTTTGGACTCTCATTCTGACGGCACCCACTCACTTAAGAGGATCCATTAGTGAGCAAGTCATGCTAATGCTAAATTTCTCCAAATCTGTTCTGATTTAGAAACAAACGCATCTTGAATGCCCTGAAGGTGATTAAATTTTCAGATTTTTTTTTCATATTTTTCAGAGCTATTCCTTTAATTGCTGATTTTAAGTTGACTCCGTAAAAAAAAACAACTTCTATGCTTTCACCATTTCTTAAACCCTTGCCTGTTGCAACCTGTACTATTCTACACAATTGCTTTGTTATTTTATTCAGTTAAGTCACAGTTAAAATATTTCCTTCTGGATGCTTTTCAATTCAGAGTTCAGGGAAAAATTGCCACACTTTAACCAGGCTGAACAACAAACAGCTGTTCCACACTTTGGCAAGAAGACACATATATAGCGT
This sequence comes from Cirrhinus molitorella, assembly GCA_033026305.1. Classification (NCBI taxonomy): domain Eukaryota; kingdom Metazoa; phylum Chordata; class Actinopteri; order Cypriniformes; family Cyprinidae; genus Cirrhinus; species Cirrhinus molitorella. The sequence continues at coordinate 4,820,645 of CM065134.1, read as the reverse complement.
GTTAAAATTTACCACAAGCGATGACATTTAAAAGGGTAAAAGGCCAATCTCTCAGACCACAGACAAATGGAAGTCTGGAGGGCACACAATGATATGCATGCCATAATTTCAAGCACTCAAAGGCATACAATATTTTACAAAGTAACTATATTCTTGCCAAAATCAACACACTGAGTATAAAGGAGAGAAGAGACTAGAATCTTATTTCACAAGTTAATGTTCCCATATAATCTTAGTCTTAGTGGTACAGATTTGGCTTGATGTCTGCAATGGAGGGCTCAGAGAGACTATTCTATTCAAGCTCTGATAGCCCCCCTATAGACAGAAAGATAAATAAATAAAAAAATAAATATGCATACAGGAGGAGATGGGGATGAGGAGAGATGCTGAAAGAACTAACATTAAAATAGAAAAAAGTTATTTTAAAAATATTTCACAATATTACATTTTTTTTTATTACATCTTACCAACCCCAACATTTCAAATGGTAGCATATACTGTGTGCTGTATATGTATATGCAACACCAAGGGTCTAACTTTGGTTTGAGAAGTGTGGGGGCGGGGAGAACGTTTGACCTCCTAACTGAAGTTCTTTTCACAAATTGAACATATAAATAAAAACAGTATAAATAACCAAAACAAATTATCGTATTAAGTGCAAACAATAAATGCAGCCATAATCAAAGTAGGCTACTCTCTTAATATTCAAAGTGTAAATAGAGACTTTTTCAAGCATGATACAGAGCTATAGACAACTACACAACCTATTATAGCCTACATACTGGGTAGGTTACTTACAAATTGTAATCAGTTACTGATTCCAGATTACATGACAAAAATTGTAGTCAGTAATGTAATCAGTTACATTGCATATTTTAGGTAAAATAATCAATTACTTTTAGATTACTTTTGACTTAACTCGTTTATCAGATTGATTTAAATAGGATTATATAGTAGCATAATGATGTAAAAAAAATGCAAAGAGTAAGAAAATATGTTCCATTCATTATGATTTACAACATTTTCCCAAACTAGGGTTCGAACAGGAACTGCAGAGGGTTTGTGGGTTTAATGAAAATATACGATAATGAAATTATAATGAAAACAAAGTCCTTTTCAAGCAAAGTCTCTTTACTCGGTGACCATATTTGCAGGCAGCAAATCTTAATGAATGGGGGAATCCTGAAATCTCAAAAACTGTTTGCTGAACTCATTTTACTCAAATTATATATGTCAAATCAGCAACAAAAATCTTAAATTAATTGCCCCATGAATGTTGTTTCTTATCCTCAAATAGTGTTTAAAAGGCTTATTTTTCCGGCCAGACCAGCCAATGCGCATGCGCAGTCATTACATACTTAGTTATACTCAGGTTTCTATGGGAAATTTGGTTCTTTCATTTAGAACGTGGGACTATTCCTCTACATTGCGAGTTGCAGTTTCTCCTAATCATAAGTATAAGAGTGAACCGTCATTGTGTTTCATTAGTCCTTGTTTTAAAATAACAATTAAAATTAAACACTAACTAAAAAAGATCCTATGTGAAACTTAATTATTGAAATATTTCTTTTAAAATCTCAGGGGTACTTAAAGTATGTATATTTGGTGAATAATGTTTAGATGACAAAAAGTTTTGGAATGCCTGCAAATAAATAACTGTAAATAAGAAATAACGTTGCATTTTAATGAGTATGAAAGACAAAAGCCTTCCAAAGACACAATAATACATGGTTAAAAAACCTACAGAGTGACAATTCAGATAAAAATGAATGTGTTCATCAGTAGCTGATGCAATGTTGAAACCCTTCTTAAACCTGAAATGATTTTTGTAAATCCAGTGGTCAAATGCTGTGTCTCCACCCATGGTTTTACTTCTTGTGACCACAATCTTACTAATAGGACTATTCGGTTAAACTGAATTCTATAGCAAGGACTTCTCTCTTACTCTTTAGATGTTTCGAATTAATTTTAATTGAAGTAAAATGTTGATTCAGTAGGAGACGGAAGTGTCTTATATAAATCTGTAGTTTACTATTTACAAATATTAAAGTTCTTAAAGGGATAGTTCACCCAAAAATGAAAACTCTCATCATCCAAACCTGTATGAATTTATTTTTTTGTGGAACATAAAAGAAGATAATTTGAGAAATTATTCTAACTTTTTCTTTTGTCCATACAGTGGAAATCAAGGGTAACAAAATGGTTTGGTAACATTCTACAAAATACAGTTGAAGACAAAATTATTATCCCCTTATAAAATATTTCATTATTTTTCAAGTAACTCCCAAGTGTTGTTTAACAGAAAGATGATTTTATCAACCCAGCATTTTTAAACATAATACTTTATTCAGGAAGCTTTTAGGGTTTGTAATACAAATAGAAATAAATGTATAACCAAGAATTTTAAAAAGTCTACTGGTCAAAATTATTAGCCCTCTGATGTTAATAGTCAATAGTGTATCCCTTTTGCTTGATTACAGCCTTTAGTCATTTGCTGTAGTTCTCAACAAGTTTCAAGCATATCTCCTGAGGAATGACAGCCCATTCTTCCTTAGCAAATCTCTCAAGCTCCTCCAGATTTGTTGGTCTTCTGGCACAAACTCTAGACTTTAGTGTGCCCCACAGATTTTCTGTTGGATTCAAGTCTGGGCTTTGTGCAGGCCAGTCAAGTACACTCACTTTGCTCATTTGGAGGTATTTCTTCACCAGAAGTGAGGTATGCTTTGGGTCATTATCATGCTGGAAGACAAAATGTCGACCCAAACCAAGTTTTCTTACAGACTGTCTGAGGTTGTCTTTCAAAATCTTCTTATAGTCTGCCTTTTTCATGTTTCCTTCAACCCTGACGAGATTCCCAGTTCCAAACGCACTGAAACATCCCCACAGCATTATACTCCCACCACCATGTTTCACTGTGGGAACGGAGTTCTTGGGGTTGAATGCCTCTCCCTTCTTTCTCCAAACAGAGGCAACATCTCTATGGCCAAACAGCTCTAGTTTTGTCTCATCTGACCAAAGGACACGTTTCCAGTATGCATCACATTCCCCCAGGTTGTCCTTAGCAAACTTCATTCTAGCTTGGAGGTGTCTCTTCTTCAGAAGTGGAGTCGTTCTTGGTTGGCAACCTCGCAGTTCATTCCTGTGCAGGGCTCTAGTGACTGTCTTCATTGAGACATTAATTCCAGACTTGGCTAGGTCATTCACTAGTGGCTTGGCAGTTGTTTTTGGGTCTTTAGAAACCTCTCTCACTAGTTTTCTATCCAAAGTTTTTGAAATCTTTCGCTTCCTGCCTCTGCCCGTCTTGTTCTCCACTGTGTTGGTCTCTTTAAACTTCTTGATAATACATCTCACTGCAGTTCTTGACACTTGAAAACACTATTGTATGTATTTGTTTTATCCTTCTCCATTTCTCATAATATTGACCTTAGCAGTTTTTTATTTATTTATTTTTTAATTCTTTTATTCAAGCAACTATAGGAAATCAGACTTTCTCCAGAAGAAAAAAAAAGGAAATAATATGAAAACATTCTCTTGCTCTGTTAAACATCACTTTGGAAATATTCTAAGAAAAATGTACAATTTCACAGGGGAGCTAATAATTTTGTCTTCAACTGTATATTTTGATGTTCCACAGAAGACATACAGGTTTAGAACGACATGCACTGTAAAACGTTTTCACCAGTTTCAACTTAAAAACTAAAGTTTTAAGTTAAATCAACTTAAAACTACAAGTCATTTCAACTCCCTACAATAAAATGAATTAAAATTACTTTTTAGTTTTAAGTTGACTTAACTTATGAGTTGAAATGATTTGTAGTTTTAAGTTGATTTAACTTAAAAATTTAAGTTTAGCAGCTGCCTTAAAAATTTAAGGTGAAACTGGTGAAAACTTTTTATAGTGTGAGGGTGAGGAAATGATGAGCGAATGTATTAGCAATAAATTTCCTGCATTGTAGCTCAAAATTAATACTTTACTGTGGGTCAGATGGGCTGGATTTGTCCAGGGCCAAATTTTAACCCCAGTCCAGCCCTGATTACATGTAATCAGTTACTACCCAGCTCTGCTAATAACAGCCTAGATATGTTATGTAGCCTAATTTGCGCGCATTGGGGAGTCGCTCTCTAAACGTGGGGTATTAAAATTGCTTTTTTTTTTTACTTTCGGTTTCGTTTTAACCGTCACAGGAAACAAGGCAGTGCTGAGCGTGCATTCTACAATACAATACATTAATTTAACAAATTCATTTTAAAAGTGTGGGAAATTAGGCCCCTGTACAACACACATATAGCAGCTGTTTTAAAGGGGTTGTAACCTAAACAAGAGTTAATGGTTTTAAGTGTTAAGTGATGACATCAACTCTGGATTTGAGATGGTCCGTGCTGACTGGCTGATGAGCATAACTGCACGCTTCATTCCAAGTCAATCAGATGTACTGAGAGTTGGTACTATGGCTGCTGCATGACTAGGATTCACGCTTCCCCTATTCCCTCTATTTTTCTGTCTTGGTCCCTCTTTTTCTCATCCATCTTTCCCTCATGTTAGCTGTGCATTATCCCAACGCAATCTAAAATTGTATGAGATTGAGTTACAGCTGATCCTGGCGTATTTCCAGTTGATGATGGTGAGTTGGAGTTTTAATTGAAGGGTTCAAGCAATGATCTGAGTCTTGGTCTTCAACGTCGAAGTATGTAACAATGTAACAATACCATTTTTTTTAAGCAGCAAAAAGTTAAATTTAAGTAATCTTAGAGTTTAGGCATTGGTTTAGTGTAAATGAAAAGCCACAGCAAAGCCACTTTCCAAACTGCAATTTTCAGCAAGATCAGCAAAATAAATAAATAATGGAATTTTATCATATATATATATATATATATATATATATATATACATTTGATAAAATTCCATTATATAAATATATATATATATATACATTTGATAAAATTCCATTATATATATATATATATATAATACATTTTTAAATGTTTTTTATTTGCAAATAAATTCTTTTAAAGAATCCTGAACAAAAATTGTATTGTTTCAACCAAAAATTTTAACACCGATAATAAGAAATGTTTTGTGAGCACCAAATCATCTTAATTGCAATAATATTTCACACTTTTTCAGTTTTTACTGTATTTTTGATCAATAAATGAAGCCTTGACGAGCAACTTGTGGCATATTTTGGAGCAGAGCAAAGCAACAAAAATGAATATACAAACTACAGATGTTAAATCTTGCTCTTTCTGTATCTTTCCTCCATCCAGCTGCTGTTCCCCTACCTGTATACCCGCTTTACTCTGCACTTTCGACAGGATGCTGACCAGACAGCCAATCAGAGACAGTAAAGTAGATAACTCTCTTAATCTTAATCTTCATAGGCTAAATGAGAAATGTAGGCTTAGGAATTGGTCTGGATAAACAATTTATGGCTTAATTTGTGAATATGTTTCCACCCACATAACTATCAGCTGAAAATTTGGACACAGTTACTCATATTTTAGATTTTGCAATAACAGGAAAAGTCATTCAAAGTAGGAAATTTGAATTTTGGAAAATGTCTAGAGGTCGGCACATGTTTAACAAAAAACAAAAACGTTTGTATTTGTCTAAGTTTAAGCTTTTAAATCAAAGTTTTAAAAGCTTGTGTGAAACATAAACTCAAGTGTGTCAAAGTTTTGATTGATACTGTAAATCATCAGGTTGAAAGTTATTCCTTCATGCAGATAGATAATTCATACATGTCAGTCATCTAAATGAGGGACAGGATGTGTGCATGTGTATGTGTGGGTATGTGTTTCTGATACCTCTTTCCGTGTGTGTGTGTGTGTGTGTGTGTGTGTGTGTGTGCGTGTGCACATGAGTGTGAGGAACCACCTGCTTTGTGACACCTGGTCATTTCTGTTCAGGTTTACAACTTACCCTTGACCCCCTTCACACAAAATCAGACAGAACACCTTAGGCAAAATCACTTGTATCTGTGCAGGATACAAATGATTTCTAGAAGAGTGAACCACAATGTGCCATCAATGGAGCACTCTCAATATTCCATAACTTCCTAAAAATTCTGTCTTTATTTACTCACTCTCATGTATGCTGTTCTTTCTTTCTTAAAATAGTCTCAACAGTTTTTCTCAATAGTTTCTCAATAGATCTTTTTAGTGAATCTTTCATGAGAGTTTACTGGAGAAGTAGTGACGTTCAATTCAAAAATCAATAGTTCTTTGAACTCTGGTGGTCTAAGCAATCTTTACTAATAAAAGATTACTAGCGAACAGTGACCTAATTTCAGGTAATTCCCTCACAAAAAGCTACTGCGTGAATTAAAAGACTTGGAATATTTTTATGGTGCTTTCACAATCTTTTTGAAGCTTGAAAGCTTCAGTATTCAGTGCAAATCCATGCAAAAAGCTATTTTATTCAAAACATTTCCTTCCGTAGTTAATGGAAAAATACACGTTTGGACCAAGACAAAGGTGAATCAACGGTGACAGAACTTTTGGAGTGCACAACCCATTTAGTTGGATTGTTTACATTAGAAATATGTCTGCATTCCTCTTCTCTTACATAAAAGCAAGGATGGGCATCGATGTAGACGATGTTTTCTTATCTTCTCAGTGATTATACCTCACTATCTATCTTTTTGGCTCTCCATCCCTCTTCATTTTTCATCTGTTCAGTGCTAGTGAAGGTAAGATGGCAATCTCCATCCATCTGCCCTCATAAGTAATGTTCTGTATCCATCTGTGCCTTTGGATTCTATCAGACAAGCTAAGCTCAGAGACGATGCCTGAAAGGAGACCTTATGGACAGATGAGGCAAACTATAGCGCACAATTATTAATAATCTAGCACATAATTCATTCCTGTTAACTAATCACTTCCAGTGAAACAGCTACAACAATCAAAAACCCTGCCACTGTTCACCCGCACAACCCCCTTTTTCTCAAGGGTGATGAAAGATCTTTAACCTTTTTCCATAGTTTTCTAAATCCCTTATGCCATCATAGCCTCTTTGGATCAAGTGACACTTGACTTCAAAGGCCGTTCCATGCCAGTGAAATGAAAAGGTGAGTGCATATAACACAAAATATTGCTTCACATGTTATTTTTCTTATGCATCCCCAAAAGACCTCTTCATCAATATCTCAACCTCACAAGCAAAATAAAGTAGTGGTTATACCAGAAATACACTGAACTTAGAGAACTGCCTCACATTGTAAAAAATAAAACACACAATTTGCTGAGTCAACTTAAAATAATTTGTTACCTGGCTGCCTTCAAATTTTAAGTTGACTCAACAAATAGTTTTTTTTTCAACATTAAGAAAGCAGCTGCTTTCTTAATGTGTGGTCACAGTTACCATTTGCAGCCAAAATCTAGTCATTTAAATACTAATGCCCAAAAGGGACATAGTGATGGTAATGAAATAAGATGAGAGGAAGGTTATTTTAATCCTTTTGTGCTCTCTCGAAATAGTAGGCTAATGCATTACACTCTTAAAAACAAAGGTGCTTTAAAAGGTTCATTACAGCGATGCCATAGAAGAACCATTTTTGGTTCCACAAAGAACATTCAGTCAAAGGTTCCATTTCTTTCTTACCTTTTTATAATCTGAAGAACCTTCTTTTACCACAAAGAACCTTTTGTGAAACAGAAAGGTTCTTTAGATGTTAAAGGTTCTTTATGGAACCATTTAGACAAAAAAGAATCATGAAGCGCCTTTATTTTTAAGAGTGTACCCTGAGAAACTGAGTTTGCTAGCAAAACTGTGGCATTCTCCTGACAGACTTTGTATTTACACCCAAAACTTTAGTGATGAAAATAATATGACAGCTTTTCTGAGGGAATGCAGTACTTTTGTGAGAGAACGATGCAAACTTTTGAATGTTCAATGTAAAAGAGATGAACTATATTTCTTTCTCCAATCCTCATGCTTGAGCTCATGCTTAAGTTGGTCATGCAAATTCACTATGCTGACCAAGAAAGCTTGGTTTCAAACCGAAAGTACTGTATCTGATGCAGGTTGTTGCTATTAAAATGTCATGCAGGTTTCCCTTGGTTGACCCTGTTAAAGGAATAGTGCACCTGAAACTTCTGCCATCATTTACTGACCCTCATGTCATTCAAAACCTGCATTATTTCCTTTCTACTGGAAAAGAATGTTGGTAACCAAATTGATTTGCTGACTATTGACTTCCGTTGTAGAAAACAAACACTAAAACATTTTACAACATATCTTCTTTTTATTTTCAGCAAAAAAAAAACAAAAAAAAAACATGAGGATGAGTAAACGATGACAATTTTCATTTCGGGGTAAACTATGATGCAATACTCTATTAAGCATAAAAACGTCCAGCACATACAAACACAGCTTTTAGAATTTAGAATTTCCTACAGAAAAATACATTTAGTGACATTTGACTCGGCCAGCTGAGCCATCTTAACATTGTGAAACCATTGGGACAACTTTATGAAGATAATACTCACCCCCAAAGCTGTGGGTATCATCAAAAGTGCCAATAAAAGCCACCTGCTGGAAAATAAATGAATGAGACATTAAATAAGACACAAATAAATAAGTTAGGTGGCACTTTCAGGAACATATAAGCGCCATTCATCAGAATTGGTGCAAGCTGCACACATTTAAAAAGCAGTTAAGTATTCAAATCTTAGATGTTTACTAAGATCTTTTTATTATATATTAACACCCACAATAATATTTAAAACATGAGTAAGCTTAATTATATATAAAATCATCATTTAGTGGGTACTTTCAATTGGGAGGTGTCTGTCCCAAATCCTGACCCCTACATTTCAACTTGGAAATGTTATTGAAATCATTTTTGCATTTTATTTCAAGTAAAAAAAAAAAAAGATTTATTTTATATTTTATTTGTATTTTTATTATTTTATTTGTAAACTATGAAACGTTATGTAAAACAATGTGCCCCACTTTTTTATGTCACTACCAAAATGTTTTGTGTATGTTTTGATCCACTGACTGATTTTAACTACATCCCTACATTTATGATTAGGAAATATAAATGTGTCACAATCTCATAGGTACATGATTTTGAGTTAAATGTGTTCAAAATCTGAAAAATCTGTGTGTAACTTTAAAGAATGTCACTACCAAACACCATTTTCCTATAAGTAAACACACTTTTTTGAGAATTAATCCATAACATTTAGTTTTTATTTGTGTACCACTGTTTAGAACTGTGCTAGCTAACCATGTGCTGATTAGCATCTTTAAGCTAGGTTCAAAGGTATCTAAAATTGTCACTAACAGTCACTACCGAAACATTTGGTGAAGTTTCAATAAGTTTCAAGTGACTGATTCTTTGATTTTTTTGTTATTCTCCCTAAAACTGTAACAACTGAAACATGTCTTCATTGTTTCAGTAGTGACAAAATTAAACATAATAATACACACACACACACAAAAAAAAAATATACACTACCAGTCAAAAGTTTAGACACACGCTCTCATTTGAAGTTTCTCATGCTTATCAAGGCTGTTTTCACTGTAATATTGTGAAATATTATTATGATGTAGATCAATGTTTTTCTATATTAATATACATGAAAATTTTATTTGTATCTGTAATTAAAGTTCTAATATGCTGATTTATTATCAGTGCTGGAAACAGTTGCGCTGCTTAATATTTTTTTTGGAACCTGTGATACTTTTTTCAGGATTTTTTGATCATAAAAGGTTAAAAAAGAACAGCATTTATTTAAAATAGAAAGGTTTTCTAACAATATACACTGCTGTTCAAAAGTATGGGGTCAGTAAATGTTTTTATTCTTTCTTTTTTTGAAAGAAATTAATACTTTTATTCACCAAAGATGTGTTAAATTAATAAAAATTGATAGTATAGATTTACATTGTTAGAAAAGATTTATATTTTGAATAAATGCTGTTCTTTTTAACTTGTTATTCATCAAAGAATCCTGAATAAAGAATCACAGGCTGCAAAAAAATATTTGGCAGCACAAGTGTTTCCAACATTGATGATTCTAACAATAAATCAGCATATTAGAATGATTTCTGAAGGATCACGTGAGACTTAAGTAACAGCTGATGAAAATTCAGCTTTGCATCACAGAAATAAATTATATTGTAAATTATATTAAAATAAAAACTATTATTTTATATTGCAATAACATTTTGCAATGTTACTGTTTTTTTCTGTATTTTTGATCAAATAAATGCAGCCTTGATGAGCATAAGAGACTTCTTTAAAAAACATTAAATGAGAGGCTGTGTCCAAACTTTTGACTGGTAGTGTATGTTAAATGATAAATTATTTTTTTAATGCCAGGGCTGAATTTTCAGCAGCCTTCAGTTTTACATGATCCTTCAGAAATCATTTTAATATGCTGATTTGCTGCATAAGAAAGGTTAATACTATTATTAAAGCTGAAAACGGTTGTGCTACTACTGTTTTAGTCAAAACTGAGATACATTTTTTTAGGATTATTTGAAATAGAAATCTTTATAGCATTAAAAATGTTGTTACATTTATTTTTGATCAACTGAATGCATCCTTTCTAAATAAAAGCCTTAGTTTTTAATTTTAAATTAATTTAAGATGAGATGTTTTTGACAAAAACATAACTGTGTTATTAGATGTAGGGATTTAATTGAATTATGATAAATCAAAAGATTATGTGAATTATAGGACAATGTGGACTCTTACAAGGAAAGGAAGAAGGTCGAGGCGATCCGGCGGGGGTGTGTCATCTCAGCCGCCACTCAAGGCATGTGCTACCTGTTGATATATGTATCCACTGCCTCTGAATGGTGTGGTCAGTGATGTAGATATGACTCCTGATGTCCCGACAGACAACTCATCTACCTGGGAAAAATCATAAGATGAATAGGTAAATCACTGCATGAATATATGGATAAATAATGCTGTAATGGACAATTGGGTAAATGCAGATAGAAATAAATTTTAATGTTATAGACAGTATTTCCATTTAGCTGACAAAAAGATAGAGGTGGTGATGTGAGAAGTGGGGGTGAGAAAGAAAGAGGCCGGCTAAATCAATACAATAGACGGAGCTGGGACAAAGTTGATCTTTCCGGATGGCTTCTTTTTCATGATACACAAGTCAAGATCAACAAAAGATTTTAAAGCGAACTCACTGACACAGACAACAGGCACACAAACTAGACCGCATGACAGACAGGTGCATATCCAGGGCATATTATGACATTAAAATCATCAGAATTATGAGGGCTTTAATACATCCATTGTTAAATTTACCAGACGTCCAAGCCATAACTTTTCTCATACTACTTTCTGACCTGATTTGATATTAAATGTTATGATTAACAACAAACAGTAATGGCAGATAATATATTTCCATATTATTCTAAATGTGTTTTGAAAACTACAGCTGATCTCGAAAGTGTAAATAATGTCAAGTACAAAGAGTGCTGTTGTTGTGTTCCATCCCACTATTTATACAATGGATTAAAGTATGTCTGAATTTATTATGATATTTGTTCTAAATAATTATTATGCCATCTAAAGTGGTAAACATATGGAAAACATTATGCATCTGAATGCATAATAGTAAATAAGCTACGAAAAACATATAGAAATACAATGTTTGTGGCCTTTGTACTGTCCCTTTTTGAGCAATCTTTGTGGGACTAGTTAAAGTAGGCTACAAGAAAACAATGTTCTGCTTAATTCTGTTCAGCCATGATACTTCTAGTCAAACATGTAGCTGACAAGCTTCTGTGGATGTTATAAACCAAATAAAAACTTAAGAATCTTCTCATTCAGCTCCACTGCTACAGACACCAATTTCTCCTTTTATTACCTCAAAACCCTTTCCGCCCACAAATCTATTCTATTTTCACTCAGAGACGTACAAATTCTCTCACCTCAAGAAGGTATTGGTCAGGTATGCATACAGTGATTTCCCATCTGTATTTCATTTCTAACTGCTACAATTACATTTGACCATACGCTACTGACAATACGCTAGTTTGTCTCGTCGGTTTCTATTTGTGAAGACGCGCATTACACAAAACATGACATTCACAAGTGTAAGACCTTTACCTAAAAACCGAAATGCAGCAAGTATACACAACCGAAGTTAAAACCCTCACCTGCTCCTGTAGTTTCTTGCGCCACCGCGGCTTTTACATTAACGCGTAAAATACAATATAGAGAAGGTGCACACTGGAAACTTTAACAGAAATGCGCAAAACGGCTCAAGAGTGATCTGGTGGCAGCTACGGCTCCGCGTTTCATGACGTCACGGGGTGTCCAAAAATGAGTCAGGTAGCCCACTGCAGAATATGACAAACACACTTTTCTCTCGAACACCTGTTGGAATTGTGTGCAAGTCATGTGTAGATGAGAAAATGGATTCTTGCCTAAAATTGCGAGTCACACTTTTCGGGATGTTGTTGCTGGGACTTCTTACTCCGGCTCAAACTAAAGGGGTGAGTCTAATAAACGACTGTGAGTTTAATAGTTTTAATACTTGAATACGAATTATTTTAGCGAAGAAGACGTCATTTATATTTCATTCGTAACTTAACTATAGCTCTGGTTTTTAAATAGCCAGTTAGTTTTATAAGTTGATGACAACAAGGATAGCAGATTTCAGAGCACTGTAATGAAAAATACAATAACGTAAACTCGTGTGTTTGAATTATGTGGGATAAAATGTATTAAATTAAGCATATAATTTAAAATAATTTTAAACATTTCAGTAACCGCAAAAGTTAGTCGTATGTTGCGTTTGGGTGGGATGGTAACCGTAGCACAGTAGGCTGCTCTAATGCTTTTCGTCGGTATCGTTATTGTTTAGCATTTTAGTACACATTTATTTATATTAATTATATGACAAACGCTTTATGTAGAAATACGTTAGATTAGCCGGTGTTAGGTGGTCCAAAAGACAATTTACATGCGCTAAACGAACTTCAACAGATTACGCCTTGGACAGAAATTCCCTTGAAATGAAGACTTGACTGTACCTTTTGGTTCCAGTAGGGGCGCTCAATAGTGACGTCAACCCTCGAAATTCACAGGTCAACTAGAGTCATAATGTGTTTTACATGACAATATGCTATCAATGGCTTCACTAGCCAGGTATATTTCAGACAGTTACCTCATTTTTGGACAGAATGTGCTCAAATGTGTGCATCTGATAATATATGGTATATATATATATATATAATGCTGCAAAGTGCAAACAGATCATTTGAATGTGTGTGCAATATTAATATACAATTTGCACTATACATTTAGCTATTTTAGTATTCATACCCCTTCATTTTTTCACAGTTTATGTTGCTGCCTTATGTTAAACTGTTTTAAATTATTTTTCTCCACATAAATCTACACTCCATACACCATAATGGCAAAGCAAAAAAACAGGTTTTTGACATATTTGAAAATTTATTTAAAAAAAAAAAAAAACTATTCCACTGCATAAGTGTTCATCTGGGACAGTTGAAATTTAGCTCAGGAGCATTCATATTGCTTGTAGATGTTACTACACTTTGAGTGAAGTTAACCTGTGGAAAATTAAACTGAATGGGTATGATCTGGAAAGGCACACACATCTTAATGAAAGATTTAACAGCTGAAAATGCATATCAGAGCAAAAATCCAGCCCTGAGGCAGAGCTCAGAGACAGGATTGCATCAAGGTGTAGTCTCTGTCTGTGTAATCTGTTACCCTTAATGGAAGAATTCTGAAACAACCTCCTGGCCAAACTGAGCAATTGATGGAGAAAGACCTTGGCTAGACTGACCAAGAACCTGATGGTCACTCTAGTTGAGCTTCATGATCATATGTGGAGATAGGAGGAACCTACATAAGGACAAACATCACAACATTTCACAGATCTGGGCTTTGTGGTGGTGTGGCAAGACTCAATCCTCTCCTCAGTGAAGACAGATGAAAACAAAAACACCTAAAGGACCCTCAGACTGTGAGAAACATGATTCTGTGGTTTGATGAACCTTAATTCCAAGCATCATGTTTAAAGGAAACCATGCACTGCTCATCACCTGCAGAGTACCGTCCCAAAAATACCCGGGTTGTTTTTCAGTGGCTTGCCAGAGTAAAAGAAAAGCTCAATGCACCAAAATATTGAGATAGTCTTAATGAAAACCCAGTCCAGGGCAGAAGGTTCACCTTCCAACAGGACAATGAACTTAAGCACACAGCAAGAGTGGCTTACAGACAACTCTGTGAATGTCCTTGAGTGGCCCAGCCACAGCTTGAACCCAATCAAACATTTCTGGAGAAACCTGAAAATGTCTGCTAGACCCCATCCAAGCTGGAAAAAACCTGAGAGGTGAAAAGGTGAGGTGAAGAATGGCAGATGCCAAATGTTGATGTGCAAATCCTGTTGCATCATACCCAAAAAGAATTGAGGCTGTGAAGGTACTGAGTTAAGAGATGAATGCTCATGCATGGTACTTATTTCAGTGTTTTTTTTTTTTGTTTTTTTTTTTAAATAAATGTATGTAGTTGTGACAATTCTGTTTTTGCTTTGTCATTATGGTGCATGGATCGTGCACAGTTTAACATAAGGCAGCAACAAATATATATAAGCTATTTTCTCCCCCATGCATTTCTGCACACTCCAGTATTATTATTGAGCTTTGAACACTATTGTTCTAAACCTTTCTTTCTTCTTTCTTTGTGTGGGGTCAGTATTATTCTATGTGAACCATCTCTATGTCGTTACCAGAGACAGACATCTGTTCATGCAAGCTCTGTCTTGTCTTTGCTGTCCATTATCCAGACACAGGTCTCATACACACCTCTATCTCTCTCTCACGCCCTCTGCCTGTCTTTTGCAACTCTGATGAACCACAGATACGCCACATTTGAAGAGTAAGCTTTGAATTTGATTATATTCATGTAGTAAAGGTTAGAGCTTTTAGTTAAGCCTGTTATTTGTACTGTGAGTTTTGCTAGAGATTGAGGCCACATGATTTGGGATTTCCATGTTGTGTCAATTATTTTGTCTCACAGGAAAGTTTGTCAAAACATGATTCCAGCTAGCAACATGTTTACTGTACGCTCAAAGTAATACAGAGAAAGTCTGAGATGTTTTTTTGTGGCGGTATGGAAATCAGGGAATAAACCGGGAAATGCCAGGAATGTTATGAAGTCAATAACCCCTTCATCAGCCCTGAAGGTGAAGGTATCATGGAGGAGAGAAAGAGCAGCAGCGGGCAACACAAGAAGCTTGTGTCTTCTCTCCTTTCGGCTCTTCTCCACTCCTAAAACTTAATCCTATATCCCGACTGTGACCTGTGTGTTTTTAGTTCCTGGATTCAGTTCATTGTCCAGCCTGCCTGTTGATTCAGAGACCCTCTATTCATATAAAGCCAGTAGGACCCATCATCGCCCACTGGGGGATTTACAGATGCAGTATGGACCCCGCCATGTTTATCTTTCTGCATGTTTGACCAATCAGAAGGCCTGACTGAGCTCAGCCATTCCAAACTGCAGGAAGTCAGAGTGGTAGTAATGAGTGTTTTCGATGAATGTTGGGAAGATGCTATTGATCAGACAGTTTTCCAAACAATTTTGCCTGGTGCAAAATGAAACAGGTGACATCCTGTAGACTGGAAGGAGGAAGCTGTGCTGAGACCAGAATGACACAGAAACTTCAAAAGTGGTGTCTTTTGACATTAGCCTGTAAGAAACCACCTAGCAACCACCCAGAACCAATTAGCAACCAACTAGCAATCATAAACCTCTATACTGATACTGTCACGAATCCTGTCCATGGTCTTGCTTCTGTCCGCCACAAGAGGTCGCCGTCCTATTTCATTGACTTTCACACTACACAGACTGTTACATGTCACCCACGGACTACACCTCCCATGTTCCATTGCACTGATGACCCTGTCCACCTGTATCCTGTCAGACTCACTATAAATATGAGGCCCTTACCTCTATTCAGGGCAGAAGATTGTCTGCGTTTATCACTCTCCTAGCGATAGCTACTTTACTGCGCCATTCCGTGTTTCTTCATCCTGTGTGATCTCTGCCTGCCCTGTAGCTTATAGCCTGCCTTGGATTTACCTTTTGTCTTGCCCTTTCGGACTCTGTTTTGCTCCTCACGTGGACTCTTGCCTGTCTGTGGATTACCTGTTTGCCTTGCCCCCTGGATTAAGTTCGCCGTTGATCGACCCTCGCCTGTTTACCGGACTACTCTTGTGTCTAGCCCGCTATATACCTGTTTGCCAGTGTTCGACCCTTGCCTGTTTTGACCATGTCTGCAAATAAAGCTTCGCATATGGATCTGCCCGCTTCACGTCCTCGTCACTCCGTAACAGAATTCTCGGCCAGACAAGGATCCAGCAGCTTTTCACGCAGACATTTGCCAGGTATGGACACTGCAAGACTATTATTAGCCCTCGAGTAGGCCACACGATCGCTCAAGGACTACATACAAGAGTATTTAGATCTCGCATATTATTCGGATCTGCCGGAGTGTGTGTTGATGTGCTTTTCTGTGAGGCCGTTAATCAGCAGCTAAAGTCTAAACTCACTAGCAAGGGAACGCGCTTGTCACTTAGTCAGTTTTTGCACTATGCTTTGTTGTGTGTCGGCTCGTCATTCAATGTGGGTGTCATGGAGGAGGAACGCAACATCACTGTAATGCTGATTGCAACTTCTGTGATTAAACCCACTCGTGAAATGATGCCATACCGGAGCACATTCACATAATGGCGGCAACAGCACAGCCTGTTCACAAAATGAGTCAAGTCACAGTTGACCTTCCTGCATCACGTCATGATACAGCTGATCTTCCTGCATCAAGTCAAGTTGCAGCTGTTCTTCCAGAGTCACATCACTTCATCCCAGAGCCACGTCCTGCCATGGTTGGATTGCTGCAACCCTCCAGTCTAGTCAATAGAACATGTCATCAAGCGTCAGTATCCCAGACTGGCATCCAGCATACAGGACCCACCGCTTGTGTTAGCATGTGCAGCCGGTCTCCCGAAACCAGCGCTCTCAGACCATTCTGTCCCAGAAATAATCCCCTTGTCTGCTGCATTTTCCATATGGGGGATTGGTCTCTGGTGTTTATGGGCTGCATTCAAACCCTGAACTGTCTGTCTAGATCAGGGGTGCCCAAACTCGGTCCTGAAGGGCCGGTATCCTGCAAATTTTAGCTCCAACCCTAATTAAACACACCTGAATCAGCTAATCAGGGTCTTAACAGGCATGCTAAAACCTCCAGGCAGGTGTGTTGAGGCAAGTTGGAGCTAAGACACAGGCTCTCCAGGACCGAGTTTGGGCACCCCTGGTCTAGATCCTACCCCTGCATTTGGTTATGAACTGTCTGTCTGTCCAGTTCCCACCAATAAACATGAGTGTGAACAGTGAACCCAGTATCAGTAATTTCTCAGCTATCTGCCTGTTCTGTTTCAGTTAATACACCCAATTTTGTATTGTCTGTCTGGATTCTGCTGTTGACTCTGAACTATCCATTTTGTTCAATGCTTTTGTTGCTCAAGTCTCAGGTAATGTTTCTGTTGTTGAACTGTTTTTTTTTTTTTTTTGCCCAGCCACCCTCAAGGAGACCCATACTGAACTTTCTACCCTGTCAGTCATGCCCAAGTACACTGTTGATAAGCCCATTGTATTCCCTGTTCCGACCCTTGGGGCCGTAGTGTCTCTGTCTGTGTTCTGTGTTTCAGCTCCGTCTGCTCCGCCCTGGTGGGCTCCATCTGCTCCGCTGCGGTGGCCTCCTGTCCTGCTTTGGTGGTTTCCTGCTCCTCTGTGGTGGTCTTCTGCTCCGGCCAGTTGGACTTCTGTTCTGTCTGCTCCACCGTGGTGGTCTTCTGCTTCGCAGTGGAAGTCTTCTGCCCCGTCTGCTCCGCCACGGTGGTCTCCTGTCCAGCCCGGCTGGCCTTCTGCTCTGTCTGCTCTGCTGTGGTGGTTTTCTGCCCTGGCTAGTTGTTCTTCTGCTCTGTCTGCTCCATCATGGAGGTCTTCTGTCCTGCTCTGGTGGTCTTCTGCTCCACCATGGGGATCTTCAAACCCGTCTGTCCTGCCGGCTCCAACCTGGCTCCCTGCCGGTCCTGCCTCAGTCTTTAGGTCCTCCACCTCCACATGGACCTGGCCCTCCATCCCTGGCCCTGCCCCGTTCTACCACTCACTTGAATGTCCATGATCTTGCGTCTGTCTGACTGTTACGTCACCCCGGACTACACCTCCCGTATTCCATTGCACCGATTACCCTCTCCACCTGTATCCAATTAGACTCACTATAAATACAAGGTTTATATTAAAATTTTGGGTTTTTTAAAAGTCTCTTATTCTATTTATTTGATCAAAAATACAGTACAAATTAGAGTGAAATATTATTGCAGTTTATAATCATTGTTTTCTGTTCAATGGATTTTAAAATATATAAAAAAGCCAACTTTCAAAAACCAACTTTTTGATCTGCTATTTAAGCAGCTGCTTCTTCTTCTGAGCCTGCATTTAGTCATTATCACCTCCTAGAGCTTTAAAGCTACAACCACCAAACTTGGGTCAGACCTTGAGACTGTTTTGAAAAGTAATAGATTAATTTATGGCAAGAATGCACCTCAAAAATCTACTTCATAACAGGAGTTCAGACCTTTGTCACAAAAAGACTTTCCTCATTGCCTTTTTCCCTATCACACTTTAGAATCCATAAGAAATTATATGTCACTTGAAAACTTCAAATCTCAAAATTCATCCTTTGAAAACCATTTAAATTAGCATGTTAATCATGTTTACAACATGTCAGATCACGTTTGCAGTGTGCTAATAATGATAGCAATAGCAATGTGTTATATCATGCTACCAAAATGTTGAATTTGCTAACAACATGTTAAAACTTTTTTTGTTAAATGTGCTGGTTTTTGCCAGTTTTTAGCTAGTTTTAAACCTTTTATTGTTGCTAAATTAACTTGTTTTACCTATGAACACCTTTTAAACGTTAGCAAAATGTTAATTTATGCTAGTACCATCCCAACATACCATAATAATGATAGCAACATGCTTTGTGCTAAATATATGGTAGCAATGTGTTAAATCATGCTAACAGCACACTAACAAAATGCTAAATCATAATAACATTTTAATTATGATAACAACATGCTAGTAACATGATAATCATGCTAATATGTTAAATCATGATAACTGCACGCTAACAATATAAATGATGCTAGCAACATGTTAAATCATTTACTAACTGGCTAAACCATTAAAACATTTTCATACTCTCTGGCCTTACTTAAAAGTTTGTAATCAAACTTTACTTTAGTTTATTTCTGTGATACTGAATAAAATCATTAATTCCTTAAAACAAAAATCTTACTGACAACAACGTTTTTGAAAGGTAGTGTTTCTCATTCATATTTTATTGTGGAAATCCTGTAGAATGGGTGTCTGCTGAGACACATTCAGTGCCTCACTCTGGTATGCATCCTGACTAGGGCTGGTAAGCGATTAAAATTTTTAATCGAATTAATTACATGATGTGGCGATTAATTAATCCAATTAATCACAAATTAACTGCACACCAAATTTGGCTGAGAAATTACTCCCAAAAGATCATTTAAAGTCATGGTTGTGTAAAGCATCGTACAGACGTTACAAAAAAGGAGCTTCAGCTAAAAATATTTTGTTTGATAAAAGTTATTACATATACACACTCTCAGAGAGAGTCCAGGATTGTTCCAGTGAGCAGGAAACAAGCTCTGTGACTAACTAAGCCAAAGACAGAAAGACCATTGTGATTCCATCCTCAGGACAGCAAACATTGACACACTGCATATTATCTCTTTAAAATGTCACAAACCCTAGAATAAAAATACTTATATGATTTAAAAAACACCATGATAAAAGCCTTTTCTGTTCTAGAGCTTTGAATTCCCTTTCATCTGCATTTTCTTATTGTGCAGTGAAATGAAGAACTGCCAAATTAAGACCAAATTAACTAACAAAGAGAAAAAGAAACTAAAGAGTTACTGAAATAAACTGTTAGAAACTTAAAAAAAATTAAAAATTTAAAAAACAATATTCTCACATATTTCAATAAGACAAAAAAGCTCTTTAAAAAATTCATCTAGTTAATACATTAATAATAATAAAAAAGTATTCAATTTACAGAACTTTTGGGGACAATTGTGGTCCTAAAGAATAACCAAGATAACTAATAAAAACACATTATCAGTGTTGGGGAGTAAATAGTTACATTAACTGGAGTTCTGTAATTTAATTACAAAAAAAATTAACTGTGACCTGTTACAGTTACTGAGAAAAAAATAAATAAAAATAATAATAATTAAATTACAGTTCAATTACACATTAAACTGAAAAAGTTAACAATAACAATTTACATCTAAATACTTGCATTATTATTTACTATTTCCTGTTATGATTTTAAAAGTAAGTCTGATTTTTTTTTGGTTTGATTGCTTTTATTGTCCTCATATGTAAGTCGCTTTTGATAAAAGCATCTGCTATATGACAAAATGTAAATTTAGAAAACAAAGGGCAAGTGTCTGATCTTTCACAAACAACACCTAAAACTAGTCCCAGACTAAAATGCATATTTTAGCCATTTCAACCAAAAATAACTTGCACTGGCATATCTTAAAATATATATTTTTTTTGTCTGAAGATGCACACCAGTAATGTTTTTTCTAATGCATTTTATGAAAGCTACTAAAATATCCTAATTTAATATGTACTCTCCTGCTACACACTCAAAAGTGTGTACTTTTTCTTCACCAAAAGAGTACATACGTAAAGGGTGTAAAATAGGCACATTGGGACGCAGGATCCTAAATTTCAGGGCTGTTCAATTCCGATTCCTGATTCTGGAATCGGTTGGATTCGATTCCAAGTGATTGTTTTCAATTCTTTTGAAGTTGATTCATGTTTTTTAGATTGAAGGAGGCTAATTTTGCAATGACTGCAGGATATAAAGGTTGTAGAAAGTAGCCTTCTCATAATATGAAGCTTCATTTGTAAAAATTACGATTTTCTGTAGCTCTGACTTATTTTAAATTGTTATTTTGTCTGCATTACCCATGCAATTAGTCATAACCCATGGCTCAGCAGTGGACATGCATTTATTGCATGAATAAAATAAGGCATGAAGTGTCTATTCCTGACAGCTTTTCCTGATGGGTTTCTATTGTGTTGTGTTTGGTGTATTTGTTTTTGCTGACTATCAGTCAGCTTCCAAGGGCATGTTAATACACTTTAGTGTTACTAATCAGCCCATGAGTTTTACTAATTTTCTGTTGATACGAGAAGACATCTGGATGATAATTACAGGCATTTCACAAGTAGATGAACATTAGCTTGATTATTTCAGACAGGTATCAGATAGATGCCAGACACAACCCTCACGGTGTCTGCATGGAGTCAGCCTGAACCAGTCTGTGTGTTTTGAAGAAACTAAGAGGGCGTTTATGAATATTTGCTATTTATCGCTGCGCTGCTCTTAGTCTGGGCTTGGTTCAGCTTCTTTAAAACTAACACAAGCGGTTTGCTATGCTCATATTTCATTATTATTATTATTATTTTTTTTTTCAAAATTTCATTCCATTCTTTCATTTTTTCAAAGCTCTCTTCCCATTTAGTCTCTTCTTGTCCTTTTGTCATCATCATGACAATGATGATTTTTGGCCTTGCTTTTTGACACAAAAAATGGTTTTACAAATGATTGACGAATGGCTTTTTAATGCGAGACATGCTTTGTACAAATATTTTGAGTATGTTGGTGTGTGTGCTCGGTGTTTACCTGTCAGAACGTGACCGGACCTGAGCACACCTGCATAGAGGCAGTGCATCTGCGTGCACAAATAAACTCATTCAGGGCCCTTTGAAGCTTCTTGAAGCCTCCAGCATGTGCATCAGGACTCAGCTCTCTCAGTAGGCTATATATTTCATTATACATGCCTCTGTGTGTATTAAAATGTCATATCTTGTCTCATCTTGATTATGAATCCAGATAGGCAAACGTTGTTAAAAGTGATAGTTGGTTTGTGCATTGTAGTTTAGGTTTGGATTTTGCTTACAACAAAGTACCATGCTTTTTAGATGTGGTACTGTGGTATTCTTTATCGTACCATGGTCTAAATATTACGGTGATGGCATCATATGGCATCCTAATGCATGATATTTTAATATATACTATTTTGAATGACTGCAATATTCAAATATCATGGTTTTGACACATTTGCCATGGAATTACCAATTACCAGTCCAAATTACAGATTTCAAAGTACCATGCATATCAAAGTGCATTGGAAAAACCAACTGATAGCATCTCTGTATCATGGTACCACCAGAGCGTTTGTCTATGGATTGCCAAAATGGTACACCAGCATCTGGGTAAAAATGTTCAATGGTAGAAAGACAAAAACAGTTTATTTGTGTTATGGAATCATAGTTGAATCCCTGTGATCAGTGATGATTCAGACAAGGAGTATCAGCAATCATAGACATTCATTTTTGCAAAGATCTCAAAGGGTGCATGGTTTGAATGTGAGGTCACAGAAAATGGGACTGAATGGGAAAATTGTAGACTGTATCTTAGTTCACCCAAAAATTAAAATTTTGTCATTAATTACTCACTCTTATCGCGCAAGACCTTCGTTCATCTTCGGAACACAAATTAAAGGTGACATATTATGAAAATCTGACTTTTTCCATGTTTAAATGTTATAATCTGATCCCCAGTGCATCTATCAACCCAATGATGTGTAAAAGGGCAACTCAGTGACTTTGTTTTGGTAAGCCTTTTTCTGTGAGCATGTGAAAAAACGAGCATGCCAGATTTTGCTTCCCTGTGATGTGATAAGGGGATCATATTATAATATTGCCATGTTTCCACCACAACGCTGTCATTTTGTTTTTGCAAACGGCAGTGGTGTACCACTTCTAACGACATGACATATGTTCGAGCAAAGCATGCTAACTGTTCTGTCGTTGGCTGCACAGATGAGCACAGAACACTATTTAGAGTCCCAAACTCAGAGGAGACAAGAGAGCAGTGGATTTATTGATTTATTTACTGTATATTACGCTGCTGCCATACAGATCTAATATAAACATGCAATTTCTTTCCCAGCTGTTTACCTTCACAGGCACAACCCATGTTTTTTTAACTCCTGTGTGTTTGTAACATAAACTTGTGTGTATTTGAAAATTTAAGCGCAATAAGACATGAAAGAGAACTTAGTTTAGTACACACATGATGTGTGACAGCTGAAGTGAAGTTTAAACTAATATGTGACCCTAGACCACAAAACCTAGGCAGCACGGGTATATTTGTAGCAATAGCCAAAAATATGGGTCAAAATGATTTTTCTTTTATGCCAAAAATCTTTAGGATATTAGGTAAATCTTGTTCCATTAAGATATTTTGTCAATTTCTTACCTTAAATATATCAAAACTTAATTTTTGATTAGTAATATGCATTGCTAATAACTTCATTTGGACAACTTTAAAATGTACATTTTCTCAATATTCAGATATTGATTTTCAACTAGTTGTATCTTGGCCAAATATTGTCCTATCCTGACAAAAAAATGGACCCTTATGACTGATTTTGTGGTCCATGCTCATATATGGTTTCAAAGGCATGATTTTAGCACTATAACCAAAGCCAAACAGATGTTTTTTTAGCAGAGTATCCAATCTCAAACAAATTTACTGAATACCGATCGGGGAGATTTGCTGCTTGAAGTCGAAGGAGGAGCTGAAAATCCAGTAATGAATCCACTACCATGGCTCTCGTAGTATTTAGTGTCTTTATTGCAGATAGATGACGTTGGCTAGATATATTTCTCAAATAAACAAACGTTTTAGACATTTACATGTGTTACATTTACATGTAGCCTTTTAATTCAATAATTTATGTACTGCTTAATACAGCGCTTGCATGTACAAGAATGAAGTTCAACATAAGTTTGTACTATTTAAATATCAATAAAATGGGGTCTATATTTTTCTGTTTTATTTTTATAAACATGACACAATATAATCCATAGATAAATATTAAACATATTAGGTTTACAATAAAAAGGTTTTAATGTTAAAAACAGATTTGTGAGCATTTGTGTAAGTAAATATAAACCGCACGTCATAGCTGTTTTTAAGATAAAATTGCATATGGCCTCTAACAAAAATAAAATACGATCGGTCATATTGACCAATAACAATTCACAAAGAAAAAACACGGTGTACATTTAAAGTGAAATTAAACGGAGGAATGAATTTAAAGGTGCTGTAAGATTGACAGCTAGCGGTTGAAATGGGTACTGCAGTCCAAAATCAAAATATTGGACATTTCTACGCTTTCTCCTGCTCAGACTTGATGCTCACGCTAGTTTGCCAGATTGAGGACATGCGAATAGCCTTGCACTATAATTTGATGAGTTGATTTACTGTGTTTTAAAGTTCCTTGGCTCATAGATCATTGTGCATTATGTAATATTGCCAGCTAGCGGTTGAAATGGATACTGCAATTCCGTCGCGGAATCTGCCCGAAATGCACATTTTAGAATAGAATTACTGGCTATAGCATCAGTTTTAAGAGAAACAGTTATGTAAATATAACGTTTCCTAAATATCTACAGACATATTATGTTATTTTTTGTCTTAAGAAGAGTCAAAAACTTACATACAGCACCTTTAAATTATGTAAGTAAAATGCACTATGGCTTGATGGAGGTCCTTCTTGCGTTGTTTCAATATAAAGCCATTTTGTACTTGAACGGGTTAATATTGGGTTTCTTTTGAGATCACTTGCATTTATGATGTGAAACTTAATATGTAGTAAGAAAAGATTTAATATAAATAAATAAATATAAACCGCACGTCATAGCTGTTTTTAAGATAAAATTGCATATAGCCTATAACAAAAATAAAATACGATGGGTCATATTGATCAATAACAATTCACAAAGAAAAAACACGGTGTACATTTAAAGTGAAATTAAACTGAGGAATTAATTTATGTTTATATTTACATAACATTTATGATGTGAAACTCAATATGTCCACACCAGGGGCAAGTTGTGCCATGAGACCACTTTTTTCCCAAAAGCTATATTTCTGAAACAATTTATTTCAGATCCAAAGTTATTGTTCTCAGGGATGTACCACATCCTGAAATATATGTACATCCTTAAGTTGAAGGCATTACTGTCATGGCCTCACTTTAAAGTCACTTTGAGTAAAAACTCACCCTTACTTTCCCCTAGTACGAAAAGATTTAATATAAAAAAAATGACTTATGTCAATGTAATTTTTTTCCCCATTAAAAAAATCACTGCCAAATGACTGCACTTGCATGGAACGGAGAATTTTATTGTACACATTGCGCTCACAAATAAATGAAATATATTATCCAGGGAACGACATAAACTGAAAAAACAAGTTAAAATGTTTCAAGTATATATTTTGTGTGGACACGTAATCGTTATCATACAATTCTGCACGCAAAGGATCCCATCCAAAGGCAGATGCAGAAAAACGTTCGCAAAAGACCCCGACTGTAAGTACATTAACATTATTAGTCTTAACTCTTAACAAACGCCTTTCCTTAATTTTCTCGAGAAAAGTAGCGTAAATGTGTAAATGTATAAAGGAAAAACAGATACATTGTTTTGCGGGAAGTTAGCTGACGTCATTGTGAAAAGGGCCTATTTAGCTTTAGAAATGTCACTGCATATTTTCCATATTGTTAGTAATGGCACTATTTCTAAGAACAGAAATGGATGTAAAGTTTTTCTGTTCTCCCACTTTGTCCACCTTCGTCTCAATCTCTCTCTCTTTACTCAGGCAAGTGCATGTCTGTATCTGATTGTGGTCTGTTGTGATGGTATCTGTGCAGTGGCATCTGCTTCATAAGTTTCACAGCACAGTGACTATAGATCTACAGATCGGATTCATGCGGGCTTATGCACGCACCCATACACACAAAACACATTGAAATTACATATAATTGCACATCACATGTACAATTGAAATGAAATGGATTCCAAATGGTTAAACATTCCTGAAGTGCTCCATTGAAGTCCCACATCCCTGCTTACAGCAATTTCCCCTCCAGGCATGTTAATGTGTGTGTTGTTGCGTAGGTATGGGTCGCTCTCAGTTTGTGTTACATGCACGGCAAAACCCAAACAACCCGAACCCAAACAGACTATCACAGCCCATCTGATTGCGGTATGTTTGCATACAGACTTCATCAGAACTTCCAGACAGAGAGATTCAGTTACAGTGAATCAAGGGCTGCCCCAGTGACAATGGTCTCAATGATCTGAGATCATCAGGAGACGTGTTTTGTCTTAGTTTGTTCAAGAGTACGTGAGACATACAGGTCTACCCTGTGTATCTGAACTCTGATATCAAAATGAGAGTCTGGTTTTGTGGATTAATAAAAAAGAAATTCTTCAGACACTTTACTCTCACTAAATTTGTGTACTAAAATGTCCAACAGTGGAGATACATGCATTACAGGACAATTCTGTCATTGAAAAAAATGAAAGGCACTGTCATTTAAGATTGAACGTGTGAGACAGGGATAAAACATATAGTCCACAAGAGAAATTAATAGCTGGATTTAGAAAATTGACCCTGTTCAAAAGTTTTCATACACTTGATTCTTAATACTGTGTTGTTACCTGAATGATCCACACGTTTGTTTTTTAATAGTTTTCCGTGAGTCCCTCGCTTGTCCTGAATAGTTAAACTGCCCGCTGTTCTTTAGAAAAGACCTTCAGGTCCCACAAGCATTTTTGTGTATTTGAACCCTTTCCAACAATGACTGTGTGATTTTGAGATCCATCTTTTCATGCTGAGGACAACTGAGGGACTCATATTACTATTACAGAAGATTCAAACACTCACTGATGCTTCAGAAGGAAACCTGATGCATTAAAAGCAGGGGGTGAAAACTGTGATTTGAAGATCATGGTAAATTTAACTTATTTTGTCTTTTGGGGAACATGTAAGCATCGTCTTTAGGGCAGTACTAAATGAAAAAAATATGATATTTATTATTCAAAGGTTTACACAATCTTTTAGTTTTATTAAAAGTCAACTCATAAGATGTAATAGTGCACATTTCTCTTTTGTTGTTGTCAAAGGAAGCATAACTTTGCTATTATCCACCTTACCTTGCAAAAAAATACTATATGAATCTGTGATCTCAACTAGTGAGATGTGAGTCCATGAACCCATGCTTGTCGCTGTCATATCTTTTAATTTTGGAGTTCATCCGTAACAATGCATGTTCATGCAGAGAGCCCGTCAAACTCCAGGCATTCCTTTAAGCCATGGGTTTTATGCATTTCTTGATTAGGTGATTTCATTTCAATTATGGGTGTCTGCTTGGGCACATCTCGCGCCTACAGTCAGTTAATGCAGAAATTAAATTTTTTTTAATAGGATTTTAACGTTATTTTCTTTGAGTAAGTATGAGAATACCTTATAGTGCTACTGTATCTGTAAATGCATTCATGTAGTCATAGTGTTATTTTGCTTGTGTTTTCTTCACAGGGGTGTTTTTGCCGTGAGAAATCAGGGTGCAACTGTTATGGTCTTAAAGGACAAAAGGTAATATAATATGCAAAAATATATAAACATACATACAATCATATTCACACACACACACACACACACACACACACACACACACACACACTTTTGTGACTGCTAATAGCCTAGTTCTGAGGTTTAACATGTAGGGACATTCAGATTTATGTCAAATATAAATGCTGCCCCCTTCTGGTGAACTTTTGTGGTGCAGAAGTTTTTATATTTGCCACATTGTGGAAAGATTCACATTGTTTCAAAACAGCTAGAAAATCATTTTGTTCAAAAGGAATAGCTCATCCAAAAATGACAATTTGCTTAAAATTCATTCACCCTCAGGCCATCCAAGATGTAGATGATGAGTTGGTTTAATCTTTAGAACAGATTTGGAGAAATTTTGCATTATCTCACTTGCTCACCAATGGATCCTCTGCAGTAAATGGGACTAGATAAGTAGATGTAATTTTCACTGGAAAAAGAAATATTTTGAAGAAAAGATTTGTATTTTAGCCAAAAGCAAAGGTTTGAACTTAAAAATGTCTTAATAATGGATTTGTTTCTTACTTCACAAGACGTTAATTGCTGGATTAGAGGATTACTCTGGGATTATTGTGATGTTTATATCAGCTGTTTAGACTCTAATTCTAACGGCACCCACTCACTGCAGATGATCCTTTGCTGAGTACGTGATGTAATCCTAAATTTCTCCAAACCTGTTGGATAAAGAAACAAACTCATGTACATCTTTGATGGCCTGAGGATGAGTAAATCTCCAAAAGCACCAACGTTTGAAAATTACAACTTCTATACTTTTGTGTATTGCCTTGTTACACAACATATAATCAGTTATTGGTTGTGGTTGTCTTGAAGCTTGGGTCACCGGGTCCAAAACTGAGAGAAAAAAAGCATATTTTATGGTGGTGGGTGGCCTCTTGATTATTTCTAGATGACATGATAGATATATTGGCCACCCAGGTGTCTGTATCCCACTATCACTGTATCCCTAGCTACACTATTGAGGCCCAAAGCTACAGAACACTTATCAGCAATAGTCACGCATCTGCTCCTTTCTATGTGTCCACCTGTGTGTAAGAGGCTGTGTTCTATTGCTTTCTATACACATGTGTTTGGCATATCTGTCATGGTAATTTCATTCCAATAAAAGCTGCTGTACAGGTTCATGGAGCTATATTTCAGGCCTTCCTCTTTAAATGTTTTCTGGTCTCTGTGTTGCTGCTAGAGGAAATTTGCAAATAATCTTGAAAATCTGTGTCTGAAAGTTCATGCTGCAAAAATGTACACAGTTAAGCTTTCAAACTCTTCTCAAAATATTTAGTTCATATAGTTAAAAATATTCCATGTTTCCATCTCATCTGTGTAGGTCAGGGCCATCATACACCTATTTTAATGTAAAGCTTATGGTATCGTATTTGGTACACAAAAAATACATTTTAATAAAGTAAACTAAAGAATAACTATTTTGTTAGTAATATTTCAACTAGTGTTGGGTGATATGCTCAATTGTCATATCGTCCTATCATCTGCCTGTGAGATCACGATACACGTTATTATCGTGCTAATTTATTAAATTATTTACTTTGTTTCGCTGCCAACACCAGCATACGGCTAAAACATCCTGATGTTTGTAATATGACTGAATTTGTATTTGACGTGATAACAATTTAGTAGAACCATTGTAAGTTACCAATTATAAAGCTTACATTTTTTCAGTTGTTCAAAAATAATAATAATCGTCTTTGTATCGTCGAATATGGAAGCATATGGGTAGCGAAATTCAATCTGAAATGTAATATGCAAAATGGCAATGTTTTTTCTGTATTTAAATGTACATTTTCCACTACATATGTCTAAAATTTAGTGCAAAATGAAAATGAAAATTCAATTATATCATTTACATTTCCTACACTAGTTTTAATATGCAAATCAAAAACAGATTTTAACGCTTTATAAGTTGCAACATTAAAATGAAAATGTACCCAAATTGATTAGATATGTTTTACATGTCCAAGAAGCAAAAACTGTAACAAAATTATCATTTAAATGGTGTTTTAAATGCATTTAGACTGAGGGATAGGACACATGGGATAGCATTTTTTTATAATAAAACCATGTGATAATTGTAGCAAAATGCAGTGAGAATTCCAAAATGCATTCTGAGCTAAAGGTGTAGCAAAATGCTGATTTAAATGTCTTTTATTTTTCTCAAATGCATTGACACTTACATATATGACATTTCAATTGCATTTTCATTAAAAACCCTATGATGAATTTGAAAATGCATTCTGAGCCGATGCACAATAAGCAAACAAACCAACTTAATCCGTAAAATAGTGCGTGTTATAGTCCGTGGCACCTAAATGTCATGCGCCTGCCACAACATCATCTGACTGGTGTCTTCTGGGGCAGGCACCGTGAAAGTAGCAGCATTTTCCGTATGATCATGGGTATTAATCAGAGTGTTAACAGTGAGAAACTGGAGGCATGCACGATGCTTGGTTGCCACGGGATGTGCTCTCTATTTTGGGTTAGAAGAGAGGAAATGTAAGACAACACTGTGTCTACACCAGACACGAGCGGTGCAGCACGACACGACAAAAGACAGCACTGATCCCATTATAATCAATGCTGTTTATGGATGCGGGGCGATGCGACATGACAACTGTCGCATCCAATGTAGACATGGTGTAAGGTAGTAAATAGGTAAAAACATTTAAAAGTGCACTGTCTGTTTGCGTATTGTGTATCAATCGGAGTGTAAACAGTGAGAGATGTTGTTGTGGCAGGCGCATGGTGTTTTGGTGCCATGGACAACGCACTGTTTTACGGATTAAGTTAGTAAATGTGTACAAGTCTGTTTGCTTATTGTGCATCAAATGGAGTGTAAACAGATGCTGAGGCAGGTGAAACGCGTTTGGTTAAGGGTGAATATTGACCGTCCTGTTGCCGAACCCCACCTTGATGTAATGACTGACAGGTCGGGGGCGTGATCGGCTCAGAATGCATGTTCAAAATCATCGCTGGGTTTTTAATTAAAATGCAATTGAAATGTCATATATGTAAGCGTCAATGCATTTAAGAAAATGCATTTAAATTAGCATTTTGCTACCCTTTTGCTGCACCTTTGGCTCAGAATGCATTCTGGAATTCTCGCTGCATTTTGCTATAATTATCACGTGGTATTATGATGAAAATGCATGTCCTGTCTATAAGTCTAAATGCATTTAGGAAAAACACTATTTAAATGATAATTTTGCTACGGTTTTTGCTTGGACATGTAAAACATTGAATCAGTTTGGGTAATACATTTTCATTTTAATTTTTAATAATTATAGAATTTTCATTTTCATTTTGCACTAAATGTTGCACATATGTATGGGAAAATGTCATTTTAAAAACAGAAATACATTGATATTTTACACATTGCATTGCCATTTTGCATATTACATTTCACATTGAATTTTGCTACCCACATGCTTCCATAGTCAAAGGCAACAGGCCATATCTCTGACTATCGTCTATTGGCACAACCTTAATTTCAACATGATTTCATATTGGACTAAAGCAAGGTTTACTTGATTATCCATTTCAAGTTACAATAAAAACTACTCATAAAACTAAGCATTGTGTGTGACAGCACTATATATATATATATATATAAAAATTCATATTATCAAACATATTCAGTATCATCTGACTAGATGGAATCAGATGCTGAAGCTGATAAAATCAGAGTCTGTGAGTGTCATAACTAATGCAGTTTTCTGAAATATCTGTCAGCTCCATCTGCAGATCTTAGCAACTAGCATCAACTGGTCCAGACTGTTAACCAGTGCAAAAAAGCTAATTTTACATAAACAGTTTACCTACAATAATCATGCAACTTGATCATTAAAATTGTAGCTGATTAATCGACATACTCTCATAGCAATCCGTAACTATTTTGCGTTTATCTGTCTTTCTCTCAGGGTGAAATGGGGTACCCTGGCTCTCCTGGTGGAGTGGGACTTCAGGGATATCGAGGAAAGGAAGGCCCTCCAGGAAATCGTGGTGACGATGTATGTTACACTTGGCTGCTTTATAAGCTCACAGTTTGAAAATATATAAATATTATATATTATACATTTTACATATGCTCTTAGAATTTTAGTATTTTCTCTCCACTACTAACACATTAAAGAAATGTTTGTTCTTTGCCACAATTGCAAATGACTTTACAGACAAATAAATTATGGCATAATATAGGCATAATCTTTCACTTGAACTTCCAAGTGAGGACCCTTCAGAATTTGAGTCTGTCCACTGTGAAATTTACATTATGGTTAAATTAAAATTGACAATTTATATTCTTTGTTTTGACATTCAACGTTTTTCAAACGTTTCATTCAAGTTTTGACTCTTTATTAGAGCATTGATTATTGTTGATAAAATGTATCTCTGTTTTTTTGTTTTTTTTTTTACACAGGGAAATATGGGATTTCCAGGCATGCCTGGACCTAAAGGTCCTAGGGTACGGAGTGTGTGAGTGTGTTAATATATATTTCCTCTGATGTTGCAGTATAACTGAAGTCTAGCCAATCTGTCTCCCGTTCTCATTCTCTCATTAAGGGACTTCCAGGGGCACCAGGATACCCTGGCCCACCAGGAATACCAGTAAGCATTTTAGAGAATATTTTAAAGAATATTTATGTTATTTTGCTCAATAACTTGCATTGGTGTGTTTACTAAATCAAAAAAATAAAACCATAAACAAATATTAATTAATTTCTCAAAAAATATTTCTCATTTTCGTTTTGTTGAAGTATTAAAATAACTAAACTTTAAGTTAAGAACTAAACTTTAGTTCACTTCCAGAATAGAAATTTCCTGATAATATACTCACCCCCATGTCATTCGAGATGTTCATGCCTTTCTTTCTTCAGTTGAAAAGAAATGAAGGTTTTTGAAGAAAACATTTTAGGATTTTTCTCCATATAGTGAATTGTAATGGTGGCCAATGGGTTAAAGGTCCAAATTGCGGTTTCAGTGCAGCTTCAAATGGCTCTACACAATCCTAGCTGAGGAATAAGGATCTTATCTAGCAAAACGATAGTCCATTTTCTACAAAAAAAACATACTGGACCTTTATCCCATTGGCCACCATTGCAGTCCACTATATGGAGAAAAATCCTGGAATGTTTTCCTCAGGAACCTTAATTTATTTTCAT
Source organism: Cirrhinus molitorella (assembly GCA_033026305.1). NCBI lineage: Eukaryota > Metazoa > Chordata > Actinopteri > Cypriniformes > Cyprinidae > Cirrhinus > Cirrhinus molitorella. Next base: position 4,787,799 of record CM065134.1, on the reverse strand, counting down.
CTGAAGAAAGAAAGACACGAACATCTTAGATCACATAGGGGTGAGTAAATTATCAGAATTTTTTATTCTGGAAGTGAACAACTCCTTTAATAAAATTCCTAAGGCATTATAATGTAAACAGAAAATCTAAAAATAAAAATCTAATTCAAAATATTAACAAAAATGATAATAGTATATCAATGATACTAATATAACACAAGTGTTTATCCCATTTATGTTCTGTTTCTGGACATGATTCACAGCCAAAATGGTTAAAAGAGGAATTCAGACGCTATTTACTCATTATTTCATACTTCTGGTTTCATCATTGCTTAAATACTTGACATGGTGTTCTCTCATTTTTGTGACACCAACATTAGCTGCTTTAACACACATAGACCCATTTAGAGGTGCTCTTGTTAACATCATATTTTCCTCTTTCAGGGGTTCCCTGGGAAAGTGGGGCAGAGGGGGCTTCATGGTCTCCCAGGATGCAATGGAACAAAGGTAATGCACAAGTATGGAAACCCATCATGTGTGAATATTTTTTTGTAAATAATAGTTCAACTATATGAAAGGTCACTCTCATCACTAACTTTTTTTCTTTCAGGGTGACCCTGGTCCTCCAGGCTTAATAGGGCCGATAGGAGCTCCTGGGTGGCAAGTGAGTTGATTTTTATGTGTATTTCTGTTTTAAACTAACCTCACATATTCAAAATATGAGTATTGAGAAGTTGCTGTAAGAACATTTTGAAACCTCAACATGAGTAATATAAACAAACACAGTTGTATTTATGAACCTGTCATGGAATGCCATGGAATGATTTCCAACATGTTATAGATGAAATATATTTATATTTTCTTTAATTAAAGCTTAAAAATGTGGGTGTTGTAGGAAATGAAAACACTGAATGATCCTCTTTCTTCAGGAGTGAGTTTGGATGTGAGCCTTATTCTGATTTAAGATGTCAGTTTAAACACCAACATTTTTTGTTGTTTCCAGGGAAGGCCAGGAATCCAAGGACAGAAGGTGTGTCCTTTAAGAAGTGTTAACTAGCTTAATTACTTATGTTAAAAAAACGTTCTCACATCAATTATAATATCGTGGCCATAAATAATTGTTATTTTTAGGGAGATAGCTATTATTTCCCGCCTTCTGAACAACTGAAAGGACGTTGTGGCTTTCCAGGCAGAAATGGAGATAAAGTAAGACAATTCATTATGAGAATAAAGTTTAACATTTGGACAAGTACTTTACAGCTTATTATGTATTTTTGACGGAGCTTTCTAATTGGTTGTGGATCTACAGGGGCCACCGGGATTGCCAGGATTACCAGGACCCATTGGACCGGAGGGGCCTAGAGGGTCACAAGTAAGGTCACAAGTGTTTTTATATCTCATGAATGATTATGCTATTATAATTTTTATTTAACCGTTTGAATGCTTTTAGGGAATACAAGGCAGGCCTGGAGTGCAAGGAGAGAAGGTTTGTTCTGATTAGCTAATGGTAATATGTCATGTCAGTGTAGTGTATATGTGAATCTAACCTTTTTTTTTGTTACATATAGGGTATAGAGGGTCGAAGCATGGGAATACCAGGACCCACAGGTCAAAAGGTCAGTATTATCATCTTTAGAGCTTTTGCTTCCTCTTATGAAACATGTCTGTCACCTCAGTGTCCAAAGTAATCTATTTGATTTTAGTTTTTAATAATGGTCTCCATAATCTGCTTTTTATATTTGATATATCTGCTGTAGGGGGAGATCGGAGCACCTGGTATACCAGGAGAAAGAGGCATAAAGTTATTTGCATCAGGACCAAAAGAGCCTAAGGTAACACACCCCTAACACACACATGCATTGTCATTTTAATATATCCTGTTGTACACTGTAATCCAAATGAATGAATTTTGTGAAAAATCACCCTCTTTCTGGTTTCAAGGGTGACACTGGCAATCCTGGAGACCCTGGATGTCGTGGCCCAACTGTGAGTAAACAAATCTTTAAAAAAAAAATAAATAAATACAAGTTTTTTGTTGTTGTTAAAATTGTTTACTTGAGATTGCTTTAAACGATGTGTAATCACTCACAAAGTCCAACTGCTGTGTTCTACAGGGTCCTCCTGGTCCTCCTGGTCCTAAGGGGCAGCCAGGGGAAATCGGGCAGCCTGGGGGTCCGGTAAATAACTAAATAAATGCCAATTTGTACTTAAAGGTCAAGCTTTGAAACAAGCAGCGTTATTCTGTGTTGACGTCATTTGAACTGAACCAGGAAGACTGGACGTTAAAAATCCAGCAGCCCACCTCATTGGCTCATAGTTTCAGGAGTGACAACCGCATGAAAATGCGGGAGTGAGTCACAACCTTAAATTATCGTTCAATGTGTGTACGGAACAGCAGTCACTCCTGCATTTGTAACCATAGAAACATTTTGCCGTTTTCTGACTTGCAGGGGTGAATAAGAATTTAGCCATTTGGTATGTGCCATTTTTTGGCTAAAGGCACTTTTTGTCCTCTGATTTTAACTAAACTGCTGCTAAACGTGCTGTGTTTTGTTTATGCTCCGGAGGCTGCTTTAGAGAGCGCTGTCTTGCAGTGTTGCCATGTCCTCGTGTTCACAAGCATGTTCACTTTTAGGCATGTTGTTTGGTCAGTGAGTGAGTCTGGTAAATCATGAATTAGATCTCATCATCATCAAAGCTTGTGCAGCCAGCCGCACTGGAGAAACTGTGATGACCCGCCTCTGCTCGCAAATCACTGTTGCGGTCTACTTTGACAGCATAGGCTACACTGCTCCAAGTCAGACGCTGATTGATAAACTTAAATTCTGTAAAAAAAAAAAAAGTTTTTAATTTTTTATGATGTATTTTTTTCAGGGTAAACCCGGAAAGGATGGGCTGCCAGGAGAGACAGGCCCTAAGGTGAGCACAAAACCTTTTATAGTGTCCCACCATGAGAAAAGCCTACAGATCAGAATAAACCTGTCATGTTCTTTAAGTTAAATAAATAAGGTGAGGAAAAAAGTATTTAGAAAAATGCAGGTTTTATGACAATGAGGTTTGTGTTTTATCCTCCCAGGGAATCCCTGGAGACCGAGGATATCCAGGAGCTACTGGAATAGCAAGAGAAATGGTATCTTTCTGTCTGTCTATTGTACACTAGGTGCTGTCTCACTTTTTGACAAACTGACAAAAAAAAAAAAAAAGATGGCTATAGTGCAGTTAAATAGCACCCTCTTGTGGATGCTTATTGCAAATGGAATCTGAATATTGATTTCAATTCTTCATACTTGAATGCATTCATCTGTTTCTTTGTGTGTTTTTAGGGTCAAAAGGGTGACCGCGGTGCCCCTGGACTCCCTGGAGAGGTAGTGATACATTCATTTATGGAAGTCATACAAACTCTGTTCAATCAACTGTTTAATCTCATTTTAATCACACTAGCTGATGAAGTAATAAAATATGGCTCTATGTACTTGAAATGGGAATTTCTATTTGTGTAAATTACTAATGAAGTGTTATTAAAATTTGTTCTGTATTTTAGGTGATTGTAAAACGTAATGAGATTAAAGGTCCAAAAGGTTTTCCTGGGCGTCCAGGACCTCCCGGTCTACGAGGTAGTGAAGGTTAGTAACCAAATGAATTAACTACTTTCATGCACAAAGAGCAACCAACAAAAACAGCCAAAAAACTATTTGCTGTAAACACAATATTCAGCAATATTCAATATTGTTAATGTAATGATGTACACTAGCATTTAGCAAGAATTAATTTATGTGATCAAAAGAGACAGTAAAGACATTTATGTTACAAAATGAATGTTAAAAAAGATTACTATTGCAAAATGCTGTTCTTCTATGACAGTTTCTACAAAAATAGTAAGCAGCACAACTCCTTTGAACACTTATAATATTAAGAAATGTTTCCCGAAAAAGAAATGTGCATATTAGAATAATTCTAATATAATAAGGATCATGTGACATTTAGCTTTGCATCACAGGCATAAATTATATATTTAAATTAGTGGTGTCAATTTTTTTCATTTTAGCACGTTAAAAATGTTTAACGCAATTCACTAATAGGCAGGGCTAGGTTTGGCCACCCCACTCACAACTGATAAAGAAAGGCGTTTATTTAGATGCACAGAGCTGTATTCGGCTATATTAAAACGATGTATCATATTCAAACCCAAATGAGACTGCAAGTATGCAAGTTCATAGTTATGTCGCCAGTTGAGACATGAATTTACAAAAAGGCAATGAAAGCTGCCTTAAAACTGTGCATGTAAGTATTTATTATTTATAGGCCACATTTAAAGCAGTGTCAGATCCACATCAAGTTCAGCAGCGGCAGGTTTTAAAGTAACAGCAGCCAAAATATCATAATAACCAGTTGCTGTGATATATGATAATCAAAGAGGAAATTAATAACTTCTGTAGTTTTAAGCTTTATGTGTGTATCATTTAGTGTTTGATAACTTTAGGCTATATTTTCTAGCTAAAGGGCACAGGTAGCTAGCCCATATGACATTTATTATAATGGGTTTATGTGAAGATTGTTTCAAGTTCACTTAAATTATAAATAATAAATGTTAAAGTGATAGCTCTCAATTATACTGTAATGTTGAATGGTTATATTCAATGGATAAATATTAAGAAAAAATGTATAGAGACATCAGTTGGAATCAGTGATACTTGCCTTTAGTAATTAAAAACGATGGCATTAAACAAATATAAAAAATATACGTTCTTTATGTTGTTTCTACATTAGTTTGAAGCATGAATGTGAAATTATTGCAGTATAAAACTATAATTAAAAACTTTAATGTCAGCTAGGATTAATCGCAAATAATTTCAGGAAAAACGTGTGATTAATTACTTTTTTTTTTATCTATTGATATCACCAATTTAAATAAATTATAATAGAAAACACTTTCATTTTTAATAATGTTTCACAATATTACTGTTTCACTGTATATTTGATCAAATAAATGCAGCCTTGTTGAGCATAATAGACGTCTTTCAAGTAAATGGTATTGAATGGTATTGTATGTAATAAATTATTATTTTTGTTTTATTGAGCCAAAGTATATAACCAAAAATTATTATTGGTTTCTCTTTTTTTAAAGGTTTCATTGGTGTTCCTGGATATACAGGTCCTCCAGGTGAGTTATGTATCTGCGTTTATTACTTTTTTTCACACACATAAATACATACATACAGTCAAACCAAAAATTATTCAGAGATCAGATATAATTTTTGATTTTTTTTTTACTAGTAGTTCATTTATGTAAGTGAGGATAGCAAAAGGAAACTGTGACATATTATACCCCCAAAAAATCTTCATATAGTGGACTACCATTAAAATGTATACACATTTGGGACCAAAAATTTGATTTGACACTTTGACCTGACCATGTTTTGTTATTTCTATCAAAGTTATCTGACATAATCAAGATGAATTTGTGCTGACGGTTTAACTCTTGTCATATTTTATTACCATTTTTTTTAACTATAACAAATAAACAGTGATAAGGTGAAAACATTTTGAAGGTGCCTGAATAAATTTTGGTTTGACTGTAATTAATTTGTGATTATCAAGATGAATTTGTTCTGACACAGTTTAACTTTAACGTTCATGTCATATTTTATTACCATTATTACCATTTTAACTGTAGTGAATGAACTGTGATAATGTGAGAAATGTTGAAGGTGTGAATAAATGTTGGTTTTACTGTACATACAAAAACAAATGTTAACTCCCTCTATGCTCAAATATGTTAGGGTTTGGCATACCAGGACCTATTGGAAAACCAGGTCCCCCAGGGTTTAGAGGTATGAAAGGGGACAAAGGAGATCGTGCACCTGACAGCACAGGACCCAAAGGATATGATGGCCCACAGGGGGAACGAGGACCCCCTGGTGACCCAGGACCTCCAGGAAATTCAGGTAACTCTCTTTTGTTAAAGTCTGCCATCCTCAATTGATTTAATTAAGCAAGCTTGTTGAAGTGGATTATGGGAATACCTAATCTGTGAAGGATACGTGCGATTTTCAAGCAAAGCATATTTCAGTAAACAAAGAGGATAAGCACAAGAAAAGAAACAGAAAGTTACCTTAGTATAGCAGCTATGTGGATGAAATGATTGTTTGTGTTCCTCTCCTGCATCCCCAGAATACAACACCCTCCGGGGGCCAAAAGGGTTCAAGGGTGACAAAGGCCTAACAGGCCCTCAGGGTCTGCGTGGAGGTAATGGTAAACCAGGTAAGTTCTAAATATGTCATGGCGTTCCTTATGTTCCAGGTTAAGCTCAAGTTGAGCTTTACTTATTACCACAGAAACTATTTAGATTCATTATTTGTAATGTCTTTCCCTAAAGAAATGATTTTTGCTGGATCCAAATCATCTCCTTAAATAAAGTCTGAATTATTTAAAAAACATGCTAATCACATAATGCTGTTGTTCATTATTTTAATACAGGTGAGCAAGGAGAGCTTTGCAGATTATGTGCTACATCTATTGCTGACCCGGGACCTCCAGGACCACCTGGAGTTCAAGGCGATCCCGGAAAGCCAGGTAAAGCCATCATTAGGTTTGCCACACACCCTAGCAACTGTATAGCATCACCTTAGTGGTAGAAACTGCATCCACAACCACTAGAGGAGGGCAATATACAGATTAACCGGCAGTAAACACAGTAATTTAGGTCTAAAGTGAAAGCAAACAGCTGAGAAAGAAAACGTGTAACAGGATATTGGATCCGGACAGCTCTTAAAGTGACAGGAGTCTAATATTCCTGCTGTCTGTCATTCATGTTAATCAAACAACAAAAGAGAGAAATTCTGTCACTGCTCTTGACTAAATATCTTTTGTAACTTTAATATAAAGAAATACATATTTCATTTTTACGGTCAAGAATATGCAGCATTTTTAAACAATGTATTATTTTATACAATGTGCTGTATGTAGCATTTCTATTCATTTGTTCTACTGTATTTTTAGTCCTACTTCTATTGTTTATAATTAGTTTCTTATTCTTATTTAATCACTGACTGTTTACTTGTCTTCAGTGAACTTAAGTTTTTTTTTTCTATAGTATCAAATTTAGTCGAGATCCAGCTTCTTTGACCTCTGATTCGATGTATGACATAAGCCGCATTCGTAGTGTAAGCTCTGGTGAGAATAAACAAACGAGGATAGAGCAATACTAAACGCCGGTAACAAATTAAAAGTCAAACATGACAAGTTAAAAAATGTCAGCGGATTTCACTATAAGAGAAGAAGAGCTTGATTTTTTTGCACAGCCTTATTTGCTTGAACCGAAGTAACATATACTGACCGGGAACTCGCGAAAGCGCATACGGCCATTGCTGGAAGTCAGTGATTTGAGTTTAAAGCTTGAACTTCCAAAATGCAGTTTAAATGCAGCTCCAAAGGGGTCGAAACAATCCCAGCTGAGGAAGAAGGGTCTAGCAAAACGATTGGTTATTTGCTAGAAAAAACAAAACAATTTCTATACTTTTTAACCTCAAATGCTCGTCTTGTCTAGCTCTGCATGAACTCTGTGCATTCCGGGTTAATACAGTCAGTATATGTTGATTTTTTTATTTTTTTTTTAGAAATTAACCGACTGTTTTGTTAGATAAGACTGGGACCATTTAAAAGCCATTCCAGTGAATTTTACAATTAGGAGCACACAATAAAATATATTGCACATTTATCTGTCTATACTGGACATTTAATTATAACACATTTCAGATCTGTTGTTTTCAGTTACAGACACCAACAAATTTAAATTCATTGTGCAGGTTGTATTGGACTTCAAGGCAACAAAGGACACCAAGGCTTCAAAGGTCCAGAGGGTCCACCTGGTCCTCCGGTCAGTTTACCTGCATACTGCTAGTTTACCCATTCATCACCTTCATTACTCAGCAAAAACTGTAGTTTGTCCACCCCAGTTATGCAGTTTGTATAGCAACAGTGGAATATGACTATAATGAGAATAAAAAAAATTGTACAGGGTTCCTTAGGTCGTCCAGGATTTTCAGGGCCTCCAGGGCCCAAAGGAGACGTAGGGATGAGGTCTGAGATTGGGGAAAAAGGCCAGAAAGGAAACTGTGGTGTAGAAGGACCATTGGGGAAAAATGGGCAAGATGGCAGGCCAGGCACCGCTGGATACAAAGGACCACCAGGAATAAAAGGAAATCCAGTTAGTACTTAGAACTTGTAATGGTAACCTTTGCGATAACTGCAAAAACCTGGAAACTGACTTTGACTTATTTTTCAGAGTCCTCCAGGCCCTAAGGGCAATCAAGGAGCTCCAGGGATTTGTGGACAACCTGGCTGTCCAGGTCCAATGGGCAGCCAAGGGTCAATGGGTATTGGGCAACCAGGATCACCTGGAGAGAAAGGATGTGTGGGAGTAGTGGGCCGGCAAGGAAATCCCGGAGGACCAGGTATGATTTGATGTAACTGTATAGATGTATGCAAAAATGTGAGATGTTACTCTATAGTTTAACCCCAGGAACTATGTAGAGGGTGTTGAGTAGCCTCATAGCAAGCTTCATTTAAATTCCATCCAACTGGAGAATAAATTACAGGCTCAGATATTACGGTTGCATCCCACAGGTGAGAGAGGTTCTCCAGGACCAGTGCAAATGACACCAGGAGACCCAGGTGAGCCTGGACTGCCTGGTTCACCTGGTCAACCAGGATTTCCAGGTAAGCAGAGGGGATACAAGATTTGGCAGATGGATAAGCAGATTGAGAACAGAATGTAAAATGGATAACAACTGTTTAATGTGTGTTTTAGGTAATGAAGGTAATCCAGGAGTTCAAGGATCCCCAGGACCGCCTGGGTTTAAAGGAGAGAAAGGACCGTCAATGCCAGGACCTCGTGGATTTCTTGGTCCCAAAGGTGGGTAATGTAAACCAATGCAGTAAGCCATCGTAGCAAAGGTTATTTCCGACTAATCTAGAACATGCCTTCAAATTAGATGTTAAATCATGGTTGTACATCAAATTTTTGTCATGGTGTTTCAATATTGTGGATGGGTGACTTCAAATTCTAGCACTCCTTCTTCCCTGATTTCAATTTCTTTTACCCTTACAGGTGATAAGGGTGTGAAAGGGGGTCCAGGTCTACCTGGTTATGGAAGTGTAGGGCGTCCCGGACCCCCAGGACCACCAGGAAATCCAGGTCCAAAGGTCAGGGCTGGTGACACCCAATGTTTCACCATTGTTACATGATATGCCATAACAAGCAAGGTTTGAATATGTGCATGCATAAATGAGATTTGACAGCTATGGGAGAAATGGTCAATGAATAATGCTTACATTTTGGCCTGTTCTCTGTAAAATCTTCAGAAGACTTGGAATATAGTGGCAAATTATATGTCACTTTAAATGTTTTATACAGCATTTTTGTTTAGTTTTTTTTGGAGCATGACAATTCCTACAACAGAGCTCAGAATTATATCTTTGGTTTTGCACAGACAAAGGAAAGACAGGTTAGCAACAAAAAGTATTAGAAACTTAGCAACAAAGTATTAATCATGATTTCAGAAGTGATGTGAGCAGAAATTAATTATATTACAGCCACATGACTACAGTTATGCTTTATTAAAAGAGAATACATTTAAATTCCACCTGCAGGGTGAAGTAACATTTGGCTCCCCGGGGCCCAAGGGTCGGCAGGGCATGCCAGGAGATGGAGGGAGCCTTGGGCCACCAGGAATTTCTGGTCCCCCTGGACGATCAGGATGTCCAGGTCAAAAAGGAAGGGATGGACCAACAGGAGACAGTGGTTGGTGGACATAAGCATAATCCTTCCCTATGGAATATTAAATATACTCAACTATACATACACACTAAAGTACACATACACATATTTCTTTTTTTTTGTATATTTCTCTCTCTGCATCTATTTATCAGCCCATTTATCTCTCACCTGAAAACTGTGCACACAGGTGTGCGGGGTCTGGATGGTTCACCTGGAGCGGCTGGGGATCCCGGATGCTGTACACCAGGAGCCAAAGGCGACGAAGGGCCCTTAGGGAATAGAGGGCTAGATGGACCCACTGGTAAGGAAATCCCACATTTGTAGATATTTATTTACTTTATTAAAGGTTAGGGCTAAGAATTAATTGAAATACCCAAAATGATGTTCACTGTGACATATGTTGTCTTTAGGGCAGCCAGGGCTGAAGGGGCCACAAGGTGAAACTGGACCACCTGGACAGGGTTTACCTGGTATAACAGGTGTGACTGGAATACCTGGGAGAACCGGAGATGCTGGTTTGATTGGTATCCGGGGACCAAAAGGTTTCCAAGGTCGGGATGGTTCACCAGGCTTTCCAGGTACTTGACATCCATTTTTTGTCCAACTTGGAGGCTGGTCAAACAGTTAATGTCTAGATACTATTTTTCAAAACAGCAACCAAATTAGGTTGTGTTTCCTCTGTTTTTTTTTCAGGTACACGGGGAGATCAGGGAAGTCCTGGAATGGTTGGTCCACCTGGAGTGAATGGAAATCCTGGACCACCGGGATTCCAGGGACCCAAAGGTTCAAACATACACACAAACAAATCTAGCAATGATTTTGGTTTAAGTGGTTTTTATTTTGGCATAATTGGTCATATTATGATGATGGTGATGATCTCTCATTAGGTTTAATGGGTAGGAATGGAGGGCCAGGTGACACAGGAAAACCTGGGAATCCAGGAGACCCTGGGGCCTGTGGTCTCAAAGGAATGCCATCACATGTCATGAATCCAGGGGACCCCGGTGACCCTGGCCTACCAGGTGACCTATTCAATATCTGGTTTCCATTTAAAAATTCATGTTGCATATGCAAGCCGTTATGTCCATATAATTAGTTTATATATTCCTGTTCTAGGTCTTCTTGGTCTCCCTGGCACTAAAGGGGAATTAGGACTCCCAGGAAATAGTGGACAATGTGGGAAGAATGGAGTTCCAGGCAGACCTGGTCCACCAGGTACAGATGCTGAAATCTAACAACCTTGCTTGCACATTAGAATATATTACAAACATTCTCCTTTTCAGGCCCTCCTGGTGACCCTGGCCAGAAGGGGCTTCCTGGAAATCGTGGTCTTGATGGAAACTTTGGGGATCCAGGAGTTATGGGATTTCCAGGAAAGTTTATACACACCTATGAATCTAAATCTTGTTTCAACTATGATGCTTCAAATGTAAGCTTCATAATTCATTTTACATATGCAAGTGTGTTTCTCTTGCAGGAATGAAAGGCTGTAAAGGTTCACCTGGTGATCGTGGGGAGACTGGGGCTCCTGGTGTCCCAGGACCAAAAGGACTAAAGGGGATTAAAGGTGAGCCCAGTCCCTCTCGACCAGGGCGTCCAGGAGAACCCGGTCAAAAGGTATCAATTTCCATAATTCAGTTCTTATCAAGACTATAACTATAACATTATAACTCTGTTCCAAACCTAGCGAGTTGCCTTGCTGACATCATTACTTGTCTTAATCCACTACCCTCCTCCTTTGTCTTATTCCATCAGGGTGAACCAGGTCGTCCAGGGCGTAGAGGGGAAAAGGGTGACAAAGGTATATTTGGGTTAAGCGGGCCCCCAGGTTTATCTGGTGCTCCTGGTGAAAGAGGTGAACCTGGAGCAGCAGGAGTTCCAGGTATTTAATTTAGAAATTAATTCAGCATTAAAAAAAAAAATAGACACATGAAGCATGGTCCTATTATCCTATTATTGTCACATTATCAGGACCCCCAGGAGCTCCTGGTGATGAAGGTTTAAATGGGCGCCCAGGTTCACCTGGATGTGAAGGGCCCTGTGGTCCACCAGGTACAATCCCATTCTAGAATTACAAATGCAATTTAACAAACCCATTCTAGAGTTTTTAATGTAATGTAAATGTAAGAATTCATTCTAGTGGTGCATTGTTTTTTCTCTATTATTCCCTAAGGTGTTTCGGGTTCCGCTGGAGATCCAGGGCCTCCAGGACTCCGTGGAGACCAAGGCAGGGATGGCATTCCAGGACAAGCAGGGGATAAGGGGGACAGAGGGCGTAAGATGTCACGCACAAACACACATACTGTATCTTCACATGAAGGGATATTTTTATTAAACAATCTTGATTTTGTTTTTTTAGCCCCAGCAGTTGGAGTTCCTGGCCCATGTGGCATCAAGGGTGAGAAAGGTAAGTCCACCCTTAGAAAGGCCACCCTTCTAATATACAGATCTTAATCAGCCATTCTTACAGTATGTGTATAATTTATTTCAGGTACAAAAGGCTGTTCTGGATCCCCAGGGCCATGTGGACCACCAGGACCTCGCGGTCTACCTGGAGATGCTGGGCCTCCGGGTGAACCTGGGAAAATGGGGCCACATGGGAATACAGGTCCACCTGGTGTATGTATCAGTGGTCCAAAAGGGGAGCAAGGACCTATTGGATTACCTGGCCTACCAGGTGATTAGCTTTCTTTGATTATTAGTTGTGCTAGTGTAATGAAGGCCAGCTGGTAAGTGCTGTGCAGGTACACCTCACTCCCCTGATCTCAAGAGCTACTGACGCTAGAGGCTGCAATCTTTAGCCTCCTTGTTGGTGCACTGCTTCCCATGCCGGCAAACCAGAGTTTGAGTCCTGCTCGGAGCGGGTGTGAGTTGTACCCTAGGGGGTTATATTGGTGTCGTAACCGGGATAGGAGTGAGGTTTAGGGTTTGGTGCCGTGACCCAGATGGAAGTGAGATTTAGAGGGAAAATGTAACGAAGGGCAGCTGGTAAGAGCTGTGCTGGCAAACCCTGATCTCAAGAGGCATACTAATGTCTGGCACTTGAGGCTGCACTCTTTAGCCTCCTTGTTAGTGCACCTGCCTCCTATGCCGGCGACCTGGGATTCGACTCCTGCTCGTAGCGACTGTAAGTTAGGACCCTGGAGGGGTTGTATTAGTGCCGTGACCCGGATGGCAGTGAGGTTTAGGGGTTGAGTGTAATGGAAGCCAACTGGTAAATTCTGTGCAGGTAAACCTCACTGCCCTGATCTGAAGAGGTGCACCAGCAACTGACGCTAGAGGCTACAGTCATCCTTGTTAGTGTGCCCACTTTCCATGCCAGCGACCCAGGTTTGAGTCCTGCTCAGAGCGGGTGCAAGTAGGACCCCTGGGGAGTTACATTGGTGCCGTGACCCGGATATGGGTGTGGTTTAGGGGGTAAGTGTAATGGAGGCCAGCTGGTAAATCCTGTGCAGGTAAACCTCACTCCCCTAATCTCAAGAGGTGCACTAAGGGCTGCCCGCCTCCCATGCCAGCGACCCGGGCTTGAGTAGGACCCTGGGGGATACACTTGCTAATTACTATTGCTCACATTTTGCAAAAGCCTGTACCCTATTGTACTTGTGTACACTGACATGAATAATACCTATAGCTTGTTGAGGAGAGGTCAAATGGAAGAAAAGTAGAAAAACATGCAGACTTAGTAGCGGGTTGTTTTGAGCAATGGCATAGCATCATGCTATTGTTTACTCTCAACCTGCTGTTAATTACTGATCATATGTCCTCTGTTGTTTTTGTGTGTATTTTTAAATACAGGACATAAAGGACCATGTGGGCCTCCTGGCGACCCAGGTCCAGGCCTAAAGGGAGATAAAGGACACATTGGGCCCCAGGGGGTTGTGGGACAACCTGGTTGTGCTGGTGGCATAGGAGTTCCAGGGTTGCAAGTAAGCAGACACAAAAAAAGGTCAACTTGGCCATTTCAATTTATTGATGTACTGCACGCTTTTCTGAAGTTTTATATTTTCAGATAAGTTTACAGAACCAGGGACAACAATGATTCATGTAGAATTTATTGTTTGTTTGATAGATAGAGTCATGAAAACTGTATTGTTTCCAGGGTAGAGATGGAGATCCTGGTTTGAAGGGTCCAAAAGGAAATATGGGACCAATGGGTTCTGTTGGCCCAGTCGGTAAGAAACCTGAATTAAATTAGAATTTAATAAAAATATAAAGAAATCTTGAATTAAATACATTGACTAGTAAATAAATATGAATTTTATTTAAAGTTTATTATTCTGCACTTGTATTATAGGCCAAAAAGGACAGTGTGGTCCAGCTGGGCCTCCTGGATTAAAAGGAAACAGAGGAACTCCTGGACCTAAGGGTGATCTTTCATATACTGGCATACTAACATATTAAATATGTAGCAATTACAGTTACAGTCATGTCATGTATATTATTTTAGGAGGAAATCACCAAAGCTTGCAGGCCTGAATAATCTAGAAAATAAACAAAAAAGCAAATGTGTTATAAAAAACACAACTTAACTAAGGAACGGTCACCACATGACCTTCTTCAGTGCCTAATCATATTATTTTATGAACAAATATGAACATTTTCTTCCTCTCTGTAAATATTTAGGGCCTAAAGGGTGTGATGTTGTGGCTAAGGTCAGGCCTGTCCCAGGAGACCCTGGTTTCCCTGGACAAGATGGGGAAAGAGGAGAACCAGGAGAACCAGGAGCCAAAGGGTTACAAGGTTTAAAAGGTACAATGCCACAAACACAATACTATAATTCCCATTGATGTTTTATGATTTCATAAAATGTATTTGCATAATTCCCACCTTTTAGGAGCAATAGGTCAAAAGGGCAGTAGAGGTGAAGATGGAGGTTTTGGATCAAGGGGAAGGCCTGGAACAAAGGGAGACACTGGCCCAAAAGGAACAAAAGGTAAGTCTTAAAATTGATAAGTCTGGAAGTTTTTCTTTTTGACCTACATCTAATAATACACTTTTTTATAAATCATAAAATAAAAATAAAGTTTTTTCAATCTGTAGCAATTTTTTAAGAAGTCCCTTATTTGATTAAATGTATTTGATACTACAGTAAAACAACAATATTGTGAAATATTATTATAGTTTATTTTTAAAATAACTTGTACATTTTAAAATGTCTTTTATTCCTGTTATAGTAAAGCTGAATTTACAGCATTCTTCAGATCACATGATCCTTCAAAGATCACTGTTAGTTGCTTACCTGATGCTCCAAAAACATTTCTTATTATATCACAGTTAAAAACAGCTATGCTACTTAGTATTTTTGTGAAACATTGATACATATCTTTACTATGGAAGACTGTTTTATACTTTTTCATCTCACAATTCTGACTTTTTTTCTCCCAATTACGAGTTTACATCTTGCAATTCAGACTTTTTCTCAGAATCGCAACTCACAATTGCGAGTTATAAAGTCAAAATCAAATTTCTTTCAATTGCAACTTTTTTTATCGCAATTCTGATGTTTTTTTTGCAGAATTGTCAGAACTCGCTGCAAGTCCAAATTCAAAGGGTAAAAAAGACTGTAATTTTCTCAGAATTGCGAGTTTATATCTCACAATTTTCCAATAATAGCTGGCATTTTTGTGTTATAAAGCCAGAAATGCGAGTTTATATACTGCAATTCTGACTTTATTTTTCAAAATTGTGACTTTATTTATTTTACTTTCTGAGAAAAAAATCTGAATTGCAAGTTTATATCTCGCAATTCTGACTTTATAACTTGCAATTGAGTTCAAATCAGGCCATACTTTTTTTTTTTAATCACAATTTCGAGTTTATGTCATGCAGTTCTGAGAATAAAAGTCAGAACTGCGAGATGTTAACTCAAATTCTGAGGGAAAAAAGTACAAATTGTAAGATAAAAAGTCACCTTTTTTTTTTACATAACGGGCTTCCATAGTTTACTGACCTCAAACTTTTAAATGGTAGTGTATATCAGATCATATTTGCTCCTTTAATGATCTTTTAAAAGAGACCTTGATGAATGACTTACTTAAAGTTCAGTTTTCAAAATCATGTAAAAACAAACCTTGTTTGCCTCCAAAGGTTTTCGTGGTTTGTCAGGCAAAGAGGGTCCCAAGGGTGTACGAGGTCCACCTGGGACAAAAGACGGATTCCTTTTTACCAAGCATAGTCAGACAACTTCTACACCAGTCTGTCCTCGTGGGTCAAATTTTGTGTACTCTGGATATTCGCTTCTCTTCATCAATGGCAATAACCGTGGACATGGACAAGACCTAGGCATGAAACACAGAAATAACATTTATACCACAACTCAAGCACATGCAGATGCAGTTCTGAGCAAATACATTCAGTTTGTCACTGTCTGTGTGCACTTGTGTGTTTATAGGAACTGTGGGAAGCTGTTTGCAGATGTTCTCCACCATGCCTTTCCTGGTGTGCAATCCCAACGAGACTTGTCGGTACGCCTTTCGAAATGATTACTCCTATTGGTTGTCTACAGACACACCGATGCCTGCCACCATGGAATTGATATCTGGTGATTTGTTGGGTAATTATATCAGCAGGTAAATGCAGAGCCTGTGTTTCCTCAGTAGTGCTTATATTATTTTGTTAATGAGCTTCAACACTTTTTCTCTCAATTCCTCAAAGGTGTACAGTATGTGAAGCGCCAACTAATGTAATAGCAGTCCACAGCCAGACCACGAAAATTCCAGAGTGCCCTACAGGATGGTTTTCACTATGGAAAGGTTACTCGTTTGTAATGGTAAGAGGCAGCTATTATTTACAAACTATGGTAATAAAGACATTATGATGGCTTGGAAGTAAACTGCATTGACAATAAGAAATGGCTCTTGAGTAGCAAATTGGCATAGCAGTCGGATTACTGAAGAATCATGTGACACTGAGGTCTGGAGTAATGACTCCTGAAGATTTAGAGGTCAAGCATATGAATGGTAACATATGTATACATATGCTGTGCTTGTTCTGATGTATTTCTTAGCAAACGGGTGCTGGTGCAGAAGGTTCTGGGCAGCCGCTGGTCTCTCCTGGATCCTGTCTGGAAGAATTCCGCAAGGTTCCATTCATAGAGTGTTATGGTAGTGGCAACTGTAACTTCTTTTCTGATTCCTACAGCTACTGGCTTGCATCACTTGATCCTACAAGAATGTTCAGGTACAAGAATTTTGAATATCAAACAATTGAATTGAGTTCGATTTGCATTAAATGGAAGTGAACCTTCACAATTCACTGTCTAAATTATAAACTAGCATTGATTTTAAAATACTGTTAAATTAAATAAACAACATTATCCTTTTTATTCTCATTCCTCAGTATTCCAGTCCCCCAGACAATAAGACAGCAAGACATCAGCCGCTGTCAGGTCTGTATGAAGCAGTAGTTTTTAAGTCAGAGATGACTTGAACTTCCAGCAGTCTTCTTTCATGCTTTGTATAATGTCAGTAGGATCTGTGAAGTTTACCCAGAAACAACTGGATATAAAGTGCCCCCCATCAGTGATTGTCATTATGTTTTCTGTGGCCCAATGGTCCAATTTAGTTGGAAATAGATATATATAGATATACAGATATACATATATACAGTGGATATAAAAAGTCTACATCCTCCTGTTAAAATGCCAGGTTTATGTGATTTTAAAAAATTAAAATACCACAAATCATTTCACAACTTTTTCCACCTTTATTGTGACATATAACTTGTACAACTCAACTAAAAAACAAACTGAAATCTTTTTTTCTGTGAAAAGTAAAAATACAAAAATAAAATAATGTGGTTGCATTAGTGTACACACCATTAAACTAATACTTTGTCGAAGCACTTTAATTTTATTACAGCACTCAGTCTTTTTGGTTATGAGTTTATCAGCATGGCACATCTTGACTTGGCAATATTTGCCCACTCTTCTTTGCAAAAACACTCCAAACCTGCCAGATTGTGAGGGCATCTCTTATGCACAGCCCTCTTCAGATCACCCCACAGATTTTCAGTTGGATTCTGGCCCAGCCAGAGCCCAGACCTTTCTAAAACTTCTTTCTAGTGAAGGCATTCTTTTGTTGATTTGGATGTATGCTTGGGGTCATTGTCATGCTGAAAGATGAAGTTCCTCTTCATCTTCAGCTTTCTTGCAGAAGCCTGAAGGTTTTGTGCCAATATCAACTGGTATTTGGCACTGCTCATAATTCCCTCCACCTTGACTAAGGCCCCAGTTCCAGCTGAAGAAAAACAGCCCCAAAGCATGATGCTGCCACCACCATGCTTCACTGTGGGTATGGTGTTCTTTTGGTGATGTGCAGTGTTGTTTTTTCACCAAACATACCTTTTGGTATTGTGGCCAAAGAGTTCAACCTCAGTTTCACCAGACCATAACACATTTTCCCACATGCTTTTGGAAGAATTCAAATGGGTTTTTGCAAAATTGAGCCAGGCTCAGATGTTTTTCTTCTTCCGTCTTGCAACCCTACCGCACAGCCCAGACATATGAAGAACACGGTGATTGTTGTAACATGTACCACACAACCAGTACTTGCCAGAAATTCCTGCAGCTCCTTTAATGTTGCTGTAGACCTCTTGCCAGCCTCCCTGACCATTTTTCTTCTTGTCTTTTCATCAATTTGGGAGGGATGTCCTGTTTTTGGTAATGTCACTGTTGCACCATATTTTCTCCACTTGATGATGACCGACTTCACAATGTTCCATGGTATATCTAATGCCTTAGAAAATTTTTGTACCCTTCTCCTGACTGATACCTTTTAACAATGTGATCCCTCTGATGCTTTGGAAGCTCTTTGCGGACCATGGCTTGTGCTGTGAGATGCGACTAGGAAAATGTCAGGAAAAGCCTACTAGAACAACTTTATTTGGGGTTAATCAGAGGCAATTTACATGATGGCAGGTGTACTGACTCCTATTTAATATGAGTTTAATGTGATTAGTTAACTCTGAACACAGCCACATTCCCAGTCGTAAAAGGGTGTGCACACTAATGCAACTACATTATTTTAGCTTTTTATTTTTATTTCCCACTGAATAAAGATTTCAGATTGTTTTCAGAAAGAATTTATTCACATTATTATTATATTTTATTATATTATTATATTTATTTAATACAAAGTACAGCAAAAACAGTACAAGTTTTACTATTTAAAATAGCTTGTGCATTTGAATATATTTTAAAATATAATTTCTACCTGTGATTTCAAAGCATTTCATCATTCTATTATTCTAATTTGCTCCTCAAAAAAAAAAATTATTATTAAGAACAGCATTTGTCTGAAATCTTTTAAAGCATCCTTGCTAAATTCTATATATATATATATATATATATATATATATATATATATACACACACACACACAAATGTATAGTGTATAATGTTACAAAAGTTGTTTTTTTTTAGATAAATGATAATCTTTGAATATTTCTATTCATCCTGCAAATGTACTAAACTGTTTTAAATATTGATATAATAATATAACATGTTTCTTGAACAGCAAATCAGCATATTAGAATGATTTTTGATGGATCACACTGGAGACTGGAGTAATGAATATGAAAATGAAAACAGAAAACTGTTTTTTTTTTAAATAGTAAAAATATTTTAAAATTGTATTGTTTTGCTGTACTTTGGGTCAAATAAATGCAGGCTTGTTGAGCAGAAGAGCCGCCTTTAAAAAAAAAACAAAAAAAACATTAAAAATCTATATATCTGTATATTTATATAAAGGAACAAATCCCAACAAAATAATAGATTCCCTTTAATGAGTTTTTTTGCTAAATCTATGGTTCTTTAGACCAGCCCAGTGTTTTTCTGCTAAGGATTCTTTTTACGCAATCTTTTCTTCTTCTTTGTCCTGTCCAGCACTTATAAATGTGTTTTTCTCTCAAAATTACTCATAAATGAGAGGCCAAATCAGAATTTGGGGAGACTTTAGTTCAGCTATTTCTCATTACTATTTTTCATTAATTATCAATGACATTTGCGTATAGGAATAGCAGTTGTAAGCCATTAGAAAATGCTTTTTTCCCTGACTAGATTGAGAAACAGAGGCTAAATAAATAGAATTTGGTGCTCAGGTTGCTCATATTGAGCATAAACTGTGTATAATTAATTTAGTATTTGAAACAGAAGCAAAATTGGTAATCTACACTTTAGTAATGCTACTGAAAAACAGTTTAGTAATTAAATTTAGAATATTTTTTGTTATTATTTCAATTGTTAACTAATACACTTTACATAAATGTCTTTCTGAGTAACACTCTATAAACTTATATACTACTAATTTAATAATCAAATAGTAATAAATAGCATGGAATAAAAGTCAGCCTCACAGGTTACTCAATTTATTTAAATATAAAGGAATTCCCTAAATGCCATGAAAGAAGATTAAATAGATCCCTGTCAGTGTAAGCAAGGTGTGCTTATCATTTGGATTATGATTATCTGCTTTATTATACAAATACTTTGCTATAGGTCTACTTGCTATTGGAACTTTATTCAAGAAAGAATCAAAGTTTGTTTTTTAAGTGTACAAAATTAATTGTACAAGGCTTATTTGAAAATGTTTTTGGTGCTGAGGTTTTGCAAAGCATATTTAAGCTAGTTCATATTTAACACTGAATGGTGCTATTTGTTAGATTAATAAAAAAAAAGAAACTTGAGAAACGTTGAGAGAGACAACGTGTGTGTGTATAGTCATTATGTGAATTCACCAGACACTTATTGTAGCATTGCATTAAGGAGCTTTCCCCATGACTCATGTTCAGTTGTATTCAATTGTATATTGTAAACAGGAAATTGTAATGAATTATTACATATAAAAGCTTGTCAATGCCAAATCAATTGAAAAATTTAGAGTGTGGTCTTGACAGCATTTCCTCTATAGAAAATATGAAAACTGCCATCATTGTATAATCTGCTTTAATTGCAGATCTACAGCACTCAGGTGTATATTTTTTTTGTCTTTTTTTTGTACTAAACCACAGAATGCAGAATTGGTTAAAAGTGTGATTCATGTGTCCTATGAATCACAAATGATGATTTGTGCTTTTATAATTGATAAATAATAACATGTTTAGTGTAGAAGTTAATGGTCTCTCTTTTTGACTGCAGTGTTTAATGGCTCGAGAACTGTATAATTAAAAATGCTGTAATGGTTTTTGTCAACGTAAAAAAAAAACCTGTGTATATTTTGAATATTTCTGTAGAAAATGTCTAAAGTATGTATAGGATAGAATCTTAATAACGTTTCAGCTCTCTGCTGATTTTAATTGACACTTTTTTCTTTTAATACACTTTCATCAGTCCAGAAATAAAGGTTATTATGTTTTGATGTGTAGTAACATTGCACTAATTGAATAAATAATCTTTTGGATTAAATAAATGTATGTACCTCATGTTTTAATTATATATACAGTTGAAGTCAAAAGTTTACATACACCTTGCAGAATCTGCAAAATGTTAATTCTTTAAGCAAAATAAGAGGGATCATACAAAATGCATGTTATTTTTTATTTAGTACTGACCTGAATAAGATATTTCACATAAAATACATTTACATATAGTCACCAAGAGAAAATAATAGTTGAATTCATAAAAATCACCCTGTTCAAAAGTTTACATACACTTGATTCTTAATACTGTGTTGTTACCTAAATGATCCACAGCTCTTATTTGTTTAGTGATAACTGTTCATGAGTTCCTTGTTTGTCCTGAACAGTTAAACTGCCTGCTGTTCATCAGAAAAATCCTTCATGTCTTAAAAATTCTTTGGTTTTTCAGCATTTTTGTGTATTCGAACCCTTTCCAACAATGACTGTATGATTTTAATGCTGTGTGTGTGTGTGTGTATATATATATATATATATATGACTGTGTAGGTATAAATATTAGGGATGTGACAGCATGTATTTGTACTGAGTTTCCACCATAGGATGAGACAATATAGTTTAAATTGATATTCATTAATGTTGAAAAATAATAATGGACACAGAGTGAGCTTCTGCTGGACAAGTGCACGATACAAGTTGTCTAAAACATTAGAGGTGCACCTAAAAAGGGCAAAAGTGTACCTTTGGAAAAGATGACACTTGGTGCCCCAGTGACAGCTTTTGTACCTTTTTTTCTAAGAGTGTAAGTCATGACTACTTAAGGCTGACCACAAGATGTCAGGCCAGGGTCTCTTTTGAATTCCTAATGCATGTGTTTTTGTGTCTCCTTTCACTATACTCAAGTTTGGCTTTTGTAGTCATTTAAAGCTCAAACCGAATGAAACATTACTGGTTGCTTACTAGCAAAAGTCAAAAAGGCCTACCACCAGGAAACTAGATTATGATTATGATTAGAAATTAGTACATGGTTTCTTCCATGTCCATATTAAAAAAAGGAATATGGTTTATGGGATTTAAAGGGATAGTTCACCTAAAAATTTTTATATATGAAGAGTTCAGATGCAAAACCAGCTAAAAGCCATATCGGTCAAAAATGAGATAATGATACTGAGCGT
Organism: Cirrhinus molitorella; assembly: GCA_033026305.1. NCBI lineage: Eukaryota > Metazoa > Chordata > Actinopteri > Cypriniformes > Cyprinidae > Cirrhinus > Cirrhinus molitorella. Next base: position 4,765,515 of record CM065134.1, on the reverse strand, counting down.
ATGCTCTCGATACATATTACACATCCATCAAATACTTTTCTTCAAACTTGCCACCCTCAGCCCAATCAAAAGTACCAGTAGACAGCCTGACAAAAATGCATTTTTTAAAAGAAATGTGTCAGATGGATTTAGAGGCTTTTTCATCTCAACTAAGTGGTAGCTATATGGAGTCCACAAAAATATTAAGCAGCAAAACAGTTTTTAACATTGATAATAATGAGAATGTTTCTTGAGCAGCAAATCAGCATATTAGAATAATTTCTGAAGGATTATGTGACACTGAAACTTCTCTTTGTAAACATGAGTTTTATAAATGTTTCTAATGACGAATGATGCGTCCATGATGTTTTAGAAAACAATCGTTTGCAGTTTATTTACTGGTAATTGCTTAAGGCCATTTGCGCAATTTCAATTCCACCCCCCCCACTCCTAAAAAAATGAACAAACAAACAAACAAAAAACCTTTGATCTATGCGAATCACATGGGTCGTCCCTCAGAGTTTGGAAAATACGGAAATCTGTATTTATACGGAAAAATCACAACCCTGAAGACCTTCATTCATCTTCAGAACACAAATAAGGATATTTTTGATGAAAAAGAGAACTTTCTGGCCCTGCATAGATAGCAATGTATTTACCACGTTCAAGGCCCGGAAAGGTAGAAAGGACATTGTTAAAATAGTCCATGTGACATCAGTGGTTCAATTGTAATGTTATGATGCTACGAGAATACTTTCTGTGCTCGAAGAAAACAAAAATAACAACTTTGTACGCATGTCTTGCATGTCACACACATCTTTCATCAGTTCTTTGAAACTTAATCCAGAATTCACTAATTATTAAATTCATTCATTTATCTCTACAATGCGAATGGTAGATGTTCCCAGCAGCACAAGCGCTTGTACTTCTTGAGTTAACACTTCAAGGAAACACACATTAAACTCTTCATTCGGAATCAATTAACTTCATAAAGGCTTTTATTCTTCGCTTCTGCCATGGCGTGTGCGCTTCAGAGTGACGGAGACGCACATCCCAGGCATTTCTCTGTTGTATTTGTTTTAGATTAGCTGAACAAATCCCGACTCCATTCAGTCTAATGCTTTTATTGTAGCCCCCATTGTCAAGTCGCAATTCGTTCATTTGCGTTATCTAAATGAGAGTGTTTCCCATTAGTGTGGGACCAGAAGAATCTAAATGCTTTATGACATCACAATCCACTATCACCCAGCAACCTAGGCAGCTGTCAGTCAACCGTACAAGTGGAAGGAGAGTTTAAAAAGAGCGCTTGGGGTTTCCGAGGGTCCAGAACCAGAACCACAGCTACGAAGAGACACTCCATCAGCGAAAGACAAAGGTTTGACATGAGACTGTGTGAGCTGCAGTGTTACTTGGCCCTGTTGGGTCTGTCCCTTGTGCTATGCGGTCGCAGTGCTAATTCACAGCTAGAACCAGACCTGGACTTCCGCCATCGCAGGCTTCTGCAGAGAGCAAGAGCGATTGGACAGGCTACACAGGTGAGTCTCAAACAAACACAAATCCGGGGCCTGTATTTATCAGATAGCTTCTAGTCTTCCATTGCATGTTCAAGCTGCCAAACTCGCATTCAGCTAACTAGAGTTGAGGTCAAAAGTTTACATACACTTGGTTCTTAATACTGTGTTGTTACCTGAATGATCCACAGCTGTGTTTTTTGTTTAATGATAGTTGTTCATAAGTCCCTTGTTTGTCCTGAATAGTTAAACTGCCCGATGTTCTTCAGAAAAATCCTTCAGGTCCCACAGATTCTTTGGTCTTTCAGCATTTTTGTGTATTTGAACCCTTTACAATAATGACTGTATGGTTTTGACAGCCATCTTTTCACACTGAGAAAACTATTACAGAAGGTTCAAACGCTCCCTGATGCCCCAGAAGGAAAAACGATGCATTAAGAGCCAGGGGGTGAAAACTTTTTAAATGTAACTTTTTTTTTGTCTACTAGGAAACATATAAGTATCTTCTGTAGCTTCTGAAGGGCAGTACTAAAAAAAAAAGTATGATATTTAGGGATAATAATAAAAATGTACATATCTTCATTTTGTTCAAAAGTTTTCACCCCCGGCTCATAATGCATTGTTTTCATCAGTGAATGTTTTAAGCTTCTGTAATAGTTGCATATGAGTCCCTCAGTGTGAAAAGATGGATCTCAAAATCATACAGTCATTGTTGGAAAAGGTTCAAATACACAAAAATGCTGAAAAACCAAATAATTAGTTGGAGCAGTTTAACTGTTCAGGACAAACTGTTCAGACTCATAAACAACTATCCCTAAAAAAAAAGGTTCAGGTAACAACACAGTATTAAGAACCAAGTGTATGTAAACTTTTGAATGGGGTAATTTTTATACATTTTTATTTAAATTTTATTATTATTTTCTCTTGTGGACTGTGTAAACGTTTTGGTATAATAATTAACATTTTACAGATTCTGCAAGGTGTATGTAAACTTTTGACCTCAACTGTATCATTTCCATTCATGAATAATGGATAGTCCCTCCAAAATGTGTTATTTAGTCACCCATGTGTCACTCCAAACAGGTACAGACACAAAATAAATATTTCAACTGTTTTAGTCCATTCTTTTGGACCCCATTGGCTTTCATAGTATTTCATGTGTTCTGCAGAAACAGAAGAAATAACATCCATATAATTTTAGAATGATATGAGGGTGAGTAAATAATAACAGTTTTACTTTTTGGATTAACTATCCCTTAAAACAAAAACACTAAATGTATACATTCCAGTTTCAGGTTGCTGAAATGCTCAGTTTGTTTAACGCTCTACTTCATTCTGCTTTTAATAGATGTTTAAATTGGAAATTACTTCAATCCCCATCTAATTCTATAGGAAGACATTATTACTTCTAGTCTCTCTTTCTCTTTCACTCGCGTAGCCCACGCACATTTCTAAATGACCCTCTGTTTTTCTCATTTACGTCTTGGCAAGTAAATGCATTATCTTTTACTATACAGGAACCCTGAGTTAATGGAATACATTTAGTTCTAATCAAAACACACATTCCCTTATAAATAAAAAAGGGCTTTTCTCTTTTAGCCTCGGTTACCTCACGCATACGTTGATCTAAATGAATGTGCACCATTAGCTTTAGCTTTACTAGACAGTGTTTATTCTTCAAATAAAAGGGGACAAATTTACTGAAATGCTGATCACCACAAAACCAGTTGTAAGTAGCACAGGTATATTTGTAGCAATAGACAACAATACATTGTATGGGCTGAAATAATCAGTTATTCTTTTATGCCAAAAATCATTAGGATATTAGATAAAGATCATGCTCCACTAAGAGATTTAGTAAATTTTCTAACGCAAATATATCAAAATTTAGATTAGTAATTTGTTAATAAATTAATCTGATTAGTAATATGCATTGCTAAGAACTTCATTTGGACAACGTTTTAGATAGCTTTCAGATGATGTATAAATAATTTTAAAAAACTGAATCTTATGACTGGTTTTGTTGTCCAGGGTCACATATGTTTTAACATTTTTCCTCAGGACTGGACTAGGAAAGACATTGAGGAACTCCTTTCCATGCTTTCCATGCCCGAAATGGAGATGCGCGAGAATGACGTTTCAACAGCAGGCGAAAATGAGGAACTGCGAGTGGAGCTAGAACGCTCGGCGGAAAGCTCAAACCACATACCGGCCCGGGAACGCAAAGCAGGATGCAAAAACTTCTACTGGAAGGGCTTCACTTCCTGCTGAGGCCCTAGGTTGAACATAATTAACACCTTCTTGAATCTCTTGCTAAGCTAACTGCTGTGGTCAAACCACAAGTTAATTGGTTCCGTCAGTCAATCTAATGATTGTAAGTTAATACAACACAAAATAAAGAATAAAAACAAAAGCTTTTTGTTGTGAATGATGTGAATAAGATGTTGTATCCGCCTTTTTCTTCAATGCGGAAGCCTATGGGTGAGACTTCCAGTTCATTAGCCGCTATAGGGAAATGACAAGAATAACAACGTGCAGTAAATGGTAAAACTGTGCCCTACAAACCGGTGCATTCAGAACTAAGATAATACATTAAAATAATATGGAAAAGAAACTAAGAAGCAAAACCAGCTGTTTTGCACAGCTAAAAAATAGCTGGATGTGGAAGCCAGGAAGAGACCGGAAGCCACACACACTTTTACGGGAAGAAAAAGCTGGACAGCCTACATTTAAAATGTTATCTTGTTTCTGCACTACATTTGTGTTGGAACATTAGCATTAAAGATATGTGTGTGTTTGTTTATATGATGTCACAATGGTGATTAGTGGTAATTAACAAGCATTAGGGATCATTCCGTTCTACTAAACAGGGTGAGAGGCACGACACACAATATGATTAAGAATGACAGAGAAGAGAGAAGAACAAAAAACAATATGCTCTAAATGTTTGTGGATGCCCCCGTCCACCTTTCCACCATTAAAAGCCACGTGTCCTCATCTTAAGACGAGCACGCATGACTGATGGAACATCTATAAGAGAACAAATAACTCACACACATCATTTGCACTTTCGCTCTCTCTGGCGCACACACTCCAGTTTGATGTGTTCTTCATTAGCGTGTTATTGGCTGTGAAAACAGACACTGCTCCATGACTCGAGCTCTTTCCCTTGGGGCTCGCGCACGAACGCACAGACAGGGTGGAAAAGGCTGTTAGTCAGTTGTAATTGTTATTTAATTATGGTCCTGAAAGCACCGCAAATATTTCGACACATCTGGACTGTTTGATTAGCAACCCTGAGAAGAGACTTCGTCAGGCATTATGAACGGCTCTCTGCTGCTGTTTACCAAGAACAAACATGTTCACAATGCGTGTGCGCGTTTACGTGCCATTCTGACAGTTGATAATTTTACTTAGGCTATATTGCATAGGAATAACCATATGGTATGTGCTTATAGCTATAGGTGTGTTTGTGTTACATTTTCTATTTTTACGTCTTTGAGACACTGTGGATTGAAGATAGATATTTCATAAGAAAAACAGCCTAGAATCTCATTAATTAATTCCTTTACATTAAATTGAAAGCAAATGTGACCCTGGGCCACAAAACCAGTCAAATAATTAATACATAAGCTTTCCATTCATATATGGTTTGTCAGGATAATATTTGACTGAGATACAACTATTTGAAAAACTGGAATCTAAGGGTGTAAAAAATACTGAGAAAATCAGCTTTAAAGTTGTCCAAATGAAGTTAGCAAAGCATATTACTAATCAAAAACTATGTTTTGATATTTTTACGGTAGGAAATTTACAGGACATGCTCTTTACTTAATATCCTAATGATTTTTGGCATAAAAGAAAAATTGATCATTATGACCCATACAATGTATTGTTGGCTATTGCTACTTCTATAGTGGTCCAGGGTTACAAATTAGATTTTTGTTGAAGTATCTTGCTTCTCAGAAGTTTCTCCTTGGTAAATGACTCCAGAAATCTTAATAAAGTCTCAAACTGTGCTCAGATACTATAATGTGCAATCAGATTCAATATAAACTTGTCAAAATTCTAATTAAATAAACATTACTTACACTATTAGAAAAAGAAAAAAAAATCTCATTTTTATCTATTCTTTTTAATAGTTAACTTTTAACTAAGGATTTTTTTTTTTTTCAGATCATCAGTCATCAAAAGCTCTGTAAATATTGGTCACAGACACAGGGACTTCTTTTCCATTTTGCCTAGCTGATTACTCACTAAAAAACTCCCACAGATCTTGTTTTCATGCCATTTTAAGGCTTATTTTGATGTAACAAAGTGGTTATATCTAAATGTGTGAGTTGTTTACTTACTTTTTTAAAATTAGTCTTCCCATTATTGGCCATTATTGCTAATTCAGACTGATTCACAAATGCGGAATGTGCATGAACACAAGAGATAGGATTTAATGCATGTATCAATCACATTGAGACGCAGACTCCGGCTGTAACTTTACCTACTGGTGTTGCTGTTGAAATTGTTTCTTTAGAAAGACGAGTGATTTATAAACTTTTGAATGCTATATTTTGTATTATTTGCGTTGTTTTAGTTTTGTACGACCATATCTCTAGAACGATAAAAGAGCAAAATGTATTAAGATAAATTTGAAGATCATGGTAAATTTAACTAATTTTGTCTTCTTGGAAACATGCAAGTATCTTCTGTAGCTTCTGAAGGACATTTTGCCTAAATATGATATTTAGACAAAATTAGCAAAATGTACACATTTCCATTCTGTTCAAATGTTTTCTTAATGGATGTTTTTTTTTTTTCTTCTGGAGCATCAGTGAGTGTTTGAACCTTCTGTAATAGTTGCATATGAGTCCCTCATCATTTTGTATGATCCCTCTTATTTTGCTAAAAGAATTAACATTTCGCAGATTCTGCAAGGGGTGTGTAAACTTTTGAGCACAACTGTATATGTTCATCTGGATTGGAAGGAAAGATTAGCAAGAATATCTCTCTCATGCACACATATACCCGCACAAAGATTTCCCCATGTTATTCCCTCTTAATTCCCCTCATCCAGCTAAAACAAAACACAAATATCCTACAATCCCTCTGTTTTGAGGACAACAATAGGCCCAAAGCATGAATTGAGTGTATCTTCGCTGTCCACACGGCTCTAGCAAAGCCAGTGACGTGTCACGCTCTATGAACAAAAGACTCATTAAGGTCTTTCACGATCCCCTCAGCATGCAAAACTAAGTGAAGGAAAACAGGCACACAGCCAAAGTTATTTCAATTCACTGCAGTGCAGCTTATATGTAATATTTTGTTACTTAACTATTTTTTATTTCAGTCTGGTCAGATGGAGATACACTGGGCACCATGTCTGCAGCTGTCAATCAAACCAATTAGTCACGCTACATTGAATGTAATGAGTCATCTTGTCAGCTGGTCGATTTGCTTTATCAGCTCTCCACGGCCAACTGTTATTTCTCGTGGAGACATATTGAACTTTGTTTATGTTTAATACAAATATTTGGAAATGCTGCAATGTGACGCTGCCAAACTGCGGTTAAGTTGATGCAGAAGTCAAAAGCAATAATAATATCGCATTTGAGAGACAGTTAAATAAAATCTTGTTTTATTTGTATGTATTTGTATGTATGTATTTGTTCTGAGGACAAAACTAGGTCTTAACGTGGTCTTAAAGGGACAGTTCACTTTGAAATTCAATTTTGATATGTTTTAGCTTACCCCAAGAGCATCCAAGATGTAGGTGTCTTTGTTTCCGCAGTAGTTTCAATTTTGATATTTTTAGGTCCAACCGTTCTTGTCTGTCAGTCATATAATGCATGCCTATGGTCACCTCACAAAAGAAAACGCACAGATTCAAATTAAACAGTCCAAATTAAACAATTCCCCACCGTAAGCACACATTAATGACCTAAGACACGAAACGAGTGGTTTGTGTGAGAAAACGAACAGTATTTATATCGTTTTTACCTCTTGTAAACAATCACGTCCAAGTTGAAGTGGGCGCGCGTTCTGGCTTATTGATGCGCCGGCGCTACTCCCGGAAAGCGCCGGACGTGATCCATTGCGCGAGCACAAGTAATACTTTTCTTTTTTAAACATCCCTAAACATACCTTTTTTAACCAATTCTTGTTTAAACATCCCGGATAAGCGCAAACGAGTACCATTTCTGTTAGCCGTCTTACCTACAATCTCTGTTCTGTGTAAACAATGAGTGACGTTCACGCGCGAGAGATCACTTCCGGAGCTTTCCGGGAGTAGCGCCGGCGCGCTCACACAGAGCGCTTCTTCTTCTTCTTCTTCTTCTTTTGGTTTAATGGCGGATTGCAATCGTAACTTTTAGGTGCATACCGCCACCTACTGTACCGGAGTATGTAACATGACATATTATTACTTTATTCTTTAAGAGAGAGAAGAAGAGACAGAGAAAAAATAATAATAAAAAAATTACTCTATAGAAAAACTAAATCTTATTATATAATCCAATACCTTTTATATATTCTATAACTGCTTTCTGTGCATCCTCGACCCCTTTACCTGTTGTTCCCAACATACCCCCAAGACTCCATTCTCTTCCTATTCCATTAATTTTCTGCCTTAAAATACTCCTCTCTTCCCCATATTTCACACAATGTATCAATACATGTTCTGTATTTTCTATTACTCCACATTCCACACATTCATTTGTCTGGCTTTTACCTAATAAAAATAGTGGTTTATTCAATCCTGTGTGATCAAACCTCATTCTAGTTAAAATGATTTGCGCGCGCACTTCAACTTGGACGTGGTTATTTACAAGAGGTAAAAAAGACATAAATACTGTTCGTTTTCTCACACAAACCGCTCATTTCGTGTCTTAGGTCATCAATGTGTACTTACGATGGGGAATTGTTTAATTTGGACTGTTTAATTTGAATCTGTGCATTTTCTTTTGTGAGGTGACCATAGGCATGCATTATATGACTGACAGACAAGAACGGTTGGACCTAAAAATATCAAAATTGAAACTACTGCGGAAACAAAGACACCTACATCTTGGATGCCCTTGGGGTAAGCTAAAACATATCAAAATTTAATTTCAAAGTGAACTATCCCTTTAACGGAATCATTCGTCTGTGAACGACGCAGGCAGTCATCGAAGAATTATTCAAACAACACAAATCAGAATCACTCATCCATTTGAGAGACGCAGCACGGCTTCCTAAACACAGTGGTGTGTGCGTTTGAGTGTTTATGTGTGCTTTGAGAAGACCAGCATGCCGTCTACGCACACTGAGCTGGTCCATTAGCCTTTGAGGCCTTAAACACTCCCTACCATTCATCCCATTAAACTCCATTTAACATTCTTCCCACTGTTAGGACACCTATCAAGATCTCTGTAGCATGTGTGTGTGTGTGTGTGTGTGTGTGTGTGTGTGTGTGTTGTGTATGGTTTCATATGCTCTGATGCTGATGGAAGCTGACTGAACTGATGACAGACAGTGGCTTGGTCAGAGGTCTATTACATCACACCCTGGCAGCTAATACTGAGAATACACAGGACTGAACTCATGCATGTGTGAACACACACATAAAAAGATTCTCTCAAGTCAAAACATTTAAAGGGATAGTTTAAAAAATCAGTCATTATTTAGTGGCAAATGATGTAAAACAAATCAATTGAATAAATCAAGTATGAATATATTTATATATTTTACATATACATATGTACATTAACAAATAGGCTAAATAAAATACAAGTCTTTGTTTGCGAATCGGACTGGTCTTTCTTCATGTTATTCATTTAATTGAAAAAACATATCACAAGAGTGTTTGTTTGTGAATCAGATTACACTCTTTTTTTTCATTCACTAAAAAGAATTGTCTCATAAGAGTCATTTTTTGTGAATCAGATTACACTGGACACACTCTACGGTTTTCTTGCACTAAAAAAAATGATTCAAATGAGTCATTTGTTTGTGAATCAGATTACACAGTTCCCACTATGTGGTTTTCATTCATTAAAAAATGATTTGTTCACAAAGCTGTCTACGTTATTAAAAAGGACCATATCATAAGAGTCATTTATTCGACAGACAGGCCCCAATGTACGTTTTTTATTCACTAAAAAGAATCGTATCTCAGCCATTTGTTTGAACATCAGGTATTACATTGATCGCACTGAATGGTTTTCATTAAAAGAACCAGTTTATAAGAGTGATTTGTCCAAGAATCTTTCTACATTAGTTGCGCTGTACATATATTTTTTTATTTACTAAAAAGAACCTGCTTTCTAAGAGTCATTTGTTCAAAAGTCAGACTTCAACGATTTAAGAAACCGATTTAAAAGAATAATTTGTTCACAATCAGTTTACACTATTCATGCTGAAGGCCTATGTATGTTTTTTGTTCATTAAAAAGAACATAAAAGTAAATTATTCTCATTACGATGTAGGTCTACGTTTTTTACTCACTAAAAAGAGTTGTATCTTAGCCAGTTGTTTGAGCAGATATTATCAGATATTACATTGGTCGCACTGAATGGTTTTCATTAAAAGAACTGATTCATAAGAGTCATTTGTTCAAGAATCTGTCTACATTAGTGGCGCTGTATGTGTTTTTTTGTTTTTTTTTTCACTAAAAAGAACCGGCTCATAAGAGTCATTTGTTTACAAGTCAGACAATGGTTGCGTTGGATGTTTTTTATTCAGCAAAAATTACTAAGAGTCATTTGTTTGTGAATCAGATTACACAGTTCCCACTATGTGGTTTTCATTCATTAAAAAAAAAAAAAAAAAGGCTAAAAAGAATAATTTGTTTTTACTAAAATTCTTTTTACTAAAAAGAATCGTATCTCAGCCATTTGTTTGATCATTTGATATTACATTGATCGCACTGAATGGTTTTCATTAAAAGAACCGGTTTATAAGAGTCATTTGTTCAAGAATCTTTCTACATTAGTCAAACTGTACATATTTTTTTATTCACTGAAAAAGAACCTGCTTTCTAGGAGTCATTTGTTCAAGAGTCAGACTTCACAGATTTAGGGAACCGATTTAAAAGAATCACAATATGTTTACACTAGTCATGTTAAAGGCCAACATATATTTTTTGTTCATTAAAAGAATCGTCTCTTAAAAGTAAATTATTCGAGAGTCAGGCTACATTGGCTCCAATGAAGGCCTTCGTTTTTTATTCACTAAAAAGAGTTGTATCTAAGGCCATTTGTTTGAGCATCAGATATTACATTGGTCGCACATTGGTTTTCATTAAAAGAACCGGTTCATAAGAGTAATTTGTTCAAGAATCTGTCTACATTAGTTGCGCATCTGTCTACATTAGTTGCGCAAAACATTAGTATGTTTTTTTTTTTTTTCACTAAAAGAAACTGGCTCATTAAAAGAATGGGTTCATAAGAGTCATTTGTTTGAGAATCTACACTGGTCGCGCTGTACATATTTTTTATTCACTAAAAAGAACCGGCTCATAAGAGTAATTTGTTTACAAGTCAGACTTCACAAGTCACATTTGTCAAAATCAGACACTGGTTGTTTTTTATTCAACAAAAAGAAATGATTCATAAGAGTAATTTTTTGTTAATCGGATTACACAGTTCCAACTGTATGGTTTTCATTCACTAAAAAGAACTGACTCAAAAGAATTGTTCACAATATTACATTAGTGGCGCTGAAGGCCTACGTATGTTTTTCGTTCATTAAAAAGAACCGTCTCATAAAAGTAATTTCGAGAGTCATGCTACATTGGTTGTGATGTAGGCCTGCGTTTTTTATTCACTAAAAGGAGTCGTATTTTAGCCATTTGTTTGATTACATTGGTCGCACTGAATGGTTTTCATTAAAAGAACTGGATCATAGGAGTCATTCCAGAATCTGTCTACATTAGTTGCGCTGTATGTATTTTTTATTCATTAAAAGAACCGGATCCATTGCAGGCTATGTTTTTTTTTTCAACAAAAATAACCGACTCATAAGAGTCATTTTGTGAATAGGACTACACAGGTTGCACTTATTCACTAAAAATAAGCGATTTGTTCACAAATCCTTGTACACTAATTGGGCTGAAGGCCTTACGTATGTTTTTCATTCATTAAAAAGAACTGTCTCATAAGAGTAATTCATTCGAGAGCCAGGCTACATTGGTTGCAATGTATGTTTTATATACTAAAAAGTATTGTATCTTAGCCATTTGTTTGATCATCGGACATTACATTGGCCGCACTGAATAGTTTTCATTAAAAGAACCGACTCATAAGAGTCATTTTGTTTGAGAATCAAACTACACTGGTCTTGTGTTGTACTGTGCTGTCCACCAGACAACTCAAAAGAAAGTAGTTTTTTGTCATCGTTCCTTGGTACATGCTCTTTTTATGACATCATATTCAATATAAACTTAAAATATGATATGAAATATGATTTCTTTTGGTGTGACACTGAAGATTCATCATACGGCAGCGGCACAGCTGACAGCGGATCGAGCAGGAAAGCTGGTACGTGGCTTTTATCGTAACTGTTGCGTGTTTTATCTGCATTACTGAAGAGACCTTCAATTATGCATCTTATTTGAAAGTTTTCTATCGCAGCAAAGTTCTAATGAGGTCCTGTATCTACTAAGAAAGTGTTCAGTGCAAGGCAGTGAAAAGCGTCGCCTCCTAGTCATTTTACACCGACATTAAATTAACTTCATTACGAGCACACTGCACCATCAGCAGGGAAAGAACATTAGAGAAATGAGCCAGCACAAATATGTCCACTTCTGCCTCCAAATCCCCATTTAAACTCGCTTAAAGTTCTACCTCCTCAGTGACTCATAGAGAAAATTACTGTAGGATAAACCGAAGCCAGACTGTACACTCAACTGCTTCAGCTTTAAAACGGCAATATGATTTCCTTCATCATTAAAACACTTTGGAGGACTATTTCATGTTGCAGTGTTTATGTACAGAAAACTGGGTCAGTAAGATATGTTTCTACCATGACATGATCCAACATACACAAATACAGTAGCCTTAAAAATTCATTCATCCATTTCGTGTATGCACAAGTCTTTTTTTGTCAGATGTCTTTCTCAGATACTTTGCTGCTCCTGTTGCCAAGTGATGAGCTCACGTAAAAGTGTTAACAACTGTTGTTTTCTCACACATTGATCTTGATACTTCTGTGGTGCGTTTTTTATAAACATTATCGTGCTGGTGGGTTTTTTGAAGATTGACATTATGAATGAATGCTTTGTTTTTGAATCACGAGTCCCCATTAATGATGAATCTTAATGGAAACAGAAAAACATATTTTTCATTAACAAAATTAGGGTTTTGTGTACTTTTAAAAAAGGTGCTTCACGATGCCATAGAAGAACTTTTTTTTGTCTAAATGGTTCCATAGAGAACCTTTAACATTCTGTTTCACAAAAGATTATTTGTGGCGAAAGAAGGTTCTTCAGATTATAAAAAAGTAAGAAAGAGATGGTTCTTTAAAGAACCTTTGACTGAATGGTTCTTTGTGGAACCAAAAAATGGTTCTTCAATGGCATCACTGTGAAGAACCTTTTTAAGCACCTTTATTTTTGAGAGTGTAGAGGAATAGTTCACCCCAAAATGAAAATTGGCTAAAAATGTACTGTATGAGATTGTTTCTTTATCATTATGGATGACTGGACTCGTAATTTGGCCAGAAGTGATGGTTAACAAGTTACAAACACCTTAATGATGGATTTGCCGCACTGAATAGTTTTCATTAAAAGAACCGACTCATAAGAGTCATTTTGTTTGTGAATCAAACTGCACTGTTCTTGTGTTGTACTGTGCTGTCCACCAAGTACAAGTAGTTTTTTGTCATCGTTTAGTACATGCTCTTTTTATGACATCACATTCAATATAAACTCAAAATATGATATGAAATATGATTTCTTTTGGTGTGACACTGAAGATTCATCCAACGGCAATGGCACAGCTGACAGCGGATCGAGCAGGAAAGCCGGTACGTGGCTTTTATCGTAATTGTTGCGTTTTTTATCTGCATTATGAAAACTATTCAGTGTGGCAAATCCATCATTAAGGTGTTTGTAACTTGTTAACCATCACTTCTGGCCAAATTTGCTTCTTACAAACATGTAGCTTTTCCACTAACAATATGGTAATTAATGGATTGGAGTCATGTCAATCAATTTTTATTAGCTTTGGATTCTCATTCTGACGGCACCCTGCAGAAGATCAGTTGGTGAGCAAGTGATGTAATGCTAAATTTCTCCAAATCTGTTTTCTGATGAAGAAACAAACTCATCTACATCTTGGATGGCCTGCGGGAGAGTAAATATTAAGCAAATTTTCATTTTTGTGTGAACTGTTTCTTTAATTCTGCTTTGTGTAATCCTTTTCGATTTGGAATTTTCTCAGTGCAGGCTATTATTTTTCAGATTTGTTTTTATGGAGGCGCTCTGAGGCTGTGGAATAATGTGTTTGGGTTCTTTTTGTCATCTTCACACCAACATAATTAAACTCATTAAATCGCAGATGCTTGAAGCAGACTTGATGATACATCCGTGATAAAATATTCAGTTGTCAAATCATGAGGCTGTCCAATGGGAAAACTAGTTTAGCTATTTTGGAAAAGGAGATATCGAAAGAGTAAGGGAGCGAGGGAGGGAGGGAGGGAGACTACCTGACCTTCATCGAGCAGATACTGTATTTGCTGTAATATGCCTTCAAACCATTGCAAATACAGTCTGAATAAGGTGTGTGTCACATCTCTCATTTCCATAAAGGTCAGACGTGCATATACAACAGACAGACAGATGTGTTAACACACAGACTGATAGGTCAGCGGGTGGCCACACTGAGAGCCAGAGAAAGACTAAGATGTGAATGTAGTGAGATATTGAATTGATTCTCTGTATCTTTAGTGGTCGTGCTGTTTCGCGAAGTGTTTGGGAATGGAACCTATACTTGTTTGACGTGCCTGTTTAGGACCCCCTGTGGTGAAAATCGAGTTTTTAATGTTGTTTACATGTCTGTCTGGTGTTTTCGATATGCTTAAAGGCAAACCCTGTGTGCAAATTTACCAGATGACACCATTGTTGAGCATTTTCTCTGCAGAATTCCAAAGACAGCCATAAAAATGCAGGTTGAAACAGTTCTTGTGTCCTACCATCAACCTGTGACTGTGGGTCTCTTTATAGAAGATTTGTACTAACGTCACAATTACTTGCATGGATTGCGGTTAATGTGCTACTGAATACGTTGTTCTACTACTGTGGTCTAAACCACAGAAAAAATGTGTGGAAACTGCTAAATCATATACAAAGAAGAACTTAGTAAGCAGGAAAGGGCGCAATATTTTGATAAGGTAAAATTAATAGGTGGTAAAGTTACGTACAAGCAGTATTAATTAAGATATTAGCCTAATATTTCACCTGATCGGAAATTATAAGAACAAATACAAATGTTGTCAATATTTCTTCCCTCGAAATCCTGGTTCAGTTCGACCACCACCACAAACGCCTTTTGTTCCTCAAAACAGTTTTTTGCACTCTTCTCCTTAATTAGATTTTTCCCGATCCAACCGATTAGTACAGCTCAAAACACGACAATAAGAAATTTTCAGCAGCAATAATCAGTGGCATTGTTTACGTTTAGTGCCGCTATTATGGCTGGTTGATGACGCGTCGTGAAAACAATCTATATCATTAGTAAAACATTTCTATGTTGATTTTTAGAAGTGAATGGGAACATGTGTAACATCAGAAACACATTATTAGCTGTTTCATAACAGGCCAAAGGATAATGATATCAATTATGCATCCAGCGTTGTAGAGAGTAAACGACCCTGTATAATTCGCTCCTCTTCTACACTCTTCCTCTTCTTCTTCAGAATCACTTTATGGTTCAAACATGCATGTATATCCCTTGAAAATAGTTTCTTCATGCCTTAAAGGGATAGAAAATTAGCCTACCTAATGATTTACTCACCCTCAAGATGCTCAGCTTTTAAAGTCCAAAAAAGTGCATCCATTCATTTGATTTGATGCGTTTGTGTAAGAAAACTATCCATATTTAAAACTTTTTTACACTGTAAAAAACAATTTGTTGAGTCAACTTAAGATAACTTGTTACCTGGCTGCTTTATAATTTTAAGTTCAATCAACTCTAAAAAAGTTTAGTTAACTTGAAATGTTACATTTTACTAAGTGACAACTTAGATATTTGAGTTGATTCAACTTACAATGTTAAGGCAGCTGAGTAACAAACACAGCTTTTAAGTTTAACAAACAAACTTTTAGTTTAGTCAACTGGAATATCCAAGTTGTCACTTAGTACAACTTAACATTTCAACTTGAATAAACTTATTTGAGTTGACTAAGCTTTAAATTTTAAGGCAGCAGGGTAACAAATTATTTTAAGTTGACTCAACAAATTGTGTTTTCTTTTGTTTACAGTGTACTAGCGTTAATGAGAAAGTGGCATTCCAGCATAGGATGTAGGAGCAGTGAAAGCTCCAGTGGCTATATTGAAATCCTCTGACACTTTTCTGTACAAATCCTTATTTTCAGAAGGCCTTTATTTACCCCCCAGAGCTGTGTGGGGCACTTTTATGATGGATGGATGTACTTTTTTGGGTTTCAAAATCTCAACACCCGTTCACTGCCATTATAAAGCTGGGAAGAGCCAGGACATTTTTTAATATAACTCAGACTGTATTTGTCTGAAAGAAGAAGTCATATAGATCCCCTGAGGGTGAGTAAATCATTAGGTAGGCTAATTTTCTATCCCTTTAAAAGTGAAAGTGAAAGTGACGTGACGTGTGGCCAAGTATGGTGACCCATACTCGGAATTTGTGCTCTGCATTTAACCCATCCAAGTGCACACACACAGTAGTGAACACACACACACACACACCGTGAACATACACCCGGAGCAGTATTATTGTATATAATATATAGTATTATAGCCATATTGCTATCGCTGTGGCGCCCGGGGAGCAGTTTGGGGGTTCGGTGCCTTGCTCAAGGGTCTCACCTCAGTCGTGGTATTGAGGGTGGAGAGAGCGCTGATTAATCACTCACCCCACCGACAATCCCTGCCGGACCTGGGACTCGAACCTGCAACCTTTCAATCACAAGTCCGACTCCCTAACCATTAGGCCACGGCTGCCCTCAAAAGGCATGAAGAAACTATTTACAAGGGATAAACATTTAAATATGTCATTTTGATGATCAACAATGAGTTTTAAGGGATAAAATTAATGACTGTAGAAGGAATGTAGAATAGACGATGGGATTTCATGCCTTTGCAACATTGTTATAAAATCCTCCAAATGAATATGTAAGTATGACTCACATTCAAATAAATATGTAAATTGCAAAGGTGACCGTAGGAAGTGACATCATGAAAAACTGTCTGATTGTAGTGACAGCTTCAAAAAGGAACTAAATAAATTAAGCAATTAAGAAGTGCATGTGACGAAAAACCGATAATTGCGTAATTTGTTAAACAAGCAAAGTAGTTTGGAGCTGCCGGCTGATTAGCATGAATTCTGCATATGCATGAATAGCTCCCAAAACTGGTTACGTTTTCATATTCCTGACGCAGGAGAAAGAGACTTGATGTTATTTAAGTTGCATAAAAGAATCACAGCGGTTTAAATTGCAGCCGATTCTTTGTTGAATAAACGGAGATGAAAAGTTTGAAAGCAATTTATTTCGAGACGCTCAGGAGATCGCTTTGACCTGCTCAAAGACATTCACACACACACACACACACACACACACACACACACACACACATTCACTTGAGAGAAAGTATGTTCTCTCCGTCTGAGCTGAAGAGCTGATTAGCAGCGTGAGGGTGGGTATACGGGGTTCGGCGAGGCTGTGTTTAAATATCAATACTGAATGATTCTGCTGCCAGGTGCTCTTTTCTCTCGTCTCTGCCTGACTGCTCCATCACTAAATACCATTGATTCTGCTATCACACACACAGGGTGTAACGCTTCACAGAAGTACCATTTGTTTGAGACTGTGTGAGTATGTTTGCTCGAGCCTGATGAGAAATACAGTGAGTAATGTTGTATCATAGGGCAGGTGTCTGAAGCTCATGATTTCAATGCAAAGAATTGCGAAAATGTTGAATCATGTTCTCCACATACTGGATGTTATACAGTAAGCATGAACTTCATGAATGAAAAAGAGGATATATGTGACACTGGACAACAAAAAAAGTTGTCCAAATGAAGTTATTAGCAATGCATATTACTAATAAAAAATAGGTTTTGATATATTTATGGTACAAAATGTACAAAATATCTTCATGGAACTTGATCTTTACTTAATTTTCGAATAATTTTTGGCAAATCGATAATTTTGACCCATACAATGTATTTTTGGCTATTGCTACAAATATACCTGTGCTACTTAATGGAATAGTTCACCCAAAAATGAAAATTTCCCCATTATTTACTCACCCTCAAGCCATCCTAGGTGTTTATGACTTTCTTCTTCCAGACAAACACAATCGGAGTTGTTTTAAAATTTGTCCTGGCTATTCCAAGCTTTATAATGGTGGTGGATAGTGGCTGTTATTTTGAAGCTATAAAAAGTGCATTTATCCATGGTAAAACTAACCCGTATGCCTCCAGGGGGTATTTGAGGATAAAAAGTATAGAAATGGTCAATTTATTTATAAAATAACCGATTGTTTCATTAGATAAGACCCTTCTTCCTCGGCTGGGATCATATAGAGCCCTTTGAAGCTGCATTTAAACTGCATTTTGGAAGTTCAAACTCAGGGGCACCATAGAAGTCCATATAGTGAGAAATCCTGAAATGTTTTCCTCAAAAAACATACAAAAACCCTTTGATCCGCTTCAAAAAACATGTGTTAACCCCCCGGAGGCGTATGGGTTCGTTTTACGAGATAACAGATATAAGCGCTTTTTGGAGCTTCAAAATAATAGCCACTATCCACCACCAGCTTGGAAGAGCCAGGATAAATTTTAAACTCTGACTGTGTTCGTCTGGAAGAAGAAAGTCATATACACCTAGGATGGCTTGAGGGTGAGTAAATCAAGGGGTAATTTTCATTTTTGGGTGAACTATTCCTTTAAGATTTTGTGGTCCAGGGTCATATGTGTGAAAATGCAATTGCACTGCATAGGACTTCATACAATGTAGGTATCCTTTAAACAAAAATGTATATTTTATATATATATATATAAAAACATATTGCACTCGTTATAAATTACATTAAAGCATTCACCTATTATTGCATTCTGTTCTGTCTGTGTGCCTGAACAAGATGCACACAAATCTACACCACAAAATCAACTCATATTTCATACTTAATGAGCTTTGATGATAATTAAATCAATATAAACAAAGAGTGCAAATGATTTTACTTATGTTACGCTCTCTGGATTTCATTTATTAATAAAACTACCATTAAAAACTCATTCAGGTAAAGATTTTCCATCATTTACTAATCAATAAGCGTTTTCCTCTCGGGTGTCTGAGCATTGAACCTGCTCACCTGTGACGTTACCCTCACAAAGGTTCCAGTTTTTAAAGGATTTGTAATGATTTGTATACGTATTCATGTGTAGATGTAAAAGAGGTCATTATGTTGATACTGGGCATTTCATAGTCTATTCAAACATACAAAAATGCATGTGTGCTAGAGTACAAATAGCTATGAGAGAAAAAAATACAAAGAGAGACGGAGACAAAGGCCTAAAACAGCAAGTTGACCTTTAACATAATTAAAAGACTTATAGGATTGTTTCCAGTTTGAAAGATGTATGAACCTCTCACATTTCTCATGCTTTATTCATTTACTTTGCTCATCTTTGTGTAATTTCTTGAAATTACTGAAATTACCCAGCAGCTTATTAAAAATCTTTCAATGGGGACAGAGATGATAAGAATGGATGTTAAGAAATCTAACAAGAATGATTTTATCATTTTAGCAAACAAAAGCAAGCACAAACCGAACATACCGATGCCATGGAACAAACTGACCTTAATTTAACTCTAGTAAAGATTAGAAGCTTATATGTTTGATTGTCTGTATTAGGGCTTTTTCCTCAATTCAATTCGAGTACTTAATTATAAATAATTCTAATAATTATCAATTGCATTTTGCCTGCAAGTATCGGATGTGGCACATTCCACGAACGAGAAGCCATGAAATACATTATTAGACTGCATTATATAGTAAACCTATTTAAAAATGAAAATAAAGCTAAATACTTCTTTGAATTTCCTTATACTCTTTATTTGCCATGTCTTGAACTCCATCTCTGCATATTGCTGTGAGTTTTGGTTTATTATAATGTTAATCTGGGAACGCAAGGTGCGCCATTTCATCAGATTTGTAAGGTGATCATTTCTAAACCTATGCAAACACATCAATGTAATTGAATAACAGAATATATCAATATCTTTCTAAACATGCTAACTGTTCATCGCAAATTCAAAATAAAAGCTCAAACCCTCACTCTGAGTTTAGACGTTTTTTTCAGTGGCTGTAGGATTTCTGTCATAACAAATGGCCAAATATTAAAGATTAAGTGGACATTTGAATGTAGTTTAGTCAATATTAAACAAGGATTAGATTGTGCAGTATAGTGTAAAAACAATCATCAGGCTGTTGACGCCTTTTGCAGTCATTTGTTGTAATTTATAATCTATGTTAGATATTGTTTATAATACATTATGTATTTTTAGTGTTTTCTTAGTGACAGCCCTATTCTGTATAAATTACTTATATTGCAGGCATACAATTTTCACCTCTTGGTTGATTAAACAGTGATAACATCGGAAAAGATATTGAGGTTGGGACCTGAGTCTCAAAGACCAATATATATGCAATGCATAGCAAGCATCACAACAGTTTTGCACAGGAAATCATCATTCACAGTTTTCTTCTGAAAATCTTGTTGGTCTAATTGCAGGGGTGAATGAATTGCATTTATATCTGTTTGTGATGAATCTCCACGTGTTTACTGTGAGAATGGCAGGTTTTCTGTTCACTTATGCTTCTGTGAGCTTGTGTGTGTGTGTGTGTGTGTGTGTGTGTGTGTGGCTGCAAGTCATTTCACACTTTCATACACAAATTTCCACGCTTTATATGTGTGTGTGTGTGTGTGTGTGTGTGTGTGTGTGTGTGTGTGTGTGAAAGTGAGGAAAGAGAAAATGCCAGCGGAGGAGGATGAGCCTGCGAGGTGGACGAAGGGCAGGGTGAGTAATTCCTTCAAGTCTCTGACGAGCCCGAAACCTGACAGATGAATTTAAGAGCATGCAATTCAAATCAAAGTGTTTATTCGTCTGATTCGCCTCTCCCTCTCTTTTAATCTCCACCTGTATTTCTCTTGATTTATGTCCTTCTTTATTTAAATCTTAATGTATATAATGTATCTTAATATGTAAATTGATAATATATATACAGTTGAAGACAAAATTATTAGCCCCTCTGTGAAATTTTACATTTTTTTTAGAATATTTCCCAAGTGATGTTTAACAGAGCAAGAGAATGTTTTCACATTATTTCCTATTATTTTTTTTCTTCTAGAGAAAGTCTGATTTCTTATAGTTGCTTGAATAAAATAATAATAATATAAAAAAAAAAAAAAACTGCTAAGGTCAATATTATTAGCCCCCTTAAGAAATTATTCGTTTGATTAGCTATAGAACAAACCCACTGTTGTCCAATGACTTGCCAAATTAACCTAATTTGCCTGATTAACCTAATTCGCCTAGTTAAGCCTTTAAATTGCTCTTTAAGCTGAGGATTAGCATCTTGCGAAACAACTAGTAAAATAATATGCACTGTCACCATGGCAAAGACAAAAGAAATTAGTTTGGACTTGAGAGAAAGAATTGTTAATGCTCATAAAGATGGAGAAGGATACACACATTTATCAAAGCGTTTTCAAGTGTCAAGAACTGCAGTGAGATGCATTATCAAGAAGTTTAAAGAGACCAACACAGTGGAGAACAAGACGGGCAGAGGCAGGAAGCGAAAGATTTCAAAAACTTTGGAAAGAAAACTAGTGAGAGAGGTTTCTAAAGAACAAGAACAACTGCCAAGACACTAGTGAATGACCTAGCCAAGTCTGGAATTGATGTCTCAACGAAGACAGTCACTAGAGCCCTGCACAGGAATGAACTGCGAGGTTGCCGACCAAGAAAAACTCCACTTCTGAAGAAGGGACACCTCCAAGCTAGAATGAAGTTTGCTAAGGACAATCTGGGGGAATGTGATTCATACTGGAAACATGTCCTTTGGTCAGATGAGACAAAACTAGAGATGTTTGGCCACAGAGATGTTGCCTATGTTTGGAGAAAGAAGGGAGAGGCATTCAACCCCAAGAACACCGTTCCCACAGTGAAACATGGTGGTGGGAGTATAATGCTGTGGGGATGTTTCAGTGCGTTTGGAACTGGGAATCTTGTCAGGGTTGAAGGAAACATGAAAAAGGAAGACTATAAGAAGATTTTGAAAGACATCCTCAGACAGTCTGCAAGAAAACTTGGTTTGGGTTGACATTTTGTCTTCCAGCATGATAACGACCCAAAGCATACCTCACTTCTGGTGAAGAAATACCTCCAAATGAGCAAAGTAAGTGTACTTGAATGGCCTGCACAAAGCCCAGACTTGAATCTAATAGAAAATCTGTGGGGTACACTAAAGTCCAGAGTTTGTGCCAGAAGACCAACAAATCTGGAGGAGCTTGAGAGAATTGCTAAGGAAGAATGGGCTGTCATTCCTCAGAAGACATGCTTGAAACTTGTTGAGAACTACAGGAAATGACTAAAGGCTGTTATCAGGCAAAACGGATACACTATTGACTATTAACATAAGAGGACCAATAATTTTGACCAGTAGACTTTTTTAAAATTCTTGGTTATACATTTATTTCTATTTGTATTACAAACCCTAAAAGCTTCCAGAATAAAGTATTATGTATTATGTATTATATATACACTGTATAAATATATTAGATTTATATAATTAACAAAAAAATATGAGTATTTATTTTCATTAAATATGTTTGCAATTATATGCATATATGGAGATAAAAAAAACATTAAATCATCAATAAAATTATTTATATTATGTGCTAACACTCTCTTTCTCTCTCTGTTTCTTACTTCAGTTTCTTGATATGACAGATTAGTCCATAAATAAGCTAAAACGATGAATGACACACTGGAGCAAATGTATTTATAGAAGGAAGGGAGAAGGTGGAGAAGCAGTTAGGGAAGGTGACAGGATGGAAGTGAAGAAAACAAAGGTTAAGGGAGGGAGGTAAAACGAGAGGAAAGGAGATGTGATTAAACTTTGAATTAATGAAGCATACAATCAGCCGTTCCCCCAAACCCTACACATCCACCTTGACACATCCCATTTCCTCCTCACACACACACACACACACACACACACACACACACACACACTCATCATTGTAAGCCAGATGGCCATCAAAGACTTCATCATAACCTCCAACATGTGTGAATGTGTGTGTGGGACGTTGGGTATGTGCTATAGAAGTATGTTTAGGTGACATGACATTGTTTTAAAAAATGATTTTAACTAACACCACTGGATAAATGAATGAAAAGGTGTTCGTGGACAGGCCAGTCTGCCTCTTCCAGATGATGGACAGATGTGTCCAGATTGCTATGGCCACCTGGAGTCCCACTGAGCACCTGACCCCATTTTATGTTAGTGTGTGTGTTTGACAGAGGTTAATGACCTTTCCAGTAAAACAGATGAGCCCTTGTAGCACCTCATCAGTCAAACATCTCTATGTTTCAAAAATTCCCATAGTTTCCTGAAAAGTCTCTGTCCCTAAATTCCAATTACATCTACAAGCAATTTAATCGAACACCATTATGCTTGGGTTGCTATGCAGTTGCTACAGTTTTCTGAAAAGATTTTAACCTGTTTCTTTTCTATAGTTCCATTGAAATCAGTCACGTGGCATTTACCGGAGTTTTTTTATTTTTTATTTGTTTATTACTGTAGCACCTATTAGCAGAGATGTTTGGCTAGATGTGCTAGCCAAGCAACTGCAATTGAGATGTTTGGGAATGTGAACATATTGCTTTCCCCAATTATATTAAAGGTCCTCTGAAGTGCTTTGAAACACGCAGCGTTATTCTATGTGTTGACGTATCTTCAACTGAAAAAGGAAGACCTTTTTTCAAAATAGCCAATACCACTTTGCTTATATCACAGCTTGGGCCAAAGCCGTTGAGATTGGTAAAGCAGCATTTGACAATCTCATCCATACTGCTACAAAATATACCATTCTGTGTAGAATTCAATTGAGCCCTATACATTTTATGGTCTGCGTAGACTTGTGCATATGATCCGCTTCTTACTGAAGCAGACTATGTGTGCACTGCAGCGGTTATTGAGTTATTGAGTATGTTATTGTTTATTTATTACTGACCTTAATAAGATATTTCACATAAAAGATGTTTACATATAGTCCACAAGAGTAAATAATTGTTGAATTTATAAAAATTATGCCGTTCATAAGTTTACATCCCTTTGATTCTTAAATCTGTGTTGTTGCCTGAATGACCCACAGCTGTTTTTTTTGTTTAGTGATAATTGTTCATAATTCTCTTGTTTGTCCCGAACAGTTAAACAACCTGCTGTTCTTTAGAAAAATCTTTCATGTCCCACAATTCTTTGGTTTTCCAGCATTTTTGTGTATCTGAACCCTTTCCTACAATGACTGTATGATTTTGAGATCCATCTTTTCACACTAAGGACAACCGAGGGACTCATATGTAACTATTACAGAAAGTTTAAATGCTCACTGATGCTCCAGAAAAAACATGTATTAAGTCAGGGGGTGAAAACTTTTTGAATTTTAAGGTCATGGTAAATTTAACTTATTTTGTCTTCTGGGAAACATGTAACTATCTTCTGTAGCCTCTGAAGGGCAGTACTAAATAATAATAAAAAAAATACAAAAAACAAAATCTCCATTCTGATCAAAAGTTTTCACACCTGTATGTAAACTTTTGAATGGGGTCTTCTTGTGGACTATATGTAAATGTCTTTTGTGAAATATCTTATTCAGGTCAGTACTAAATAAAAAATAACATGCATTTTGTATGATCCCCTCTTATTTTGGTAAAACAATTTAGCAGATTCTGGAAGGTGAATGTAAACTTTTGACCTCAACTGTATGTCTTAGCCTTTGTCATCTGATTTATGTCCCCACAACACCATTTTCTTTGCTTGTTAAATCAAAATCCAGCAACATGTTAGATTAGAACTGTTTTGGACTGGTTTAAACAGTGCTTAATATAAAGTTAAACACATCTTGATGGATTTCTTTCTTACAAACATGCAGCTTTTCACTTTATAAGATGTTAATTGATGGATTACTTGTTTTGTTTTGTTTTATAGAAAAGCCAAATTGCAGATTTCAACACCAGATAAAAGTCGTAAGATTTATCACATAGAGAAAGCAATGCTTTTAATTTGTGTTCTCATTCACAACTCAGGACAAATTACACTCCAAATGTTTAATAACTGATGAGGGGTTAAAAAACAAGCCAACAAGCATGAGCAATCACCCTTAGCAAGTACCTTTAATTAAAGTTCCCATACCTGATGGCTGACTCACAATCAAACAGAGAAGTGACTGGAAAACCAGTTGACTGCTGTTTGAAGCCCAGTTCTGATTAGGGATTAGTTTTATTCAACAAAAAATTCAAATTTGTGTGGTTAATCAGAAAGGCTTTTCTTGCTGCAGTGTAGCTGCTCAATTTTAACTTTAATCAGCACATTCATTATAATGAGAAAAGGCCAACATCCGTTTTACAGAGAAAAGAGAAAATGAGATTGTAAACTGCCTTCAATAAACCAAAGCTTTAATTAAAACACTGCAGGTTTGTTAACCCAATGGAGAGTGCTTGGTAAGGGTGTCTGCACTTATCTAAACTTGAACACTTTAAATGCATATTGCATTTGGCAAAATACCTTTTTGGCAAAAACATTTATTTTATTTAAATCTCGATACTTTGGAAGGCCAATGCAGCTCGGTGGCCTCTGCCAGACTCTATAGCACTAATAGAAATCATTGCCATCAGATATGTGTCTAAATATGTTTGTAGTCTTAACCGCCAAAGGCTACTGCGTGCGCTCCAAGCACACATGACTGCAATTAGCATTGAAAAATACAGGCTGTGAAAAATACTGTCGGTAAGGGTTAGTCTGAAATTCATTTGCACTTAACAGCGTGCGCAGCGTGCTGGTGTGCGAAAAATAGTAAGTACGTAAATAATGCTGCTTTGGATGCGTCTCCAGTCACCGGGTTCGCAACCCAGGAGCGGGTGCGACCGTCACACCATCCCCACGGGTTCAATGGAATTAGCGCGAGTTCTCCTCTAACACATCACGGATCAGAAGGCGCGCGCGGGGTGGATCATGACTGGCCATTACCATCACTTAATCGGCGCTAGTGTCTTAATTAGAAGAATGAAGGCGACCGAGAACCCCCACGGAGGGAAGAGGCAAACATCCACTATCCGCCCGGCCCGGAGAAAGCAGTAGGACACGAGGCTCTTCTCAGAAATCTTGACGTCAATGGGCACACGCATGAGGAAGTGTAAACCAAACCATCATCAATTCATGTCTTTGTCCTGGGCGAAGAGGTTACCAGAGAACCTGCTTGAAACCAGCACTGGAATCTGCCCTAGGAATATAGCTTTTTTGCAATTTTAAGTTAATTTCTGTTTCTTACTTCTTCATTTTATTACCTATGCATCTTTTATGATTGTATAAACAACACGTTTTGGAGAAGCAGTATAACAAGTGTGTTACCAAATGTTTATTGGTGCAGCACAATTGTGTAATATTGCTTTTAAAGTTCAATATTGTGCAACTTAAATTTTAAAGAAAGTACAGTCAAATCAAAATGTATTCAGACACTTTCTGACATGATTACAGTTTATTCACTATAGTTTAGAAAATGGTAATAAAATATGACAAGTTAAACTGTGTCAGAACAAATTCATCTTGGTAATGTCAGATAACTTAAAAGGAAAGAAAGGTATGTAATTGATTAGGATCAACCAAACCTGAATAATTTTTAGTCCCAAATTTTATTGGTGATCCACTGTATGAAGGATTTTTGTATAATATGTCACAGTTTACTTTATTTTGCCATCCTAACTTACATAAATGAGTTATAGTGTAAAAATATATATATATATATATATATATATATCTGGTATATGAATAATTTTTGGTTTGACTGTATGTACAGTTAAGTTCCAAACAAACCCCCATCCGAACCAGTCCTCAATGATTCAGTGTTTTTGAATGAATCAGTTGGATAAATTATGAAATTTTAATACATGTACAATAATATAGTATCACTATTTTCATTCCTGAATGAGGAGTTTTATTCCTACATGAATCAACATCTGCGAACGAATAGGTTGAAGAATGATTCAAAGACTCTCTCATTAAGATTCACTTAAGTTACTTGTCTTCTGTGCATTTTTAATGATTTTATAAACACGTAGTTCAATAAAACAAATATTTTATATTGTGTAACATACATTTTAGAGACAGTATTTACAGGTAAGTTCCAAACAAGCCCCCAACTGAACCATTCTTGAATGATTCAGTGTTTTTTAACAAATCAGTTGGAAAAATGATTCTATGAAAAACTATTTTTATACATGTAGAATAATATAATGAGTGCTGGGCAACAATTAATCGCATCCAAAATAAAAGTTTTTTTTTTTTTGGTGTACATGTGTATATTGTATATTGTACATTGTGTATATGTGTGTGTACTGTGTATATTTATTATGTATATATAAAGACACACACATACAGTATATTGAAAATATTTACGTTTATATTTATATTCATATAATTTATATTATACATATATTTAATATAGCCTATAAACATATTATTCTTAAATATATACATGCATATATGTGTATTTATATATACACATGATACATATACACAGTACACAAACATATATTATGTACACCAAAACTTTTATTTTGGATGCGATTAATCTTGCCCAGCACTAAATATAATTTCACTATTTTAATTCCTGAAAGAACTGGTTTGAGTGAATCAGCAGAATGTGTGTTTGCGGTCCTGAATCAACATTTGCGAACGAATCGGTTGAACAATGATTCAAAGACTCGCTCATTAACTTGTCGCCACCTTCTGGCGTAGTTATGTTACGACTGTGCAATTATCTTTATATTCTGATGGGTTTTTTTTTTTTTCATAACCCAAAGAATATATTAGGATATCTCTTTCATTCAGTCTCTGAGCCAAAACCGCAAACACATATGTTGGTTTTATTATGTTGGCTAGTGAGGATATTTTATCCCCTTTTATTCTTTAACGCGGAAGTAAGCCTATAGGCCATGAACCTTCCGGTTCATTAGTCGCTAGGGAAATAAGAAAGCTAATAACAATAACTGTTTGCACTACAAACCAGTGTGTTCATAATTAAGATAATACATTAAAATAATATTGTAAGACACACTAATTTGCAATATCAAGCAGCAAAACAAGTATTGTACAGCTAACAATAGCTGGATGCGAATGAGGCCAATTCTTATGGGGAAAACAAGTTGTAGCCTATAGATGCAGTGTTTTAAGATGACGTTTGATAAACCCTTTCTTTTTAAACTTTTCCAAAACTCTTAGTAGGTATTCTAACAGTTTTGTAGCCTAAGTGATTTCAGATTTGACTATAATTGCGGGTACACTATTTCAGTATAGGCAATCGCACACAGAGACAAAATACAGTATGTGTGTGCAGGGTTGGGGTGACGATTGCAGGTTAAATCGATCATTAATCCCTTTCACCTCCACTCGGATTCACGCCCCTAATCGGTGTCATCTTTGTCACTCAGCATCACTCGAGCGCACACGGAGGAAACCCCCCTCGCCTCCTGACGTCAGGCGGATCGTTTAAAAGGCAACTTTGGAGGAATGAGACGCAACAGAAGGAGCAAAGAGATAGAAGAGGCAACTTACAACAAGCGCAGCGCTACCCGACCGCATCTCTCTCTCTCCTTTTAATTTCCCACCAAATCAACACTTTTCAAAGATGCTCTCCACGCGTATCCAGTGCGCACTGGCGCTCCTGTCCCTTGCGCTCGCCGTCAGCAGCGTCTCAGCAGCACCGACAGACGCCAAACTCCGCCAACTTCTGCAGAGATCTCTCCTCAACCCGGCTGGAAAACAGGTAAACGAATGCATATGTAAATTATTAGTTTTGGTAATTTTATATATGTTATAAATAACTTTAGACAGAGTTCTAAAACGGTACAAAACAAGCTAAAATCACTGTCCATGGTGCTGAAATTGGCGAAAGCGTCTACATCTTAAAACGAAGTTCTACAACTCATAGAGAATATATAGAAAACTCGCTTGAACTTGTATAATGCTGATAAATATAATCTCACGCAAACATAAACGGATGATCATGCAAACATTAGGGTTTAGAAATGGCAAGAATCAAAGATAAAATATATCTAAGATATATAGATAAAATAAGTTTTAAACATTCAAGACAATACATTTTAGCCTACATATAAAACGGAAATAAAGTCAATAAACTGCGACTTAAGTAAAAAGATTTCTAAAGAGCAAAACTGAAAAAGTTGCAAACTTCTGCTTTATAAAACACAACGCTTAAGAATTAGATATAAAACTAAATAAGTGCCTACATTCTTGCGCAAACGTTAATTTCTGATTTTCTTCACTTGAAAAATAGTACAACGCAGTCACCGGGGCGGTACTCTTTCAAAAGGTACTAATATGTATCTTTATTATTTGTACCATTTAGGGGGAAATAAGGTACAAAGATGTAGGTTTTGAACTTTGGGATACCACCCAAGTGGTTCTGAGAGTGTGCGCATTATCGGACGCGCCTTTGGCAACAAGTATGCACACATACTAAAGTTTTTTTTTCCTCTCTCCCAGGAACTCGCCAGATACACACTTGCAGACTTGCTCTCAGACCTGGTTCAAGCAGAAAACGAGGCGCTGGAGCCCGAGGATCTGTCCCGCGCTGTGGAAAAAGATGACGTGCGTCTGGAGCTGGAGCGCGCCGCCGGTCCAATGCTGGCACCCCGGGAGCGCAAAGCCGGATGCAAGAACTTCTTCTGGAAAACTTTCACGTCGTGTTAATTTTTCACCGCGAAGCGTTTTCTTTTGACTTATTCTTTTTTACTCCTTCGTATTTCCTTTCCCTCCCGTCTTTCACGCATTCTTCATTCTATCTAAACTGTATATAAGAAAATAAAAGCGATTATATTTGTCGTTTAACCACGATGATAGCTTTCATTGACTATGTTTTTCGAGGCTATTGATGTGTCATCGGAAAGAATGTTTTGCGGGTGTGTGCGAATCTGCTTTTAATGGTACTTTAGCAGATATCACTATTTTTAATTGTTTGTTTGAATAAAATCTATGTTTCAGAGCCAATGCATAATGCAACTTTGTCCCACCAATTTGAACACATACAGACCTCTTCATACAACACTGATAACACTGGTTTTTATAGTATGTAAAACCCAAAAGGCATTGAAACACGTCCAAAGATAACAGAGAAAGACCTCTTTTCATAAGTATTTCACCAAACAGTTATGCAATGCTACGAAAAGAGATGGCAGGTGTGAGCTTGGCAGCTTATCAATAAGCTATAATTTAATAGTGACCTGCACCGTGTAGTGAAATCTTTCAGCGTCATTTAAGAGCCTAAGTGAATGTGAAAGAAGGAGAGAGAGATTCTATTTGGCTGGTGAATCACAGAGGCTCTTAATAACCTTTCGTTTTCAGCATTAAGCCATTCAGTTAAGAAAGCTCTCAAACAATTATGTGTGTGTGTGTGTGTGTGTGTGTTCCTGCCAGCTGACAGGTCCTTTGCCCACTCTCTCTCTCCATGTGTGTGTGTGTGTGTGTGTGTGTTTGTTATCTCCCTGTGCAGCCTGGTCTGAGGTGAATACAGATTGTGAGATTGACAGAGAGACCAGCCATCAGAACTGGGGACCGCCGTTCTGCATTATGAACGTGTCATGTTCAGGGTTTTTTTATTTGACACATATATGGCCTCTGCTCTTACTGCCCTCATTCTGGATATGTGCAGTTACATTTAAAAGACATCATTATCTCTGACATTTACAGAAAATAGGACATAGGAAGACAGAAGGCGCCCTTCACTCTATGGCTGTTTTACGGTCTCTTTTTCTCCTGGTCTTCCATCCCTGACTGCGCACATTGCTTTTAAATGCATCTTCAAAGACAACCCTGAAACTATGAACTCATATTTATCAGTTTTAGGTGTGTTTTGCAGTTGTGTATTTTGTTTTAGTTGTATTAGGTTTAATATAATTTGTATTAGGTTCCATGACGGTACTTGGGAAAAAGCATATATGCCACCAACTGGTATAATGTTATTTTGAAGCCCACTGATAATTTTTGCAATGCTGTATTTAGCTATGAAGCCTACTAAAGACAGTGTGTGTGTGTGTGTGTGTGTGTGTGTATACCTACTTTACAATACACAACCATATTTTGGGGAAAAAATTTAACCCAAAAAGTGAGCAATAAATGACAAAATCGCCCAAAACCTCTCTTTGGGAATGTCCTCATTTGTAAAACTGGTATGAAAATAAAGTAAACAAAGTTTTTGTGAAATTGTAAAAATACAGAAAGTTTTCTGTTAGGGTTAGAGATAGGATTAGGTTAGAAAATGTATAACTATAACTATATATATATATATAAAAACAACAGAAGTCTATGTAATGTCCCCATACAGAGAACTAAGTAACGTGTATGTGTGTGTATAAATTATGTTTATAAGAAATATATGACCCTGGACCACAAAACCAGTCATATGGGTAAATGTTTCGAAATTGAGATTTATACATCATCTGAGGGTATAAAAAAAAAAAATGTAAATATTGAAAAAACTTATCAAAAATTAGGTTTTGATATATTTATGGTAGGAAATTTACAAAATATCTTCATGGAACATGATTTTTACTTAATATCCTAATGATTTTTGCCATAAAAGAAAAATCAATCATTTTGACCCATGCAATGTGTTTTTGGCTATTGCTACAAATGTACCCCAGCGACTTATGACTGGTTTTGTGGTCCAGGGTCACATATAGGCCCTACACTCTTAAAAATAAAGGTGCTTCAAAAGGTTCTTCACAGCGATGCCATTAGAACCAGGGTTCCAATGTTAAAGGTTCTTTAAGCAACCATTTAAACAAAAAAGGTTCTTCTATGGCATAATGAAGCACCTTTATGTTTAAGAGTATATATAATAGATAAGGTTTGTTTTTGTGTGGGACATTCCATAGGCAAGTTTAATTTTTTTTTTACTGTACAAACTGTATTTTCTATCGCTCAAACCTAGCTCTCACAGGAAACTGTGCATATTTTTACTTTCTAAAAAAAAAATAATAATAAAAATAAATAAATAAATAATAATAATAATTCTGTATAAAAATCTTTTGAAAAATGGGGACATGGGGTAATGTCCTCAATAGTCACCCTCTCCTTGTAATACCTATGTTTTACCCATGTCATTATACAAATTTGTATCCTGATGTGTCACAAAAACACAGACACACACATTTTTTTCATAAACCTGTCAAAACATATTCAGTCATGTTGTTATAAAAGATAATTATATAAAAGAAAAGTTTATTAGCTGTAATTTCTTAACTTAGCACTATCTATTATATAGGGTCTATACTATATATAAATATAATATGTTTATATACTGTAGATTATGAATATGGAGCACAGCTTTCATTAAGCACTGCTGGGCAGAAATCTAGACGTTTTTATTTTCCGTTCATCAGTTATGGTTTTATAAAACTCTTTATAACTTTGCACATAAAGAGAGCCAAGATGCTTGAAAAGTACACACACACACACACACACACACACACACACACACACACACACACAAACACACACACACACACACACACAGAATATATATTTCTATTAATAAAATGTATGCATGTATGCGTGTGTGTGTATATTTCTTTTTTCAAGTCCCCTCACTCTCTATGCTTACATTTACTGTACTAAGGAACAGTTTCCTTCCTATTATTATTTAATGGGGGTCCATATCCACCCACCCACGGGTAATCGCTCTATTTCAAAAGACGTCAGTACATATACCACTCATACAAATACACACAAAGACAAAAAATCCTTTTAAACGGTTCACATTTTCATGTCACGCGTCACACCAATCTTGACATCTGCCTCAGAGCTTTTAAAGTGATTAGCAAGCCTTCAATGCACTTCAATACGACACTCTGCAGCATCTACATTTATTACAGCTAATTAAAGACTTTAAAAGAAGTCTTAAGAGATTGTCGCATTTAATTCAATCTACAAGTGGCAATATTGCATCCTAAAGTGGCTAATTCATTTTTGGGGGGGAGGGGCTGTTGTGTGAAAAGGTAGGCACATTTCCGGGGGCAACGGGTGGCGTCGGGTTGTTCTTTCTGCGTGTTTGATATTTCCTGCGGTGGCATTAATAGCAAAAGAGTTTAAACAGCACTGCCTCATCTCTCTTCTTAATGGCACCACACTTTGACTTTCCGGAAGGAGCGAGGAGGGTATATGTTGGCACGAGTGAGTCTGTGTTATTTCTCTATAGTGTGTATCTTAGACATAAGGTAGAAGATGGAAATGAACGATAGCATGAACCATAAAGAAGTGATGATTATCACCGTTTCGTTATCACATTGCTTAGCACGTCGTAAAATTGCAGTAATCACAAGACTATAAAAAGGCGTAAATCTGAAATCTTCACACCGCTGGAGATTCATATAATTACACAAGAGCAAAGTCAATATTCGTTTAATGACGTAATATGGCCCCGGGTCCATTAGCCCCCAGCGGTTGAAGCAGTTCTCCTAGAGCTTTAGATTAACTGGTGTGTAAACAATGTGTTTTCGTTATGCAGTTTGTTTTGCTGTAATTGTCCGTATTTTGATTTCAAATCGCACTGTGTAATGTTTGTAATATGTGTGCATTTTGATTTCATACTTGAGCGATGATGACAACGATTATTTTGAGTAAACAAAGACATTAGCATGTTCATTCATCCAATTTGCTTTTTTTCCTGACTCTCTCTCTCACTAAACCAATTCCTTGTTTTGCTTGCTTAACTTTGATTAAGTTGCCATAAAAACAAGATCTCCGCAAAGCGGCGATTATAATTTCCAACTAGATTTTTTACAACATTTTCTGAAAAAAAAAGTGAGTGATGCTTGCCGTGTCAAAACTCAACACTGTGGTTGCAGAGGTGTTTTTACAAGCTTGCGTTATAGCGTTGATTGAGTGTTTGAAGTAACTTCCTTACATGAACTAATTCTTGTTTTATAGTAGTCTATACAGTGATGAAGGCTATGTCGATTGGATTTGCAATATTATGCTGCGTTTCAGTGCCTAAGATTACGAGATTAAAGTTGCAATATTTTGAAAATAAAGTCAAAATTTTGATAAAGTTGAAATATTTCAACAATAAAGTCAAAATTATGAGAATAAAGTCAAAATGTTTTGAGAATAAAGTCAAAAGTATGAGAATAAAAGTCAACATTTTTTGAGAAGAAAGTCAAAATTACAAGAATTAATTTCACAATGCCATAGAAGAATATTTTTTGTGTAAATGTTTAAATAAAGAACCTTAAACATTTGAAAGAACCTTTCTGTTTCACAAAAGGTTCTTTGTGGCGAAAGAAGGTTCTTCAGATTGTAAAAAGGTAAGAAAGAGATGGTTCTTTAAAGAACCTTTGACTAAATGGTTCTTTGTGGAAGCAAAAATGGTTCTTCTATGGGATTGTTTGAAGAACCTTATAAAGCACCTTTATTTTTAAGAGTGTATTGCACATGCAAATGGACCGGGAGTTATTTCAAAGTCTTAGCTTTAAAAATCTGTCAGTTTTATGACAAAATACAAACTATATGTCTATTACAATAATCTGTTTTTCACACTCTTTAATGTGGCGTGACATATTGCTGTATTCGGCGTGTGAATCAGTTGTCTTTACGATTACAGTGAGACACTGGTTTCATTAAATTAGGCTATACTGTTTTTTTTTTTTTATTCCTTCTAATTGTCACGGGTGTGTGAGGATGAAGGAGCACAAGAAGATAATCAGGTTCAAAACAAGACTTTAATATATCCACAACAGGAAATCCAAGACGGGTAGGCAAAACACACATACACATTGACGAGAACGGACAAATCAACACTGAACTGAATACAACTTAAATAGGGGAGATAATGAGACATAGACAGGTGAAGGCGTTTAACTAATAATGGCATAATGAAGGGGATGAACAGGAACATAACCAAATATGGAGTATAAATAAATAAACAGGAGGTGGAAGGAACCAAACTGAAAAAGGACTAAACCAAAGTGGAAGACAGAAACACAAAAGAGTTCATAATAGTGACACTAATGTTCCTTTACGTTTATATCATGCTATAAACTAGAAATAAAGAGGAAAAACACATTTTGTATTTCGTAATAAAACTGACATAATTTAAAAGCTGAGCTGTGTTATATGAAAAACAACAAAGCACAAAAATGTTGTGAATACTGAGTGGCTGGCACGCTACAAATAATGAATAGAAGACATAAATATTATTTCCAATCATTTACTGTATTATACCGTGAATAAAGCGGCTTGTGAATAGTCACTTACCTCAGAAAAGACAAAAATATATAACTTGTGTTAATGAGTTGGAGTCCACTTCAACCTTTAGAATGTTTTATTGTTGTTTTTAATCAAATACATGTGAGGAATGAAAGATTGGATGCCAGAGATTTTTTTGCAGAGTGGGTGGTGGAATTTTCACAAAGAAAACAGTATAATTTAATGAAACGAATGTCTCATTTAAAGCTTTGTTTTATACTGAAAGTACTAAAAGCACAAAGCTTATTGCTATTATTGGGTGGCTGGCACACTACAAATAGACCTAAAGAATGCAATCGAAGACGTGAAGTATTATTTTCAAGCACTGTCCCTGCAAGTATAACACATGGTATGATTTCTGCTAATAATCTCACATATACTTAAATCAATTCCGGTGGCCTGGTCACTTCCCCCGGTTCTTCCAATCCTGGCAATCTGCATGCGCAGGCTCTCTCTCAAAATATTATAACGATTTAATTCTCAAAATTTGTACTTTATTCTCAAAACTTTTTGACTTTATTCTAATAATTTAAACTATATACTTGACATATTAAGACTTTTTCTGAAAATATTTCAACTTTACTATCATAATTTGAGATTTTTTTTTTAATGTAGCACTGCGTTGTCGTACATTATAAATACACATTACCATATGAAAATACCTGAGAACAGATAATGATTCTCATCATGTTTCATCAAACAAAACATTTCTTTCTACACTTTATTCAGTAACAGCGATAGCAGGATGCCTTTGTCCATATAAGGGATTTCCTGTAAAGTAGTTTGTACTCTTATGAGTCTCACTTGTAGACTTTCTGTGTTAAAATTTGTTAAAATTTTCACTCAGAAATTACTAGCAAAGTTAAGAATTATTAACAAATTAATAAAACAAATTTTTAAGTATAAAGACTGAAATAGTATTTTCTTTCAATAATCTTTGTTGTATTTACAACTTTAAAATAAAGAAATAAAAATAGTGAAAAACTAATAAAAACTAAATATTTAAGGATTTACACTGTTTTAAGGTCATTGTACGGCCTTGCTATTAATATTATAGTTCATCCAAAAACGAACATATATATGTTTTTCATATATATATATATATATATATACAGAGAGAGAGAGAGAGAGAGAGAGAGATTTTTTTCCCCCCACAATGTTGTTTGTACCCTCATTGACTTTCAAAATACTTGTGTTTTTCATAACAAAGAATGACTACTGATTTTTCCATTTTTCTGGGTGAAAACATTTTTAAGTGTTTAAAAACATATTCTGAATACCTTTTAACATGGCAAACTATGTCAAAACCATTATTTCATCCCCTACAGCACTCACCAGCATCTTATAAACAACTTTTTCACACATGCATGCTAACGCATACACTCTTATTCTGAATCTATTTAACACTGTTTCTTGAAGGGAGGTGTGTTTCCTGAAACAAGGGGAGGTTAATTCAGTTCCACCTCAAACTCAAAAGCATTCTCCAGATCTGCTCACTTTCACGCATCCCGGAGCAGTTCCATGTCTCTTTTGGGGATTCTGAACTGATTCAAACTCAAGTTGGATCCCTCTCTTGAGAGCCAAAACTGCCAGTATCCGAGTAATTGGATGCAGGTGTGAAGATATAACGCAGTTCTGTGAGTCTTTTTGGGGGAGGAACCAGCGTAAGAGAGACCCCAAGAGGAAAACGTCCAAACTTAGAAATTCAAAAAGTCAGAAACAAACTCAGAAAAGGCCTTTGGCTGTGCAAGTTCTCCTGGAGAAACACTAAGTGCCATAGAGTGTTAAACTGGTTTTTCTCCATGCTTTAATAATGCGAACAGAACAGCATTGTCTCTCTCACACACACCACAAGCAAATACACAAAGTGCAATCATGAGAATCTAAATCTATGATGGGTTAGTAATGATGTCTACAGAGAGCTGAAAACTCAATCAGAGCCTCAGCATGTGTGTGTGTGCATATTTGCATGTATAGTCTTTGCAAATGCGACCAGGTCTGTCTGCCTGCGTTTTTCTCCATCATTAGCAGCTCTCAGGGGGGCAGTGGCCCGCAGGGTGTGTGTGCTGATGACATAGCACCCCTTGCCATATTCCTAATGGCATACTTGCCTCATAACTCATTAAATGTCTCTTCCTCTCTTTCAGTTCTGTAAACTAGCCTTTGAAATCTCTATAATATTACATTCATTTTCAACTATAATCTACACAAATCAGTATGTACTTCTAAATGGTTTTGTGACACTTCACGCACTAATCTTTAATGAAACCATAGACCGGGGTAGTGCCGTATTTATTTTTTGACAAGAATGAAAATGAGGTTGTGAGAAATGGAAGCACAGGGCGTTCTTGTTTATCAGCATACTAATGTTTAGCTGAGGAAACGTATTTCTGAGAAGAAAAAAAAGTGGAAACTTTATAAACAAAGACTCATAAAACAGTTTTGAGAGTTGTGAAAATTGTGTGAGCTAGGACCTTTATACAGTGCATGCCATTGTAAATAGCCTACTGTAAATAAAACTTGTAAATAAAAACTATTTGTGTTATGATTCACCAAAAGAATCAGCTCATAAGAGTTACTTGGTCAGGAAACCGATTGAATCTGGTTGCACTGTGAAACATGATTCACCTAGTGAATCGACTCATAAATATGAACTATTCATGTGTTAGGATTCACTAAAACAGTCGGCTCATAAGAGTTATTTGGTCAGGAAACTGATTGAATCAGGTTGCACTGTGAAACATGATTCACCTAGTGAATCAACTCATAAATAAGAACTATTAATGTGTTATGATTTGCTAAAGGAATCAACTCATAAGAGTTATTTGGTCATTTTTTATTAACTTGTAAATAAAAACGATTGGTTCGGAAATTGGGAACTTGTTACGCTGTGTTATGTTTTTGATTCACTAAAAGTAACTGGATAAAGAGTCATTCGTTCAGGTATCGGACTATACTGGTCATGATGTGTAGCTTACTTTTGATTCCCTGAGAAGAACCGGCTCATAAAAGTCATTTGTTTGTCAAATGGGTTGCATTGCATCCTATATTTGAGTGGTGTTGGTCGTGAGAACAACACATGCTTCTAGGCTATACAATGTTTTCATTACATCATATGCAAAACATCATTCAAACTCCGATTCACAGCTATGATTTGTTTGGGTGGAGCGCCACAGATTCCCCCCTGCTTGTTTAAATAGGCTTCTGTGGCATAGAATTAACATTATAACTCAATAATATAGGCTATCTGCTAAAAGCATTGTGATTGATGCTATAAATATGACACATAAATCTGGTTTTCTTTCATTTACTTTCTACAGTACCTCTGGTCTGTCCATCTATGGTATTTCCCCAGCATATCAAGACTCGGTTCTAGTCTTGTCAAATGAAACATGTCCATTAGCTGTATTTACATATCATTTGCATAACCATTATCACGGCTGACTTGAAAAGCATTGTGGGTAATAGACAGCAGCAGCGCCAGGCTGGAGATCCTCATTTCTGCACAGTATGTGTTTAACTGATAAAGAGAGAAGAGGAATGGCTTTGGTGTGTGCTTAACCGATAAAAATTGAGTTGATTTTTGCGGGGTTTCACTGAAATAATGACTTCTCGATTTGCAGTAGTAATGTTCTCTCTGAATCAATTACTGACGTAGCCAGTGAAACCCCTTTCTGACACAATATACATTAACACACACAATTTAACATGCGAAATCTTGAATACACAATTAATGTCATCTGAGAATATTTTTCTGCCTATAAAACCTACTGTTTTAGCATGTATCGAATACCTGAACTGAATATAACATCAAATGCACATTGTTCAGCACACACACTTACTTGATCTCAATATATGAAGCCAATCACAGACCAACAAGAGGCTTATCCTGGATCTGTCTGAAGATGATTGTCTCTCATCGCTACAGTGATGAGTGGGTTGGGGTTGCTGGTGAAACGCATTATGGGAGCAGATAGAGATCAGGCCGGACGTGCCTCATGACTTTATCTAAAGGAGCACAAAGATGAGATCATCAGATATTCTTTCTCCTCACACTTATCATCATTATCTTCCTCTATGTCTTTTTTTCTGAGGCCTCGGACAGTGATGTGAGGCGCTGCTGTGCTTGACCTTGACAGGATTATGGGATCCAGCAAAGAGGCTGAAGAGGGTAATAGAGGTGAGCATCTCCACCGGGGCACACTGAGAGTTTTATAAGCCAACCACACACAAATGACAAAGAGGGAAAACAGAATCTGTTGACTTCCAACTTTTGGTTGATGAACGGTGTTAATCTCAGTTGGAAACGGCACGTTTTCCCCAATAAGCCTATTTTGGAAATATATTTAACTTAAAAGAATATTGAGAGTGAGATGAAGAAGGGATTAACCCTTGTATTATATTGCAGGTCTGTTTGACCCTAATTGATTTTTTGGGTTTTTGGAAATACTTGTAAAATGAAAAAAGAAAAAAATATCAAGAAAAAAACCTTTTTTCATCACTTTATCTTACAGTTGAAGACAAAAGTTTACATTCACTTGGCAGAATCTGCAAAATATTATTATTTTTTTTAACAAAATAAGAGGGATCATACAAAATGCATGTTATTTTCTATTCAGTACTGACCAAATTAAGATATTCCACACAAAAGACGTTTACATATAGTCCAAAAGAGAAAATAATAGTTGAATTTATAAAAATGACCCTGTTCAAAAGTTTACATACCCTTAATTCTTAATACTTAGCTGTTACCTGAATGATCCACAGCTGTTTTTCCCCACAGGTCCCACAAATTCTTTGGTATTTCAGCATTTTTTGTATTTTAACCCTTGCCAACAAAGACTATATGATTTTGAGATCCATCTTTTCACACTGAGGGACTATTACAGAAGGTTCAAATATTCACTGATGCTTCAGAAGGAAAAACAATGCCTGGCCAGAAGAGCCAGTGGTGTAAACTTTTGAACAGAATGAAGATGCACATTTATTTACACACTTATTTTGCCTAAATATAATTTTTTTATTTTTGATTTAAAATGACCCTGATATTCAAATTCAAAAAGTCCCACCCCCTCCAGCTATTAATGCATTGTGTTTCTATCTGAAGCATCAGTGAGCATTTAAACCTTCTGTAATAGTCCCTCAGTTGTCCTTAGTGTGAAAAGATAGATCTCATAATCATACAGTCATTGTTGGAAAGAGTTCAAATACACAAAAATGCTAAAAAAAAAAAAAAAACACAAACAAAGAATTTGTGAGACTTGAAGTATTTTTCTCTGAAGAACAGCAGGCAATTTGAACTGTTCAGGACAAACAAGATACTCATGAACTATCACTTATAAAAAAACAACAACAAAAACAAACAAAACAAAACAAACAAACAAACAAACAACAACAACAACAAAAAAACAGCTGTGGATCATTCAGGTAACAACACAGTATTAAGAATCAAGTGTATGTAAACTTTCGAACAGGGTCATTTTTTATAAAATCAGGTATTATTTTCTCTTGTGGACTATATGTTAATGTATTTTATGTGAAATATATTATTCAGGTCATTACTAAATAAAATGATCCCTTTTATTTTGGTAAAATAATTAACATTTTGCTGTTTGTTTGAGCTCAACAAATCTCTTGCGTTGTGTGAAGTCCCTGCTTGCTTCAAGCACTCCACCATCATCCCCATTCCCAAGAAACCCAAGATAACAGGACTTAACGACTACAGACCTGTGGCGCTAATGTCTGTCGTCATGAAGTCGTTTGAGAAACTGGTTCTGGCCTATCTGAAGGACATTACTGGACCCTTACTGGACCCCCTGCAGTTTGCTTACCGAGCAATCAGATCTGTAGATGATGTAGTCAACATGGGATTACATTACATTCTGCAACATCTAGACCGGCCAGGGACTTACGTGAGGATCCTGTTTGTGGACTTCAGTTCAGCTTTCAATACCATCATTCCTACACTCCTCCAAACCAAACTGCTCCAGCTCTCTGTTCCCAGCCCTCTCTGTCAATGGATCAACAGCTTTCTGACAGATAGGCAACAGCAGGTGAGAATGGGGAAATTCATGTCCAGCAGTCGCACTATCAGCACCGGCGCCCCTCAGGGTTGTGTTCTCTCCCCACTGCTCTTCTCCCTCTACACCAATGACTGCACCTCTAAAGACTCCTCTGTCAAGCTCCTGAAGTTTGCGGATGACACCACACTTATCGGCCTCATTCAGGACGGTGATGAGTCTGCTTACAGACAGGAGGTAAAAGAGCTGGCTGTCTGGTGCAGTCATAACAACCTGGAGCTCAACACGCTCAAAACAGTAGAGATGATAGTGGACTTCAGGAGGAACCCCCCTGCACTTTCCCCACTCACCATCATGGACAGCACTGTGGCTACAGTGGAGACATTTAAGTTCCTGGGATCTTTCATCTCCCAGGACATGAAGTGGGACACTCACATTGACTCCATTGTAAAAAAGGCCCAACAAAGATTGTACTTCCTTCACCAGCTGAAGAAGTTCAACCTACCACAGGAGTTGTTAAAGCAGTTCTACTCAGCTGTCATCGAGTCTGTTCTGTGCACATCAATAACTGTCTGGTTTGTCTCAGCTACAAAATCAGACATCAGAAGATTACAGAGAACAGTTCGGACTGCAGAGAGGATTATTGGTGCTCCCCTGCCCACCCTTCAAGAAATGTATACATCCATGGTGAAGAAAAGAGCTCAGAAAATCACCCTGGATCCCTCACATCCAAGCCATTCACTCTTTGAACCTTTGCCATCTGGCCGACGCTACAGAGCCCCCAACACCAGGACAACCAGGCACAAGAACAGTTTTTTCCCACAGGCAATCAGACTTATGAACAGCTAAATGTTCACCCCGTTGTGCAATAAAAATGTGCAATAACTTTCATCAAGCATCAATAGCACACCTGTATATGACACTTATTTCTTAATCCATTTTTCTATATACATTTTTTTTGTATCTATTTATATTTATATTTACATATGTATATTTTCTATTCTCTATTACCTTTACTTATTTTATTTTATTTATTTTTGTTAATTTTTTTTATTTATTTATTTTATTTTATTTATTTATTTATTTATTTATTTTTTTTATTGTCTGTGTTGTTGTCTATGTACACTGGAAGCTAATGTCACAAAAACAAATTCCTTGTATGCGCAAGCATACTTGGCAATAAAGCTCTTTCTGATTCTGATTCTGATTCTGAATTCTGATTCTTATAAAAAAATGTTTTTATAAAATTTTCAATGTTGCAACGCTACTTATAAAATGTACAGCTTGTGAAAAAAGATTAAAAATAGGTCTCTTTTTTGTATAAGAGCTGGTGATGTTAAAGGTTTGCTGTTTTACATAATTTTTCAATTATATAATTTTCGGTCAATTACATTGCAGTTAGGATACCATTAAATTGTACCCAGAATTTAAACGCAAATTAGGCAAAAAAAGGACAGACAGAAAGAGAATAACATTTACGTAAACAAGTGTCATGTTTGATGTCACGTTCTCCTGAACGGTGAAAAAGAGGCAGATGAGGATAGGTGTGGAAGATAAATGACGGAAGAGGAAAAGGGTGGGAGGAGATGGGGGGTGAGGGATGAGGTTCCTCTGTTCAGTCTCCATTGTTGTGCTGTCTGTGTGAAGGAGGCCATTACCCTCACAAAGGAGACAAAGTCCTTTAATTCAGGCATTCAAGCAGACAATGCAGCCACTGCTGCAGGAGCCTGCTGATAGAACGCCTCTTTAACCCTAAAGCCTCCCACACACATATATAATCAAAACATACAAACATAATAACTGCATATGCACACATTACAAACAAATCACATTGCCTACTCATATTTCATATTATCATGTCTCATACATTATTAATATCTGATTTCAGAATATGTGTACTTGTGTTTGTGTGAATGAATGTCTGAAAACATATAGAAAATACCCAAGGATAAAACCATCATCTTTTACAACAAAATGATTCTTGTGGCTGTTGATGAGAAAACACTTTACCTGTACTTCACGGTCACAGATGCACACACAAGCAAACAGATTGTGCTGAAAGATCATCTGGCTGATAGTGTTTGACAGACCTAAATATGTGACTAATGTGTGATTCATTTCATAAAGTCAGCCATGACTCAAAATGAGAAGAATATTGAG
The DNA here is from genome assembly GCA_033026305.1 of Cirrhinus molitorella. Taxonomy (NCBI): domain Eukaryota; kingdom Metazoa; phylum Chordata; class Actinopteri; order Cypriniformes; family Cyprinidae; genus Cirrhinus; species Cirrhinus molitorella. The sequence goes on along the minus strand of CM065134.1, from coordinate 4,722,072 downwards.
CAGAACTGTTTACCATGTGTGTGTGTTTGCCTGCTGCGGAGTCATTTATCTTGGATATTTATTGATTAAAGTATTAAGCTTCTGAGGGAAAACAGGGTCAGTTTAATGTGTGGTAAGATAGATTAAAGATCTCTAGACCTGCACACAGACAGCTCATTAAATGCAATTAAACTTTAGCACTGTAATAAGAGAAGTTAGCCTTCAATGGAGTTTGGAAATAAAGTTTTCTAAAAGCTCCCCATGTGGGACATGAGAGAGCTAAAGTGATACAAAGAAATATTATACACAAAATGAAAGAGAGATGCGCATGTTTGCAGAGTTGGAAATGTAAACTAAATTAATGAATAAGAAAAAAAAACCTTCACAATCTCATTGCCTAATGTGCATAGGCCTACCTTACCACTAGTAAACAGCAGTATGCAAATAAGTAAAATTACAGAGGGTTTGCACTTATATAGAGAGAAGGACTTAGTAGGCAGGAAAGGGCACAATATTTTGACAAACTAAAGTTAATAGGTGGTAAAGATGTGTACAAGCCGTAGATATTAAGATATTAGCCTAATATTTTACCTACCTGAACGCAAATGATAAGAACAAGCATGAATGTTGTCAAGATTCTTGCTCTGGAAATCCTGGTATAACTTTTGCCAGTCTATGCTCCAAATGTTTTTTTCCGGGTCTGACCAATTATGGGCACAACTTCAACCTGTTGGCATCCATAATATTTTGCCTATGACGCGAATTAGAGGTGGGGCTACATGTTACCTGTACCATAGCAGAATTTGGGGAAACTTGATTTGGTTTAGCAGAAATCTCTTTAAAATGCTATCTCCAATGATTACAGTAAGTCCGACATTTTGTTGACTTTCTTAAAGACAGTGGTGTCCAATTACATGACAAATTGCGTTTCTAGAGATCTTTAAGTTAATTACCGGATGTTTTGCTATGTTTTGGTTATGTAGTTTTGTATGTATAGACCTGACCTTGCGCTTTTTGTTAGCATTATTGGCCAACTATAAACTTTTAAACTTTTTTCTCTTGTCCCACCTTTTTTTAACATCATACAGTTTACTTATAAACATTTAGAAGAAGTAGCTTAATCTCAGTATGACTATGAGTTCGCTCATGAATATTTCTGTCAAGACAACTCTCTGAAAGGTTTAGCATGGTAATGTTATGACAATGTTAATGTTAATGTATTTGGTCTTGGCGGAATATAGATCTGCTACACTGCTGCTGAATTGCTGCTGCTGTTGGTTATTGCTGTAGTTGTAGGTTATTGCTGCTGCTGTTGCAAGCAAGTACAGGAACTTGCTACTGCCAAAGCATATGGCGATATGGTGGTGTGAATATTTAAGACATACTGCTGCTGCACAAATAGCATATAAAATAACCTTGTAGCAGATCTATACAGGTGGAGCTGGGGAAGGAGGAGGGTTTCAGAGGAACTCTGAAAGCGCGCTACCAAATGCCCAAGTGAATTCTACCAGCCATTTAAATGTTAAGCTGCAAGCTTAAGCTACTTGAGCTACTTGATAACTTTCCTGAAAAAAAAAAAACTCACTAATTGCTGTACATTTTCAATATCGGAGGCTATTATATTAAATAGGCAATCTCACTGCCTAATGTGCATAGGCCTACCTCACCTATAGTAAACAGCAGTATGCAAATAAGTAAAATTACAGAGGCTTTGCACTTATATATAGAGAAGGACGTACTAGGCAGGAAAAGGCGCAATATTTTGACAAACTAAAGTTATTAGGTGGTAAAGATACGTACAAGCTGTAGATATTAAGATATTAGCCTAATATTTCACCTACCTGACCACAAATGATAAGAACAAGCATGAATGTTGTCAAGATTCTTGCTCTGGAAATCCTGGTATAACTTTTGGCAGTCTATAGTACTCCAAATGTTTTTTTTTTCCGGTTATGACCAATTAATACAGCCAAAAACATAAGAATAATGACCATTTTCAGCAGCAATAATCAAGATTCTTGCTCTGGAAATCCTGGTATAACTTTTGGCAGTCTATAGTACTCCAAATGTTTTTTTTTTTTTTTTTTTTTCTCGGTTATGACCAATTAATACAGCCAAAAACATAAGAATAATGACCATTTTCAGCAGCAATAATCAGCAAGTATGCGAATTTCGTTTGGTTCAGTGGCATTGTTTACGTTCAGTGCCACCAATATGGCCAATTGATGAGGCTTTGTGAAAACACTCTATTCATGAAACAGTATGTAAACAATATTCATTTACCTGCTGCGTTTTGTGCATAACGTATGGGCATTTGGGCACAACTTCAACCTGTTGGTATCTATAATATCCCTGAAACTGTCACTAGAAAGTGTCCTACGAAATCACATTTGCCTGTCACAGGCTCTTAAGCGTGTGTTAGCTAATCAGAAGACTTGATGCCGAATTTCTGCCTATGACGCGATTAGGGGCGGGGCTACATGTTACCTGTACAGTGGCTGTATTTGGGAAACGTGATTTAGTTTAGCAGAAATCGCTTTAAAATGCTATCTCGTACCATTACAGTAAGTATGACATTTTGTTGACTTAAAGACAGTGGTGTCCAATTACATGGCAAACTGCGTTTCTAGAGATCTTTAAGTTAATTACCGGACGTTTTGCTATGTTTTGGTTACGTAGTTTTGTACTTATAGGCCTGACCTTGCACTTATTGTTAAAATTGTTGGCCAACTATAAACTTTTTTTCTTTCTTCCCACATTTTTTTTTTACCGTCATACAGTTTACTTATAGACATTTATATGAAGTAGCCTAGCCTAATCTCAGTGTGACTATGAGTTCGCTCATGAATATTAATCCTGCAGTGCTGACGTTACCTGATAACTTTCCTGAAGCGTCCAGTCACGTAAACGAATTAAAATTCATGAGGCAAGCAGGAGCAGAAATAAGTTTGTCATCTGGCAAAAAAGGCGATCGTGAGCTTGCAGAGGTGGTCAACACTTCCCTCTAGAGGTCAAAAGGCAACACTTCATTCAAATCTATTGACTCTGTCACCTATCTACTGCAATTATACCCAATGCAATCTTACAGTGGCAGCTGCCATTTAGAAGACATTCTTTATTTATAGTGGTAGTTCTGTCCTCCTAAACCACCTGAGGTTAAGTACTTTGCTTAAGGGCACAATGGTAGTATTGCCGGATTTTGATCTTAGTTACTCAGTTACCATGACCTATGACTGGACCTTCACCCATTAATGATTAGGCAAAACTCAACTCAGTCATCTGCTTTTACAAAGTTCATATTTACAAAGCTTTGGTACCCTTTGCTCTTTTGTTTTCGGTGTCTCTCACACTCATTGGCTTTATAACACACAGCTCATTACCCACCTGTCGACTATGACAGTGTTGTTCTAACAGTCCAATTACATCTCTTTCTTGCTATATCTCATACTGAGAGAGAAAACAGCAGGATCTGGATCTTTCTGGAATTAAAGAACTTTTGGTTTAAACACATTAATCAACTCCTATCACCCACAGTGATAACCCATTAGAAATCTGGATTAGACACACACATACGCAGAGGTGACCTCAAACAAGGACAGATGTTAGCTAGTGGCCATTAAACACATTACACAAGATTAGAAAAAAAAGTCTATCAATGTGATTTAAGAGCTAATGGATCATTGACATGGCTGACAAGCATAAATATCTTGGAATCATGTGAAATATGATTATTATATCATCTATAAGTATGTTAAAATAGGACTTGTGGCTTTGAAGGCCCTTGGCAATACAAAGTACTAGCCCCACCCACAGACCCAGTCTATACTCCAGCTCGTGTCTTAGTTAGAAAGCTCTTGGAAAGTATCACAAAGCATGATAAATATAGAAAATTACAACAGTGTCCTACAGTATGATATGCTATACTTCATCCAAATCCATTACAGACAAAATTTTAATGCTGTGCTCTTGACAGATTTGAACATAAAATCACCAAACTGGATGGCAATTGTTTTTTAAGAAGTCTCTTCTGCTCACCAAGCCTGCATTTATTCTATCTAAAATACAGCAAAAACTGTAATATTTTGAAATATTTGTAATTTTAAAATAACTGCTTTCTATTTGAATATATTTTAAAATGTAATTTATTCCTGTGATCAAAGCTAAATTTTTTTAGCATCGTTACTCCAGTCTTCAGTGTCACACGATCCTTCAAGAATCAAGAAACATTATTATTATTATTATTATTATTATTATTATTATTGACATTTAAAACAGTTGAGTACATTTTTCAGGATTCTTTGTTAAATGGAAAGTTCCAAAGATCAGCATTTATCTGAAATAAAAAAGCGCAAGGATGCTTTAAATTTATCAAAAGTGATGATAAAGACATTTTTAATGTTACAAAAGTACTTTTGAACTTTCTACTCATCAAAAAAACCTGAACAAATCTGCTCAGCTGTTTTTTTTTTTTTTTTTTTTTACATAATAATTCAAAGCAACTCAGAATATTAGAATGATTTCTGAAGGATCTTGTGACTGGAGTAATGATACTAAAAATCGCAGGAATAAATGACATTTTAAAATATATTCAGATAGAAAACAATTATTTTAAATAGTAAAAATATTTCAAAATTTTGCTGTTTTTGCTGTACTTTTGTACTTTCTTTAAAAAAAACATTAAAAATCTTACTGTTCCAGAACTTTTGTCTGGCAGTGTATTTAAAAATGTTTGGCTGCATGCATATATTTATCCTACCTCTCTTTATCCAAGTTGCTACTTGCATTGTTAAAAACACTACCCACGTGTTACTGATGTTTATGTTTAAATGTAACGTCTCTTTTGCGCAATTAACTAGCTGCGTGAGAAAACAAAAACTTCCACCCCGCCCCGAGTCCCGACACACACAGTCCGTGGGGGAGAGAACTCATTGTAAACAGTTGCAATGTGACGTGTGGTGGAATACTAGAGCTCAGACGGGAATGCAGCACCTTTCCAACTGACAGAGAAATAAATAAAGTCATGGAGCTTACACGGTGAGAACTTTCTTACACTTTTTCAACTTTTCTTCAGTAATAGTCTAATCCAAATAAGTGATCACGTATCAGTCTGGTCTCTTTCGTTATAACCAGCTTGGAATTAATTATTGTCCATGACGTATTTAGTCAGCGTGGGAATGATTCCTTTCAGTGGGGGTCGACGTCATTTAAGAGAATTTCTCTCAGTATCTTTCTCGCTAAAATTCAATTTTTTGCCGATCCTTGCACGTCAACCATCTTAACGTCAACAGTTTAAAGCAAAACGTTTTATAATATAGACTGCTATATAAAAATGTGAGGTATCCTATATAAAAAGTGATAAATGATGAAGTGATAAATAATGACATTAACCTACCGATGTTTTGTAACGTACAATATGGAATCTAACGGAAAGCGTTTGCAGCTTATTGTACTGTTGCTATGGTTACCTTAAAGAATATTTAGCGCGATCTAAATAACTTGTAATCTAACATATCTTTCTAAACAAGCACTAATTATTTCCTCTCCACCTAAACCCCTGCAGGAATTAATTTCACTAAATTAAACTCACTTATTTGACAGATTTTGTTTATTCTTAATTTGATGTTATGGTACAAATAAAATGTCTTTATACACAGTGTCATTGTGATCTTGGCCCAGTGTGTATGGCCCTTGTGGACTCAAGTCATTCACCTCACGGACATGTATGGGACCATCAAGTCTCCAAACTTTCCTGAATCCTATCCGAAAGAGAAAGAGCTACAGTGGAATATAACTGTTCCGGATGGATTTCAAATCCGACTCTATTTTATGCATTTTGACATAGAGCCGTCATACTTATGTGAGTACGACTACTTGAAGGTAAGTCAATATTTACAAATGTTTCCTTTTTTAGCAAACTCACCTCTACTATTTCTTGTTTGATATATTGTGGGATATTTATATACACTCCAAGTGAACTGTATTATGCCAACCATGCTAGAACCTTGGCGAATGTCTAAAAAACATATATGAGCCATTCTACAACATTGGTCCAAAGTCAGAGTTGGAAACGCCTTGAATTTATTTATTTATTTATTTTTTTTTCATTTCTAGTAATTGTGCAGTTAATTCTCATACTGTATTTTCAGAAAGTTTGGGAATATTTGTTCTCTCCCAAAATCTGTCACTACTGACACACACTAATATATACTTTAATTATAAGAGTTATATTGACCTGTTAAGATTTTGCATACATCTGCATTGTAAATATATATATTTTTGCTATTTTTTATATATTTTTTCATAGGTAAATCAATAACAATTTTATGGAATAACACCCCAAAAAATCAATGACATAACCACTGAAATTCCACCAAATGTTTCGGTAGTGACAGTTTTAGATACTTTTGAACCGCTCAAAGATACTGATCAGAACATGGTTAGCTAGCACAGTTCTGAAGAGTTGTACACACATAAAAACTGAATGTTATGGAGTAACTCCCAAAAAAGTGTGCCTAATTGCAGGAAAAAAGGTGTTTGGTAGTGATGTTCCTTAAAGTTACACAGTTTTTTTATACTTATTAACACATTTACCTCAAAATGATGGGGCATATCTATTCACCCTGTACTTATGAGAGGAAGAGACACATTAGTATTTCCTAATCATAAATTAAGATGTTAAAATCAGTCTCAGCCAAAGGGCTAAAACATACACACTGTTTCGGTAGTGACATGAAAATGCAGGACACACACACACACACACACACACACACACACACATATATATATATATATATATATATATTTTTTTTTGGAACTTTTAAAAACAACAATGGAAAAAAAATACACCAATATTTTCAATTTCATTTTCATAAGTTGTAATTTAGAGGTTAGGGTTCAGGACAGCCCCCTCCCAATTAAAAGTACCCAATAAATTACGATTTTATAACAGGCTTACTAATATTTTAAATATTATTGTGGGTTTCAATAGATAATAGAAGAATTTTAGTACATCTTTAAATGTGTTTTTTGTTTGTGGGACAACAGTTTAGACCAATTCTGTATAATGGCCCATACAGTACATATGCTAGTGTTTCTAAAGTATAAATGACCCTTTTATCACCTTTACTTGGTGTCAATTTCAAAAGCTCTTCAGTTAAAGAGCAACTCGATCCGTCTAGACGCACTCACAGGCCTTTTGTAACTTTTATTATAAGCATCTCATTTCCAGTCTCAGGATCTCATTGTTTAAATGGGTGCGAATGGGTGAGAATAGCATTTGACTGACAGGTCTGTGGCAGATGCCCTGGTACCCCGGGCGGATGGAGTTAACAGCATTTATTTCACAGGGGCCAATGAGTTGCCCACACCATGAGGGGGGCATATTCATATTCAAATACCCCCAGTGGGTGCCACAGCAACCTGCTATGGTAACAAGCCACGGCAGTGGACCAAAAACTGTGTGGCAGACAAAAAAGGGCACAGAGATAATGACCGTTGCACACATAGACATATGCATTCTGTGTGACATTACAGCAAAATGCAGCTTGTCCTGTACTTGAACTCTTTTGTTCTTTTTATATCTGTTTTTAACCTACCTGCTTGTGCAACCATTTTGCTTGAGGTGTGTCTGGTGGAATAGTTGAGCAATTAGGATTCTTGCATTGGCATAAGCATGTCTCCCACACATATTTGGTTTTAATTGCTGTATCTATTAAATTCTTTGTGTGTTTGTGAGGATGTTTGTCTGTGCATTGTGCTCAGGAATTAATTGCCTACGGACATCTTTGGTAACCGTAGGTTACCCTTCGTTCACTGACACGAGTAAAGTAAACACTCAAGCTGGGAGCCAGATAAGAGACACATTTAGGACAGTTTGTGTGTATGTGTGTTTGTAGAAGCACAATGAAAACTTGGCTGTGGTCTCGGTCTGCGGTGCTTGTGTGTATGACTTTGGTTTGATTGACAGTTTGGCTGTCTGCTGAGTGTAATTGTGTTCATGTGGATGCCAGTATTTGTGTTTGTGCAGCTATTTCTTAAATTGAAGGCTTGGCAGCATTCTTTCGGGTAATTTATGTGGGTACATTCAAAGCAAGAAGCTGGGAGTGTTTGAATTGTGTGACTTTTTTTATATGTTCATGCAGGTATATAAAATGAGAACATTTTCAGTCGACTTATTGTGTCAATTACACACCCTGATGTTGTTCCAAATCAGTTTGATTTACTTTCTGTAGAAACAGGGGAAATGTTGTGTAAAAGGCAGCATGGGCATTCTGTACAATATCTCCTTTTGTGTATAACGAAATAGGCAAAAATCATACCAGTTTGAAACAACGTGAGTGTGATTAAATGACGTGAGAGTTTTCATTTGTGGGTGATCTGTTCATTTAAAGGGTTAGTTCACCCAGAAATGAGAATTCTGTAATTAATTACTCATGTCGTTCCAAACCCATAAGACCTTTGTACATCTTCAGAACACAAATTAAGATACTTAGGGGTTCAAGCATGTAGCTCTATTGTAATTGAATGGCCAAGGATTAGCAATCTCCAAGTAAAACTGATCGGACAGTCCAAGAGACTTGAAACTTGGAGGGATGGTAGTTGTCACAACTTCTACAATGTCACAAAGGCTCGCCCCAATCGTCCTGATGGGGGCGCTACACGATCAAAAGTACGAAATCGTTCATAAATCCTAAAGCGTCTGTCGCAGTCTCAAGTGTCTTATGTCGTTGGAAACCTTGGTTTATGTCAGACAAAACATATGCCAGATTCGTCTGTCAGCTTGGCAAAATTTTGCATACAAACTAGTCCTATGTTTTTTACCCGATCAGAACCAAACCAGTGTAGGAAGATTCTCTGGAGAGTGAATATCAATCATTTTAAACAAAAAAAAATGTTGAACTTTCGACTTTCTGTCATAAACAAAACGTTTGAAAGGGGCAGGGCCGCTTTTACTAAAATGGCTAGAACTTTTGAATGGAATGAGGTATCATTGCCAAACTCAATGCATATGTAAGAGCTGAATCTGAGGTTGTGTGAAAAAAGTCGCCAAGCTTGGCCACTTGGTGGTGTCATAAGAGGAAAAAAACAACATTTCGGTGGGCCTGTTTGAATCATGGTCCGAGAGGTCTGTGAGAAATTGAAAAGAAACCACTGCAATATTCATATCATACGATAGAACTCCTCATTCTGAACAACTTTTCCTCTAGAACTACTGCTGTCAATCAAATGATTGCAAAAATATAAATGAAGGTCTATCATGGGGTCATTTAGAAAAAAAGAGGCCTGTCTAAAAATGCCCCAAAGCCTATAAAGCATAAACAAAAACTTCACAAAACCTGGTGAGCACATGCGACAGGTGATTCTAAACAAGCATGCAAAGTTTTAGGGAGATCGGACCACAGCTGACGCTATAACAGTCATTAACATTAAAAAACATTATATTTCTATGGTAAATTACCAGGATTAGCCAATAATGCTTTTTTTAATCATTGATTCAGGTAGTTACAGGGTTGTTAAATAATATGTGATGTCTTTTATGTGCTTGCTTAAATGCCTTAAAGCACTTGAACCCCGGTAATCGCTGCTTGCAGCTATATTTTTGATGAAATCTGCTTCATAAATAATTACATAAGAGTGAGTAATTGTATATAATATTCTTGTACAAGTATACAGTCTCTTTCAAAAGTGGATGTCGGTAAGATTTTTCAATGTTTTTAAAAGAACTCTTACTGAGGCTGGATTTATTTAATTAAAAACGTAGTAAAAACATCAATATTGTGAAATGTTATTGCAGTTTAAAATATATTTTAATACATTTTAAAATTTAAATTATTCTTGTGATGCAAAGCTGAATTTTACAGCATCATTACTCTTCAGTATAGTCTTTCAGTGTCACATGATCCTTCAGAAAGCATTTCTCCAGAAACATTTCTTTTCATTGTCAATGTTGAAAACAGTTGTGCTGCTTAATATGTCTGTGGAAACTGATATATTTCTTTCAGCATTCTTTGATAAATAAAGCATTCATTTGAAAAAGAAATCTCTTGTGTTTGTTCACACAGGTATACTCATACACTGAAGAGCTGGCCGTGTTTTGTGGAAAGGAGAATACAGACACAGAAAAGGTCCCCGCTAATGATGTCATCATGTCCCCTAGGAACGCACTCAGTGTGGCTTTCCGTTCGGACTTTTCCAATGAGGAACGCTACTCTGGTTTTGAGGCTCACTTTAGTGCGGTTGGTGAGTGTTTGGAGTCACAAAAGCATTTCAGTTTCCAACATCTTATTTCTTTTTATTGCATTCTCTCTTTTTCTTCCTGCAGATGTAGATGAATGCAGAGACAGAAATGATGAGGATCTTGTCTGCGATCATTTCTGTCATAACTACATTGGTGGCTTCTACTGTTCCTGTCGTTATGGGTTCCTGCTTCATTCTGACAATAGAACTTGCAAAGGTAACAGCAAAATTGCTACATTTTCTATCCACCTTTTTCTTCAGCGTGGAAGTAAGCCTATGGGTGAGACTTCCACTATAAGGAAATAAGGAGAAGAATAACAATGTGAAGTAAACAATACAACTTAGCACTACAAACCAGTGTGCGTATAATTAGGATAATACATTAAAATAATATGGTAAGATACCAATTTGCAATATCAAGCAGCAAAATGAACTGTTTTGTAAAGCTAAAACCAGCAGGACGCGAATGAGACTCCTAAAATTTACAAATAGGAAGAAAAAGGTAGATATTCAATCACAACAACCTCTTTTGTGTTGCATTACAGTTGGATTTTTTCTAATATAATGAACTTGCATGTTCAACACATGTTCACGTCAACCTAGTGACCAACTTGTTGCTCCGTAACAAACATAATGGACCAATGCCAAATGGTGCCCTCAGCCTGTTTTCACTAAAACGGAAGTTTGACCCATTTCTTTTTCTCCATGGTGCCAAAAGGTAGCAGAGTTTAAACATTGTTTATGTGTGGCTTGATGAGGAAAATCCTTTAAGTCTCCTAATACTCCTGAAAATGTTGGTTAGTCAGTTAAGTTCATGTCACAACTAAAGAGATCATTCCTTTTGAATATGTGTGTGTGTGTGTGTGTGTGTGTGTGTGTGTGTGCACGACTCATCTAATGCATGTACTAGCTGTATACTTAGTTTTAACATCAGTTCAAACTGTTTTATTTGATTATAAGTATGAAAACAAAGTTAAATATAGCTGTGTAGGTGGCGTCTTCTCAAACATTTGCTCTAAATTGAATAGATTTTTATAATAAATCTTGTACCATTGGATTATCCAGGATTAGTTGGTGGAATGCCTAATTATGAAGCAGTACTTTAGGAGAAACCTCGCAAAAGGTTGATTTGAGACCGTATATAAATGTACACATATTTACATAATGTTGGCTTGGATACAATTTAGCAATTTTATCATGATTTATGTTGCTGTAATGTGTTGTTGTGGTATTTAAAGTGTGAGTTGGAGTGTCTGTTTTATGTCTAGCCTTTGCCCCCTCCTCAGCTGATTGTAGCTAAGCACCAACGACTAAATATTTACATTGTGGTGGTCAGTGAGATGCGGATAAACTTGTGAACTTCAAATACCCGATTAGAATGGGAGCAAGTACCGCAGCTTCCATGCATTTCAGTGCAGACATGGGATTTTTGTGTTTGAGGGATTTTAGCAGAAGATTTAGAATTGAACGACTTTGTTTAGTTGTTTATGATCACTGTTCATGTGTGTGGTTGCTGAACTAAATGATAATAAATTATGTATATATGTGTGTGTGTGTGTGTGTGTGTGTGTGTTTTGTAATCTTTGCAGTGGAGTGTAATGAAAGCGTGTACACAGAGCGCTCTGGAGAGATCACCAGTGCTGATTTTCCAAAACCGTACCCAAAAAGCTCTGACTGCATGTACCGCATTGAACTGGAGGAGGGTTTTCAAATCACTCTGGAGTTTGATGACATCTTTGACATCGAGGACCACCCTGAAGCCACATGCCCCTATGACTTTATCAAAGTGAGAATACTACAGCATGTCTGTGGACTTTTTCGTTTTGTACACATACACAGTTTAGCCATCATTATACAAAAATATTAACAGAACATTGCATTTGACTAATTATAATGAAGTATTACAGCTTACAATTAGTTCATATGTTTAAATGTAATTTGTTACATGTGACCCTGGACCACAAAACCAGTCATAAGGGTAAATATTTTGAGGAAAGGTCAATATTTGACAGAGATACAACTATTTAAAAAACTGGAATCTGAGAGTGTAAAAAAATCTAAATACTGAGAAAACATTACATTTACATTTGTGACCCTGGACCACAAAACCAGTCATAAGATTTATACATTATTTATTTATACATCAACAAATACGATTTCCATTGATGTATGGTTTGTTAGGATAGGACAATATTTGTATGAGATATAACTATTTGAAAATCTGTAATCTGGGGCTGCAAAAAAATCAAAATATTGAGAAATTTGCCTTTAAATTTGTCTAAATTAAGTTTTTAGCAATGCATATTACTAATCAAAAATTAAGTTTTTATATATTTACAGTAGGAAATTTTCAAAATATCTTCATGAAACATGATCTTTACTTAATATCCTAATGATTTTTGGCATAAAAAAAAAAAAAGATAATTTTGACCCATACAATATATTTTTGGCTATCGCTACAAATATACCTGTGCTATTTAAGTACTGGTTTTGTGGTCCAGGGTCACATATTATCTTTATTATTTAATGTATGTTTGAACGAAAACATTTTAATAAAAACGTTAGAACTTGGTTTAAGCGCTTTGAAAATGTAAAGCATTTTGCACATCAAGAAGCTTAGTTTCTCCCATCACTAATGATAAATATTAAAGGGATAGTTCACCCAAAAATAAAAATTCTGTCATTAATTACTCACAGTTACGCAACTGCCGCGTTCAAGGCCCAGAAAGGTAGTAAAGACGTTGTTAAAATAGTACATGTGACATCAGTGGTTCAACCGTAATGTTATGAACCTATGAGAATCCTCAGAAGAGAAGAAATTGTTGAATAAAGTAGTTATTTTTGTTTTCTTTGCACAAAAAGTGTTCTCGTTGCTTCATAACATTACAGTTGAACCACTGATATCACATGGACTATTTTAACAAGGTCTTTTAATCAGAAAGCTCTCGGATGTCATCAAAAATATCTTAATTTGTGTTCCGAAGATGAACAAAGGTCTTTCGGGTTTGGAATGACATGAAGATGAGTAATTAATGACAGAATTTTCATTTTTGGGTGATATGTTTAATAGATTTGTTTAAAAGACAAAATGCATGACGATAATAATGCTTTATCACCAGATTAATGCAGGAGACAAGGAGCTTGGCCCATTTTGTGGTGAGCAGTCGCCAGGGAAGATCCAGACAGGAAGTAACATAGTCAACATCCTGTTTCACAGTGACAACTCTGGAGAGAATCTCGGCTGGAAACTTTCTTACACCTCCACCGGTAAGAGCCTGACCGATGATGCATAATATTGCTAAAATGATTTAAATTACATCAAGTACTTTGTGTGTATGGTGCAGTGGCAAAGATGCAAATGTTGTTATCTTCAGGTTCTGAATGCTCTCCTCTTGCGGCGCCCCTTAATGGACACCTGGAGCCTCTGCAGTCTAATTACATCTTCAAAGATCACATTACATTGACCTGTGACCCTGGATACTCGCTGAGACAGGTCAGGGAAAGGTCTCCATTCACTTGTGCTGATAAAGCCAGTGACTGATGCATGCTAACTGAAACAAATCAGTACTGTTTTACATCACACAACTGACACTCTTCTTCTCTTCTCTCTTACAGGGTGATAAAGAATTTGAGCATTATCAGATTGAGTGTCAGAGGGATGGGAAATGGAGCAGTGACGTCCCGCTGTGTAAAAGTAAGTATTTTAACAGAGACTCTGTAATTCTGTTTTCCTCCTGTCTTTTTTTTTCTCACTTGCCCTTTCTCTTCTTATTCTTCTTCTCCTTGCTGCCGCCAGAGAAGGAATCTCAAAGGAGGCATCGTTCCCTACCAAGCATTTTAATCAGACAGATACTGAGTTAAAGTCTAAAGAGACTGGCTGGTAGCCAGTCACCTTCCACTATGAACTACAGTACAACCACCATAGCACATTGTGGATGTATAGCTTTAAGTTGGAAGTTTTTAAAAATATTTTTTTTTTAGTTGAATTTATCAAATGTGACAGTTAAGACATTTACGCTACCAGTCAAATGTTTGTTTTTTTTTTTTTTTTGAAAGAAGTCTCTTCTGCTCACCAAGCCTGCATTTATTTGATCAAAGTATGAAGTAAATGTTTTTAAAATGTTATTTATTTCTGTGATTTCAAAGCTATTTTTTTTACATCATTACTCCAGTCACATGATCCTTCAGAAATCATTCTAATATTCTGATTTGCTGCTCAAGAAACATTTATTATTATTTTGAAAACAGTGAAATTTTATTCTTTAATGAATAGAAAGTTCAAAAGAACAGCATTTATTTGAAATATAAATCTTTTGTAACATTGTAAATGTCTATATCATCACTTTTGATCAATTTAAAGCATCTTAGCAAAATAAAAGTAATCATTTCTATCATTTCTTTCCCAAGCCTTTCAATGGTATATAGTGTATAATGTTACAAAAGCTTTTTATTTCAGATAAATGTTGATCTTTGGATCTTTTTATTCATCAAACAATCTTGACAAATGTACTCAACTCAATGTACTCAAATGTACTCAAGTTTTAAATATTGATAATAATGATAATAATAATAATAATAATAATAATAAATGTCTCCTGAACAGCAAATCAGCAGATTAGAATGATTTCTGAAAGATCATGTGAGACTGGAGTAGTAAATTCAGCAATATTTATGTTTTTACTGTATTATTAATCAAGTAAATGCAGGCTTATTGCGCAAAAGAGACTTCTTTCAAAAAACAATTAAAAATCTAACTAACCCCAAACTTTTGAAAAGTAGTTTGCTGATTTTGATCACAGGTCTGCTAACCCTGCTGAAAAAAAAACAAACAAAAAAAAAACAACAGATAAAACCAGCCAAAGCTGGTTGGCTGGTTAACCAGCCTGGTTTTAGCTGGTCATAGTTGGTCAGCAGACTGGTTTTAGAGGGGTTTTGGCCACTTCCTTAGCTGGAACGACCAGCTAAAACCAGCCTGACCAGCCTGGGTGACCAGCTAAAACCAGCTACTTCCATCTTAAACCAGCTAATACCAGCCAACCAACCTAGGCTGGTTTTAGCTGTGTTTTTTTTTCAGCAGGGAATGCTTGAAATTGATTAGCATCATGCTAGTTAATGCACAGGCTTTATGTTTTTGTTATTTCACTGTCCCTTACGCAGCTTTGTGTTTCTTTTTAGTACCCCAAAGCATTCAGGTAATATTCCACATCCATATTTTAAGTATATTGTGACAAAAATATTCGTACTAGGTTTGCTTCCCAGTTTACTACCCAGTTTAAGACTAGTCCTGAACTAAATGGAAATTTAGTTTGGGTCTGTTCAGGCCTAGCCTTAAGTTGTGTCTGTGAATAGAACCAAACCTAAAATTACAACAATTTTTATTGAGAGTTCATTGTAGTTTGAGGTTTGGTTCTACTGCGAAAAAAGGCAAAAATGCATTTATAATAATAATAAAAAAGACTGAATAAAGTGATGAATAAATAACACTCCGTTTTCACTCAGCTCAATTGTCTATGAGTATGTACGATGCATTTTTATTTATTTAAATACAAATTCTGATCAATTCACTGAGCACTAAAAGCAATTTTAAAATAATGATATGTCACTTTGTTTTTATTAAAGATTTTATATTTATATTTTGTCTGTGTTAAACATGATCAGTATTAACTTTACATCCCCAACGGCTAAATCTAGCTTTGTTGTTGTGAAGGTGAAAGTGGTGTGGTTTGAAGCCCACACTGAGTTTATGTATCATAGAATGTCTCCATCTACTGGTCATTCATGTTGTTTCATATTCATTCAGGCCTCTGGACAGAAATAAACTAGGGAGCATGTACTTTTATAGCTGTGAACAATGACCTTTAGTCAGATATTTTTTGAGTATATATTTATAAATCCCATAGTCAGTAGTACATATTCCTTTCACTATTTGGCTCATTCTGAGCCTGAAATACATATACATAAATGCACTTAGACTTTTAGACAGGACAGACTACAAAACTGCCTCACCTGTTGGGAACGGACAGTGGTTGAAGAGCGGACACCTTAAAGTTTGGTATGGTTGTGATCTTCACTATTTAAATGGTTTCTTTGTTCATAAAATCCTTTCCATCATGAATACTCTTATAATACGCATTGCATGCCCTACTGTAAAATCCACCAATCGCATTCAAATTTCCTGTAATTATTTTTCTATAATTTATGATTCTTAACCTCCCTACAGTTTTCATCTCATCCTGCTCAAATAAATCCTCCCATTTTATACATTAAACAATTAATGCCATTCTTGTATTCTGTCAAACCTTTTAATTACTTCTGAAGATTTTTTTTATATCATAAAAATGTATTCAGTTTTCATAATAAACCATTCAAGAAAAGAATCAAATCAAAAGATTCATCCAAGATTTAAACATGATGAACAAGATCAAACATAACTATTTTAGCTCTCTATTTTAACTTCTTTCTCGTTATCTCTATTAGTGGTTGACTGTGGACCAGTGGATATAATTCTGGGTGAGGTGGTTTTTGAGACTTCTGGAAACAGTACTGTGTTTGGATCCAGAATCCAGTACAGCTGCAGAGACTTTCCCCATGTCAACAGTGAGTATTTGACTGTCAGTCATTGATGCGTTTTAGTCAGTTCATATTAGATGTCACTGTGTATTTGACCCTGACTGGCCTTACAGACACTTACACCTGTCGTCAGAGTGGGGAATGGGTGAGTGAGGACGGGATGCCACTGCCCACCTGTCTACCAGGTAAGGTGTGTTACCAAGAGTCATTTATTTTAAAACCACTCGCCAGTTCTGTCTGGTTTAATATTCTTGTTATAACAGGACTTCTTTTTCATAGTTTTGGCATGGTAACTTAGAACCAACCTACATGACTAGAGTATTGGTCACTGTTGTTGATGTATTTACAGTAGGAGATTCTGAAGGAACCTTAAGTACCAATCCTGAATCTCAACGCCCCACTCCACTAGCAAGCACTCCTCTTGGTAAGTCTCAACTTCAAATCTAATGCTTTGGAAATGTTAAAGATTGCATTAAGGACAACACATCGCAACAAAAATGATTGTAAATACGAAAAAAAAAAAGCCTGGCAAGCATTTAAAATCTAGACGTTAAATTTTTAGTGGGCACCAGTGTTGAGGAAAGTTACTTTTAAAAGTAATGCATTACAATATTGAGTTACTTCCTAAAAAAGTAACTAAAAGTAATTAATGACTTTTTATGGAAAGTAATGTTACGTTACTTTTGCGTTACTTTTTAAATCTGGGCAGTGTTTGCTTGTTTGTTTTTATTTTTAATTTCTGTTTTTGGTCAATATAAAAGCCTTTCACACCTAAAGCCTCAGGCTGAAGGAAAAATAAATTCATGTCTGTAAAGTAGGCCGCAGAAGAAGACAGTTCAACACTCTTCAGCAAAAAAAAGAAAGAAAGAAAAACAAATGTTAGTTTTATTTTGAGTAATTGTTGCTTATTAGTGTGGTTGCATTGCATCATTAACCCTCTGGGGTCTGAGGGTGTTTTTGGGCCCTGAAGAAGTTTTGACATGCCTTGACACTTGTGCATTTTTCAGTATCTTAAAAACATATTCATGGCTAAAGTCAGATGATATTGTAATCAGCACAAACTGGGCTACAATAATATGCAAGCAACATGAATGTACATGTTTGTGTTTTTGAGAAAACAATGTTTATGGTCAGAAGCAAAGACATTAGTCTTTGGGATTAAATGGGATTAAATACATAAAAGATATTTGTATTACTTAACATATTTCATTATTGCAGGTTTGCATCATATTCTGAGTTGCATTTCACTGTTTTTATTCATTTTGAGGAATACTGAATTTGTTTTTTTGTGAGTGAGATGAATTAATACATGTTCACATTTATTCTATGACTAAAGTAATGTCTTACTTCTGATTTCTTTCAACATGGAGAAAGGGGAACTTTCAGTTCTGGGGAAAAAGTAACTGCCGTTATTTCTTTGGAAAAGTAACTCAGATATTTTCTTGTAAATTAAAAAGTAATATGTTACTTTACTCGTTACTTGAAAAAAGTAATCTGATCACGTAACTTGCATTACTTGTAATACATTACCCCAACACTGGTGGGCATGCTGACGAACATCTCATCGCAAGATGTAACATGTAATGACTCTTATGATCCAGTTCTTTGAATAAGTCAGTCATAAAGATTCACGAAACAGTCTCAAACAAGCATGGGAGTTGGTGTTTTGAATCAGACTCACTCAGTGAATCATTCAAAATCATTATGCAGTTCACAACTCATTCCCTCGTTTTTTTGAGGTGCAATATAAACCGGGAATCAATGATTGATATTCAGCTTTGCCATGTAAACAGATTTTTGACCAGTTGAGTTAAAAAGCAGAAAGTTCAAACGCTTACTGATGTTGCGGGGGTGAAAACTTTTTTAATTTGAAGATCGGGGTAAATGTAACTTATTTTGTCTTCTGGGAAACATAAAGGTATCTTCTGTAGCTTCTGAAGGGCAGTACTACATGAAAAAAAAAAAGATATTTAGGCAAAATAAGAAAAGTGTACGCATCTTCATTCTGTTCAAAAGTTTACACCCCCAGCTCTTAATGCATTGTTTTTCCTTCAGGAGCATTTAAACCTTCTGTAATAGTTGCATATGAGTCCCTCAGTTGTCCTCAGTATGAAAAGATGGATAAAAGGCTGAAAAACCAAAGAAGAACAGTGGACAGTCATTAACAATTATCACTAAAAAAAAAAAAAAAACACTCCGATGTGGATAATTCCGGTAACAGCACAGTATTAAGAATCAAGTGTATGTAAACTTGAACAGGGTAATTTTTTTATAAATTATTAATTATTATTTTCTCTTGTGGACTATGTAAATGTCTTTTATGTGAAATATATTATTCAGGTCAGTACTAAATAAAAATAACATGCATTTTGTATGATCCCTCTTATTTTGGTAAAATAATTAACATTTTGTAATCTATCTTTGTTTCAGCATGTGGTGAGCAGTCACAGCTCTTCCCAGCCTTGCAGAAGCGAATTGTTGGCGGGAGAACTGCATCTCCTGGTCTGTTCCCATGGCAGGTTCTCCTCTCTGTAGAGGATGTGTCCCGTGTCCCTGAGGACCGCTGGTTTGGCAGCGGCGCTCTCCTCTCCCCCACCTGGGTTCTCACAGCCGCTCACGTGCTCAGATCTCATCGCCGTGATCTTTCCGTCGTCCCTGTTGCTTCTGAACATATCCGAGTGCACTTGGGGTTCACAGACGTACGAGATAAGCACTTAGCCACCAACCGGTCTGTAGTGAAAGTCATCCTCCATCCTCAGTTTGATCCTCAAAACTATAACAACGACATTGCTCTGGTTAAACTCAGCCAGGAGGTGGTGCTGTCTGCGTTAATACGGCCCGTCTGTCTACCAAGGCCAGGTGTAGAAGGTCATGCCCTGACTCCTCTGCCCAACACACTGGGTATCGTGGCCGGTTGGGGCATCAACACGGCCAACGCTTCTGCATCCACCACTGGCCTGACCTCAGATTCCAGCACTGTCTCCGAGCTGCTCCAGTATGTGAAACTCCCAGTTGTGCCGCAGGACGAATGCGAAGCTAGTTATGCATCACGCTCCGTCAATTACAACATCACCAGTAACATGTTCTGCGCTGGATTCTATGAGGGTGGTCAGGATACTTGTTTGGGAGACAGCGGGGGAGCGTTTGTCACCCAGGATGCCCGCAGTGGGAGATGGGTGGCACAAGGACTGGTGTCCTGGGGCGGCCCAGAGGAGTGTGGCAGTCAGAGAGTGTATGGGGTGTACACTCGGGTGGCAAACTACGTCCACTGGCTACACAGGCACATGGATGTGGGCCGCTGATGGTGAGGGAGTTAAAAAGCGCAGTATTTTTGTCATCTTACTTTGTCATTCTTATCATTTTCCACAAACTAAATTAATGTGAGGCAAGAACTACACCCAAAGGTGTTCATTATTATATTTTGTCAGATTCACTCCTTTATTATAGACTTTTTATATTTTATTTGTCTGTTTTTTAAGGCTTAGGCTAGCTTTCTGGGAATTTATTTGCAGTACAGATGGTATGAATTTGCGCCGGCCGCTTAAATCAACTAAAAAGAACCATATTTTCATATTCATCAAGACAATAGCATTGTACTCACCTCATATTTGGCCCTGTGCTTGGATTCTTCATCATTTTTTAATCATCTGCTGTTGTTTAAAACTTATACTAAACAGTCCTAAAATATTATCACATTACACTTCCATTTAAAAGTTTGGGGTCAGTAAGAGTTTTAAGATTTTTTTTTTTTTACTTTTTAAACAAAATAATACTTTTCAAGCAAGGATGCATTAAATTGATCAAAAGTGACAGTAAAGACATTTATAATGTTACAAAAGATTTCTGTTTCCTAAAAGAATATTTTGTATTCATCAAAGAATCCTGAAAATTTTCCACAAAGAATTTTAAAGAGGCATTTTTTTTAATATTGATTATTATAATTAATGTTTTTTAGCACCAGTCTGCATATTATAATGATATCTGAAGGATCAAGAGGCATTCTCCGCCGCTTCTCAGCCACAGGAATGAATTGTTTTAAAATATATTCAAATAGAAAAGAGTTATTTTAACTGTATTTTTGTACAAATAAATGCAGTCTTTTTGAGCAAAAACATGAAAATGTCTTACCAATCCTAAATATTTGAATGACACCGTATATAACATAAGTAAAAATATAATACACATCTTTATATTAATAATAATATAAATAGCATTTGTAGTTATATACACTTGCAAAATATCTCAGCACAAATGTAAAATGCTATACTTATACTGCACTCCTATTAAAAGCCACTAGACATTTCTGTAAGAAATGCACTGATTTTGTTATACTGTTATATTTGCACAGTGTCATTTGAATTAAATAAATGTTTTAAGAAACCTGTTGCTTTACTTGATGTATTTATCTAACATTGTGTGTTACCTTTATTACTAGTAGCCCTGCTTGTCTTTGGCAACGTATTACATTCAAGTTGCTTTCAACATCATTATCCCCTTCTATTCCTTAAGTAAATATTTACTTGTACAATAGCACCAACCATATATCAACAATCATACAACAAGGATGTTCACTAATCAGCACCGGAATGGAGTTGCAATCTCATTTATCCTGCAAATATTTTAGCAGCTTGCATTATTAAGTTAAAATAAGACAGACAGGTTGTAGATTTTCATCCGTTTTATTGTCAAGGCTGAACAGCCTCCAGTCAAAGTGAGAAAATGACAATAGTTATGCATATTACAGCAAGCGAGAAGGTGTGAGGCACTGGAGTAAATATTGAGATGTGCAATGGAAGCCATGAGCAGATTCCTCTCTGATTGGCTAATGCTTCTGACATCAAACAAATCTCATTTTATGAAAGCAATACACTGCAAAAAATGCTGTTCTTACTTAGATTTTTTGTCTTGTTTCCAGCCAAAATATCTAATAATTCTTAAATCAAGATGGATTTTCTAGACAAGCAAAATTCTTGTCTTGTATTCAGAAAAAAAGAAGTCAAAATTTAGTGAGTTTTTGCTTAAAATGAGCAAAATAATCTGCTAATGGGGTAAGCAAAATAATCTTATTTCAAGCAGAAAGCTAGATTATTTTGCTTACCCCATTGGCAGATAATTTGCTTGTTTTAAGCACAAAAATTAACTTAATTGTAACATATTTTGTCCGAAAACAAGACAACAATTTTTACTTGTCTAGAAACCTTCTTGATTTAAGAATTTATAGATATTTTGTCTGAAAACAAGACCAAAAAAAAAATCTGTCGTGTACAGTTTCGATGCTGAATTTATATGATGATGAGTCATAACTGGGAATAAACAGTTTGATCGGATATTGAAGGTCTAAATCAGTAATCAGTGAGAAAGAACAGCTCTGGAGCAGCGATGATTAAACTTGTGTTGAAAACGCTGAGATCGTTCAGTGGTTAGTGAGTTGTGTTGGCTGGTGTGCTTATCATGCATATCATCTACCTGCGATATTACTCTCTGTGGAACAAAAAAGAAATAAAATATATTATAGCCATATATGGTTCAGTATATTCGTAGTATTTTCATTATTATTATTATTATTATTACTACTACTATTGAAAATACTGAACAATTAACAATCAAAACGGTATTTTCATTTTACAATACATTTAGCGTAAAAGCTGACGTACCTGTGTGGTCAGAGGCGGAGTTTATCCTCGGTTGCTGGGAAGACGGCCTACACCAATCCGGTCAATAGGAACGCTGACTCGTCGCCGCGGCAACTCAACGACCTTCCTGCAGTCAAGAAATATATTTCCTTTAGATTACTGGTTAGTTGCTCACTCGTAATTGTGGATTACTGGTTTGTCCCTTTTCCTTCACATACTGCTGAGTGGAAAGAAACGTCATTAGAAATCAAGCTAAGACGAGTATGGTAACAAATGGATATGTTCAAAAACAGAATAGGCTTCTAAAGGAGGGACTCGTGAAATTTCTGTGGTATATCCGCGGCCATTTGTAACTTGAATGTACGAGGCTTCAGTATCATCCTCTTCCAGTTATTTACAAAACAACTCATGCTACATATTTCTAAGAAGCCCCTCCTTCTTAATGAAAGAGTCAATCGTTGATTAGTAAACTCAGCGCGTCACTACTGCTGCAGTTACGGTGCGTTTCCACTGGCACGTAGCGAGCGCAGCGGAGCGAGCTTTTTCAATTTATTCCTATGGAGTTTAAACGCTCTCGTGGTGCATTATGGGATTGAAAGCGGCACGGAGAAAGCGTTGAGAGCTGCCGGGAGTATCAAAAAGGTTGGGCATTCTACAACTTTATGCAAATCTCGAACGAAAAAAAGTAGGCAAGGCAAGATTTTGACGTATGTTTCCGGGTGTAATAATCAAGGAACTTTGCAAGGTGACCAGAACTAAGCCACTAACTAATAGTAAAATAGCTGGGGACTATATTCAGGCACTGCTTAATATCATTGCGTCTGCTGCACCCATGGTATGGCAGCAAAGTTCCTTGATTATTACTCCAGAGTATAGTTCCTATCCATATCAGCCTGGAAAATTGCAACTTTTTATTTTCTGTTGGTCTTAGTACACAATGTAGCTACAGAAGAGTCAAGTTTTAAATAGGAAAAATATCGAAAATCGTTGGTCATTTTTGAGCGAGATGCTAACGGTCTCAATGATTTATGTTAAGCTATGCTAAAAATGCTAATGCCATCATCAGTTGGCCATATTGGCAGGACTGAATGTAAACAATGCCACTGAATCGAACAAAACATGCATATTTAGCTGATGAAAATGGTCAATTATTGTCATGTTTTGGCCTGTACTAATTAGTCAGCCGGGAAAAACAAGGGGTTTGTGGTTGGCCAAACAGAACCAGGATTTTCAGGGTAAGAATTTAGTTTGTTCTTATAATTTCCAGTCAGGGAGATGAAATATTAGGCTAATATCTTAATACTGCTCGTATGTATCTTTACCACCTATAAACTTTACTTTGTCAAAATATTGTGCCCTTTCCTACTTACTAAGTCCTTCTGTATATGATTTATTAGCTTCCATATGTTTTTTTTCCCCCTGTGGTTTAGACAACATAAATTAGCAGAACAATGTATTCAGTAGTACATTAACCGTGCAATCCATTCTGTTATTTACATCAGAGAAAGGCTGCACATGCGGGTAACTGACCAAATCGTGATGTAAGTGCAAACCCTCTGTATTACAGAGAAACATGGAAAACTTGCAGCAGCACTCAATTTAACTTTACAATTTTAAATTACAATTTTAAAATGAATCAACCGGAATTCTTTGCATGATCTTTAACATATTTTTTGTCATTATTTCATTAGAGTGACAGTTAATAAGATAAAAAGATAAACTTTTTACACAACAATAATAAATAGATGACTTGATCAGTCACATACATGATAAGGTCAATGATGCCATTGTAACATATGTTACACTTAGTATTAAAGTGGAAAAAAAAGAAAAGAAAGCAGCACTCTAAGAAAGGTCCATAAAAATATGTCCCAATGTACTGTTAATATGAACAAATTTTTCATATAGATTTTTTTTTACAGGTAGTTTACACATTGCAATGTGTGTTGTTTTAGTACAAAATGTACTTGTAATTTCACAGTTTTC
The DNA here is from genome assembly GCA_033026305.1 of Cirrhinus molitorella. Classification (NCBI taxonomy): domain Eukaryota; kingdom Metazoa; phylum Chordata; class Actinopteri; order Cypriniformes; family Cyprinidae; genus Cirrhinus; species Cirrhinus molitorella. Next base: position 4,697,668 of record CM065134.1, on the reverse strand, counting down.
CTTTTTTTTTTTTTTTAAACAAGTTTTTTGTGAAAGTGAGTGTATACTAAAGTATTTTTTAAGCTAGTTTTACAGTACTACTAATAATAGTCTATTAGTATTGCTTCCTAGGGTCAGAGGTTTTTCTTGAACCCACATTTGTTCTATGATCATATCTCGATTTTTCTCTGGAAAACTTCAAAATAACAAAAATCCAACATTGGCTTTCACGGTCTTTACTGAGGATCCACGAAACAGTCACATAGCTACGCAGTGGTTTTCGTGAGCTTTCATGTGTTTATCAGGCTCATGACAGATGGATTCGGGTGTTGAGATTTGATAATGCATGGCATGGTGCTTTCGCTGCTGTTCTTGGCTTCTGTCCTGATCTTATCAAGTGCTGAGGATCATTTAGATAGAGCCTTGTCAGAGCCTCAGGCCATGCTGAGTTACACTGCATGTTCTGTCCAGCAGGGAGATCAAATCATTCACAGAGATAAAACAGTTTTGATCATTGACTGGAAGTCCGATGCTGCTACAGTCATTGGCACAGTTGGACTGTCCGTTCCCGTAAATCAGCATCCGACACTTATTATGTCATACAAAACCTCAATCCACACCACAGTGACTCCACCCAAGAAATAGAAGTAACTTTAACTGTGGGCTACAGACAAAACATTAATTGCACTTAGTGAACTGTAAAAGCACAAACAGGCTCACATAAAACCATCAAGCTGTGCACGACAGACTTTGGCCAAAAAACACTGCATATGTGAGCCACAGCCAGTCAAAGCTACCTATGGTTCATCATCTGTTCAGGATCATAGCAAGGCTTTTGGTGCAATGATTCAATTAAGACAAAATGACATAAAAATTATTATTTTTAAAGAACACCAATTTAAAAAAGGTATTACAAATTGAAAATATTAATTATTATGAATGGCATATTTTTTATAATAATACTATTTTGTTAGTTATTTACATTATTTCACAGGCTAAGGAAGGAGTAGTTTTTACTTTTATGTTTCTCGTGTTTCTTACCTCTGCTTGTTGCTTTTGGGATCCATGGTGCTGATTGACAGGCGGTCAAGAGGTGTATTGGATCCGGGGAAGCTGCGTTTCCTCTTGGTCTCAATGACATCGTTCTCCAGTCGGACCAGCTGGTTGTGCAGGAGGAGTTTAGCATTCACGGACCCTGAAGTCTTCTGCTCAGTTTGGCCTCGCTGGACACTGTGGCCCTCCATGACAGGTAGTTCCACATACTAGATTAAAAAGAAATGGAAATGTAGGTGCAAAGCAAGTTGTGTTTTAGAGGGTTAGTTCACCTAAAAATGACGTTCCAAACCCATAAGACCACTCATCTTCGGAACACAAATCAAGATATTTTTGATGAAATCCAAGAGCTTTTTGACCCTGCATAGACTGCAACGCAATTGACAAGTTCAAGGCTCAGAAAGGTAGTAATTTTAAAAATAGCCTTAATTTCATGAAGGTCTTCTGTTTCTTATCAGTTTTGTGTTCTTGAGCGTCGTGGTACTCATGAACGAGCACCGAAAACTGACATGGGAGTGAAGCAATTGTTGAATAAAGTCGTTATTATTATTTTTTTTTTTGAGGATAAAAAGTATTCTTGTAGCTTCATACAATTAAGGTTAAACCACATGTCACATGGACTATTTTTTTATTATTTACAATGTCCTTACTACCTCTCTGGGCCTTAAATTTGGTAGTTGCATTGCAGTCTGTGCAGGATCAGAAAGCTCTCTGATTTTATCAAAAATATTTTAATTTGTGTTCCGAAGATGAGTGGTCTTATGGGTTTGGAACGAAATGAGGGTGAGTAATTAATGACAGAATTTTCATTTTTGCCTGAACTAACCCTTCAATCAACTGCACTAGGTTTCAAATTTTAGAAAAATTCTTCCTTCTTTCTGATGGACAATTCATCTAACATCATTTTAAGGTGGTAGCCTGGTTTTACATGGGTTCTAACTAGTCCAAGCGATATTTATGTATGGTCCCAAGTTCACTGGGTCCAGTAGGTGGATATGGTTTCAACCTTTGTCAAGCAAGTTATAGCTGGTTGACCACCTTGGAATAGCTAAAAAAAACAGCAGCTTGAGCACCTTAGAAAGACCAATTCAAGACCATTTAAAGCAGTGGTTCCCAACCACACTGCACATTTTGCATTTCAGGTCTTGGAATCTCTACTAATGAGCTGATCATCTAAATCAGGTGTTTGATTAAGGAGACATGGAAAACATGCAGTTTTGGGAGGCCTCCAGGAACGTGGTTGGTAACCACTGATTTAAAGGATTAGTTCACCCAAAAATAAAATTTTGTGATTAATTCATGTTCACGTTCATGGGACTATTTTAACAATGTTCTTACTACCTTTCTGGGCCTTGAACGTGGTAGTTGCATTGCTTTCTATGCAGGGTCAGAAACCTTGAATTTCATCAAAAATATCTTCATTTGTGTGAAAATTAACAAAGGTCTTACAGGTTTGGAACAACATGAAGGTGAGTAATCAATGACACAATTTTTTGGGTGAACTATCACTTTAAGACGCAATAAAGTTTGTTCTGTTTGTTCATATGGAGAATTAGGAAGAATGACAGACTGGATGACCTAGTGGGTCAGTTCGAAGACAGGTAGCTCGTGTTCATAAGGAGAGGGGGATGGTTGCCTCCTTTGAAGGCTCTCTAGGGGAATCCCCACTGTATTTATAGAGCGCTCAGACTAATGACAGTTTATCTTCTCTCGCGTATCGTGGTTAGTCTCATCATGTACATGAAGTCTGTTTTTGTGTTTCTGAAGACAGGCAGAGTGAATGTACCTCACAAAGCACATAACCTTTATCTATGCATAATTGTTGTGGAATGATTATGTAAATATTTTTTTTAATTTTTAATTAAAGGGTTTTGTAAAGTGTCTCTCTCGCTCTCTCTCTCTTTCGCTCTCGCTCTCTCTCTCTCATGTAGAGTATATTTATATATCAGAGAGACCTGGACTCACCTCTGATCTTTCCTGGGGAACATGAAGGCTTTCTGCACTGCAGTGGAACAAGGTCAGTGTCAGCAAACCAGAGAGCAGCACACATCCACAGCCCAGCATCTACAATTTAATTACAATACAATTAACAATGCCATTATTGACAATCTATTATATAAAACTATTGAAAAGTTTGGGGTTTCGGAGTCTTTTATGCTCAGCAATGCATTTATTTGATCAAAAAAACAGTAAACTGTAATATTATGAAATATTATTACAATTTAATGTAGCTGTTTTCTATTTTAATATATTTTAAAATATAATTTATTCCTGTGATGGTAAAACTGAATTTTCAGCATCATTACTTCAGTCTTCAGTGTCACATGATCCTTTAGACATGCAAGTATGAATGTGATTCCTGTGATTCTTATGATCAATGTTGAAAATGGTTGTGCCACTTTTTTGCACTTTTGATCAGTTTTAATGCTTCCTTGTTGATTATACACACACACATACACAACAGTGTAATTACAGTAATTACAGTTTTTTTTTTTGTCTCTGTGTCAGTGTATTGTCAATTGAGGGTGCGCACACACAGTTCAGCTTCAGCACCGTGTTGAATTACTGTGATACAGGGCGGTGTTTACATTCATCCAGACTCCATCTGTGAAAATACACTCTGACTGGGCGGTCCGGCAGCCGCAAGAGTGTGAGAATGCTTCTAACACACACCCTCTACACAAACACATGAACTCAGCCCAAACACACACTCTGACCTGCACCCCTACCTGTGTGTCCCCAAAACACACTCTTAACCACACTCGAACAAAAACATCCTCACGGCGGGACTGTGCGTTACTGTAGTTCCGTATCACTCGAGTAAATGGTTTATAGTGATGATCAATTTATTTACAGTTAATGTTATATGAAAACACCATTGTCTTAGCTTTTGCAGTTTTTTTTTTTATTTGTAAAACTACCTTATTCAGATTATGATGCTGCACTGAATCCTAAATTTTGACTGCCGTCTGCTGGTGGATGTGTTAAATTGCAAGTATAGAAATTACTTTCATCTTAGTGATATTTGTGACACTTCCCTTACATTATTTATTTTAAAATTACTTGTATAGAAATTAAAAAAATGCAAATCTAATGGTAAAAACCTCTACTACATCTAATTATAGATAGATAGATAGATAGTTTAAAAGTGTTGCTAAATGTAAATTTACATTTGTGACCCTGGACCACAGTCATAAGGATACATTTTTTTGAAATTGAGATTTATACATTTATTTATTTATATATCAACAAATAAGCTTTCAATTCATGTATAGTTTGTTAGGATAGGACAATATTTGTACAAGATACAACTATTTGAAATTCTTAGGGTGCAAAAAAAAAAAAAAAAATCGAAATATTGAGAAAATCACCTTTAAAGTTGTCCAAATGAAGTTCTTAGCAATGCATATTACTAATTAAAAATTAAGTTTTAATATATTTACTGTTTGTAATTTACAAAATATCTTCATGGAACATGATCTTTACTTAATATCCTAATAATTTTGGCAAAAAAAAAAAAAAAGATCATTTTGACCCATACAATGTATTTTTGGCTGTTGCTACAAATATACTTGTGCTACTTAAGACTGGTTTTGTGGTCCAGGATCACAAATGTAAATGTAGATAGATATATTGAACTTGGAAATAAAGTAAAGGTTGATCGAGTATGTTTTAAAAGAAATTATGATATCTTTCATGTTTAATTCAGTGTGTTACTTGCCATTTGTAATTAATTACAAAGTTTACAATTTTAAGTGAAAGCGAAAATTGTTTCTACACCAATTCTTTTTTTAAGATAGATAGATAGGTCGATAGATCGATAGACAGATAAAGTTAAAATAGAAAAAAATAAAAACAAAGCTGATTTGAGAAATTCTGACCTTGAATCATAATCCATAATTTTCATAATCCATTATTAGTTTTGTCCTTTTATTAATTGATAATTTTTGTTTTTAAAGATGTTTTCTCAGCACAATATGAACACATGTGACAGTATTTCTTTTAGAATTAGTTCAAAACTCTTTTGCAGGATTGTAGCGTATCTTCCAAAAATGCCCAATAATGCATTTTCGCCTATCATTTGACCCAGAGTGTCCCGTCCTTGGCATTTGAGGTCTAGTGCGCTGAGCACCGGACCAGATGCAGCCCCTCTCCCGCCCCACGACTGGGGAAATGCATTGTCCAGCAACATGGGCTAACTTTAGCATTTTCCGTCCCCAAAAATAAACAACTCCAGTCATCTCCCATTGCCCACACACACTCCACTGGACACCCCGCTTGCACACACACACTCGCTCTCTCAAAGACACTCTCAGCGGTTCTCTGATACCAAACATGATTTCACACCTCTGTGTCACTATTGCAGCAATGCAACATCAACAGGATGTTTCTGAAACTGGTTCGTCTGTAACCCTGGAGCTCAAACAAATTCACAGTTGCTTATCAAAGAGCAGATTCTGCACCAGCATTATTCTACAAATGTCTTTAAACACATCTTCAACACCTGTCTGCTCACCTTTCCTCCCAGACACACTCACACAGCCCTGTAGGAACATGCAGGTTGGTCTTTCTCCAAGGCTCCTTACCCTTAATCTGATTCGGTTTCAGTCACACAGGGACGGACGGATGGACACTGTGCAGTTCCTGGAATTTCTCACGTTCTCTGCCTTTGCTGGTTCCTGCTGTTGTCTTTCCCGGTTTTATAGGCTCTCGCCGGGAATCTCCACTCCAATCGGTGGTCGCGATTGCTCTGACATCATTTCTGCAGGTTTTCCACTGTGGCTCGCCCTGAAGCCGCTCTCCCCAACTCTCTCATCCTCATTACGATTACGAACTAATAGCAACCCGAGGGAGCAGCTGGACACGTTTGAATGTCCTTCTTTCTCGGCCAAAGGTGGCTGGAAGGTCATCTTCTAACTCGGAACCTGCTGTGTTTGCACAGGTTTGAGAGTGCGTGTGTTGGAGGACAGCGTGTGTAGGTGGTTTATCTCTTGCTGGCGTACAATCCTATCTCTTGTGTATAAACTACACTGTATTATCGGTATTCATGGTTGTTGATGACCTGCATCTTGTAATTCACTCAACTTTCTCTCAGTCTGAGAAAGTTAGGTGGCGTTAGGTTGTGAAGAGTTCCCCAGCAGACTGCCTGTTCTCACACTATATTTATCTGCACACACAGAGCTCATCTCTCTTTACTCCCACTGTTAAATAAAGAGCAGACCGGGCAGGCCTGTCTACCACACCAAAATTTCCACAGAGACCCTATGATGATCCCCCTCTCTCTTTCTCACTCGCTCCCTCACTAAGATGTTTTGGAAAATCAGAGGACACCAAAGAGGGGAAGCCAGGAGACGTGTGTGTGTGTGTGTGTGTGTGTGTGTGTGTGTGTGTGTGTGTACAGATACAATCAGTGTCTTTGTCTCTACCAGAGAAAAATGGCATTGATCTTTCATTGTGGGATTCACAGTTAACCATGTTACTCCAACAGTTCCTTAGGAGAAATAAAAATAGAAAAAAAAAATAATTAGACAACACTTGTCATTCAACATACAGTACAGTAAGAGTAGAGAGCTAAAATGTGGTTTACATAGCTCAGATGATTTAGTTTTAGTATATATTTCAATGAAAAAATATTGAGTTCATACATATGTTTGATCACAGACTTGATCACAAAATCTGAGCATAGTTTGAGACTTTAAACCCAGATCTCTTCTGTAAATCTGAAGGAAACGTGTGAGAAAAAATGTGAGAAGCAGGAGACTTAAATGTGACCCTGAACCACAAAATCAGTTATAAGGGTAATTTTTTTTTTTTTTTTATACAGTTGAGATTTATACATAATCTGAAATCTATATAAATAAGCTTTCCATTATGGTTTGTTAGGATAGGACAATATTTGGCCAAGATACAACTATTTGAAAATCTGGAATCTGAGGGTGCCAAAAAAATCTAAATATTGATAACATTTCTTAGCAATGCATATTACTATGAAGTTTTGATATATTTACAGTAGGAAATTTACAAAATATCTTAATGATTTTTGGCATTAAGGAAAAATCTATAATTTTGTAATTTTTATCGAAAATGAAAAAATATAGATAGTGGTTGTTGATTGCATTGAGGCAAGTCTAAATGCTTAACGACTAAATGACTGGAGAAGTGTGGCATAAAAAAAGCTTTTTGTTTCACTGAATTATTCTCAAGAAAATCAATAACATGCATTTACATAATAATTTTATACCAGCTTTCAAGCAAATTTGTCTATTTGATGTCCATCTAGGATGTCTAGAAGAACCAATTATAATAGTAGTAACCATGTTCAGTATGCAGTTAAAATTCATGTAATTCATGTCCAAGTCTTGATGGAGCATAATAAAAAATTTCATTAAAACATACTGTTGATGAAAATATGACAAGTACATTTACATTTAGTAAAAATAAATAAAACGCAAGGTCTAGAAACATTTAGGAAAAATATAACTACTGTTTGATTTATTTATAATCAAGTCAGGATTTTGTATAATATATAAAATGTATAAAATGTTTGAATATTCATTTTATTTTATTTTTTATCAAATGTAAATTCATGTCCCAGTCTTATTTTATTGGTTAAATAAACATTATGTACACTGAAAAAAATGTTTTGTTAAAAATGGGTGTGCAAAAACTTGCCAAATAAAAATAAAGTATCGAATTAAGTAAAATCTACTTAACTAGGTTAAGTAAAATGAGCAACTAATATTAACTAGTATTGAGTACTAATATTGAATTTACTCTTTTTTTTTTTTTTTTTTTTATTCTTGCCTGAACTAAATTATTTAATGTAAAAATATAAAGTTATTTACTTCACCACAAAATCATTTTTATCAGTGTACACTATTAGAAAAAAAAAATCGTTTATATTTTTACATTAATTAACTTCAAATTTCACCAAGCTGATTACTCACTAAAAACTTCTACAGATCATGTCATTATGCCATTTCAAGTCTTATTTACATGTAACACAGTGGTTATCTAAGTGTGTGAGTTGTTTACTTACTTTTTTAAATTAGTCCTCCCATTAACGCCATTATATTGTTAGTTCAGACTGGTTCGCGAAAGTGGAATGCGCACAAACACGAGGCGGGATTTAACGCATGAACCAATCACAGCCGAACATAACCAGTCATATCCAACCAAATCAGTCATTGCCTCCTCTCACGTGACTTTTGCCCATTCATTCTCAGTTATCCCCCACCAAACTCACCACACACTTTAGGGTTGTCTGTTAAAACCCAATGGGCTCAGGGGAGGCAAGAATCTGCCGCTGTAAAAGAACTACCAGCTGGTTTTGCTGTTGGACAACACTTTTACACTTAATACACTTTTTAATTATTTATTTTGTAAAATTGGAGTTGTTGTTTTTTCTCATCCAGAATTTTGAGGATGCACTGCCTCCCTTGCCTCCTCAGAGGAAATGCCCTTGGTCTAATTTGTGAATGAATCATTCTTTTGAATAAGATCTTTTCAATTAATCACTTGATCCAGCATGCAAAACCAGAATGATTCACCAGTTCATTCACAAATCAGACTGAATCAGTTTTCAAACTCACTTACTCAATGATTTGGTTTCAGCTGACTAGAGGTTATCAGGAAGCACCAACTTAAACACTATTGTACAGCTTTAGAGGCCTTACAGTATAGCACACACTATCCACAAGTTTCTGAGGGGCGCTACTGTAAAAAAAGAACGGGGGTACAACTTCCGGTGTTGAGATGGAAGTAGTATACCAGTGGTATTTTGTGTGCTAATTAGCAAAGAGGCTAGGTGTTTTTCAGATCATTGTTTACTTTGTAAAGTTGCAAACCTTTATGAGAGATGTCGTTGCGGTGCTGACATCATGTGCTGTTCAAAGCTGTGTTCGCACATCGTTAGCAAGTTTGGATGGCTAAATCTTAAATGACTGTCAACTAGTGATGTGACATTTGAACCGAGGCATCGGAGCTTGTGTTAAGGGGTGTGCCAGACAAGGCCTTGAAAGAGGCATGTGTTTTAACATATAAATCACAAAACCAGTGACAAACGAAGTCTCACTTTCTGTCCTTTCCCATGCGAGATTCACTTTCCGTGTCGAAATGTTCGAACCCCGGATCTAATTCAGATTTATTTCATTACATTTTTAAATACCCAGTCATACATGTAATATGAAGAATACAAATTATTTCAGGAAAATTAAATATTTGGCATACACATATATGTGTACATTATTTTTTTTATTACATCATATTGATATTTGTACTTGCATTTAATAGCACAGTTTAATGGGTAAATTTGGATCAGAGACAGAGATTCAACAAACACACACACTGTACGCTTTTATTTGTGCACGTAATACGAATCGATCAATGGAACGTGGTGAATGGTTCGACCGAGGAAGGCTCGGCTTTTGGCACAGGCCTTTGACTGCTTTATTGTTTACTAACCACCAGAAAGCGCTGTTTTCAACACATAAAGCTTTGAATCTTTTACTGAAACAGTCAAAGGAAATTCTCCATGCTTCACGAGTCTTCATTTGCCCATCTTATAACTGTCAACTGTTGAATGAATAAGTGTCAAGTCCCGCTTGTTTACTTTGAACCGGAAGACGCTCCCACGTTTGACGCAAGGCCTCATGGGGCGTAGGAAACTTGTGGATATTATTGTAAAGTTATGGAGCTTTTTATTGTTTTTTAAAGGTCCTGTCTCCAGTTGCATTTAAATATGTTCAAAATCTTTTCGTTTGTGTTTTATATAAGTAAATAATGGTTAGGAATGACAGGATGGTCAGTAAAAGATGATAATGTTTTAATTTTATAGGTAAACAATTCTGTTAGGATTTAGTTTTCTTCAGTTAAAAATTTTAGTCCTATGGGCAAGATACAAGAAATGAACAAGATGAAGAGAAATCCTTTACGGCATGAGAAAAGTGAGAGTAAGACACTGAAAGAAGGAAGCGTGATGAAACGAGAGAATGAGAGAGAGGAAACCTGTTTCTACACTTACTGAGATGTGGATCTGCAGTGTTCCGTTACCCAAAATCCTTAGGGTGAGGCCAGATCTGTGTGTATAGCGACCAGACTCAACACAGCCCCATTTAACTATAATCAGACAAGAAGATGTGTGTGTGCGTGAGATCCTATCTCTGTTTTTGATTGCTTATCTTCAAGTCCATCGGTTGGCAAGCTTCTCGCAGAGACTCGTACATCCAGGTGGATGTGAAATGAAGAACACCTCTTTAATTGCACGCATTTGCTGTTGCGTGTGTGCGTGCAACCGAATATCTCTTGCGGCTCTGCCATTTAACGTTGTGTGGTGTCGGAAGCGTCTCCATGACGATGCTCTTTTAAAAGAGGAAGACCGTCATGTCTGGCCCGAGCTTTCAGGATCCCCATGCTCTCTTGAACATGATAGCTTTCACAGTGATCCAGGCGTCGCATGAGAGTGCAAGTGATTTGGGGAGTTTTGAAAGTACCCAAAATTAGACAATTCTTGGGTGTACCAATGTACACAAGCATGCATCAGTCTACATCGCAAGATCTGAACAATGACCAAAAATGTATTTTTAAGATGAAAAATCCGAAAATAATCTGATTGTTTCATATAATCAAATCTGTAATCCAATCATAAGTCAATAAAGTTGAAATTTAGATTTTGTCAGAAGTTGGAGGTTAGATTAATATATAAAACATTATCATATTTGGTTTAATCTTTCTCATTAACTAAAATGAATGAATATATAAAAACACTGACTAAATATAAAGGATATTTTAATGTATATTAATACCAGCATACATGCACATTTTGTGTCACCAATAATAAAGATGTGACCGACCGTAATAAAAACTTTTAATGAAAACATACTGTTGATGAAAATATGACAAGTAAAAATAATACCGCAAGATCTAGAAAAATGTAGAATAAATATAACAACTCTTTGATTTATTTATGATCAAGTCAGGATTTTGTATAATTCATAAAAGGTATAAAATGTTTGAATACAATTCATTTAATTTTAATTTTTGCACTTTCTCATAATTAAGTATATGTAGTTTTGTCAAAAAAAAGTAGTCTTTTTAAATATGAAATGACAAAAATATAAAGGATATTTTCGTGAACACTATGGCTAAAAACTGCAACTATGAAGTTTCTATATATATATATATATATATATATAATAAATATATATATATATAAAATGAATACTGATACTGATTATGAAATAATATATAAACTCTTTGAATATTCATTTTAATTTTGAACTTTCCTGTCATGTAAAATGTAATTTTGGTCAAATTAAATTAGTTGCTATTTTAGTAGGATAAAAATGTATGAATCTGAAATGGCAAAATTTACTAAATATAAATGATATTTGCATCAACACACACACACAAACTATGACTAAAACATATATATATGTATATGTATATGTATATGTGTTTTATATGAAAATGAATACTGGAGTACATAAATGTACATTTTGTGTCACCAAAATGTTGACCAAAATATTAATAAAGTCTAGAAAAAATATATGTTTCAATATTCATTTTAAATTTGCACTTTCCTGTCATGTAAAATGTAATTTTGTCAAATTAAATTAGTTGCTATTTTAGTAAGATAAAAATGAATAAATATGACATGACAAAACATTTACTAAACATTTATACCACACACAAAAAACTATGACTAAACATATATATATATATATATATATATATATATATATATATATATATAATATAAATTAATACTGGAGTACATAAATGACCATTTTGTGTCACCAATAATGAAGACGAGATGGACCATAATGAAAACATAAAACGAAATGAAATCTATAAAAAATATAATGTATATAAAATATAAAATGAATTAAAAATAAAATCATTGATTTTAAATTTGAACTTTTTTGTCACCTGAAATAAGTTGCTGTTTTAGTAAGATAACAAATGAATGAATAAGACAAAACATTTACTAAATACAAAGGATATTTAATTAAAGAAATACTAAAATAAAAAAAAATGAATACTGGTGCACATTAAGTGTTGCTGCATCTTAGATGCTGCATTGGTGAACTCAGTTTGACTTTGGTAGGTTCATGGTACATATGCGTGTGAGAAGACTCTCTTGTAGGCGCCCTGTCCCATCTCAGTCTTGGCCCACCTAGTGTCTATTCAGAGTGACGAAGGGTTTGCTCACTGTGAAAACACACCTGGCCTAATAATGACACTACTAATACAACAATAATGTGAAAGTAATGTCAGAATAATGTCGGAAAAAACAGCCAATCCCCCAGCTCGTCATTAATGGGACCCTCTCCGATGGTGATGTCATCCATCCCACCTGCCGTAGGGAAGAAAGGACTTCCGTGCGCTCCAAGGAGACGGGGGTCACGGGGTCAACCACTTAGCGTTCGCGTGAAAGGAAGGCTAAGAGTAGCCAAGCTAGTCGCCGGAGTGACGTTCCCGCACACAAACACACTCACGGTAGCCCGAGCTGGAAAAACTGAGCGTGTGGCCATTTAGTTACGTGCTACGCTAAGCATGTAAAGGTGGCTTTCTCTCTCTGCTTCTGCCTCCCGGCTCTTCGCTGTGTTGTTTTAGTGGCCTGATCCTAATCTCCTTTGAAATGTCAATTTTCACGTAATCAAAACACCATCTATATTTAGTTTCCTGCAGGCGGGCCATTATGTTTTATGTGCTATGCTTGATAGCCTAGCCGGACACACTCATTCGGACATAACCTCAGCTTTAAAAACTATTAAGAGCTTGTCGTTTGGACGCACTCCGCAGCAACCTTTAAGAAAGGTCTCGGTGGTATATTTGAGTCACTTCGGAGGCAAATTTCTTTTAAAGTTCACTGTAATTGTGGCAACTGACAGGATGTTAGCGCTAATGCAACTAGCTAGTTTCTATGGTTATTCCGCCCATGTGTTTACAAACACAGAGGTTTTTTCCTTGATTTCAATTGGTGTTTTCAAAAGTCCTGGATTGCATCTATGGGATTCTCTCTTAAAATATGCTCTGTTTTCCTGGCGATCCTTTAAAATACTCATGATAGCGCTGTGTGTGTGTGTGCGAGAGAGGTGGATTAAAAGAAGCGCGCAGCTGTGCAGAGCGACTCCGGGAGGGAAACCCGATCGGATGAGAAGTCCGGACAGAAGACGAAACAGGGTGCAAGGGTGCCGAAAATGAGAGAAAGAAGGCTCTTTTTTCAGTCCGCAGATACAGCGAGATAGTTTTCTCAGGCTGTTGTTTTAGCCACTGAGAGAAAAACCATGTGTGTGTTTTTCCATTTTTGTGTGAGAAGACCCTGAGAAGCAGAGAAATTCCCACTCTCTACTTAATACCTTTGTATGATGGGACTTGTCATTTGGCCGGCCGCGGGGTTCTGTGCACCTGTCCGAAGCTTAAGATACAAGAAAACGTCATGCTGTAGAGCAACGGTGCTCGACTGGTGGCACGCAGGTCTGGTTTGTAAGGGTCGTGGATAGAAGAACAAAAACAACAATCAGTGCAAACCATAAAATGTAACTATATAAACTATATAAACTTAACATTTCATTTGTTTTTGACATTAAAAGTTTTGCGCAAGTCATCTGTCACTTAATAAAAGCTCAAATTAAGCATTTGTCAAGTCAAAAGTTTACATGCACCTTGCAGAATACCCAGAATGTTAATTATTTTACCAAATAAGTTCTAAAGTTTAATACTGTGTTGTTACCTGAATGATCCACAGCTGTGTTTTTTGCTTAGTGATAGTTTTTCATGAGTCCCTTGTTTGTCCTGAAGAGTTAAACTGCCCACTGAATTCTTCAGAAAAATCCTTCAGGTCCCACAAATTATTTGGTTTTTCAGCAATTTTGTGTATTTGAACTCTTTCCATCAATGACTGTATGATTTTGAGATCCATCTTTTCACACTGAGGACAACCAAAGGACTCTGTATGCAACTATTACAGAAGGTTCAAACGCTCACTCATGCTTTTCAAAAGATCAGGGTACATTTAACTTATTTTGGCTTCTGTGAAACGTAAGTATCTTCTGTAGCTTCTGAAGGGTAGTACTGAATGAAAAAATATGATATTTAGGCAAAATAAGAAAAATGTATCTTCATTTTGTTCAAAAGTTTAGCAAAATATAACGGGGTCATTTTTTATACATTTACAAATCCTTCTTATTTTGGTTAAATTAACATTTTGCAGATTCTGCAAAGTGTATGTAAACTTTTGACTTTGTATATATATATTTATAATTTTTATGATGGAAATTATTTCTGTTTCACAATGGCACATCATTTGAATGTTTACAATGTTACAAAAGATCCTAAATAAAAAATCTATTGTTTCCACAAAAATATTAAGCAACACAACTGTTTTAATCATTGAAAATAATAAGTGATTCTTGAGAAAATCAGGATATTAGAATGATTTCTGACGGATCATATGACACTGAAGACTGGAGTAATGATGCTGAAAATTTAGCTTTGCATCACCGGAATAAATTACATTTTAAAGGACACCTATTATGCCTTTTTTGTATGTAATATTGGTCTTGGTTGTCCCCTGAATATGTTAAGTTTCAGTTCAAAATACCCCACAGGTAATTTATTATAACATGAGGAAAATGTCATTTTTGGGGTGTCTAAAAAAAGAGCTGTTTTGGTGTATATCACTTTAAATGCAAATAAGCTGCATATTCATGGCCATCTTCAGAAGAGAACATAGCATATACATCTCTGCTTTGCATACCTACAGCAAACAGTCAGTAAACGCAATATGACAGAGTGAGAGAGCCAGTGTTTAGCTAAATAAAACAATTTTGAGGTGCATTATCTTTAAAAATAAAAGTAATCAGCTGCATCCTCAGTGGCTCAGATGCTGGGAGAAAATGAAGACTCTAATGTTCAGTCTTACATCCAAACACAGAACACCATTGCTTACGAGACGTTGACATTACAGCTGCTCGAGTGTGAAGAAAATGGAGGACAGCGTACAAGCAAACACTCGCTGAGGGGGGAAACTATTGTTAAACAGGACTGTCAGTCAGCGGCGGTGGGCGGGGCCTAAACAATGTGATGTCACACTGCTTAGAGAATCAAAACGGCGTGCCTAACGAGACTGGGTTGGTTTAATGGGGATTTTAAAAAAAGGAGGATTTTTATAATTTTAGGGTGGTTGTGTTTCTACACATTAATGTCTAAAATACTAAAATCCAGTTTTGAAGCAAAACATGTTGGTGTAGATATTGAGATCCTTAAAAAAAAAAGGGCATTAGCCTTGATCATTTAGCATTAGTCATTAAACATACTTGGCGCTAGAAAGAGTACAGATACTGGTGCATGCCTTGCTAACAGTTATAAAGGACAGAAAGAAGAAAAGAGAAAGAACGGAATGAAGGATAAGTGTAGTGACAGTGTCAAGAATAAGAGCATTTCAGAGAAACAAAGTGAGAGAGAAGCCATATGACATTGCTAGAACGGGAAAAAAAGAAGCAAGCGATTAGCGTGACACACTTTTTCCCAAACTGAACTCATAATCACTTGCTCCAAACCACTGGGGACTGAATCCACCTCACAGACAGAGAGAAACAGAACGAGAGAGCGAGAGAAATGATGATGACGCCTGTCACCCTGGAAACGGGCAGTGGTTACCCCAGTTTAAGGTAAACTTCCCATCCACCCACCTCCCCAATCCATCTCTCTGCTTCCCTGGGAGGAAATTGGGGTTACGCTCTCACCAGAGGGCCAAATCTAAAGTTTCCCCACATTTATTCTGAGGGGAAGCAAAGCCAGAGCAGTGCCTCGGGTTACGGCCCAGACTGAGAGAAAGACACACAGAGAGAGGTAAGGACTCAGAGGGTGAAGACGGGAAAGAAAGAGGATGGAATAATCTGAGGATTGTTCAACAAAATGTGTGCCATAAATGTCCTTTGCATAAATACGGATTAAAATGATTTTAACAATGATTATCTGTTCTTACAGATAATTTACAATACTAATCTTTACTTCCAAATTTTGAGGAAAACTAACATTTAATATATAAATACACTATAAATTTTGAAAGAAAGTCTTTTAAGCTTTCTAAAACTGCATGTATTTGTTAAAAAAATACAGTACAAGCAGTAATATTGTGAAATATTATTACAATGTAAAATAACTGCTTTCTATTTTAATATATTTCTGTGATGCAAAGCTACATTTTTAGCAACTATTATTCCAGTCTTCATTATCACATGATCCTTCAGAAATCGTACTAATATGCTGATTTGGTGCTCAGGAAACATTTCTTCTTCTTATTAATGCTAAAAACAATTGTGCAGGTCAATAGTTTGTGCAAACCATGATTCTTAGCTCAATAGAAAACAGTGTTTATTTGAAATAGAAATCTTTTGTAACATTATAAATGTGTTTACAGTCACTTTTGATCAATTTAATGCATCCTTAATGAATAAAAGTATTAATTATTATTCTGACAGAAGATTAAAATCTTACAAAAGTCATTCATTTGAAAAAGCACCGATTCACAGAATAACCCCAGAATCGATGGATGAGAAAAAGTGAACAAGAAAGAGGGAGCTAAAGGTGCATTCTGGGTCCTGAGGTTCGTCGATCCGTTGAGGCGTGTGATTGCACTCATTGTTGAGTAAACATCGGCTGACAAGGAAAACAGTAATGCTTCCTTTTTCCCAGAAACCCACTAGGGCTCCTCAAAAACACTGAAGGACCGCAGCGTGTGGCTGCAAAGCCAATCAGATAACTGACAATGTGTGAGGGGGATTTTGAGTAGAATTTCAGGATAAAGATGTGCACATGATCAACGTTGGGCCTGAAAGAGAAGAGAAATAAATAAAGTTTCCCACAAGAGATGAAACTAATGACTAGTGCTGATTAGAGCAGTGGTCATAATGCAGACAGATTATGCTTGCATTCGATAACAGATTTTTAAAAAGTCAATATGATTATAATTATGGCTTAAAAATAACTCTAATAATCATTCTATGCTGATTTGGTGTATTAACACATTTAGTGAAAAATATTTTGTGAAAACTCATGCTGTGATTCAAATTCTGGGGGTAAATAAGATTTAAAAAGAAAAATGAATACTTTTTATTCAGTAAGGATGCACTGAATTAATCAAAAGTGATGTATAATGTTACAAAAGATTTCAGTTTCAAATAAATGCTGTTCTTTTGAACTTTCCATTCATTAAATAATCAATACAGAAATTATTAAGCTGCTAAAACAGTTTTCAACACTGATAAAGCAAGATATTTAAAAATAAATAGTTCTTTAAAATTGTAATAATATTTGACAATATTTTTTTACTGTATTCTTGATCAAATAAGACAACAAAATGCAGCTTTATGGAGCATAAGAGACTGTGCTTTACAGATTCCAAAGTGTTGTGTTTATAGGTAAAATAATTGTAAACATACAGATACTCTATATTAAAATGGTCAATTTAATGCTGTTTTTGTTAATTATAGAACACGGAGACACTGATAGGCAGACCTGAATCATATAGAAGATACAGTTGAGGGCAAAAGTTTACATACACCTTGCAGAGGGAAGAACAATGCATTAGGAGCATTCAAACTTTTTGAATTTGAAGATCAGGGTAAATTTAACTTGTTTTGTCTTCTGGGAAACAAGTAAGCGTCTTCTGTAGCTTCTGAAGGGCAGTACTAATTGAAAAAATATATATATTTAGGCTAAAAAATAAAAAATGTACACATTTTCATTCTGTTCAAATGTTTTCACCTCCTTAATCTTAATGCATTTCCTTCTGGAGCATCAGTGAGGGTTTGAATTTTTATTTTATTTTATACTTGCATACTACAATCCCTCAGATGGATCTTAAAATCATACAGCCATTGTTTAAAAGGGTTCAAATACACAAAAAAGCTGAAAAACCAAAGAATTTGTGGGATCTGAAGGATTTCTTTGAAGAACAGCCGGCAGTTTATCTGGTCAGGACAAACAAGGGACTCATGAACAACTATTACTAAAAAAAAACAAACAAAAAAAAACAACATAGTATTAAGAATCAAGTGTATGTAAACTTTTGAACCGGGTTTTTTTTTTTTATAAATTCAGTTCTTATTTTCTCTTGTGGACTATATGTGAAGGTCTTTTATGTTGACTATCTTATTCAGGTCAGTGTTAAAAAAAAAATAACATTAACATTTTGCTGACTCTGCAAAGTGTATGTAAATGTTTGACCTCAACTCTATATAAAGTTTGAGAATCTTAACTTTAGCCACCCAGAACACACTAGCAACAACCTAGCATCCACCTAAAACATCTAATTGCATATAAACTTACATAAATTACTACTACCACCAAATAGCCTAGCATTGTAACCATTCTCTTAAGGAAATGTTAAAAAAAAAAAAGTAGTGTTGCGAATGTGACTAGGATTTTTGTCCCTGTGTAAAGACCAGGCAGGAGTTTACATGCGTGTGTGTATATTAGCGTGTCTTAAATCAACATGTACATCAGCCTTAGATGGTCTATGAGCCGGCTTCCTGTTGGCTCTTTACTGGCAGGACTGATTTGCATTGCAAACAGTGAGAGGCCGCAGGGCAGCTCTCTGAATCACAGCCACAATCAGCTGTAAACAGCTTTACTGACACACAGTGTAATTTATGAAGTGTGTTTAAGCCCTCAGCGCTGCCAATCATTCTCCCCGAGTCTTGCTCACACGCACACATGCTCACACATACTTAGATGTAAAAAACAATGCTGTTTCATTCAATATTAAAGCTAATGTCAATACATAAATTGGTTATAGACCAAAACTAGCAAATTCTAAAGATTCGAAGTAAATTTCAATTTTTAAATTTTTTAAATTGAAATTTACTTCAAATCTTTAGAATTTGCTAGTTTAAACAGGTCTATAACCGATTTATTTATTGACATTAGCTTTAATATATTTAATGAAACAGCATTGTTCCTCAATGAAGAAACAATGCTGATTGAGGTCTCAGTGAAGACAGGTACTAGAGCCCCGCACAGGAGTGAACTGCGAGGTTGCCGACCAAGAAAGACTCCACTTCTGAAGAAGAGACACCTCCGAGCTAGAATGAAGTTTGCTAAGGACAACCTGGGGGAATGTGATGGATATTGGAAACATGTCCTTTGGTCAGATGAGACAAAACTAGAGCTGTTTGGACATAGAGATGTTGCCTATGTTTGGAGAAAGAAGGGAGAGGCATTCAACCCCAAGAACTCTGTTCCCACAGTGAAACATGGTGATGGGAGTATAATGCTGTGGGGATGTTTCAGTGTGTTTGAAACTGGAAATCTCGTCAGGGTTAAAGGAAACATGAAGAAGGAAGACTATAAGAATATTTTGAAAGACAACCTCAGACAGTCTGCAAGAAAACTTGGTTTGGGTCGACATTTTGTCTTCCAGCATGATAACGACCCAAAGCATACCTCACTTCTGGTGAAGAAATGAGCAAAGTGAGTGTACTTGACTGGCCTGCACAAAGCCCAGACTTGAATCCAATAGAAAATCCGTGGGGCACACTAAAGTCCAGAGTTTGTGCCAGAAGACCAACAAATCTGGAGGAGCTTGAGAGATTTGCTAAGGAAGAATGGGCTGTCATTCCTCAGGAGACATGCTTAAAACTTGTTGAGAACTACAGCAAAAGACTAAAGGTTGTTATCAAGCAAAAGTGATACACTATTGACTATTAACATCAGGGGCTAACAATTTTGACCAGTAGACTTATTTGTATTGTATTACAAACCCTAAAAGCTTCCCGAATAAAGTATTATTTTTAAAAATGCTGTGTTGATAAAATCATCTTTCTGTTAAACAACACTTGGGAGTTCTACAAATTCTACAAATGATTTCACAAAAGGAAGAATACATATTTTGTATATTTTGTCCTGTACGTCATAAAGTGGTATTTTTGTTAATTACAAACTACTATGAGGCAATTAGGTTTGTAAAGTCCTGCAATTAATTCAATGACTTTTGGCGCCCTCTAGTGGTGACATATAACATAGTTAGATATTCAGGGAGGTTGAAACGTAAATGTGTGAATTATTGTGGCAATGGCTGAGGTTTTGGAATTCACGGAATTGGGCTACTTAAACACGGGTTGATTTTAATGCCCGCGGGTTTAAGTGACCTCTATAACGTTATATTTAGTACCTGAAATTTTACCAGGGTAACCCCGCCAGAAAAAGTGTATTTTACCTCTAGGAACTCAGTTTTGACAGAGGGACCCGGGCGGGTTTTATTGTGAAAACCTGACCACCCTGTTTGAGAGGTCAATATTCGTTATAGCTCGGTTACTCGACTTCGCTAGCTTCTGTTTTTCTTTTTTTTTGTTCTAGCTTCTTTTTTAGTTAGGTTCCTAATTTATTCGTATGGACTTACCTTATAGACCATTTATATGAAAAAAATGACACCACAACCTTCAAGAATATTAAATTATGGATTCCAGATTGTTTCAACCCCCCATAATTCGTAACCAAAAAGCTAACTGGAAGAGTAGAGTATTCAGTGTTCTCTTTCTATGCTAATGTAAGTTGACACAGTCTACTAAAATAATATACGCCTGATTATAATGTCTACTAAATTGCAACAGACATTTTTGAACGTCTTGTTTTGTCAGGGTTTTGGATACAGAACTTGTTTCCACCAGCAGATGGCGCCATATCATCGCTGCCTCATACTAATGGCATTTCATTCATGTAATGTGAGTGTGTACGCCTGCATGTGTCTGGAACGCTTCCTATAAAGTTTGTAAAAGGCTTGTAATTTCTGGATTGGTTCCTTTTTCCTTCTCTGAATCTTTTTTGTCCTTCTCTTTCTCATGTCACCCCTTCAGGCTTGGCCCCTATCCAAATCTAACCCTTTTAAATCTGGCACACTTGGCGTCCAAGACACACACAAACACACACACATTTTAGGGTCCAAGCCCTGAAAAAACAAACATACACAGACACACACACTATATGGTTCAAATTCTAGTACACAACATGGACATACACACAAAATTGTCCAAGTTTATAAAATGAATATGCATACTCTGAACACCTCAAATTTAATTTAGGACACATCTACTAATCTATCAGTAGTGTTTATTTCAGGCTTTAAAATCAGGCTTTTTCAATTGAAACAATAATGCAGTTGAGCCACCACAACTGTATAAAATGGTCTAAAAACTGTGCTATGCATTATTTTGAAACTATTCTGTCTTACATAGTGTTTAAAATGAATTTTAGGCCTGGTTGTTTTGTTTGAAGATGTTGCAAACTAGGACTTATCATGACAGACTTGAGGTAGCTCAACACTGAAAGTGCTCCAGTTGGGATGGTTGAGATTTGGACTGGTTTTGGGTCTCATTATGGACTGGAGAGGGGGCTATTTCTTGGGCTAATGGGGGTGCAGCTGGGGTCCATGCCAGGGCCCCCTCGAAGCAAGAAGTGCACAACAATCAGGAGCTCTGATTGGACAATAGGGTCATCATCCGAGCAACGGTGACAGCCGGCAAAGAGCCATACGCACACAAACTCACTGTGTCCTGCTCTCTATGTACCTATCTTTCTTTCAGTCATAAACAGGATTTATTTGACCGCATGTTTCCATACTATCAATTTGCTTAAAATATAAAATATTAGGGGTATAAAAATTAGCTGTGTATGAGGTATGAGGTAATAGTTAAATATGCACAAACACTCACTGACCCAGCCACACACACAACCACAAACTCTGTTAAATTGAGAAAAAATAATAATAAATCCAACTACACAAATTCTGTTTGTATGTTCAGACAAAAGGGGTACAGGCCCCCTCAAAAGACCCCCAAAAGTCTGAACTCTCTCAACTTTCTCCCCTCCTCTTTTTCTCCCAACACACAAGCACAACTATAAAGTGAGGTCACCTGAAACCAGTAAAGCAGAATAGTCAACTAATAACACACATAACAATCATAAATGCGCATAAATAGCATACAACTGATGTGCGAAGTATTTTCCCAGTCAGCAAAATGTTAATTATTTTAGCAAAACGAGGTATCATACAAAACGCATTTCACTGTTTATTTAGTACTGACCTGAATAAGATATTTCACTGAAAAGATGTTTACATACAGTCCACAAGAGAAAATAATTTCTACATTTATAAAAATGACCCTGTTCAAAAGTTTAATACTGTGCTCTTACCTGAATGATCCACAGCATTTTTTTTGTTTTGTTTAATGATAGTTGTTCATGAGTCTCTTGTTTGTCCTCAACAGTTAAACTGCCTGCTGTTCTTCAGAAAAAAAATCCTTCATGTCCCACAAATTCTTTGGTTTTTCAGCATTTATGTGTATTTGAACCCTTTCTAACAATGACTGTATGATTTTCCGATCCATCTATTACAGAAGGTTCAATCACTCACTGATGCTCCAGAGGGAAAAACGATACATTAGGAGTCGGGGGGTGAACACTTTTTGAATTTGAAGATCAGGATATTTTGTCTTCTGGGAAACATGTAACCATCGTCTATAGCCTCTGAAGGCCAGTACTAAATGAGAAAATATGATATATTTAGTCAAAAAAAAAAAAAAAAACCCCATCTCCATTCTGTTCAAAAGTTTTCACCCCCGGATAATAATATATAAAAAAAACAATGTATTATCCACCTTTTTCTTCAACGCGGATGTAAGTCTATGGGCAAGACTTCTGGTTCATTAGCTGCTGTAAAGAAACAGCGAGAAGAATAAACAGTAAATGGTAAAACTGTTTGCACTACAATCTGGTTTGTGCATAATTAAGATAATACATTAAAATAATATGGTAAGATACACCAATATGCAATATCAAGAGGCAAAATGAGCTGTTTTGTACAGCTGCAGATAAGACTGGAAGCCAGACCTATAAAATTTACAAATGGCTAGACTCTGGATAGGAAAATACAACAACAACAAAAAAAAAGGGTTCAAAGGGGAATTTTTGCATGATGCCATAGAATAATCTTTATTTTGAAGCGTGTAATAATAAAAAATACAGAATTTATTTTTTTTTTTGGTCGATTGGAGTACTTAAATTGTTTACATGTCAAAAAATATAATAAAATAAAAAAATAAATACATGTAAAAATATTACATGATTAAGACCCCTGACATGTAATGCCTCTCCCACTACATTTACTTTGTCCTCCTCTCTCAATAAAAGATGCCACTTTAAACAGTCAAGACATTCAGTACACACAAGTCATCTGAATTCTCAACACTTCTTACATATGACCAAAGCTAGTTACAGAGGATCACTCTTAAAAATAAGGCTCCAAAGAAGTTATTTTGCTGTGATGTCATATAGAAGAACCAATTTTTCTTTTCCCAAAGAACCTTTCAGTGAACAGTTCTTAAAAAGAACCATTTTGAAGAACATTAAAAAAAATCTAAAGACCCTTTTTCCACTATAAAGGACCTTTTCTGCATTTAAAAAGTTCCATGGATGTTCAAGGTTCTTCATGGAACCATCAATGCCAATACAAATCTTTACTTTTAAGAGTAAAGTCCATTAAATGTAGAACCATTTAGATCACCATTTAGACAACTTTTGAAACAATAATAATCCTGTGCTTTGTTCCAAACCCTTCCCATCTCAAAACATTATTCTGTTATGCCAACAAATCAACGAAACATATGATCCATAAGCAGTGTAACCTTACACTTGAGAGTTCGTTTTATATTTCAAACATCAGGGTGGGGTCCTTCCAGAATTATAGAGTCATCGTTGTTCAAAAGCACTTGTCGTTTACCTTTCATTAACTGCCGGTTGACTGTGGACGCCACGTTCCAGTTCTCCAGCATAGCATTTACACTCAAGACAAACGTTTGGAGGTTTCAGATCTTAGAAAGCGATGGAGAAGAGTAAGAAAAAAAGAATCAGGCTGAGCCAAGAAGGATGCTGTTAGAAGATTAGAAAGATGAGACAGTTAAACCTTCAACCTCCCCCTGTCAAGACACATTCTGCATCATTTGTTTTGCTTTAATGTTCAGTGATCAGTACAAGTGTGTGGGATTCACAAGCTATCAATTATGTGATCATGTTTTCTCTTAGGCTTTCAATACATGCAGTCTGAAATCTTTTTATGTCATGTCAGATTATCTGATTGAAGGATTTCTCTGTCATTAGGTCTCGGAGACACTCCCGGAGATCAGATAAATGACAGGAGATCATCCCAAGTGCTGACGTCCCAAGACGGTGTGTATGACCATTCAGGAAAAACAGACTCTTCAACAATTTGCTCAAGTGGCAAGGGTTGTTAAAAGGTTAACCTTGATAAACGAACCTCAGAAGTAGTGCAAGTCCTCCCCATTAGGGTGAAAAGGTTATTCTTTAAAGTTGAAACAGTTCATTGCTCATGACAAAAATCAAGATCTGAGGGTCCCTGAAAAGACACACAAAACTCAAATTCATGCTCTCAGTAAAAGACAATATTGTCATAAGAAAAAAAATAAAGGTTCTTTACATCAGTGGTTCCATAAAGAACCTTTAAGATACTTTCAATTCAATTTAAGGTTCTTAATAGTTAAAAAAGGTTCTATAAATCATACTTTTTTTTTTTTTTACACTAAGAAAATAATGGTTCTTTTAACAACTGTTAACTGAGAAGTACCAACAATAGTTGGTACTATGAAAACCTCTTTTTTTTTACCTTTATTTTTAGCACATGCAACTTTGAGTGGATAATGCATCTAGCATTAACTTCAGTATAAGATTTTACAAGTATTTGGACTATACTATGAACTACACTTAAAAATACACTATGCAACAAAATATCTAAAACCAAGTAAAAGATAGTACAAGCACACTTTTAATTTGTGGACTGGCAACATAAACATTATACATTGTCTCTGGCTCTATATTATGTGTTAGAAACTTTAATCTGTTTGAATTATTGGTACATTTATTCAAATAATCACAAGGTTCTGTCTGTTTGTGTGTCTTTGTTGACATGGTGATCTAATGGCTAGTTCATTGCCTGACTGATGCCGGTTGCAACGACAAACTCATTGTCTTGTTCAGCATCACTCCATTTATGCTGAACGTTACAGTGAGCAACTGTTGCTTTCACTTTTGTGTTTCTTGAATCAGACATTCACCTCTTTTGTTCTGATCTCTTCACAAGTCACCTAAATAGAATAGATGTTTGATGAACTCAGATTTATCAAAATGTAATTTATTCCTGTGATGGCAAAGTTGAATTTTCCCTCCAGTCTTTAGCCTCACGTGATCCTTCACAAACCATTCTAATATGCTGATTTGCTGATCAAGAAACAATTCTTTCTTACATTTCTTCTCATTATTGTTGAAAACAAGTGAGCTACTTTATATTTTTGTGGAAACCCTGATATATTTTTTTCAGGATTATTTGATAAAAAACAGCATTTATTTGAGATAGACATTTTTCTACAATTCTAAATATCATTACTGTAATTTTTGATCAGTTTAATGCACCCTTGCTGAAAAATATCAGTCTTTACAAAATCGTACAAACCCCAAACATAGTGTATGTTGAAGAAAGGGCTCTATACTAACATGAATGAGCACAGATTACAATGGAAGACAGTAAGCATTATACTGTCATAGAGATTTTAGATGGATGCCTAGACTTTTTGGGTCTGGTAGAATCTGCAAACTTTGAATCAGTTCATTTTTAGTGGCTTCAATACACTTCAGTACGTTTAGCTCCAACCAGCTCCAAATACCTACCTGAAAGCTTCTAGTATGCCTAGTTAGACCTTGATTAGCTGGTTTAGGTGTGTTTAATTGGGGTTGGAGCTAAACTCAGTCGAATTTGGACACAGTAATATTAATCTTTAAAAAATCAGACAAACACCAAACATAGTATGTCACAGAAAGAGCTCTTTCTAGTGTGATGTATTTGGGTAAACTCAATAGGAAAATCCAGACACAACTACTAAATCGGCTAGTTGTGTCTGCAGTTTGACTTTCACAGATCAGTACTCAATTCAGGTTTTCAGAAATATTTTAAGACCTCTAAATAATAAGAGATTTGTGGGCAGGTTTGAGAGTTTATAAGATTCTTTTTGGGATTAGAACAGTTGCATGAATCCCATTTTGAATCCCTACGGAGAACCAGGAGTGCAGACATAAAATCATAAAAGTTAAGTGGTCATTAAATGGGAACTGATTTGCCTTTAGCTTTATGCACTTAATACAACCTACTCCCAGGACACATGACATATTAGAGTGCTTCATGATAGAGGTGTATTTTTGAAGGCTAATCCAAAAGTTTGCATCACCCTGGTTTCCTCGACAAAAACCCAATATGATTTTTACACTGACTTTTTGATTATTTGATTGTCGAACACTGATCGGTCTGTGCAGCGCCGCTTCAAGTCGAACACACCAAATATGTGCACGTATACGCATTGCTTTGACTGTTTTGTAGTTCCCACATTCTCACAAACCACGATTGGTCAATTATGTACAATGCCTGAATGTTATAGTCAAACAAATTTTTGATCATTACCTTCTGCAAGTATGAAAATGGCAAAACAAAGCCAAAATATAGATAGCCTTACACTGTAGTTTTATGAGCTGATTTATCCACGTTTTAATATTGCTCTGGTCATGGAGCTTTTTAGATGGATGCAGAGGCTTTTTAGGTAGAGTTTGCATTCTCTGAGCCAGTTCATTTGCTGTCTTCAGTGGCTTCAATACGCTGTCGAAATACTATTTATTAAACTGGCAGTGGGTGGAATCACACAGAGCAAAACAACAACAGACATTCCGACATGGAATGCACATTTTCAAAGGAGAATTACTGGCTTTAGCATTGTTTTTCAGAGAAACAAGTATGTGAACTCAGTAGGGGTGTGCGATATTGACAAAAAATAATATCTTGATATTTTCTGGGATTTTAATGATAATGATAATTAGACAATATTTTGCTGTCTGTGTTATTGTGCTTAAGGACTACTGTGCTGACTCCTAAAGTTTTTGATATTCTTCATATTCTGTGTGGTTAGTTCACAGCAGTGATAGAAATGATTCTTTCCAATATGTTTACATTGGTTTTTACCTTTTATATTCATTTTTAGCTTTATAAAGCCATTTTTTTCTAAAAGCGTGCATCATCTTTTGAGTCAGATTCTTAAATTTAATCAGTCAGTTATAATAATAATATCTTTAGGCTGTTACCAAACAAATTAAATGAGTATTAACAAAATTTATCTTAGAAGTAACAGATGAAGTGGAATTTAGATGTATTTACACGTTATTGCAGCTATATTTAAAATTATTTTAAAAGTAAAAAAATACTTTGAATGCGGAATTAAAGTAAGTCGCTATTAATGAGTCATTGAACTGAATTATTTAAACTGTTGATTCATTCAGGAACGAAACACCACCATGTTGCTCAGACACGCAAAACTCTGGCTGTTTTTGGAATGATTTTTGTTGGCAAAATTGAGCAAAAACAGTAAATATGCTGTCTGAAACGCAGGTCTTTTAATATTTTCAATATCACATTTGTAGTCATGCTGATTTTTGAAAAAAAAAAACACTTTTTGTGTAATATTAACTATATAAAATGATATAAATATATACATTTTCTGCCCCCATATATTGAATTATGTGATCATTCTAAATTCATTTTAATAGACTGAATCATGCAGTGAAAGAATAAAATGCATACTTACTAGACTATATCACTTAATGTAACATTATGCGTGCACTCTGTAGGTCTGTTTTGTTTTTGTTTTGTTTTTTGTTTTTTTTTGGCAATATACTTGATAATGTAAAATCGCACATTGTTAAAACAACAATTACAATATTATCACAGACAAAATATATCGCACACCCCTAGAACTCAGCATGTTTTCTAAATACCTGTGAATGTATAATGGTGTTTTTATGCTTTGGTACAGTCAAAAAGTTACATAGAGCACCTATGAGTTTGAATAGTTTGCAAGAGTGTGATTATATTCACAACGAGGCTGTAAAAGTGAACTATTGTTTGTCATGATGATGTTTATTGTCCCATTTCGCCACTTGTTAGCAACCGTCTTTTTCAAGAAGTAAAAAAGCTTTAAAATTGGGGTGTTAATGGTGTACATTATATAAATATTTCGAGCTTGTGTGAACCACAGTCCGTATTTCAGGCATTAAACCAATAACCTATTCAATACAAAAAAAAAGACTTCAGGACGATTGAACCAGAAGTACTAAAATGTGAAGTCATTTCTGGGTTTTGGCCTACAAAAATATGTATGTCCTGCTGCACTCTATTGTAGCTTATTTTCGGTTAGAGCCAGTTTTTCCCCCACTTTTTAAATGCTTTTACGGTAATAGACTTGCATGGAAAAGATAAGTTTAAATGAACAGTTGATTTGCATCATAAAAAAAGGAAAAAAGTGTGCATAGACTTTGTAACTTTTAGACAACAAAGCACAATATATACAGTTGTGTTCATTTTTATCTTTAGTTTGATAAATATAAAACTTTGAAGCCACTTAACAAACTTTTGACAAATGCATTGCATACTCCTTCCTAAAAGCACACGTCAACCTGGTACTTTCATAACATGACAAATCATTTGACAAATGAGGCCTTCAACATCTGCTAAACTCAACACACTGGAGTGTGAACAGAATAAACAATATCGCTAATTTTTCATGCCAGTCAGCGTTCCTCTGGTGTTTTTCAACAGTCAGAACATTACGCTCCTTTATTTTTTTAGTATTATATCTTTGGCTGACCTACTTCCACATATTTTTAACGAGGAACACCATAACCCGAACACACACACTGGCACACACCCTCCATAGTGGATTAAAAACAAAGACATCACTCCGGTCGTGCTCTGCTGCCTATCAAGTCCTCCAGGAACTTTTCTATTCCTCACGCTCTGCTGCTCCTGTAGAACACTTTGTCTAGCAAAATTTTCAACCTGCAACTTCTCTCTCTTAACTACATCACATGATCTGCTCGGCAGCCAGTCAGAGGCCGAGGAGAGGATTAGGTCATGGTTAGGCGGCAGGCTCATTGTGTTCGAGGGGAACTGAGTGGGCGAGCGGAGGTGTTGTCGGGTGCTGGGTGTCACCTGAGATCAGGTGTGTTCTCTGTGAAGTTTATGTTGTAGGTGCCAGACTGGGGGAAGGTATTAGGCATTCCACCGTAATCTGTCTTTTCATTGATCATCTAATAGTTTCATTAGAATAAAGAGAAGAAATGAAACACAAGCACATAATCAGAGGCAGCTCACAGGGGCGGGTTGCGTTTCGGTAATGCTCACATTCCACACTTAAACACTAAGCCTACACACATCTATACCTGCTGAAAGCCAAGAGGGATAGAGTTATGCAAGAAAAGTGAAGTGAGTTGATGAAAGTGAGTTAGAAATGCATTCTTTGCATTTTGATTTTGCACTAGGTCTAAAACGGTGCAGCATATCCTGTATATTACCATTCAAAAGTTCTGTAAGATTTTTTAATGTTTTTAGAAAGAAAGAGGCCTTTTATGTGCACCAAGACTGCATTTATTTGATCAAAATACAATGAAAACAGTAATATTGTAAAATATATTATTATGATTTGAAATAATTGTTTTCTATTTTTATATATTTTAAAAATTTTACTTATTCCTGTGATGGCAAAGCTGAATTTTCAGCAGACATTACTTCTACTTCATTTATCTTTCAGAAATCATAAAATGTTGATTTATTGTTCAAGAAACATTTCTTGTTGTTATCAAGGTTGAAAACAGTTGTGCTGCTTCATATTTTTTGTGGAAATAGTATACTAGTTTTCATTCTTAACATAAAAATACAAATTTAACATAACATAATAATTTAATATAACATAAATAATGTCTCTTACTGACATATGTAGTAGAAAACCCATGGAAGGTCTATGTTATTTTAAAAAATCCACATCGTTTTATACATATTTTGGACTATGGAGGGTGCCATTATTTCGTTGACATGAAATGGTTGCACTTGGTGACCTACTGACCCTACCTGTTGCCTGCGACTTTGACTATTGACTATTTTAATAAGTACCATGTTTTCTTTACTTGTATTTGCAATCAAGCATGCTTAATAATTGTGCGTAGCCCGTTATTTCTTTGTTCAAATCTATTACATGATTAAAACAAATCTAGAGAAACAGAGCAACCACATTGCTACAGTTGGTCGCAGTGCCATGCACTTAATTCCTCATCTGTGGCCATTCTAGACTCACATTAAAACTGAATTAGAAGTGCGTTAACTTCATGACTTCATTGGCCCCGGCGCAACTGTAGTTTAGAGAGATTCAAATATGGGTCACGTGTTAACAGGTTAAAATATTAGTTTTGATGTTAATATCTATTTATCATACTGTTGAACTTGACAGTATTTCATCTTTTGTAATTTCATAGGGAGCTTCAAAACAGACAGAGAAAGCCAGAGTCTCAGGTCAGCTGTGACCTGAAGAAGTGAAAATGCATGTGCCCTGTGTTTATCAGTATCCTTATATTCATTGGGTAAAAAGAAAAACTAAATAAACAAAGTAAAAATTAATTTGGTGATTCCCTTTAAGGTTTCTATAGATATCGCAATATATCGATATCATGAATTTTGTTTGGCCACAATAACCATGGTGTGAAAAATCTAATATCATGACAGCCCTACGGTATTTGGTTTAAGCCTACGCTTATATCCATTGCCACCATAAGCTTTTTCAGCTTATCAGTATTTTATTTTCAGAGTTGTGTTACAATAAAAATAGCAACAGGTAGCACCAGTAGCTCAACGAGAGCAACCATTTGACGTCATCGAAGTAATGGTGCTCTCCATAGTTCAAAATATGTATAAAACGATGTGGATTTTCTAAATAACGCAAATCTTTCATGGGTTTTCTACTACATATTTCAGTGAGACACATCATTTATGTTATATTAAACCATACAAGTCTTAATACCCAGGGTTTCCTTAAAACGGCAGTGGTGTAGATCTTGTTTGAGATTAGTCATTTGACTCCTTAAGGCTAAATGTGCTTAATTGGCGGGCTTTAGCCTCATTGTCTGTATAATGTGTTAACCTTTAATAAATGCATTGTACAAGTCAATATATCACCTAGTAAAACAAGTTTGTCTGCTGGATTGGATACTCAGAAAGACTGAAATCTCAGATTCCAATTTATGAATCATTTAATTTCAGATGCCAAAAGGCAGTTACTGTGTGCACATTTGACACAAA
This sequence comes from Cirrhinus molitorella, assembly GCA_033026305.1. Lineage (NCBI taxonomy): Eukaryota > Metazoa > Chordata > Actinopteri > Cypriniformes > Cyprinidae > Cirrhinus > Cirrhinus molitorella. The sequence goes on along the minus strand of CM065134.1, from coordinate 4,666,401 downwards.
GTTGCACAAGAGGCTTCGGTCTGTCATACCCTCAGAAATGAAATTTTTCAGATACAAGCTCTAATTTTAAGAGATTATATGAAAATGTAGAACCTGAAAATGTTTGTAAACGTTACATTTTTTCATGATCTCATGACAAAAACGTACCTTTGGAAACTTTTTCGCAAGACGCAAAATACGTACCGCCATGTATGTTTCGTGACATATTATTCTATGTGAAATGTACACTGAGCAGCGCTAAAAGAGTGTTTATTTTTCCCCCCGAACAGATGAACGTACATATGCTATTTTGTTTTGTAAGTGTCATCACAGTTATGACTCAAAATGTCCATTGAGTGGCGCTATATCTCGAATGCTATGTGACGTTTTAAAATAACATACCATCTGCACTACACCTAAACCTACCCCATAGTATGAACAAAAGTGAATGTAAAGGGTTAGTTCACCCAAAAATGAAAATTAGCCCATTATTTACTCACCCTCCAGGAATCCTAGGTGTATATGTATGTGGTATATTAAAAATCCTGCCACTTCCAAGCTCTATTATGGCAATGAGTGGGTGTTTCTTGTCAACAGCCCAAACCAAGTCCAATAAAGTGCATCATCCATAATAAAAAGTGCCTTACGTGGCTCTGTGGGCTAAATAAAGATCTCCTATAGTGTATCGATTTGTTTTTGTAAGAAAAATATCCATATTTAAAATGTAATACTCACTTTTCTCAAGCATGTGCTAACTGTTGTACATGGAAGCCGTCCTAGGCGGATGACGTAGGATGTTGGAGTTGCGCATACGCCTGTGAGTTTCGTGAAAACTGGAGCAAAGGAAGCAAAGTTTCCTTACTTTACACATGTGACCCTGGACCACAAAACCAGTCTTAAGTCGCTGGGGTATATTTGTAGCAATAGCCAAAATACATTGTATGGGTCAAAATTATTGATTTTTCTTTTATGCCAAAAATCACAAGGATACTAAGTAAGACTATGTTCCATTAAGATATTTTGTAAATTTCCTACCGTAAATATATCAAAACTTAATTTTTGATAAGTAATATGCATTGCTAAGAACAACTTTAAAGGCGATTTTCTCAATATTTTTATTTTTTTGCACCCTCAGATTCCAGATTTTCAAATAGCTGTATCTCAGCCAAATATTGTCTTATTATAACAGATCTATTTATTTATTAAACTTTCAGATGATGTATACATCTCAATTTTGAAAAATTGACACTTATGACTGGTTTTGTGGTCCAGGGTCACTTATGAGTTTGTAGCTTTGAGGGATACAGCTGCGGCCGAAAACTAACAATAAATGCAATTTCTACTTATTTCTACTTTGTGTTTTATTAATGTCTACACCGACCCCAACCCTAAACCTATGCCAACAATGCAAAATCAAAATGCAAAAAAAGTTCACTGTTTTACCACCTCTAGTGTTCATTTCTGTTGGAAACTGCAGTGATATGTACTTATTGGTATGTATTCCACGTCTTGAGAAAAAGTTCCCACAGGTATGTTTTCGTCATGAGATCAGGTTGGATTTTTGTTTATCCTCAGCAAATTTTGGGGTGAACTTTTCTTTTAATGTGAACACACATATACAAGTATTTCAGGTATTGTGGTTTAAATTCCAAAAGTAATGTTACTTTTTTACTTTGCGATTATGCAAATCCCATTTCTCTAGCACACCACTGCATACTTCTGCAACTTTTTGACTTCAGACTTTTAGACATCATATGGAAGCTTTTATAAATCATCTTCTAAACTGGTTAAAACAACTAACCTGGCACTGACTTCTAAAAGGAGTGGACACGCCACAGATGAAGTCAGGCCTGGCAGTGGGAAAAGAGGGTGTGCCATTAAACGGATGTTAGCGGGGCAAAGGGACGCTGCGGCACAGACACGGGCGGTACTTTTATCTACACGGCGTCAGGTTCGGCCCGTGAGGGGGGCTGTGTATATCCCGCCGAAACCAATATGGCTTTGCTCATGCCACACAAAAGGACCCCTGCTTAGGGCTGCCCTACATGTGCCTGTAGTGAGGGAAGGGGCGTTCGAGATCGGGCCGGAACATGGGCAGCCGCAGCGGGCGGAGAAAGAGCCCTGGGCTTAATTGGCAGCGTGTGCTCGGCTGGAGACCATTGTTCAGGTAAAAGAGGCTTAGCATCGCAGCACGCTAACAGCGCACGAGTCTGCTTTGACACGCGTATGGAGCGTAATCTTGATAGAAGGGGGGCAATTTTCTCTGAGGGAGGGGGCTGGTAATAATGAGATAGGGTGAAGCGGGGAGGGGATGGAGCACCCCTGTGAAGAAGTCAAGGGCTCTGTTGACTTTGTTTTGACTTTACATTGATGTGTGAGTCTCAGTTAATTGGGCATAAGTGTTCCCTTGGCTTAGAGGAAATCAAGGCGCTGCTTCAACTTACTGTACAGTGTTTTTTATTACAACAGCCTTTTACAAACTAATTGATTTCCTGAACTCCATTACATTAGAAGGTAAAAATCACAAATTAGGTCTGTTAAACATCTCCATTGTTTCTTATAGGCTAAGGTGAGATTGAATGGTGAGCAAATGGAGACTTTTTCCTGTTTCTGCTTTTCTTCAGTGGACAAAAACCCTAGTCATCTCAGAGATATATATATATATATATATATATATATATATATATATATATATACACACATATGTCTTGGCATGTTTGATTAATTTAATCCATTTTATTCAGCAAGGATGCATTAAATTGATCACAAGTGCCGGTGAAAAGATTAATATGTTACAAAAGTTTTTTTATTTAATAAATAAAATATTATTTACTAATAAAATTAAATGTGAATTAATTACATTTAACATTACATTTAATTTAATTTAAAATTTAAATAATTTAAAACTAACTATACAATGATGCAATATTTGGTAATAGGCTTTCATTCTGTTGGCATGGCTTCAAATTGAAATTTTTTACTACATTTTTTCAAGTTACTCAAAAACTCGCTTTATTCCTGTTTTCTGCTTATGCATGTTATAGTCTATTATAGAGTCAGTTGGATAAATTATGCAGCTATAATTGTGTGTGCGCACGTGTAATGTTTGAGAGAGAGAAATTATACTGTATTGCAAATCACAAAATATATATAATGGGAAAAGTTCGGTACTGCACCCAAACAAAATCTTACTAAAACCTAATTTTTGAAATATTAACCTCAAATTTGGAACACATCTTGTTTAGATTTATGGCTTTATTTTGATTTTTGTTAATCAATTTTTAAGCTTAAAATGTTTTATAAAATATATAATTTATTTAAATTGCTCATAAATAACTTTCATAAACTTAAACCTCTGTAATTTTTGGTTTAAATTTTTTCAACAGTAATCTGCTTTAAATGAGATCAAACTTAAGTCTTTACTCCCAAGCTTCACATTATGTCCTCTATGAACCTATGTGTTAATTTTTTTAATTGACGCACAAGCGTTAAAATGATTATATTTAAATAAACGCTTTTCTTTTTAAACATTTTATTCATCAAAGAATCCTGGAAAAAAAAGTATCGTGGTTTCTACAAACACATTAATCAGCATAACTATTTTCAACATTTATAATAATATATTAATAAGAAGAATAAATTACATTTTATAGTAATAAGAAATGTTTCTTAAGCAGCAAATCAGCATATTAGAAAGATTTCTGAAAGATCATGTGACACTGAAGAATGTAAAATGTAAAAATGGCTGTTAAAAAACATCTGAGACAGTTTTCTGAGCTATGAAAGAAAAAAAGCTATATTTTGAGTTTCAAGACCCTTCTTGTATAAGGGTCCCAACACTTACAAGCAAACGCACACACATACTCAAGCATTTAGCCTTTAACTAGTTTAGCAACCACTTAACATATCTAACAGGTTGCAAGCCCCCATGAGTCCAGTTTGTTGGCCAACAAATCCTGAGCAGCAGTGGCTGGTTATTAGAGCCCTCGGTGGGGAGCTGCACAGGAAAAAAGGGCCAGGACTCAGAGACAGCTGGGCCGGGGGCAGAGGGGTTAGACGCCCAGGTATCTCCACCTGTACCACCATCACCGACCCTGAGAGAAGGCAATTAATTCTCCAACTGCTGAAAAAGGGAGGGAGGGAGACAGGGGTGAGGGGTCAGATGGTGTGTGTGGATGGAGAGGGCCTGAATTATTATATTTGAGAGTTAACCAAAGTCAATTTCAATGCATATGTGTTCTGTAGAAACTTAAGGGTCTTTGATGTGTCTGATTAAGGCAGAATTGGTTTTGCATGCTGTGCTTAAAGTCTTTTGATTTCTTAAGCCGCCTGACCCTCCTCTTCACTCCCACTGTCTGTAGTGTGTCAGCAGGGGTCATACACACCCACACACACTCTTTGCTCCTATACACACTCTTCTTATACATTAACATGCATTTAGCAGACACTTTTATCCAAAGCGATATGCGAACGGGAAATGCAATAGCAAATGTCCATGTAATCCATATTTTAATCAATACAAAATCCCATCAATGCTTAAAAAAAGTGTGAGAAGTTACTTGATATTAAGCTGACATGCCCATCAAATACTACTTTAAACATCATTTTGCATTTTAAAGTCTTCAGGTTCTGTGGACATTCACACAAAGATCAGTCCTTAGTCGGGTGGCGACATAGCATTTGACAACTGATTTACTAAAGACATTTTAGGTCTGAGAAGTCTTTCAACATTGCATCAACTGCTGATGAACACGCTCATTTTTATTTGAATTATTACTCTGTAGGTTATTTAACTATTTCTGTGTCTTTGGAAGGGTTTTGTCTTTCAAACACATTAAAATGCACAAATTCATCTGATATACCAGTGCATCTCAAAAAATGTGAATATTTTTTGTTTGTAACTTGTTTCAGAAACTGAAACTTTCATATATGCTAGATTCATTACATGTAAAGTAAAACATTTCAAAAGCTGGTTTGGTTTAATTTTGATGATTAGAGCTTACAGCTCATGAAAGCCAAAAATCCAGTATTTCTAAATATTAGAATATTTCAGATCAATCAAAAAATTGATTTGCAAAACAGAAAAGTTCAAATTCTTTAAAGTATGTTCATTTATGCATTCAATACTTGGTCGGGCAGCACATATTACAGCAAATGACTTGCTCCTAGCACAAATTACAGCATCAGTGAAGTGTGGCATGGAAGTGATCAGCCTATGGCACTGCTGAGGCATTATTGAGCCTTCAGATCGTCTGTATATTATTGGATCAACTGTTTCTCATCTTTCTCTTGAAAATATCCCATAGATTCTCAATGGAGTTCAGGTAAGGAATGTTGGCTGGCCAGTAAAGCACAGTAATATCATGGTCAGCAAACCACTTGCAAGTGGTTGTTGCACTGTGGGCAGGTGCTCAAGTCCTACTGGAAAAGGAAATCAGCATCTCCATAAAGCTTGTCAGCAGATGGAAGCATAAAGTGCTCCAAAATCTCCTGGTAGATGGCTGCATTACTTTGCTCTTGATAAAACACAATGGACCAACACCAGCAGATGTCGCAGATGTCACGGCACCCCAAATCATTACTGACTTCAGAAACCTCACACTGGACTTCTCCATTCTGTGCTTCTCCAGTCTTTCTTCAGACTCTGGGACCATGATTTCAACATGAAATGCACAAATTACTTTTATCTGAAAAGGGGTTTTGGACCACTGAGCAACAGTCCAGTTCTTTTTCTCCTTAGTCCAGGTAAGATACTCCTGACATTGTTTTTGTTTCAGAAGTGGCTTGGTAGCCCTTTTCCTGAAGACGTCTGAATGTGGTGATTCTTGATGCGCTGACTCAGGCTTCATTTTACTCCTTGTGAAGCTCTCCCAAGTGTTTGAATCAGCTTTACTTGACAGTATTCTCAAGCTTGCGGTCATCCCTGTTGCTTGTGCACCTTTGCCTACCCAATTTCTTCCTTCCAGTCAACTTTGCATTTAATATGCTTTGATACATCACTCTGTAAACAGCCACCCCATTCAGTAATGACTTTCTGTGACTTACTCTCTTTGTGGAGGGTGTCAGTGATTGTGTCCTGGATCATTTCCAAGTCAGCAGTCTTCCCCATTAGTGTGGTTTCAAAGAACAAAAGATACCCAGAATTTAAACTGTAGGGATGGTCATTTAATGAAACTCAAATGTAAATATTCTAATATTTTGAGATACTGGATTTTTTACTTTCATGAGCTGAGTTGTAAGCTCTAATAATCAAAATTAAAACAAAAAAAAAAAAATTAAAAAAAAAAGTTTACTTTATGAAAGTTTTATTTTTTAAAATGTTACAATAAAAAAATGAACTTTTTAATGCTATTCTAATTTTTTGAGATGCACCTGTATTTACTTTAAAAACCCCAGAGATTTAAAAAAAAAATAATAATAATAATTAAATATTACATTGGCATGTTCATTGGTTCTCTGACGTTGGTTATGGCCACATGACATGCAGGTAAACAAATACAATAGTAAATTTTCTTAGGAAGTGTTTTATTTTTATTTATTTTAAAATTATGTATTTTAATTAAAAAATGATTTTATTTATGATTTAATTAATTATTAGCTTTTCATTAAACTCATAAACCTCCTGCAATTCCTTCACAGTTCCTTGGGAAAATATTATGTTTAATGACATTTAAAAAAAAAAAAAAAAAAAAAAGTGTTTAAAGTCTCTTCTGCTCACCAAGCCTGCATTTATTTGATCCAAAGTACAGCAAAAACTGTAGAATTTTGAAATATTTTTACTATTTACAATAACTGCTTTCTATTTAAATATATTTTAAAATGTAATTTATTCCTGTGATTTCAAAGCTTAATTTGTAAGCATCATTACTCCAGTCACATGATCCTTCAGAAATCGTTCTAATATTATGATTTGGTGCTCCAAAAACATTATAATCATGCTGAAAACTAAGAATTTTTTCAGGTTTCTTTTGATGAATAGAACGTCCGGAAGAACAACATTTAGCTTTTGAATGGTATAGTGCATAATGTTACAAAAGCTTTTTTTATTTCAGATAAAATTATTTCAGATTAAATGCTGCTTGCTTTTGATCTTACCATTCATCAAAGAACACTGAAAACTTTACTCAACTGTTATAAATATTGATAATACTAACAATACTAATAATATTTTTTTTCTTAAAAGGAAAAACTGCATATTAGAAGGATCAAGTGACACTCTAGATTGGAGTTATGATGCTGAAAATGTAGCTTTGATCACAGGTATAAATTACATTTTAAAATATATTCAAATAGAAAACAGTTATTTTAAATAGTAAACATATTTCAAAATGTTACTGTTTTTGCTGTACATTGGATCAAATAAATACAGGCTTGGTGAGCAGAAATGACTTCTTTAAAAAAAAAAAAAAAAACTCACAACAACACTGTTCAAAAACTTTTGACTGGTAGTGTAATTCTAAATAATAATAAAAAAAAGAACAATCTACAGAAACCGCTGTAAAATCAGACCTGTCAACAGACAGAATGTCAGACCTGCAAAAAAAAAAAAAAAGGAAAAATCAGCTCTGCCAGCAGACAGATTGATAAACAGTCAGAGCAGCTGACAGCAAAGAACATAGGTTGTTTAATAGAGGTAGGAGGAGAGTGACAAACTGCCATTCATGTCATAATGAGGCACCTGACAACAGCTCTGCTCTTAATTACCCAAGCTGCCACCTCTGAGTTTAGTTAGCACATAGAGGGGTGCACCAACACACACACACACACCCATTTCACACTCTTCAAGAGCGGGATTTCTTCAATAGACTCCCGCATATTCTACCACACATATATTCTGTGGTTTGTATTATAGTTTTATATATGCACTGACGAGTGCTCTTTCCAAGTCCAAATAGTGTGTGCATGAATGGGACCTCATCACTTTATAGAATGTTTGACAACCTCGCAGTTCTCATTCTGAAGCAGCATTCATATGAAATAATTAAAATGACCAACTTTTATTCTGTACCATTCAAAGGTTCAGGAATGTTTAGAAAAAGTTTTGTGATCAAAGCACATTCTGCCTGTTTTCTATCATCTTATTTATAATCATACATACCTTATAGCTCACATACAAAGATTAGTGCAAGGTTCTGCAGAATTTGAGACACTGGGTTTCTGTATCCCTGGTATCAGGTGAGAGAGGCCTAGGAGAAAAAGACAGAGAGTGTGAGTGAGACTGGACAGAGGTTTCAGCCTGTTTAATTGGCAGTTATAGTATAGTGAATTAAATACTATCACCATATCCCTCCTCTCCTGCCTCCGCCTCCAGCTCCTTTCTACACACAGGCAAAGCTGCTCCCGAAACCTGCACAAAGTCACTCTAACACCCTGCAATTAGTGCCCACAGGCCCCTATACATTTAAATAGAGACATACCATAGACTTCCATTGTTTTTTTATATTGTTTTGTTCCTCTATAATGCTGATAACAATTACTATAAACTAAACCTAATCCAAAACTCTACTCTTAAAAGAAAACATATTTATAATCAGTTTTCCTATTAAACACACCAAAGGATGTTTGGTCAGATTTTGGACATTTCCAGAGATAGTTTTGTCTCCAAATTATAGCCTGCCTGCTCTTTAACTGCCCATATCTAGTCTAACCATATCACAAAAGATTTTAAAAGTAGTAGGAAGAACACAATTAACTCCCCAAAACACTGCATTTAAACACAATAGTTAATAAACACTGCACATAAAGATGTACACACTCTTAAAAATTAAAAGTACAAAAGCTGTCACTGTGCAAGTACCTTTTCAAAAGGCACATGTTAGTATCAAAAGGGTCTATTTTGGTAACTTATAGGAGCATATTCGTACTTAAAGTATTCATATCAGAATCTAATAGGTCCAAAAGTGTACCTTTTGAAAAGGTACCACACCAGTGACAGCTTTTGCACCTCATTTTTTCACCATTTCTGGGAGTGTATGACTGAAATGAGGACCTCAGAGTTTAAAGTGTTCAGTAGAGAAATCTGGTCAAATAGTCTAGTATAATCAAGTTTTCACCCCCACTATCTAAAGTCAATCAGTGTTGTAGTGTATTTGAAATGTCAAAATCTAAGATAAAAAGCAGCAAATAACTAATGTTGGCTATCTGTCAAAAGTTTACATACACCTTGCAAAATCTGCAAAATGTTAGTAAGATGTTTCACATAAAAGACAGTTACATCAGGGTTGCCAGGTTTTCACAACAAAACCCTCCCAAGTGCTACTCAAAACTAGCCCAATCATGTTTCGAGGGGGATCCCCTGTTAAAAATCGCATTCTGGGGTGTAAAATACGTGTTTTTTGGGGGGTTCCTCTGGAAAATTTGAATTTCAGGGGTTAAATATGACGTTATTGGGGTCGCTTCCATACATATCTATGGTTGCTTCAACCCGCGGCAACAGTGTTAAAGTAGTCCGATTATGTGGGAAAACCATAGACTTGGCAATACTGAGTTACATATAGTCCACAAGAGAAAATAATAGTTGAATTAATAAAAATTACCCCACTTGATTCTTAATTCTGTGTTGTCACCTGAATGACCCACAGCTGTGTTTTTTTCTTTAGTGACAGTTGTTCATGAGTCCCTTGTTTGTCCTGAATAGTTAAACTGCCTGCAGTTCTTCAGAACAACTTGTTTGGTTTTTTAGCTTTTTTGTGTATTTGAACCCTTTTCAGCAATGACTGTATGATTTGAGATCCATCTTTTCACACTGAGGACAACTGAGGGACTATTACAGAAGGTTACAACGCTCACTGATGCTTCAAAAGGAAACATGATGCATTAAGAGCCAGGGGTAAAAACTTTTTGAAGATCAGGGTAAATTTAATTTATTTTGTCCTCTAGGGAACATGTAAGTATCTTGCTAGTATTTAAATGAAAAAAAAACAAAAATATATATTAAGGCAAAATATGAAAAATGTACACATCCTCATTCTGTTCAAAAGTTTACACCCCTGGCTCTTAATGCATCGTTTTTCCTTCTGAAGCATCACTGAGAGCTTGAACCTTCTGTAATAGTTGCATATGAGTCCCTCAGTTGCCCTCAGTGTGAAAAGAGGGATCTCAAAACCATACAGTCATTGTTGGAAATGGTTCAAATACACACACACACACACACACACAAAAAAAAAAAAAAAACGAATCAGTGTTGAGGACAAACAAGGGACTCATGAACAACTATCTCTAAACATAAAAAACTGCTGTGGATCATTCAGGTAACAACACAGTATTAAGAATCAAGTTTATGTAAACTTTTGAACAGGGTCATTTTTATAAATTCAACTAGTAGTTTGCTCTAGTGGACTATTATGTAAACATCTTTTATGTGAAATATCTCACTCAGGTCAGTACTAAATAAAAAATAACACATATTTTGTATGCCCCCTCTTATTTTGGTAAAATAATAAACATTTTGCAGATTCTGCAAGGTTTAAGTAAACTTTTGACTTCAACTGTATGCATGTGTGACAGTATGTTAGAAAAATATATCCTCATATCAGGTATAAACATAATGATAAAAATGCCCCTGAATAATAAATCCTAGGATAAATATCTGATCTGACAAGTATAAAGTTTAACATAACTTCATATGAAGATTGATATTGATTATCTAGCCATAATATAATTTGGTTATGTCTTCCCAATCAAGTGCAAAGTACAAAACCCCAGGTGAGCATTACAATTATAATCTTTCAGTTCTTTGGAAAAGAAACACAGACTGACAGAAATGCTCAAAAGTATGTTAATGTGTCACTCTGTGGTATGCACCTTTCATTTAACTCTGTGAGAGGGGGTCATGAGCATGTCCTTTAGCTCGTTTGGTTAAATTAATTCATCATGCTTCTAAACTATCAGTTGAGCAATTATACATTAACCCATCGGACAGCGCGCAGCACCCAGATGCGCCGAGAAGCCATCTACCTCTCCATCCCAAAGCAATAAAACCTTGCGCTTGGTGCATTAGTACAATCACGCCTCTTAAGGTGAACAAATCACGCGCACTGCCTTCTGCTCGAGCACTCGCTCATTGCGCATCTGCGATCCAACAGTCGAACGCGTCACGTCATCAATCTGACAGCTTCACGTCGAATCAGGTTGCCGCTGCGCTCCAGTCAGCGAGTGTCAAAGCAATTTGAATGAAGTTTAGCGCACTTGCTTCTCTGGGTCTTTGGAGAGCTCGCACCTACCCGTGTCATCCTGTCCTAAGAATTGGTAAGTGCTTGTGAATATTTATGACTCACCTGTTATTTTAAAACATTTAGCAACTTAAGAATGCGCATGGTGAGTTAGCTTTACGCGCACCTGCGAAATTGAGTTTTATTGGGTCTCCGAGTGCCATGTGCATTTATATTGATGTTTAGATGTGTCTGATACTTTGACATTTATTTGGCATGAATAATTAACGCACAAAAGCAGTGCCAAAGCCAATGAAGAGAAATTAATGGTAGAGAAGGTAGTTGCTGTCAGTGCAACACGTGGGCACTGTAAAGCATAAACATGGAATGGAATGATCAAATGATAACTTCTTTTGCAATTATGTTTTTGCAGTTGCGCTTTTTCAATATCCATTCATTTATCGTGACAATACATATATGTATTGAAATTAAACTGGATTAATCAGATATAAAGTACATATTAAATCAAATATATTAAGTGCAAAGAACTTTTCAGTGCATGTTGTAATTTTGCCACCACTTTTGACATATGTTAAAAAGTTTTAGAGACTAAGTTTAGACAATTTGGTTGCGCAAGACAAACTTCAACAGATTGAGAAACTGACAGAAAGTCCCTTAGAATGTAAACATGAGGTGAATATAATTGATATTTAATTACTGAATTATTATTAGGCTACGTTTTCAGTCCCTGAAGGAAAAGTTACAAGACGTAATGAAACTATTTATGTCACATAATGCTTATAGTTTTAATGACTTTTTCGGTGTTTGTGTTAATTTTTTGTTTAAAAAACGTCTAACACGATTACGATGGATTTTTGTAGAGCACCATGCTGTCCTGCCAAGATCTGAGCTTTGCAGGAGGGCAGCGCTACGACTACACCGCCTCAACGTCAGCTGACGGTAGTGTTGACGTTTCCACAGCAACGCTCGTCTCCCTCTGGGACGCCGGTCCCCTGGACAACGCTGCCCGCCAGCACGAGCCGCCGCGGCGGGGTAAGTCCTGCAATATGCCGGGATCAGCGGCGCGAGAGGCTTCCCGCCTTGACAAACTGGAATTTTTCCATCTGGGATTTTTTTTTCCTTCACGTTTTGTTAGAGTAGCAATGGACTGTGGAGTATCTGGCCACCTCCAAAGTGTTAGTTCTTTTGGGCTCTTTCTTTTGTTTTTAAAGTAGCCTGTGTTTTTTTCCCCTCTTTATTTTACATTGCAATTATCCCTAGACCATTACTAATCATCTTTATTTTCATTTTAGATTCACTGCCTGTGTCTGGGCATGGGTTGGGACATCGGCCCACCTGGTCTGACCAACTGTCACCTCAACTTCAACGAAACAAACAGGTATTTAAACAGATCAAAAATAGATTTTACCATACTAATTACTCAACCCAAGCTGTTGGCATATGGATGATTGTGGTAACATTTTTTTCCATCCATTAAGCTCCAAGACACCCTAATGCAAAGAGAAGAAGAGCTGGCCAGACTGCAAGAAGAGAACAACAAACTCAAAGAGTTTTTAAACTCATCATATGTGAAGTCTTTAGAGGAAAAAACAAAGGTAAGAATATTTTTATCGTTCAATCTAGTGTTCTGTCTGTCGTTCTGTTGACTGTTCTGTCCATCCATCCATCCATGTCTAACTGCCCATATTTCTATCTGTCTGTCTATCTATCAAGTAAAAATGCATGGATAGACATGGATGGATAGTCATAGCATACTTATTAAATGGGATTTTTTAAACAGATGTGACATCACTTTATCTATCTATTGTTCGAACGTTCTATCTATCTATCTATCTATCTATCTATCTATCTATCTATCTATCATTTGAACATTCTATCTATCTATCTATCTATCTATCTATCTATCTATCTTCGTTCGAATGTTCTATCTATTCTATCTATCTATCTATCTATCTATCTATCATCGTTCGAATGTTCTATCTATCGTTCTATCGATTGTTCTATATATCCACGTCTATCTATCTATCTATCTATCTATCTATCTATCTATCTATCGTTCTATCGTTCTATCACTCTATTGATTGTTCTATGTATCTATCATTCTATCTCTCTATTGTTCTATCGATTGTCTATCTACCTATCTATCTATCTATCTATCGTTGTATCGTTCTATTGATTGTTCTATATATCTATCTATCTATGTATCTATCTATCTATCTATCTATCTAACTATCGATTGTTCTATCTATCGATTGTTCTATCTATCGATTGTTCTATCTATCCATGTCTATCTATCTGTCTATCTATTGTTCTATCGTTCTATCGTTTGTTCTATCTATTTATCTATCTATCTATCTATCTATCTATCTATCTATCTATCTATCTATCTATCGTTCTATCGTTCTATCTATCTGTCATTCTATCAATTGTCTATCTATCTATCTATTGTTCTATTGTTCTGTCGTTCTCTCGTTCTATCGATTGTTCTATTCATGTCTATCAATCTATCATTGTTCTATCTATCTATCTATCTATCTATCGTTCTATCAATTGTCTATCTGTCTATCTGTCTATCTATCTATCTATCTATCTATCTATCTATCTATCGTTCTATCAATTGTCTATCTATCTATCTATCTATCTATCTATCTATAAAATGCATGGATAGACATGGATGGATACTATCATCATCATATCATACAAATGTGACATCAGTGGTTCAACCTTAATTAATGACTATTTTAATGACTGGTATAGTTATCGTTCTTGGTGTTAATGTTCTTTATCATCGCTCATGTCAGACCTTTCCTCAAACTACATTTACAATCAGCTCTTACATTTCCACTTTTTTCCCTTCTTAAAATCACAGAAACTCCTTTCTAACTGCAAGGTTCCAGATGGTTCAAGACATCGAAAGAGAACTCATGGTGATTTCCGGAACCTGAGCCAGCTGCTTCACAGTGGCGAGGGAAAGCGGACCTGCCGCAATCTTTCTTTGGAGTTTTGCTCTGCTGAAGAGCTAGCGTCCACCCCACCTCTAGACTCATGGATACTAGAGACTCTAGGCCTGCAAGACGAAAACACAGTTGACCCAGAACACAGTTTCAACACCCCTTCCTTCAACTGTCCTCTTCCTACAAAAGATCCTTACAGTACGACAAATGTGGACAATGCAGTCGCCTTCAGCCCTAATGCAGAGACACGCTGCGATTACAGCAGCATCGTAGACTCACCCAGCAACTGCAGTCTGGACACCTCCAGTGGCTACAGCACCTCTCAGAGCTTGGGTTCAGATTATTCAACCCTTGACCCCTCGGCTCTATACACCATTACATCTACAGGGTCACTGGTCAGCTCTCCACCAGCGATGACCACCGCTCAACACTTCACACCACCACGAGCTGCCTCCACTCCGTATCGTCCTCAGGACGTAAGCCCTGGTCCATACTACAACACACCAGGCTGTGGTTCCTCCACTCCACCAGGGGGCGACAGTCAAGTTTTTTCCACACCTCGTATGTCCCGTAGCAGGACAGACTTGGCATTTAGCATGTCACTTAGTCCACAAAACAGCGTGAAGACGCACAGTTTCCCTCAAGGACAAGCTTTCACACGCAGAGACGCACAAGGAGGATGGAACTTCACATGGGTTCCTAAACAATGTTCCTAGAGATATTTTTTAAGGATTTTGTGGAAAAGAAAACTGCCTTTTTTAGCTATTTTTATAGACCCAACTTGCCCCATATTTACAAGTAACACAACAACTGTTCACTTTTACGGGTTATATATTATATATTTTGATAGCTTTGTGATATTAAGTCATGAATTTGTATATAGTGTTTTTTTATTCATTGTGATTGAAAAGCTTTGATAATAGATGCAGGATTATGACTGAATCACAGTTTTTTCAAAATAAATGTTTTGGTACATTCAACTTGTAAAAGAAAACATTCAGATTCATCCCTTGAATGAACATTGTCACCACCCTTGATGTTACAATGCTAACTAATACACAAAAACAGCATATGTCACATACTCTACGACACCTGGATCAAATACAGTTCGCATATGTCTTCTATTGAAAATAATAGCTCACCGTAATAGAACAATTGCCTCTTTAATTGTGAACTGACGCATTGCAAGTATCAACGTTGTTAGTCCCAAATCTTCTCGTGCTACACTGTTATCCCTAACCTGTCATTCCCACAGCTGTCCCGCTTTTCTTCCCTCCTTCCCCTATCACTTTCCCTCCCTCTGTTTCTCTCCGGTACGTCTTCTCCATTCTCCCGCCACTGCGAGACAAAAGAGAGGGCCGGCCGGTCTCGAGGGACACTTCCTCCCCGATCCGCCCCGCAGGTCTGAGACCCCCATGGGGGTCTAACACGGGATACTTACACCCTTCTATCCCTCCCCTCTGCCCAGCCTCTTACTCTGTGCTCTGCCCTCAGGGAGCTGGGGACGGCAGGGAAAGTTTGGGCCTTGAGTTAGCCATGGAGAGAAGCCAGGGTGAGTGGTCTATCTCTAATGACACGGTTAAGCCCCCTGCAGATGGCCTCCAGATTGAGAGGTTGACAGGAAAGAGCACCTTGAGAGGTACAGGAGCCTAGAAAATAACGGGTACAGGTGAAAGAACAAGGAAAAGGAGATGATACATGGCTGGGGGTGGCGAAACAGGAATTTGGCAAGGATGTTATAAACAACCGACAGGTTGTGGGTCAAAGATTAACAATGACCTAATTCCAAAAGTGTCTTCTGCAATTTAATATTATACATAAAACACATGTACACTGTTACAAATAAAGGCTCTAAAAGGATGTTTTTGCAGTGATGCCAAAGAGGAACCATTTTTGGTTTCTCAAAGAACCTTTCAGTGAAAAATTCTTAAAAGAACCATTTTGAAGAACATTTTAAAATTCTAAAGAACCTTATTTCATTATAAAGAACCTTTCTGCATTTGAAAGGTTCCATAAGTGTTAAAGGTTCTTCTTGGAACCATCAATGCCAATAAAGAACCTTTATTTTTTTTATTTTAGTGTATTTGCTTATACAGTTGCACCTGACCTGACTTGACCTGCAAGACATTTGCTGCAGAGAACCAAATTTTGTGAAAACTATTTAACAAAGGCATCAGTACACTATTTGAGAAAGTTTATTAATATACATTTGAGTAATTCTGAGAACTTGATGAATAATAATAAAAAAAAAATTATTGAGGCCACTCAAGAACATTCTATGACTGACCCCTGAACCAAGCATAAGTATAGATTTGGATGTATACTTTGGGATGATTGTCCTGCAGGAAATCCATTGATCATTAGCTTCAGTCTTTCAATCTCAAAGGCTTCACAATTCTTGACAAAATGGCCTGCCACTTCAAAGAATTCATGATGTCCTTCATACAGTCATGGTTTCCACTTTCTGCAACAGTAAAACACCCTTATAACAGGACTGGTCCACTTCAGTGTTTGCCTTTTTTGCGCCAGACATACTACTGATATCTGGTCACATCACACTATAAAACATTCTTCCAGAACTCCACAGGTCTATCTAAATAAATTTTAGCATATTCACACCATGTTCTTCCTGGTCAAAAGTGGCATTCGGCATAATGCCCCAAAACGAAAACCATGATGATTATGTTCTTCTTATACTCTTCTTAGACTGCATTGAAATGTTTTTCGCTTTTTCATTGGGTCATCTTGAAAGTCTTTGGCTGTACATTGCCATTTTTTCCTCAGTTGTTCTGATTAATCAGTCTGTGCATTTTCTTTAACTCCCTCAAAGGTTTTCTGGTACAACACATTTTAAACTAAGGAATAAGGCTGCCAGCTGTGTCCCTGCGAACTTTTAATGTTTTGGAAATTTTCATATAGCCTTTCTGAAGTAATACAATTATTTATTCTCTATAGCTTTTATGAGAGATCTGTTGACTTTGTCATATTATCTATTTAGACATTCAGTTCAAAGGAAAATAGAGCGCTGTAGTGATAATGTATTATTGTAGGCCAAGGCCCGTAAACGAGTTCGCATAATAGCAATTCTGGTTCTATCGTCCTGAAGTCAGTGTGTTTTTTAAACTGGGTTTTTGGTTAAATGCCTGAAATAAAGCTCAAGATATTTTTATGTTTTATTCTACTTAATAAAAATTTATCAGTAATGCTAACAAATGGACATTAAATGTTATCCTGCCAAACAAGTAAATGCATGTAGTTTGTTTAGAGCCTTTTCATCTCTGATGACTTTAAATTTATAAGTTGTGCTCATTGTGAACATTACCATGGTGAACAACATGTATAAGAATCATAAACTTTTCTTAGTCACAGAAATTATTTTCTGTGATAATTAAAAAGCTAATCGAAAAATCCTACTGATTTTTTGTCGAGGGAACAGCATCACACTATGGAAAGGAATAGACACTAAAAGCTAGCTTGTACTGATTGCCTTAGGTTTTGGTACCTTCACAGTTTGTTTGCCAAGATTGGGTGGATAAAGCTGTTAACAACTGGAAGTAATCGTGCTTGTGTCCAAAGATTGGAAACCAAAAGATGGCCAATTTTTTTTTATTTTAATTTTTTTTTAAAGTATATCATATGGATAATTCTAAAGATTTTTTTAACAAATTCCTGAAGAAAGCATCTGGATAACTAGGTAGACAGAGAGGTGTAACATTAACAGCAGGCCAAAGAAGAGGGGTGAAAAAACTAGCCTAAGCCCTACACCTAAAAGAAGCCTTATGCATTTGTTTATGGGGGAAATTTAAATGCCCCTAAATTATAGTTCGGTAAACTACACACACGACACACACTGGAAGCTCTTGTCTGTTCCTTGCACCATTTCTGTTATAACCAAGAATACTATTTACACTTTATCAGCCATAATGCCAAAAGTACTCAATAATTCTACTTCAGATTATGCTGTCAAACTAAAAAGGGTTTCCCTTTGGCTAACATAACTAAACTACAACTCCTGGGATCACAATTCATTTCCCAAGTCGCTATTGTGAAGTATACTAATTCAGATAGCAGGAGCTGTGCTTATATGTTTGAGCGTAAGCGAATCATAAATCATACCTGTACAATGTCAAAGTTGGTGTAGGTGTTAGACATTTGTAGAATACACAACCGAGATAAAGTTAACATTTAAGCAGGCCGTGTGTGCCTCTCTAATTAAGGAAGCCTTGTTATCTTTATCTCTAATAGGCCTGAAGTAATACATCATGTATAAGGTAGAGAGAGTATGCCGGAATGCTGCTCTGCCCGGTGTAATAGTTAATGTGTTTCTATGGTTGTGAAGCTTGAGTAACTGTACACTGTAAACTAGCTGCAGCTGTAAAACATCTTCAAAGAATGTTATGATTTATTCTTTTTTTTTTCCTTTTCGTTTTTCTCTCATTAACATGTGGAAACACCTGATCTGCAAGCATTTCAACTGAGGGTTCAGAAGCTTGGTTGTGTTTAGAAAGGAAGATTAGTTTACTTCTTACTAAATATTGTGCAGTAAACACTGGATATTGACTATTTTTGTTACAAAACACTGGTGCATTGTGGTTTAGCCAGTATTCAGTGCAGTTTGCTCTGATAAATACTACACACTGGTTTCAATGCATTCACATTCTGCACAATGGCACAGACATATTAGAGATACTCGGATGTAAACAACAGCATTGATTGCATGGTTAATGTACTACTGAAGACGTTCTACTAATTTATGCTGTCTAAACCACAGAAAAAAACGTGTGGAAGCTGCTAAATCAATGATAAGAACAATAGCAAATGTTGTCAAGATTCTTGCCCCAGAATTCCTGGTTCAGTCTGGCCAACCACAAACGCCTTTTGTTCAAGTTTTTGCGCTCTTCTCCTTGATTTGTTATAACTTTTGACAGTCTATACTCCAAATGCCTGACCAATTAGTACAAATGATGACAATAATTAATAATTTTCAGCAGCAATAATCAGCGAAATATGCAATTTCCGTGCGGTTCACTGGCATTGTTTATGCTAAGTGCCGCCAAAATGGCCGATCGATGACACCTTGTGAAAACACTCTATTCTAAACATAACCATTAAGTGTCCAGCTCACAGTGCGCCACCTACTGGAAACAGTACCACACACAACTACCAGCAAACAAGCTGCAGAATAAAACATAACTTTTCTCAGAAAGACATTGCGTTGGTGGAAGATGGAGGCATTTAGATGACAACACAAAACACACAGAGGTGTAGCTGTAATATAATGAAACGCGCAGAGAAAGCGTGACAGAAAGCAGTTAAACTATTGTGTGTGTTGGTGGGTGTATGTAGTGTTCCGCTCCAAGGATCGTGTTTCTGCTGTCGCGTGGCAAGTGTGTCTGACTGGAATGCGACGTGACCACATTACTCGACCCCTCACACAGCTGAAGAGCTGACATCGTACCACATATTGGCAAATACAAACAATTATATTCTTACAACCACTGCTATCGCGTGAATAAATAAAACACTACATAAAAAAAGAGCAAGAAAGTGTCATTGTACAGCAAAGGACATCTCATTGTAGTCAATGATTGGCTGCAGAAAGACATTTGCAGCCTTGATCGTCAGTCCTTAACCATTCACCTCTCAATCAAACTGTTCATCCTTAACTGCCGCGGAGAGTCCATTGCACAATAATGGCAGCTTATAGTATCAACTATCAACCTTAAGCAAACATGGCACAGACCACATACTTACATAAATACATATAGCCTATATAAAGATATAGACTCAATATGAAACGATAAACTCACTTGCACAAATGCAATCCCTTAAAAATACTTTTAAGACATGCTAGTTTACTTAAATCTGTCTACAAACAATCTTTTACATGAATTATGAACCCTTTGTTTTGCTAATGCTAATTGTTAGCATTTTATGTGTCCAACATATGCAGAATTAAATATTTTCACACTTTTATTACTGAATCACAGCTTGTTTGGAAATAACAGTGATGCTACCTTTTAATTGACCTTCAAATCTCATACATGCTGACTGAAGCATGATCTTCACTGGTAAACAGGGGCGGTTCTAGGGTGAGTGGATATCCGGGGCTTAGCCCAGATGTCCTTCAAATAAAATGGTTAAAAGTTTTATTGGTTAAGTGGCTTAATTTTTATTAAAGAACAAGTATAATTAAACACACAGGGCTCTATAGCTTACACATATTTTTTTCATGCATGCATTTACACTGCATTTACAAATTGCATTAATAATATTATGAGATTAATGTTTTAAATATAACATTTAGGACACAGAAATATGAAATGATAGAAAAATAGAATGACACTTTTAAATGTGAGACTAAAATTGCCAATGGGTGGCAGTAAGCCACTGTCTTAATGACTGCGTCGCTGTCATTTATTCAGTCGATTCAAAACGGCCGATTCATTAAAAAACAAAGTAAGAAAATGGGTCAGTTTATGAATGGGTCAGTGAATCATTGATTTAAAAATTCATTCAGTACAGAAACACTGCAGTGTGCAGAGAGGCACAACATGACTTTGCGTAGAACTAGAGCAAAAAGACAAGATCTTCTCTATGATTTAAATCACAACTTTTTTTAAATAACTTATTTTTTATTAAATTGTTGCCCTGACATTTAGTAAATCCTGCCACTGCCTGCGTGTGTACTAGTGTCATGAACTGTGCTGTTGTGGCTCCCTCCCTTCACCTTTAGAGGGAGCCTTCACTGGACTATGGACCATTACGCCCTACATTTCCCATAACCCCGTTCTCTTGGACTTCCTGTCACCTCTCACCTCTCACCCCAGTCAGCCATCGTGCTCATTACATTCACAGTATAAATAGACCAGTTTTTCCACTGTTTTGTTGCGAAGTCTTGATTTAGTTCTCCTTGTCAATTCCGAGCGTTATTTCCCCGTGTTTGTTTCCCGTTGCCGTCTCTGTCTGTTCCCTGGTTCCTGATTCTTTTCTGCCTGCCTATGCTGCCTTGCTTGGACTTTGACTACTCTCTGGTATTGTTCTGCGCTGTTCCTGTTTGTTCCTGCCTGACCCTGCCTGCCTGACCACAATTGCTGTTAAAATAAAGTTTTGCAAATGGATCCATCTGTCTCAGTCCCGTTCGTTACGACTAGAGAGTCTGCGATTTGTTGCTACAGTAACAATAACCTAATTTAGACAGATTATGAGAGATATTATGAAGTTATACAGCAAGCTACCTGAAGCAGCTGTTTTTTGCTGTTAAGTACTGGTTTATAAATGATTTTAATGCGCATGAAAACTCTTGATGCGCAAAAGACATGGTAATAAAAACATTCTGGGCTTTACCAAAGACATTCGGGACTTCAGCCCCCTTAGGCCCCGATCAGACAGAATGCGTTTTTGTGCAGTGCAAAGCGCCTTTTTTGAAATGTTTTCAAATTTTGGAAGTGAGCGTTCTGCGCGCTGTTCATGTGCCCCCGGTGCCTCGCGTTTTAACTGCCTGATGCGCCTCACGTTTTTGCAGAAGTTGAAAAAAAAGCAGAAAAGCAGAAAAGTGCTCGATGTCATCACGTTTTTTTCCATTGTCCAATCCAATGTTTTGATGGTTTCCTAGCAACATACATACGTTGAGTGTTTTTCTGCACAGAGTTGCTTTTTTTTTAACTTCAGGTGCTCAGAGCGCTCCTTAAAAAAGCGAGGCGCAGCAGGCAGTAAAATGCGAGGCGCCGGGGCCGCATAAACAGCGTGCAGAACACTCACTGCCAACGGATAACAATTAAAAAAAGGCGCCTCGCTCTGCACAAAATGCGTTCTGTCTGCACGCGCCCTTAAAAGTCACCAAAAAAAGGCAGTGCTGTGCGCCTTGCGTTTTCACCATAGACTGTAAAAAACATGGATGTAGTGTCAGTGACGTCACCCGTAGGTTTCTGAAGAGCGTTTTTGAAGCAAAAGTTGGGCGGGGCCTGTCGTTGCCGTTTTGGAAGCGCGTCACCGCGCGTCACTCCGGGAAAATAGAAAATGGACAAAAAGGCGGGACGTGGGTGGAGCTAAGATGTCTGGTTTTTAAAATTATTAAAATAATCCTGATAGTAACACCCTAAGAAAAAACAAACGCAACAACATGGCTGAGATGCCAAGTTCAACTGCTGGAATAAGCTGAGGTAATGTGACGGCTGCCTGACACCTGTCACTCAAGTGGCAACGCCCTTAATTATGCAGAATTTTAATGCTTAATATAATTTAAACGGGTGAGTTAGAAAAAAATTCACCCCCCTCAGAGTTGTTATGAAGGGCAAAACTAGCTGTAAAAACCAAAACCACTTTTTGCACCAGGTTGTAAACATGTTTTTATCTGTTTTAAATTTGAGCATTTTAACACGAGAGTCTATTGGGATTTGCTCCCTTTTGCAGCCAGCCTCAAGCGGCCAGCCGATGAACTGCAGCTTCAGTCACTTCCGTATTGTTTCAAGAGTGAGAGCTGGAGGTTGCCGCTTGGTTTTCACTCATAAAAAGTGCGTTTGGTGTGATCGGGGCCTTAGCCAATCCCTAGCGCCGCCCCTGCTGGTAAATAGGAACTTTTGAAAACTTTATTGGTGCAAACCTGTTGGTCATAGTGGAAATTACAGTTTGCAGTCAAAATATGCACCTTCTTCTTAGACATAGAAGTAAGCTTATGGGCAAGACTTCCAGTTCATTAGCTGCTATAGGGAAATAAGAGAAGAAAAAACAACGTCCAGTAAATGGTGAAACTGCGCTATAAACCATTGTGTTCATAATTAAGATAATACATTATCATAAGACACCAATTTGCAATACCAAGTGTCAAAATAAGCTAAAAATAGCTGGACGCCAGACCCATAAAATGTACAAATGGCCACGCCCGCTCTTACCGCAAATATACAATGTTATTTTATGATGGGTTTTCATATTTTAAGATGAAAGTCCGGGCTAGTTATTCTATAAATAAAAGGCATTTAAAAATAGCAAAAATAGACGAAAGCAGTGTTTTATTGCAACCTACAGATATACAAAAATGTTATCTGTTAATAAAAATTCAAACCTTGGAGATACAGAGATTGTAGCTGAAGAAACGCAGATGTACGTCACACTGATGTTCACTGGTTTTTATAAACCCTGGATGTTATCACATTTAGTTTAGATGAGTCACCGCTGTGACTTCAGCCGTCATATGTCACTGTACAGTATACCTAAAGGACACGCTCGTAAAACTGTACCGAGAGTCCCATGGGATAAATGTTACAGAGATCATGATGGGACAAAGCTGTTGGTATTTGCGTAGGCACACGCAAGTGATTAAATGCACGCACATATACGTACACACGCGTATTCAATACTTCAATAAACATTTATAGATCCTGATTGGCAGAGAGGAAGCAAAGAAGAGGAAACAGATGCAAACCAAAGCCTCAGGGAAAAAGACATTTTGAATAATCATTTTACTGAGCAACGATAAGACATGCATTGATCTGAGTGTGTGTGTGTGTGTGTGTGTGTGTGTGTGTGTGTTTATGTAACCCTTCCAGACTAACTTGACCAATTTTCATATTTAGATACTGTTTACCTATTTTGTAACAACAAATGAAGAGTTCGGATGTTAGCGAGTTTGAAGTAAAAGTGTTTGATGGACGTATAATATGTGTCGAAAGCATTCACTCAGTATCATTATCTCATTTTTAACCAAGATGGCTTTTAGCTGGTTTTGCTTCTGAACTTTTTTTAATCGTCAAATGCCCTTCCATTAGTTTCTGTTATTTTTGTACATTCATACCATACTAATAATCTGGGATTTAAAACACAAAACCAGAATATTTTATGAATTTGAAAAATGTAATAGAAAATGAAATGTTCTGACGTATTACTGACGTATTATTTAATATTCTGCCGCAATTTAAGGTAATAATCGTGCCACTAAGCCATTGAGTTTTTGTGTACAGTTTGTTTTTAATGAATTAAAAAAATATTATAATGATAATTATACTGAAAAACAATACTAATTTACAATAGATTTTGCAACCAACTGTATTCTAAATGCCTAATTTCATATAGTTGATTTCATTCAGAACTGTTTTGTAGAAAAGTTTTATTCTGAATTTTTCTTATCACATTTACACAAACATCTGCGACTGCAACGGGGAAATTAGGTACAAGGTACCCTAATGTACATTGTACCTTCACATTAAACTCGCAAATGCTTAAGGTTGGCAACATGCACCTGTTATATACAGAACATATATTTATCCATACATATGATACCTGCTCATACTGTTATTTACATACCTTATGATGCTTTGCAACCTATAAACATCACTGACTTATGTCTAACGTTACATCAAGGTGTAGATGTTCAAGATGTTCAAATAATTTACTGAGAGACTGAAGCTGCTCTTATGTAAGACAGAAATGGTTATGGAACTTTTACAGATTGGTAAATATCTCCCTCTAGTGGAAAACATGCAATTGTCTACTCTAAGAACAATGAATGTGGAAATTAGAAACCAGAAATATTTCACACAAAAATTAAACGCAAAAAGCAACACATTGAAGTGAAAAGACTAAAACAGTATTTTCTTTTAAAACATAGCCCTAAAATGCACATTAAGATTTTTCAAAGCAAAGATTATTAGAGGTCCTTTCGCTTTCGATTTTCTCCATTTCTCGAACGGAAGTAAGGGAGATTTAACGTCGCCTTCAGCAGGCAGACACCAGGTGGCACCAGGTACTGCTCAGTTAGGCAAAAGGATCAATAAAAACATGAGACAGATTACATAATAAAGCAATTTTTTCATTTTGGTTGCTTCTGCAGGAGAAAGGGACTTAAGATTCTGCCAAAATGTTCTCTTACTTTCTTTATTACACGTATGGTATTTTAGAACACATTGGTGGTAGGTTTATATTTAAAAAGCACAGGTTTACTATATTATGTTACAATGCCATTTTCAAATTACACACACACACACATACCATAAGAGACCTTTTATCTTTTTAGTGCAGCTTACAAAAGCAAGAATGTACCAGAAATGTTAAAAAGTAAACAATATAATTAATTGTAATAAACAGTAAAGTTAAGGTGCAATAGCATGTAGCTAACTAGTGAGGACTTAATAAAACACATGGCTATATAGTCACATCAGTCTTATTATTTCTCTGTTGCTTATGTCCTTGTGGGAAGGGTGTGGAAAACTGACAGTGGTTAATATGAACAAGAGTCTAAGTGGAGTGAACTTATCAGTCATACAAAATTCAACTCAGTCTAAAGTACAAAGACCTCAACAGTCTACAAAGGTGTCAGTCAGTCTCTTTGATTTTTTTAGACATACCAGGATCATTTCAGGACAGAATAATAAGAAAAGCTTATTTCTTTAAGTACTAAGGGGTATCTAAGAATAATGATGTTGTCCATACTGTAGTGTTTGCAGTTTATAGTTTGGGTCATCCTTCATAACAGAGAACTGCTGTATTCCTGAATCTCCTAGATTGTTCATGTACAGATCCAGCTCTTTTAGGTGTGAGGGGTTCATTCGCAAAGCTGATGCCAGAACAGCACAACCGTCATCTGTGAGACCACAATATTCCAAACTGCAACAACAAATTGTGATTAAGGAGGCTTGTTTCAGTCACCCTATTAAAGAAGGTATAGAGCAAAAATAATGATCTTACCGCAGTATCTCCAGTTTGCAGTCAGGCTTTTCCAGAGCGGTAGAGAGCATTTTCAACCCTGAGCTTCTCAGTTTATTTTGAGAAAGATCCAGCTCTCTTAAGTGTGAGGGGTTTGATTTTAATGTTATAGCCAAAGCAGCATAACCTTTCTCTGCAATTGTGCAATCCCTCAGACTGCAGAAAAAAGTAACATTATGTAACTCAAGTAACTTAATGCTAGTTGATTTTTATACGCAGTGGTATTTTTTGTCATTACAAAAAGTTGTATTAAACAAATTTCTTCTTAAAGTTTTTTTGTGAACTTCCTCCGAACATGATGCTCAAAACATTCTCAAATCTTGCTGAATAACACAATAATTGGAGGGAATAGGTTTTGTCATTAAAGTTCACAATTTATGTACACTCTTTAATAAATACTGTTAGTGTAAAACGTTTAACATGAATGACGGCTCTTTGATGATATGATAAATGGAAAATCAATGAATTGAAAATTGAAAATAAATAAATAATGAAATCTGCATTTTCAGCATGATTTTGACACTGACTTACCGCAGAACTTCCAATTTACAGTTTGGATTCTTCAAAGCATCAAAAAGCGCCTGCACACCTGAGTCACCTAGTTTATTCCAACCTAGATCCAGTTCTCTCATGTGTGAGGGATTTGATTTCAAAGCTGAACCAAGAGCAACACATCCCTCATTAGTGACGTCACAATGGTCTAACCTGCTGAGAGAATGACATTAATATCTGTCCCTTGCTTTCGAACAAAGGACTTATTTGAACAATGTGGTGAATGATGATCTTGCCTGAGCATCTCAAGATTACAGTCAGAATTCTCCAGGTCAAAAGATAACTGCTTTAATCCAGTGTCTCCAAATTTATTTCCAGACAGATCCAGTTCTCTCAGGTGTGAGGGGTTTGATCTCAGAGCTGAAGCCAGAGCAGCACAGCCCTCATGTCTGATACCACAATCCCTCAGCCTGCAGAAAATAAACAGCATACAGTATTCATTTATTGTGTTTGTGTGTGTGTCAGTTATGATTCTCAATACATCAGTTACTCTTTGTGAGATAACCATACCAAAGTATCTCCAGTTTACATTGCAGATTCTCCAGTCCATCAGCAAGGACCTTCATTCCCAAGTCTCCCAATTTATTCCCAGACAGATTCAGCTCTCTCAGGTGTGAGGTGTTTGATCTCAGAACTAAAGCCAGAGATGCACAACCATCACCTGTGATACTACAAAGTCTCATCCTGCAGAGGAAATTGCATCAGATCTAGGTTAATGGACACATAGATCCTTAATGGTAACAAAATAAAAATATGTTTTAGAATAATAAAGTAATCTTACCACAGTTTCTCAATTTTACACAGAGGATTCTGCAATTCAGAAGAAAGAATCTTCAATCCAGAGTTAGTGATTTTATTTCTAGACAGATCCAGCCTTTTCAGATGTAAAGGGTTTGATCTCAGAGCCAAAGCCAGAAAATCACAACCTTTGTCAGAAATACCACAATTCTCCAGTCTGAAAAAAAGGTTTCTTCTTTAAAGACTTAAAGAATTCTTGTCATGTCACTTTTGCAATGTATTTTTTTCAGATTATAAGGGCCTTGACGTGAATTCTTGCATATTAAGACTTTTTCATAGACTGTATCTTGTGCATTTTGTTTTGTTTCTAATTGTAAGCATAAACTATATTTACAATTGTATTATTTTTATTAGTATTATTGCAACAAACTAGGTAAATAGAGCTATGAAAATTAAAGACTTACTTCAGTGTTTCCAACCGACACTGAGGATTCTCTAGTCCGGCACTGAGTAGCTTGAGTACTGAATCATTTACATTACTCTTAGTGATGTTTAACTCTCTCAGGCATGACATCTTTGAGGAAAGTACAGAAACTAAAATGGTAATGCCTTTCCTTGTCAGGTTATGCTTGCAAATCCTTCAAAGAAAAAAAAATAAAGAATTGTTATATTTTATAAATTAAGTAATTTCAGCATGCATATGTATAGATCTATGTTGGATAATCTATGTTGGATATATTACGTTTGGAAATACACAAATCTTGTAGATTACACTCTGCTTTAATTAAAAGTAGTTCTAAATAAAATAACTTAAAGCAAGAATAATCTTGTTCCATGTTTAACACAAGACAAAATTTCAATAAAGTGTAAAAACAAACATATTCTATTATATTATATGTTTTTCTTTTTCCATTTGTATATAATTGAGTATACAGAAATATTAATACTGGCATAACATACTTAGCAATTCTGGAAGCTTCAAGCACTGGTTGTAGCCTTTGCAGACTTTCTTCTGCTGAGACGTGTGTCCCAACGTATTCATTTAAATCAAAGACATCTAGTTTTTGCCCTGATGTGAGCAATACAAAGACCATTGCTGACCACTGTGAGGCCGTCAGTTTGGTATTTATTCTTGACTCTGATTTTAGATAATGCTGGATTTGCTCCACTAGGGATTGATCATTCAGTTCATTCAGGCAGTGGAACAGATTGATCGATTTCTCTGGAGAAGGATTTTCTTCAATCATCTTTTTAATGAACTTAACAATTCTTTCTTTGCTGTCAGAGCTGCTTTCAGTCTGTGTCAGTAAGCCTTGTAAGAGAGTCTGATTGGACTCCAGTAAGAAGCCCAAAAGAAAGCGAAGGAAAAGGTCTAGATGTCCACTGGTACTCTGCAGAGCTTTCTTTACAGCTCTCTGATAGAGGTCAGATATTGATATTGAACCCTGTTTAACACAAGCCAGAATGTTGGGCAGAAGACTAGGTTGGTCTAATTCATTTATGTTTTGATTCACAAAGGAGAGGTACACATATAAAGCTGCAAGATGTTCCTGAACACTCAGATGAACAAAACAGTAGACGTTCCCTTGAAACAGCCCTGATTCTTCTCTGAAGATCTGAGTGCACAACCCTGAGTACACAGACGCATCTTTCACATTGATGCTACATTCTTTAAGATCTTCCTTGTAGAAAATCAGATTACGTTTTTCCAGCTGCTGAAAAGCTAGTTTACCCAGTTTGAGAACAAAGTCTATATCTTTAGTTTTCTTATCATAGTCCCTCTCACGCATAATGCTCATTTGAATGAACAGGAAGTGTGTGTACATTTGAGTGAGTGTCTTGGGAATCCCTCTACTCTCTGCTTGACTCAACATCTTCTCTAGAACAGTGGCTGAGATCCAGCAGAACACTGGTATGTGGCACATGATGTAAAGGCTCCTTGAAGCTTTTAGGTGTGAGATGATCCTGTCGGACAGACTCTCATCGCTGATTCTCTTCCTGAAGTATTCCTCCTTCTGAGGGTCATTAAAGCCTTGTACCTCTGTCACTCGATGGACACACTCTGAGGGAATGACATCAGCTGCTGCTGGTCTGGAGGTGATCCAGATGAGAGCAGAGGGAAGCAGATTCCCTGCAATAAGGTTTGTCAGCAGCACATCCACTGAAGCAGATTTAGTCACATCACACAACCTCATATTGTTCTGAAAATCCAGAGACAGACGACACTCATCCAAACCATCGAAGATGAAAATGATTTTAACTTCACTGGGAAAGATTTCCAGTTTTGTGTCCATGAAAACCTGTAGAAGATCTTTAAGACTGGTTTTTTGATTCTTTATCAAATTGAGCTCTCTGAAAGAAAGTGGAAATATGAGGTGAACGTCCTGATTTGCTTTTTCTTCAGCCCAGTCAAGAATGAACTTCTGCACGGAGACCGTTTTTCCAATGCCAGCGACTCCTTTAGTCAGCACAGTTCTGATAGGTTGGTCTTGTCCAGTTAACGGTGTAAAGATGTCTTTCAGGTTGATTGGTGTAGATTCTGTCATTGCTCTCCTAAATGCAGTTTCAATCCATCTGATCTCATGTTCATTATTGACTTCTCCATGTCCACCTTCTGTGATGTAAAGCTCAGTGTAGATCTCATTAAAAGGAATGAGGTTACTGTGTTTTGATATCCCTTCATGCAAACACTGAAACCTGCTTTTTAGATTTGTTTGGAATGCATCTCGAATTTTATCAAGGGGTGAGGCAGCTCTGGAAAATCAAAATAAATATTGTGATACATTTTAAACCATTACTCACATAATTTAATCATTTTAATATATACTGTTTAATAAGGAGATTGTAAAACTTGTGAACTGATACTTTTAATACTTGATACATAAATAAAAATGTAAATTAAAAACAAATAAACAGATTATAAAACCCTAGTGAAAAAACAGCAAAAACTTATGGAAGCCAGTTTTCACCACTAAATTAAAAAAAATAAGTTATTTTGACTTCACAATTCTGACTTTTTCTTGCAAGTTTGTTTTTGAGTTTTGAATTTTGATTTTTTTTTCTCACAATTGCAAGCAATGTTACTTTTAAAAGTAATGCATTACAATATTGCGTTACTCCCTAAAAAAGTAACTAATTACGTTACTTAGTTACTTTTTGTGGAAAGTAATGCGTTACATTACTTTTGCGTTACTTTTGCGCTACTTTTTAAATCTGGGCAGGGCTTGCTTGTTTTTAATTTACAAACGTTCAATTCTTAGCAAATGTAAAAGCCCTTTCACACCAAAATTAGGTGAATAAGCCTAAGGCTAAAAGGAAAATTTAATTCACGCCTGTACAGTAGAACTGTAGAAAAAGAAAGTTCAACACTCTTCAGCAATGAGAAAAATGAAGCACAAATATTAGTTAATATAAAGTAAGTTTTGCTTATTAGTACACTGCAAAAAAATGCTTTTCTTACTTAGATTTTTGTCTTGTTCCCAGCCAAAGGATCTAAAAATTCTTAAATCAAGAAGGATTTTCTAGGCAAGTAAAAATTATTGTCTTGTTTTTTTTAAAACAAGTCAGAATTAAGTGAGTTTTTGCTTAGAACAAGCAAAATAATCTGCCTTGGGTAAACAAAAAAATCTTATTTCAAACAGAAAGCAAGATTATTTTGTTTACCCTATTTGGGAGATTATTTTGCTTGTTTCAAGCAAAAACGCACTTAATTCTAGAAAAATCCTTCTTGATTTAAGAATTGTTTGGTATTTTGGCTGGAAACAAGTCAAAAATTGTAAGTAAGAAAAGTATTTTTGCAGTGTACGTTTGAATTGTATCAACAAAGGTCAGCAGCAAAGTCATTGGTTAATAAAATGGGATTACATACATAAAGGAAACAAAAAGTAACTGGTGTTACTTTTTTGAAAAAGTAACTCAGATATTTTCTTGGAAATTGAAAAGTAATGCGTTACTTTACTAGTTACTTGAAAAAAGTAATATTATTACGTAACTTGCGTTACTTGTTACTTGTACATTACCCCCGACAATGATTTTAGTTTATTTCTCACAAATCAGACTTCTCGCAGTAAGGTGTTAAATTCAATTTTGGCTACTTTAAATGTTTTACGTAAATTTAATAGTCACAACTGTGAAATAGTCACACGCATGAGATATAAATTCACAATTGTAAACATTATGACTTTTTTAAAATGTGCTGTTTAAAATTACATTGCATAAAACTGAAAAGTGATAGATAGAAAAACGTAATTATTATTAATGTGAATATTTTACCTAGATTCTTTTAAATTGTCTATATGTTCCATTGACTGATCACTCCTCATGGACTCATGGCTGGGACATGGAGATACTGATCTTCCATGATGCTCTGAGCTGCAGTGAATCAGAAACATTGCAACATTAATAAAGTGGATTTAATAGTCAAAACTGTGAAATAGTCACAAGCATGAGATATAAATTTACAATTGTTAAAATTGTTAGCATTTTGTCCTTTTTAAAGTGCTCTTTTAAAAAACATTACATAAAACTTAAAACTGAAAAAGTGATAGATAGAAAAACCTAATTATTATTAATGTGAATATTACCTAGATTCTTTTAAATTGTCTATATGACCCATTGACTGATCACTCTTCATGGACTCATGGCTGGGACATGGAGATACTGATCTTCCATGCTGCTCTGAGCTGCAGTGAATCAGAAACATTGCAACATTAATAAAGTGGATTTAATAGTCAAAACTGTGAAATAGTCACACGCATGAGATATAAATTCACAATTGTAAACATTATGACTTTTTTTAAAATGTGCTGTTTAAAATTACATTGCATAAAACTGAAAAGTGATAGATAGAAAAACGTAATTATTATTAATGTGAATATTTTACCTAGATTCTTTTAAATTGTCTATATGTTCCATTGACTGATCACTCCTCATGGACTCATGGCTGGGACATGGAGATACTGATCTTCCACGATGCTCTGAGCTGCAGTGAATCAGAAACATTGCAACATTAATAAAGTGGATTTAATAGTCAAAACTGTGAAATAGTCACAAGCATGAGATATAAATTCACAATTGTTAAAATTGTTAGCACTTTGGTCCTTTTTTTAAAGTGCTGTTTTAAATATCATTACATAAAACTTAAAACTGAAAAAGTGATAGATAGAAAAACCTAATTATTATTAATGTGAATATTACCTAGATTCTTTTAAATTGACTATAAGTTCGATTGACTGATTACTCCTCATGGACTCATGGCTGGGACATGGAGATGCTGATCTGCCCTGCTGTTCTGAGCTGCAGTGAAATAGAGATATTACAACATTAATGCAGTGGAGCTTTTTGTCAGAATCAAGTGCTGCACAATTAACTATGTGTAATTGTGAGAGAAAGAGTAGACAATAAAAATGTGCAATTATGAGATATAAAACATGTTGTCTTTAATTTTTGTTACGTAATAGTAAAGACTGACAAAGCTTCTAAAACTAGCTAAAAGGGAGTTTGATCATGATCATTTACCTGGACTTTTTAACCTCGAGTTGATCCATTGAATGATGACTCCTAATGACAAGCCTTGTTAAATCTGATCTGCCCTTCTGGATTCTGCTTCTGGAAAATAGAGATGGTGATTACCTTTACCTAACAGACTAAAGACTTTAACATGATATTACACAAAGTAAGAAACAAATGTGGCCATTACAATGTATTAATTGGTGGTTAACTTGCCACCCTCCATAAAATAAGCCAGGCATTCATTCATTCATGCATATATTTATTTATTACTTACTTTCTAGTGGGCCTCAGTAATCAGTCACATTTTCAGAACTCATTCCAGCTACAATGATTCTGCAAATAAACCAAATAAAAGTAATAGTAACAAGTAAACCGCATGATCAAATATGGCCAGAAATCTAATTCCTTCAACAGACTACCAGCCTATGAAACAACATAAAATAGTTACAAATATAAGTAATGCAAAATACTGAACAGTAGTCACGTACTGCAGACATTCAGATTCCTTTTTGTTTTTAAGAAAACGTATCTCTCAAAACAAAAGATGTTTTTGTTAGAGCAAAAGGTAAAATATGTAGCCCAACTAGTTGTGTACGTCATTGTACATATTTTTTTAGATGGATAAACTGATAGCGAGACTTCTTTCAAATCTTAAAGTAAAACAAAAACCAAGCAAAAAGAAATCATATTAATAATATACTTATTTTAGTATATAAACAACATTCAATGCACACCTACTTTAGTGTAAATAATGGTATTAGTCTGGCTGAACCAACTGCATTTGCTTTTGTATGTTAAGAAAACAAAAGATG
Organism: Cirrhinus molitorella; assembly: GCA_033026305.1. Taxonomy (NCBI): domain Eukaryota; kingdom Metazoa; phylum Chordata; class Actinopteri; order Cypriniformes; family Cyprinidae; genus Cirrhinus; species Cirrhinus molitorella. The sequence goes on along the minus strand of CM065134.1, from coordinate 4,632,987 downwards.
AAAATTAAATTAAAAACACTTCGATAAACGAGGGAAATCAATGTTTGACATCAAACTCATTTTCACCAATCTAGGCAGTCTAACGTTTCTAATGTTTATGTCTCTTCTAAAGATCACAAGGATATAGAAAAGAAAGGACAGGACAAACCTGTTTCAGCTTTTAATTGCTAGGCAACGCAAGACCTCTTTTTAAATTACTTTTTATTCAACTACTTGGCAAGAATTTGTCTAAAGCAAATCATACGATATTTATTGCGCGTCGCCCGTTCAATCGAGCTGTAAATCAACTGTGATCACCTGCGAATTACAGTTATTCAGTAAACATTTGTTACAACGATATTGAATTAAGTAATATGTATGACCACATGATTTCTTTTCGGGTTTCAGCTCGAATAATTCGAAAATACTATCAATACATAAGACTATACCAGTAACCACGACCTACCTTTTATACTGAGCTTCCTCCAAAGTGCGTCTGTAAAATGTTTTCACTTTCTGATTTGTATACTTGTTGTCCAAACAACAACTCAATGGGCGTACACAGGTACAAACAGTTGCTACATTTCAAAAAAGACCTTGTTTTCTCCTGGAGAGAAGATAAAGCTAAAAAAAATAAGTTAAATTCACATAATTTGAACTGACAGCAAAACACGTTTCCCTTAAAACACATCTTAAGCACAACGATAAATAAAGACATACTGAAATACACACTGTTAGCAACTTTTAGATTAATTACAACTTGAAAAAGTGCACACAGAGTCGTATTAATCTGCAAAATGTAGAATGTATTATATAATAACAAAATAAACAAATTACAAAAACGTTACACGGTTTAACTATTGCCATTATAAATAACTATATTTGGGTATAAAGGCATACAATAACATAAGATGTTAAAGACCATTTAACAGAGAGAAGTGGAGAGAGAAGTGTTCTCCATTTAATGGCATGTCGCCCTCTGCTGGGAGAGAATCTCAAACACGTTCAGAAAATAATTCCATCACCTAATGTATTGGACAAACGAACAGATCATGTAAATTATAAAAAGTTAAAACTGTAACAATGAATCATGTGTTAAAACACTGTGTATCAGTCTCTGGTACAGCTTTACTGCAGCAACAAATCCACTTAGCAGCCCATCCATCAGTTCTTAGCTGAACTCTATAAATGCAACTTTAAAAAAAAAGAAAACATTACAATAAAATAGATTTATTATTATAAATAAAAGTATATCTTATTTTCCTACTAACATTTAAAATATTGAGTTATATAAATTCTCAAACACACTCTAATTTCTCCAGTTTATAGTGTGGATCGAATTTTATAGCAGTGAGCTGGTTTGCTCCCATGTCTGTGATTTTATTTTCAGTCAGATCCAGCTCTCTCAGGTGTGAGGGGTTTGATCTCAGAGCTGAAGCCAGAGCAGCACAACCTTCGTCTGTTATATCACAATCTTTAAGCCTGGAGACAGAAAAGGACACAGCATTCACCCTCTCATTTTTCATTATTATATTTCTTTATTTATTTTTTGCCAGGTACCCATCATTTTTATGCATTCAATTCATTTTTCATTAACGAAAGATGTTTTCACTAAATAATCCCAAATAAAAATCTTGCCTTAATATTTCCAGTTTACAAAGAGGATTCCCAAGTCCATCAGAGAGTATGTTGACTCCACCATCTCCCAATTCATTCTCTGACAGATCCAGCTCTCTCAGGTGTGAGAGGTTTGATTTCAGTGCTGAAGTCAGAGCTGCACAACTTTTATCTGACAAGTTACACAATCTCAGCCTGGAGAAAGGACATAATATATATATGTTCTGATATATATAATATAATTCTGATATATATATATTTCTGATTCTGATATATATATATATATATATATATATATATATCTAATTCTGATATATATATATATATAATTCAGGGCTGAAGTCAGAGCAGCACAGCATTCATGTGTGAGACCACACCGCCATAACCTGTGCCAGACAGTTTTGTTTGCTCACATTCTAGTTCTAAGAATATAGCTCATTATACAGTATGTAAAGATGTTATTAAATCTTGCAGGATCTATTTGTAGTTTCAAAAACATAAAGGACTTACCACAATGCTTCTAATTTGCAGTGAGGATTTCCCAGTCCAGCAGAAAGTAGATTCACACCTGAACTCTGCAGATTATTGTAGTTTAAGTTGATCTCTCTCATACATGATGATTCTGAGCTCAGAGCTGATGCCAGATCAGAACAGCAATTATCTGACTACAACAGCCAAGCCTGAAAAAGATAAAATATGCAATAAAATAAACAAATGAAATAAATGCTCATTTAAACAATGGTAAAAACACAGCAAATGTATTTATTTGGTGTTTATATGACCAACATTATATACTAAAAGTACTCTGAATTGATTTATTAAAGTGTCAGTGCTTTGATGTCACAAGGAAATACAATTAATGCTAATAAAGTCCTAGTCAAATTTGCATACACAACCAGTCAAAAGATTTTTTTAAAGATTTTTAAAGTTAATGTTTTTTTAAGTCTTTCTGCTCACCAAGCCTGCATTTCATTAATCAAAACTACAGCAAAAACAGTACAATTTTGAAATATTTTTACTATGTAAAGTAAATGTTTTCTATTTGAATATATTTTAATATACTTTATTTCTGTGATTTCAAAGCTGAATTTTTAAATAGAAATATTTTGTAACATTATAAGTGTCTTTATCATCACTTTAAATAAATTTAAAGCATTCTTGTTAATTATTATACTGACTCCATGCTTTTGAATGGTATAGTGTATAATGTTACAAAAGCATTTTATTTCAGACAAATGCTGATCAATGGATCTTTCTATTCATAAAAGAATCCTGAAAAAATGCACTCATCTGTTAAAAATATTGATAATAAGAATAATAGAATGTTTCTTGAACAGCAAAACAGTAGCCTATATATTTTAAAATATATTCAAATAGAAAACAGTTATTTCAAACTGTAAAACTATTTCAAAATGTTACTGTTTTTGCTGTACTTTAAATAAAAAAAGGCTTGGTGAGCAGAACGTCTCTGAAAAACAATAAAAATCTCATCTCACTGTTCAAAAAATTTTGAAGGTGCGTGACGTAATCTCTAAATATTTATTGCTAGCTCGGTACGCTTTCACTTTATTTTGGGTTAAATTTAGGGGTGTGGCTGAAGCTGTCCTGCCCATCTGGTGTTCGTTCTATGGCTCCAATGGCTGCAGCGATACCCATCTCACATCTAGGCTTCACCTCCACCAGTTCCTTGAGTGTCCTAACAATAAAAGACAGTTTTATGAAAAGTGCTTGCTTACTTTGTGATACAGCTGAAAGTTAAAGAATATAACGAAAGAATAAATGTATAACTAAAGAATATATATATATATATATATATATATATATATATAGAATATATAGGATTATATCATTGTAGTGTTTTTAGTTTGATAATTCCAGCAAACTTTAATTTTTGTAAGAAATAAATATGTTTATGTTCTCTTTTTTATTTTATCTCTCTTCATACATGACACTATTGATAACCTTCTAAGAGTGTATGGAAGTTGTGTATTATTCGTTTCAAAATAATATATCGAGTTTTACGTTGTGTGATGTCACTTCCTGTGATTGAATTGCCAATTGCGCCAGTCCCACTCTCGTCAGAACTGCATTGGACTTGAGCGAGACAGGTATGTTGCAAATGTGCTCTGTGACATGGTGTTAAAATATATCAGATTGAGTTTAAATTTTGGTTGATATCAGTGGGTGACATGTGTTGATGCTGGACTGAGTAAACTAGTGTGTTCGTTTATCGTATTTTGCAGTATATTGTAGTGATGGAAAAACGAAGCTTTTCAAAGCTTCGAATCAACTGAACCAATTGCTTCGCAAAATGATTCACTGTTTCGAAGCGCTCGAAACACCACACGCTATAGTGACGCATGCTGGTCAAAAGTGTGTAAATACAACAAAAACTCAGGCTAAAACATGCAAAAAGAGCTTTTAAAACCCACTGCAAATGTTTTATTTAAAGTATTATACATTAAATGCAATACAAATAATAAAATACCATTAAATATTATGTGTCTGCATAATATGTGGTTTTTAAAATATTTTATATTAATTTGCAAGACTTGCTTTGTTTATAGACCGCTTCTATATTAAGACCAATAGGGACTATTAACGCTCTCATTATTTTAATTACACGAATATCTAGTTAAAAATGTCTATAAGTTTATGAAACTGATCCGAGACTTTGGTTCAATGGTTCACCGCTGGGGGGCAATCTCAGTGAACTCGCATGATTCCCGGGTTTACACCTATGGTTTACACCAGTGGTTCTCAAAGTGGGGGGCGCGCCCGCCAGGGGGGGCGCACAGGCACTGCAGGGGGGGCGCAGACCATCAGCCGAAAAAGAAAAAAAAATGTAAACAGCGTAGAAAAACGAAGTAGAGAAGGAGATGGATCGGTTTGTAAAAGGGAAGAGAAAAGCCACTGAAGTCGCACAGTCCCAGGCAGGTCAATCAAAAGCTAACGTGGTAAAATGCAGAAAATATGACGAAGCATATCTTGCTCTCGGCTTCACTGTTAATGTCGTTGGTGAGGAGGAAAGACCAATGTGTGTCCTATGCCTTAAAACGCTGGCAGCAGACAGCATGAAACCCACAAAATTAAGGAGACACATTGAGAGCATGCATCCGAATTATGTGCAAAAGCCAATAGAGTTTTTCAAAAGAAAACTTGATCAATATCGTGGGCAACAATCACGTTTTGTAAAAGCTACTACAGCAACAGCAAAAGCGCAACTGGCTTCGTACAAAATTGCCTATCGCGTTGCACAATGCAAGAAATCTCACACGATTGCAGAAGAGTTGATACTGCCCGCTGCCATAGATATGGTGTCAGTTATGCTTGATGAAGCGAGTGTCGCGAAATTAAAGACTATCCCAGTGTCAAATGACACCATATCAAGACGAATTCACGATATTGCAAATGACATTGAGGAACAGCTCATTGAGAAAATGAGAGGAAAGCGCTTTGCGCTTCAAGTTGACGAGGCCACTGATAGCAACAAGGACAGTTTATTAATAGCGTATGTGCGATTTGTTGATTTGGAGTCACTGAATGAGGATTTACTATTTTGCAAATACATCCCAAAAAGAGCAACGGCTGATGAACTTTTTAAGATTATAGATTCGTACTTGACAGAGGCTGGGATTAATTGGGAGGACTGCTTGGGAATTTGTACGGATGGTGCACAGACCATGGCAGGAAAACGAGGAGGATTGCAGGCGCTCATCAAAAGAGTCGCACCGAAAGCGCAGTGGACGCACTGCATTATACATCGAGAAGCACTTGCATCACGGCCGTTAAGCCCTACGTTAAATGATGTTTTGTCTGAAGTTGTAATCGCGGTCAACTACATCAAAACAAGACCACTAAAAGCACGACTTTTTTCCGCGCTCTGTGAGGAGATGGGCGCTGATCACACTGCTGTGCTGTTTCACAGTGAAGCGAGATGGCTCTCCCGCGGCAAAGTGCTGTCCAGAGTGTTTGAGCTCAGGGAACAAATTCAACTTTTTCTGCAGGAAGAAGGCATGAACGAGCTTGCCAGCAAATTTGGTAATGAACAATTTCTAATGAAGCTGGCATATCTCAGTGACATTTTCTCCAAGTTTAATCAACTAAACCTCCAGTTGCAGGGTAAAGACAAATACCTACCACATCTGGCAGACCAAGTCAGTTCATTCACCCGAAAACTGGAGCTGTATGGCAGGAAACTCGAGCAAGGAATTACAGAGTCTTTTGAAAATCTGACAAATTTTTCCAAAACTAACAAGCTTACAGAAAGCACAGTGATCCCGTGTTTTTTGGAACACATCTCTGCTCTGAGAGGTCATTTTCAGAAATACTTCCCCGACAACAGTGCGCAGTTCGACTGGGTGAGAGATCCATTCACTGCTCCAGCACCTGATGATCTGAGTTCCTCAGAAGAAGAGCAGCTCATTGAGATGACATCTGATTCAAGCATGAGGCTAAAGTTCCCATCACAAACACTTTGTGAATTCTGGCTTGGTGTGGAGAGGGAGTTCCCACTGATAGGTCAGAAGGCTGTTGAAATTCTGCTCCCCTTTGCAACATCCTATCTCTGTGAAGCAGGGTTCTCCGCTGTTGCTTCACTGAAGACCAAGTACAGATCTAGACTCAATGTTGAACATGACTTAAGAGTGGCAATATCAAAGCTGCAGCCCCGCTTTGAACAGATATGTAGTGAAAAGCAGGCTCACTGCAGCCACTGAATGTACTGAATATGCTGCTTAAATATAGCGGAATATACTGAATCAAGATTTTTCCTTCAGCAGGATTTCTGAAATTATTCTATGTTGTTTTTATATATATTTTTTTTTTATTAAACGTTATGTTATCTTTTAATGTTATTTTCTCTTTGTTGATATTTCAAGTGATGCAGGTGTTTTTTTCACTGCAAGTTGTTCAATTAAAAAAAGTGTTAAGTTTTCATAACGTGTAGTAAAATTATTTGGCAGTGGGGGGGGGGGGGGGAAACCAAATTTTTTATAGGTTTGAAGGGGGGCGCGACCAAAAAAGTTTGAGAACCACTGGTTTACACAGATCGCCCCCCAACGGCAAACCATTGAAATTTCGAAAAAGTTATGACGTAATGAAGCTTCGTTTACTCTAATCACGTGACTTTGGCAGTTTGATAGGCGCTCCGTACTACTGTTTTGAAACAATTGATTCACAAAAGCTTCATGAAGCAGTGCTTTGAAATCAGTGATCACTACTATATTGTGAGTTTCGTATTAATGAGCTGTAAATGAGTTGGTTCAAGTCACCGCCCGCAACATTTTTAATGGCTTTTGTTTCTTAAAATTAAAAAGGTGGATTATGTTCTTAAAACATCATGCAGTTCAATTTCTTCAAGAGTATGTCTTTTTATGTCTTGGATTGTGTGTTTGTGTCCATGTATTATCTTTGAGACATTCATTATCTGCAGTTACATTGCTAATAGAGACAGGGGTTCACTTTTCTCTTTTCACATCCTCACAGACCACAGAAACAAAAGTGTGTGACTGTGTGCTGTTAATTCCTGTCCTGTCATTAACAAAAATGCAGGTATGTTGTTATTGCAACAAAATTACCACTATAGATCATATTTCATTGTAAGATTAGACTGAAACAATTTGCTGAATTTTCAAAGTATGAAATTACATACAGGTCCTTCTCAAAAAATTAGCATATTGTGATAAAGTTCATTATTTTCTGTAATGTACTGATAAACATTAGACTTTTATATATTTTAGATTCATTACACACAACTCGAAGTAGTTCAAGCCTTTTATTGTTTTAATATTGATGATTTTGGCATACAGCTCATGAAAACCCAAAATTCCTATCTCAAAAAATTAGCATATCATGAAAAGGTTCTCTAAACGAGCTTTATTAACCTAATCATCTGAATCAACTAATTAACTCTAAACACCTGCAAAAGATTCCTGAGGCTTTTAAAAACTCCCAGCCTGGTTCATTACTCAAAACCGCAATCATGGGTAAGACTGCCGACCTGACTGCTGTCCAGAAGGCCATCTTTGACACCCTCAAGCAAGAGGTCTGTGGGAAGGAAAAAGTGTGGCAGAAAACGCTGCACAACGAGAAGAGGTGACCGGACCCTGAGGAAGATTGTGGAGAAGGACCGATTCCAGACCTTGGGGGACCTGCGGAAGCAGTGGACTGAGTCTGGAGTAGAAACATCCAGAGCCACCGTGTACAGGCGTGTGCAGGAAATGGGCTACAGGTGCCGCATTCCCCAGGTCAAGCCACTTTTGAACCAGAAACAGCGGCAGAAGCGCCTGACCTGGGCTACAGAGAAGCAGCACTGGACTGTTGCTCAGTGGTCCAAAGTACTTTTTTCGGATGAAAGCAAATTTTGCATGTCATTCGGAAATCAAGGTGCCAGAGTCTGGAGGAAGACTGGGGAGAGGGAAATGCCAAAATGCCTGAAGTCCAGTGTCAAGTACCCACAGTCAGTGATGGTCTGGGGTGCCATGTCAGCTGCTGGTGTTGGTCCACTGTGCTTTATCAAGGGCAGGGTCAATGCAGCTAGCTATCAGGAGATTTTGGAGCACTTCATGCTTCCATCTGCTGAAAAGCTTTATAGAGATGAAGATTTCATTTTTCAGCACGACCTGGCACCTGCTCACAGTGCCAAAACCACTGGTAAATGGTTTACTGACCATGGTATTACTGTGCTCAATTGGCCTGCCAACTCTCCTGACCTGAACCCCATAGAGAATCTGTGGGATATTGTGAAGAGAAAGTTGAGAGACGCAAGACCCAACACTCTGGATGAGCTTAAGGCCGCTATCGAAGCCACTATCCTGGGCCTCCATAACACCTCAGCAGTGCCACAGTCTGATTGCCTCCATGCCACGCCGCATTGAAGCAGTCATTTCTGCAAAAGGATTCCCGACCAAGTATTGAGTGCATAACTGAACATAATTATTTGAAGGTTGACTTTTTTTTGTATTAAAAACACTTTTCTTTTATTGGTCAGATGAAATATGCTAATTTTTTGAGATAGGAATTTTGGGTTTTCATGAGCTGTATGCCAAAATCATCAATATTAAAACAATAAAAGGCTTGAACTACTTCGAGTTGTGTGTAATGAATCTAAAATATATGAAAGTCTAATGTTTATCAGTACATTACAGAAAATAATGAACTTTATCACAATATGCTAATTTTTTGAGAAGGACCTGTATGTATATATATATATATATATATATATATATATATATATATATATATATATATATATATATATATATATATATATATATAATATAGAGAGAGAGAGAGAGAGAGAGAGAGAGAGAGAGAACATTCTATTATATTGAAGATATTTTATTGAATGTATGCTAAGTTTGTGTGCAAGTAATGTCTGATGCTGAAAGAAAACAAGTGAAACAAGACACTATGTAGAAAGAGTTTATTGTTAAATGTGGACAGAACAGTTTTGGACTTGAGCGAGACAGACCACAGAACCAAGAGTGTGTGTCTTTGTGTGTCCTGTCATTAATAAACTGCAGACATGGTCCATCGAAGCAAGTTGTGTTCATTAGAGTTCTTTTGTTTCATTAGGAAAATAATAGGTTATTACATTAGTTGGAAAATGATATATGACTTTGAATTAAGGTTGAAAATAATTTTGAAATGGCATTGTGTAGAAATAATAATAGCATTCATTTTCAGCATGCATTGGTACACCAAACATAAAAGTATTTTGATTTAGAGAATAGAATAGAAAATATACTGTACATTTTACCAGCTTAACTCTTACCATGAATACTGGTGACTCCACTGACTGGTGACTACACACATCACTGGGCTCTGGAAAGGTTGTTTAATTTTCTGAACAGTGTTGTAGCAATAAATCACAACAAAGTGTGTCTCAGCTTTGTGGATTACTCTAGAGATCGTATTTTGGCACATTTCCATGCACAGCTCACGTCCAATGTAAAGTTGCATCAGAATATTAAAAAATATATATTTAAAAATAAACATTGTCTTTTCTTATGATTTATAAGGCATTTCAGAGCTTATAATGTAAACAAAGCTAGAATTTATCTGCATCTTATTCTAAATGGAGTCCTTCATCAGAGTCAAGAGACTCCACTCCAGAAGTAATTTCTGAACACAGTGACTTGTTAACTTGGAATTTTTCAGGTGTTTCTTGAGTTGAGATGCTCATAGACACATACGCTGATGTTCCTGAGGAAGGACTGCATCCTCCAACAACTGCAAAGAAATAAATTCATGTATAAGACAAACCTTTTTATCCTACTGTGTGTAAAGGAAAACAAGACAGAAACTTACCATTTAAAGGGATATCCATACTTCCCTCTTGTTTAATGGTAATAGGATCTGTCCTTCCAAGTCTCTTCACAGTCTCTTTGTCTGTTTCATATTTCATTTGTTGATTCTTCATCCTACTTTTCTCTGCTCTCTTCTCTTGTGCTCTTAACTTTTCTTCTGCATCCTGTAAAGTTTTTCTGTCTATTTCATAATGTTGTCCATTATTTTCTGCCACCATTTCCTCAATCTTCTCCAGGAGTTCTGTGACCTGAGATTCATCACCCCGGTTCTTAGTGTTGAGAACATGATACCTGTTCCCACACTTCTCAGTAAGCCACAGGAGAGCATCACCTTCACTTGCAATGAATAACTCTGTGGGAGTTTTTCCTAGTTCATCTCCAACAGTGAACAGAACCAACATGTGATTCCAGACTCTTTCACCGAGAGGCTCCATGATTTTCTCTAGTGCGCTCTTCTCTTCAACAGAAAAGGAAGATTCAACACTCTGGACTAATATGAAAGCATGAATTCCAGGGGAGCTTTCTGTCACACTTCTCAGGATGTTGAATTTAGCATCCTCAAGTCTTTTTTCAATAAGGTAATCTTTAGCAAATCCTGGTGTACAAACCACACCTTTCCTTTCTGCAACCTCCCCATTTTCTTTTAGGTTCACATCTGATCTTCTGCTGTTAAATGCCTTCCTACCCAAAATTGTGTTTCCTATTGAACTCTTGATGCAACAGTATGATCCAAGAAACACCAACCTCATTTCAGAAAGTTTTGCACTTTTTCCTAAAAAAGAGGAAAACAAAACATAAACATCATTTAATGAAATTTGAAGTTTGTAATCCACCTTTAAATGATTACTTTTACTCACCTGACATCGCATTTCTTAATTCATTTCTTTTTTGCACTTTCTCTTGCATATATTTAATTTTTTTCTCTACTTTTTTTTTCCTTTTTTTCACCTCCTGTATATTTTGATTGTCCATCTTAAAACAGCGTACTCTGTTTCCTGCAACCATCTCTTCTATCTTTTCAAACAGCCCTGTCACTTGATTTGCATCGTCTTTGTTCTTGTTGTTGAAGACATGATACCTGTTTCCACATTTGTTTATTATCCATTGAAGAGCTTCTCCTTCACTCTCAATGAACTCTTCAATGTCTGTGTCTCCCAACCAGTCAACGAAAGTAAAGAGAACAATCATGTGATCCCAAATATTGTTACCATGACAAGCAGCATGTTCTTCTACTGCCCTTCTGTACGCTTCAGTGAAAGAAACATCAACTCGTATGACTAGCATGAAGACGTGTGGTCCTGAAGGACAAAGAGATGAACTCAACACAATCTCATCTTTATAGAGTCTGGGGGTATATTTTGAACAGTAGGTTCTTCTTCGGCCTGGAGTGTCAACCACAATAAGGTGTCTTCCTGCAGCATCTCCTTTTTGAACTGTAGATGTAAGTGATCGTTTTAAATCTAATGCATATTTGCCCAGGATGGTGTTTCCTGCTGAACTCTTTCCAGATCCATTATAACCCAGCAGCACTATCCTCAGCTCTGAGAGATGTTCATTTTCTGTTGGTTGCATGCAAACAAACACAGACTGTGCTCAGTTTTATTCAGAATGAAGTAATTTATATCAACCATCATTATGTTGACAAGAGAGGTCTATATAAAATGTAAAAGTGGTCATGTAATACCAAAGTTCAAAGGCAAATTATTTCAACTGGCAATCTTAGTAATGATAAAAAAAAAGAAAGGAAAGAAAGAAATATGCATGATAGAACAGTTCCTATTTGCTTGAATGAGGAGACACATAAATCTCCAAAAAGGTTGATTACTTTTCAGTAACATTTCAATAATTGGGAATCAAATCTTACAACAATGGTCCAATAAATCCCTCTAGCTCAAATCACACTTACAAATGTTAATAATGCTTAAAAATGGGTATATTTCCAAAATGACCATTTTGAGAGTTAGGAAAAAGCTCACCAGTTGTTCTTGTCTCGTCTTTCAGCTGCTGAATCATTGCTCGTCTTTTCTTTGCTCTCTTTTGCTGTTCTTTCCTCTTCTCTCCCACATATTGTAAAGTGTCTCTGTTTATTTCATAATGGCTGCCTCTGTTGCCATGCATCATCTCCTGCATTTTCTTAATCAGTTCTGTGACCTGAGATCCATCACCCTGGTTTTTAGTATCAAGCTCATGATATCTGTTTCCACATTTCTCAATGAGCCACTGGAGGTTTTCATTCTCAATATACTGTTGAGTGGTTATACCTTCTGGATTATCTTCACAGGTGAACAGCACAATTGTGTATCTCCACACTTCCTCACCAAAACATTTCATGTTATCACATAGGATGTCTTTTTCATTTTGCTGAAACTCTGTGTCCACATTTAAAACGAACAGCAGAACGTGAGGTCCTGGAGAACATTTAGTTACACTCAGGATAATTTCTTGTTTGTAGAGTTCAGGATTTTCTTCAAAGGGTAAATCTCCCCACCAGCCTGGAGTGTCAACCACAGTGATCTTAATGCCAGTTATTTTACTGTGTTTCTTCACACAATGCAAATTCTTTTTCAAGTCAAGCTCCTTTTTGCCAGGATAATATTTCCTGCTGAACTTTTCCCTGCATTTTTTGGACCCAAAAGTACGATCCGCAGTTCTGTTAGAGAGAATCAAATCAGAAGTATGTGAATAGGAGAAAGAATCAAATACCAAGCTACAGTCTAGACGTGTCCCTACCAATATCCAGCGACTGCCAAACTGTCCCTAGCAATAATTTTGATCAGACAATTAAATATATGCATATGTAGGCTATTTGTAATTTTGGACGCATCTGAAACGTCACATCATTGATATATTACCTAAGGAGTTAAAGTAAATAGGCTACGTTAGAAAACTGCGCACTTTCAAGGACGCGCATTTAATACATGGGCGGAAAGTAGTCGCAGACCTGACGAGAAGCAGCAACTTGTTTAGAACAACTCACAGCATTGCACCCAATTCAAGACAGCAGTCCAAAACAGTTAATATAGAAGTTCACTTTAGTAATTAACAAAGTTGCATCGATGAGTTTGAAGTGTTTTACAAAACAGAGCAAACGAAGATAAAACGTTGTGGAAAGATATCTTCCAGCCAAGGATAAAGTCATTATGAACATTAACAATAATTTGGGACAATTATAATGTGATTTTATGGTGAAATATGTGTCCCCACCAATGTCAAAAGCAAACATACGCCCTTGGTGATTATGCTGAATTATCGATAATTAATAGCCTATTTCATACTCACCTAAAAAAGTAGGACTTGAACAACTTAGTCTCATTTTGACACTTATTTTCTTCGGTTCCAAAACTCCTCTTTAACCCTTCCTGACCAGTAAATGACCTAAGCATACAGTAAATGGAGATAAAGTGTTTTCAGAGAAACAGCGTTAATAAGTTGTTTACATTGTTAGAAACCGAAAGCTTGCTTGGATTGAGAAATTTTGTGTAGTCGTGCTTATGAGAACGGATTTAGTTGCCTGATTTATCAACACAGTTGTCAATAAAAACTCTTTTATAGCCTACTGTTAATGTTTCCATTTAACATGTACAGTGCAAAATATAAAGTAAAACAGTCTTACCAGTCTTTGCGCGCCTCAAATCAAAAGTGAAAGTAACGCTTGTTTTAACGCGTACTCCGTCTGCAGTGCGTATGCAGTCCGTGTGCATTACGTAGCCTATGGGGTGCAGAAGCAGCACCGACTCAGTTTGCTTTCACACAGGACGCGTTTGCAGTCCGCTCCTGATCCGTGGCTGTTTACCACAAACACAACATTTATCCATTATTTTGATTTCAAATCCAAACGTGCAGCATTTCAGCATTGTGATCCTCTTTTATCACGGCACAGTAATACAATCGTTCATATACTATTTATTCACGTTTAAACTCAATAAATATAAACAACGTATTATTCAATGCACTTGACTTATAGATTTGTATATTAAGTTGCTCAAGCAAGTTGCAACACATTTAAACACAGCATACAACTTCTTTTTCGTACTGAAATTGGGCTAGGCTATCACAAATATGCTATTTTAAATTAAAACTTACCACAGACGGAAAAAGTGGGCAATTGTGCCTTTCTTTTGCATTAAATCTTTATTAAAAGCAATCGAGCTGGTTTTAAAGAACTTATCTTTTCTAGCTACATCCACAAGTCGTCTATTAGCCTATGTTGTCTTGTTTATTTAAAAGTGTGCTTTTCCTTGTTTTAAACCTGTGTAACATCGTAATGTTATAATTCATCAAACTTTGTTTCGTTGCTTTAAGAAAAAATACTTTGGTAATGCTGTTGTTGACCCTTTTGTGTGTAAAATTAAAGGTTGTAGCTACGTGTTTAACACTAGCTACATGAACTGTATCGCTTTAAACGTGCGATTGTTTGTATTCCTATGAATGGTGCAATATATCAGTTTATGTCCTATGTTAGTTTTCATAAAAATGAAGAGGCTTGTTAATGTTTATTTGAGTTTTATTTCATTTCGCTGTGATAAAATTAGCGGCTAATCCGTCGCTACAGAGTGAAATGCGCGCCTGTAATCAGCGGTGCATTTTGGGTAATGTAGTTCATCTTTAAAGAAAATAAATTGAAACTAAATTGTTTGTGACTTTAGTATTGCAAGTTACCTGCATATTAGAAGATGAGACAATGTACTAACTAAATGATGTATTTACAGATTGTGAAACAAGAACAAAGACATTTGTTGTAACGCTGTCCCATTTTATGCTTGTAGGTATGAGTTATTGTGTTCATTTTGTTTTATTATTGTTCTATGAATTCTTAATATTCGTAAATGAAACATTTTGAATTCTCATTTTTTTAAAAGGTATTTCACATTTGTAATGAATTGGTTAGGCAGCTTTAAATTACGGATTGTTGTCTCAACTATACTCGGGTACTGTTTCAACTGTACCCCACATGGGTACAAAAAGGCTTCTTGTGTTCATGAGCTAATTGTGGCAAATATGACCTACTTATGGATGTTAATAAATATTAGTATTTTAGTAGACAAGTAAAGGAAATGTCATATGAAAAATCCCTTCTTTTCAGTTCCTAGTTTTGGTGTGGTAAAAAAAAAAAAAAAAAGCAAAAAGTGTACCAACTGTACCCAGTCGACCTTGTTTAGGTATTTATGGTATTTTTAATTTGAATTGGTTAATTTAGTAATGTTTGTATGTAACTAAATAATGTAATTTTATGTAAAATTCACTTTAAAGATGTACGATATGGTGATAACTTTAGAAAAGGCTATAGTTTAGTAAAAAATTACTGCTGGAGAACGTCGCATTTATTTTTAAGATTAAATGGTAACATTTCTTTATGATAGAGAAGTGTTCAAACAAAACTGCATTAGTTTTTGTGCAAGGATACCAGATGTAATTATTCTTGCTGTTTGTGTTTAATTTACAATGTGTCTTAGGCAGCACCTACATTTTTATAGTTTCTTCCTCTTAAAATAAGGTTAATTTTCCATAACTAGCATTAACAAAAATACTGCTACAAATGTATTGTTTATTGTTAGTTCAAGTTAAAACATTCACTAATGTTAACAAATGATACCTTATTGAAAGTGTTACATTTCACTATCCTAACACCCAATAGTCACACATACTCCTTTTCTCTCTTCAGATGCACTTTTAAAATATCCACCTGTGCAGTTTCTATGTGAATGTTTCAACATGAATGGGATGTGAGGCCTAGGGCAGCAAATTGGCCAGGGATGGCTCTGGTCGAGAGCATTCACTCAGTATCATTATCTAAATTTTGAGGGGGTTTTGAATATACATACATATGTGTATATGTACATATATATATATATATATATATATATATATATATATAAAATGGGCAAATATGCAACAATTAAACAAAAACATCAACAAATGAACATAGAGAAATTACACTAATATTGCCCCAGCTTGGCATACAGTTATCATAATAGTGTTGATGTAGCCTACTCAGATCAAATTTATGCCTCAATACAACATAGCCATGTTATTGAATATAAGTTTTCATTAGGTTACCATCCTGTTATTTATTTACAAATCTAAACAGGTAAAAAAGCTGAAAGTAAAAAATCTAATCTCAAATAGTATACATGTATAAAATAATAATGAGAGTATATCGCCCTCTATTAGAGTATGTCGCCCTCTGCTGGTGCATGATTTACATTTAGTCCATTTCCATGTGACTTCAGTAGGGGCATCAAAACACTATATCACTAAATTAGAAAAAGCAACAAAATGAGAGACACTGCAGTCTCTGTGGTCATCATTTCTTGTGTTGGGGGAAAAGGTCATCAAATAAAAACCAATGAAACAATTGCTGTGTATGCAACATTACTGTTATTACATCAATACCAGGCATTTTTTTATGTAACAAATTACTCAACTTTCTGCTAATGTAACTCATAACCACATAACCACTGAACTGAATAAATAAATACTCACTAATAGCCAATATGCCTTACTGGAATGGACCAGGGATGGCAAACTCTGGTCCTGGAGATCCACGGTCCTGCAGAGTTCATAGTAACCCTTCAGACCTTGATTAGCTTGTTCGTGTGTGTGATTAGGGTTCGTCACCCCTGGAGATAGCAGCTAGATCCTTGAGTATACTAACAGACAGATCCGATTTTAAATCAACATCAAAATATTAAATAAATCTAAACAGGGGCCCACACACTGAAGGCATCAGCATTGTAAGTCCGGAAGCTTTTTATATTTTCAGTTTTGTTAAAAAAAAAAAAAAGTATGTACATTTTAAAACACTTTTATTATATCACCTTTGCATCAAATTATATATATTGATGATCAACTTTATAGGCATTGTTAATTTATACCAGGCTTGGCTTATGTTAGTTTAGTCAGCCCGATCTCACGGCAATTCGTACATATTTTATGAGGTGGCTAATTCGTACAAATTTATACGACCTCACTTGTATGAATTCTTACATTTTTGGCTAAATCGTATGTATTTTACGAGTTCCCAATTCATATGAATTCGTATGAATGCCCTTCACCTAACCCCGCCCCTAAACCTACCAGTCACTGGGGTCTAGGCAAATCGTACAAAATCGTACGAGTGAGGTCATACGTATTTGTACGAATTAGCCTCCTCGTAAAGTATGCACAAATTCCCATGAGATAGCGTTGTTTATGTTTGTTCCTTAAACGACACTTTATGAAGAGGGAAACAAAATTTGGATTGTTTTGTACATTTATATACAGATGCTGATAATTGTCAAAATCGAAATGTTCATTATATATGCACCATGTGAGCTACTAAAGAACTGTATACAGTACATGCCTGATAAATCACATATTTACATATGTGAAAAAAAAAAAAAGCTTAACATGCAAAGTTTAACAATAGCAGATTTGATTGTTAACATGTTGCCAGTTACTGAATACAAGTAACCTTTTCATTACTTCTCTGTTTTCCATGTACAGATCAAAACAAGTAATAAAAAAGTATGAAGGAAACTTAAGACAATGTTAGACTGCACATATATCTTAATCTAAATCCAGTTCTCAATCAAACTCAGGAATAGAACCAAGAGACTCCACTCCAGAGCTCATTTTTGAACTTGACTTTAAATGCCACTCTTCAGGTGCTTCTTGGGATCTCTGGGACACATATGCTGAACTTATCCCTGAGGAAGGACTGTATCTTGCAGCAACTACAAAGAAAGGAGTTAACACATCAGACAAAGCTTTAAATATTGCACAATATGCAAATAACTGAAAAACAGCTTACAATTTAGTGGATCATCCATACTCTCTGCTCTTCTAATGGGTATAGAAGAGGCTTTTTTTTCAATCCAGTTTAAAGTCTCTTCATCTAGTCTAAACTGACATCCTTTATTTCCGGCCACCACCTCCTCTATCTTCTCCAGGAGTTCTGTGACTTGAGATCCATCACCCCAGTTCTTAGTGTTGAGAACATGATACCTGTTCCCACATTTCTGAATGAGCCACTGAAGAGCGTCCCCTTCACTTGCAATGAATAACTCTATGGGGGTTTCTCCTAGCTCATCTCCAACAGCGAAAAGAACCAACATGTGATTCCAGACTGTTTCACCAAGAGACCCCACGATTTTCTCTAGTGCTCCTTTCTCTTCCTCTGCAAAGGAACAGTCAACACTCTGGACTAAAATGAAAGCATGCGTTCCAGAAGACAATTCTGCTACACTTCTAAGAAGGTTGCGTTTAGCATCCTCAAGCCTTTCTCCAATAAGGAAATCTTTCTCAAAACCTGGTGTACAGACCACAGTGAGTCTCCTCTCGGCCACTTCTCCATTAACACTTAGATTCTCTGTGATTCTTCTGTCAAATGCTTGCCTTCTTAAAATTGTGTTCCCTGTTGAACTTATGCCAGAATAGTGTGGACCAAGCAAAACCAACCTCATTTCAAAAAGTTCAGCATATCCTTAAAAAAGACAGAGCACAGACCATAAATATTGTCAGTTATTTCACCGTTAAAACCATGTTTTCATTGTTTACTCACCTGATGCTGAACGTCTTAATTCATCTCTTTTTTGAACTTCAGCCTTTATCTGTTTTGCTCTTTCCTCAACTTTCATCCTTTCGTTCTTCACCACTTGGAAATTTTGCTTCTGTATTTTAAAATAGTGCTCTCTTTTTTCAGCAACCATCTCTTCTATCTTTTCAAACAGCTCTGTCACTTGATTGTCATCATCTGTGTTTCTGTTGTTGAAGACATGATACCTGTTCCTACATTTGTCTATTATCCACTGAAGAGCCTCTCCCTCACTCTCAATGAACAGCTCAATGCTGGTGTCCTTTAACCAGTCACCAAAAGTAAAGAGAACAATCATGTGATCCCAGACTTTGAGACCAAGAAGAGCAACATGTTCCTCTACTGCCTTTCTGTACACTTCAGTGAAAGAAACGTCCACTCTTATGACAAGCAGAAAGACGTGTGGTCCTGGAGGACAGTGAGATGGACTTAACACAATCTCATCTTTATAGAGTCTGGGGGTGTATTTTGAATGGTAATTTCTTCTTCGGCCTGGAGTGTCGACCACAGTAACGTGTCTTCCTGCAACATTTCCTTCTCGTACTGAAGATGTAAGTGATCTTTTGGAATCTAATGCAGATTTGCCCAGGATGGTGTTTCCTGCTGAACTCTTCCCAGATCCATTGTAACCCAGTAGCACCATCCTCAGCTCTGAGAGGGAATGTTTATTTCCTGCAGGCAGACATAAATGTTTTATTATGGTAGGTCTTTGAGTTTAGTTTTTTAATGATTTGCAGTAATGTGAAGGCTTATGTTATGCAGTAGCAATAAACAGAGTTATAAAAAAGCTCACCAGTTGTTCTCATCTCGTCTTTCAGTTGTTGATTTTTCATTCTCCTTTCGTCTGCTCTCTTTTTCTGTTCTTTCTTCTTCTCCTCCACTTGCTGCAAAGTCTCTTTATCTATTTCATAATGGCCTCCTCTGTTTTCTTTCACCATGTCCTGTATTTTCTTAAGCAGTTCTGTGACCTGAGATTGATCACCCCAGTTTTTAGTATTGAAAACATGACATCTTTTTCCACATTTTTCAATGAGCCACTGGAAGTTTTCACTCTCAATAAACTGTTGAGTGGTTATGTCTCCTAGATGATCTTCACAGGTGAACAGCACTATCGTGTGCCTCCATACATCCTCACCAAAACATTTCATGTTATCACGCAGACTATCTTTTTCATTTTGTTTAAACGGTGTGTCTACATTTAAGACCAGCAGCAGAACATGAGGTCCTGGAGGACATTTAGTCACACTCAGAATGATTTCTTGTTTGTACAGTTCAGGGTTTTCTTCAAAGGGTAAATTTCCCCACCAGCCTGGAGTATCAACCACAATGATCTTTCTGCCAGCTATTTCACTGTGTTTCTCCACACACTGCAAAGTCTTCAAGTCAAACGCCTTTTTGCCCAGGATAGTGTTTCCTACTGAACTTTTCTCTGCAATTTTTGGACCCAAAAGGAGAATCCTCAGCTCTGTTAAGAGAAAATCAGGGCAGAAGTGTGAGCATGTAATTTATTAAAAAAAAAAGTGTAGATAGAACACAAGATATGATATGGCATTTCTAGTAGGGCTGCACAATTAATTGTTACAATAATGCCATTAAATCATGAAAAGTGTTCAATGTAATATTCTATTTCAATCTACTGCCATTACTTCACTGGTTTCTATTCAGTTTCAGTTCTAGCTGAACTGAAATGATTCATGGCGTAAGTTATAGATAACATGATACAGGGAGCATTATTTGTAAACTTTGTGTATATAATGGTAATACATCAATGTTACGTTTTGATATGCTGATGCATAAATCAGGAATAAACAAAACAGTTCTCTGCTTGTTTTGTATGTGTACTATATACATAAAAAATATGGAATCAACAGCATTAAATAGTAAATTAACCATCATCATTAATCAAGCTTACAATACCAAGGGCAATGATATATATTGCTTAGGTCTAATTTCTATAGTAAAGTAAGTTCAAACCTTGCAATAAGTAATGTTTATCACACTAACCTGAGGAACTATGCGAACCGCTTGGATTCATGATGACGCTTAAATACTTCTTCAAGAATTCTTCATTAAGCGGTAAATGTCAGGTTCAGTCCTTTAAAATAATGCATTAACTGCAGTTATATAAAGTTAATGGTACAAGCATTTTTCAGCGATGTTGTTGCGTTGCCCATGTATAGCTAGTTAACAGAGAACAGCTGAACTTTGTTCCCTTACTGCTGATTTTATTGAGCAATATATTTTACAACGGTCAAAGAACAGTCAGGTAAGTTGATTCCAAAAGAACTGATCCACAACAAAAGAATCAGTATGTGAAACAACAACATTTAAGCTCCACAATGAGCCACAATCACATTTACTAAATTAATAAATTAGTAAATTGTATACATAGGCTATATGGTGAACTAAAGGTGCACAAAAAATTAGAAAGAGCAAAAAAAAAAAAAAAAAAAATCTTAAAATGTACAGATGTGCTTTAAATCATACATTAAAGGCCAAGATTTTAAAGATGTTGACAAGACATATTTCCACTTTACATCAAGAATGCTTAGTAAAACACAGCAGAAAGCAGCTGCACTACTAGATCCTCAAGTATATTAACAGACAGATCCACATATACAAGTGCTTTTTGTGGTGTACTATAAATGCACCATAATGCAAAAAGAGTAGAACATTAGGACTTTTTGGGCCTTTCAGTACGTTTGCTTATAGGTATGGGAGAGAAAGGTATGGAAGGCATTTTCTGCCAATTTTAAATAAATTTAATTCTAAAAATGAAAATGAAAACCAGATTAACAATTTCATTATAAAAAGATATACGCAAAATATGTGCCAAAATTGAAAATTAAATGAAATAATTTGATTTTCATTTTCATTTTCACTGTGACAATGCATTTTCCCTGACAAACTGAAAAATAAAATGCAGTTGGTGATTTGACATATCATTTTCACTGCAATCTCGAGGCAAAGCTGCCAATCTTAAATTGAAAAGGCAAACGTGAAAAAGAAAATTCAAGTCCAAGTTTTAAGAAGCGTTTAATTAATGCTCACGCAATAATAGTGACTCAAATTAAAATGTAATGTTTATTTTTCATTTTATTGTCTCTTTTACTTCACAGTGTTCATTTTCGTTTTCATTTTCAAAGTCAACTTGTATGCAAATGTTGACCAGGGGGCGGGGCTTATTGTTCGAGAGACGTACAGAGGCCCGTTCCCACAACAGTTAAGTAAAAAATATGAGATTATGCCAGACATAATAACGAGAAAGACTCTCATATTAATGACATAATAGCTCATAATAATGACTTCTCTTGTATCAGTGAGAACCTGTGAGAAAATGTAATTCTCTGCCAGCAGGTGGCGCTTTCGCCATGAATATAGCCGGTTCCTCAGTAAGCGAAGAAAACAAAGAAGAGCGCCTGACTTTCAAACTTGCAGCGCTGATAGTTAATCAATTAAATTATATTCGACCTTGAAATATGTTGAAATGATTACTCATATTGTGAGGTTTGGGCCATACAAATTACAGGAGTTTTACCAGAGGTGAATGTAGGAAACAAAAAATACGCTCAGTGGGATTTTTATAGAAAGATTAAAAATACGGGAGAAATACAGGAAAATATTTAAACGGGATGGTAGCGGGATAGAATGAAAAAAATTGACAGGTTGACAGGTATGTATTAAGGTATGTATTAAGTCATTAATATGAGAGCCTTGCTCATTATTATAACTTACAAAATCTTATATTTTTTACTTAACTGTTGTGGGAACTGGCCTCTGTACGTATCTCAAACAATAAGCCCCGCCCCCTGATCAACATAGCATTTGCATACAAGTTGACTTTGAAATTGAAAACGAAAATGAACACTGTGAAATAAAAGAGATAATAAAACGAAAGAATAAACTTTACATTTTAATTTGAATTGTGTCACTATTATTGCGTGAGCATTAATAAAATGCTTTTTAAAACCTGGATTTGTATTTTCTTTTTCACGTTTGCCTTTTCAATTTAAGATTGGCAGCTTTGCCTCGAGATTGCAGTGAAAATGATATGTCAAATCACCAACTGCATTTTATTTTTCAGTTTGTCAGGGAAAATGCATTGTCACAGTGAAAATGAAAATGAAAATCAAATTATTTCATTTAATTTTAAATTTTGGCACATATTTTGCGTATATCTTTTTATAATGAAATTGTTAATCTGGTTTTCATTTTCATTTTTAGAATTAAATTTATTTATTTAAAATTGGCAGAAAATGCCTTCCATAGTATGGAAGGCATTTTCTGCCAATTTCTAGATCAGGAATAAGAAACGTCAGTCCTGGAGTGCCAATGTCCTGCAGAGTTTAGCTACAACCCTGAAAAAAAGAAGTACCTGCTTGTAGCTCGGAGGCTGTATTCGATATCGCCCCCTATACCCTCAATTAGGGTACTATTTGAGGGGACAGCCATTTTTAGTGGATGTTCTCGAGTGCACTCATTCAATCCCACAATGCACCACAAAAATGAGTGTACAACCGATGTACACTCAATGGCTAAAGATAACCGATAATGCACCGTGAGAGCCGCCAAATGAATTCTTGCATCTCGCCAAAAGATGCTGCCTGCAGTTGAATCATCCATCCATTTTACAACGTGCTTATCCATGGTGACTTACAGCATAATACAACACAGGTACAAATTATTAAATCGTTTAACTAGGGTTTATACATAATTTCGGTGACAGAGTTCAAAAGAGAACTACTGAAAGAGCCTGTTTCAAAAGATGATTAAACAGCAAGCAAAATATGCAAAAGCGACAGCCCTTCCGGTGCACGCAGTGTTCGAATTCACTCACTCATTTTCATTCACTGTACATACTGTAAAAAAGAATGTGGGTACAACCTCCGGTGACCACAAAACCAGGAAATCACAAAACCAATGGCAAATGAAGCCTCACTTTCTTTCCAGTCCGTGTGCGATTCATGCGATTGCGTGTTGAATGTTCCAACCCCCAGATCTTATTCAGATTTATTTCATTAAATTTTTAAATAACCAGTCATTCAAGTAATATGAAAATTAAATATCTGCCATACGCAATTCATATATGTGTACATTATTCTGCTATTATATATTGATATTCGGAATTTAATGGCATGGTTTAATGGCTAAATTACTTTATCAGAGACAGAAATTCAACAAACACAAAATATGAATGTGAAATGTGTGGTGAATGTTTCATCTGGGGAAGTTTCTTTCACAGGCTTTTGGCTGCTTTATTGTTTACTAACCACCAGAAAGCGCTGTTTTCGACACTTAAAGCTTTGAATCTTTTGCCGAAACAGTCAGAAGAAATTCTCAGTGCTTCACGAGTCTTCATTTGCTCATCAGTGCTGTCAACTGTTGAATAAATGAGTGTCACATCCCACTTGTTTACTTTGAACTGAAAGACGCTCCCACGTTTGACGCAAGGCCTCATGGTGCATAGGAAACTTGTGGATAGGGGTTCCTTATAGCCTACAACTATGGTTTGTAACCAGTCTTACCAGACTCAAGACACCACGCCAAAATAGAAAGTGAAAGTATAGAGCTTTCTACAGCAATAACACAGCGACAGCATTCATGCTGTTATTTGATGGTGTGTCGATTCACAAAGAATACAGTACAAAAGAGTATTGAAATAAACCTGATGCAAAATTAAATTGGTAATACAGAATATTTAAAGGTCCACCAGCACATTTTACTAAAGAATTGCATACATGATAATCAAAACATTGATTAGTGTAATGCATGCATTTCTTTATTCTGTGTAACATAAAAGAATAATTATTTGATCAATTTCTGATTTTTTTTCTGTACACAGTTTTTTGTTCTGCAAAAAACAGGTATGAAACGGCCCAAGCAACAATTCAGAAAGTCAAATTTTCAAATGTGTAATGTAATGAATTCTGAGGAGAAAAAAAAAAATGTTGAGATGACCAAAATTACAATATATTGCAAGACAGCTAGTGTTTGCCTTCATTAAATGATCAGTTTGGGGTATTGTGATAAAGAGACTCCAATTCAGAGAGCTATAATCTTTTAAAATTATAAGCTTTTGTGTTCTGCAGTAGAAAGTCATACATGTGTATTTCATAAGGGTGAGTAAATTATGACAATTTTCATATTTAGGTAAACTATATCTTTAAGAATTTACTTTTATTGTTTAGACAGTACCATGACACATCAATTATTGTATATCTATTGGCACATTATAGAACTAAAGATGATAGTTTAAGATACTTAGTCATGACCTTAAATATGTAAAAGAAAATATTACAAAATTAAAATAAATCTATTTAGCAAACTAAGTTAAAACAAAGTAACTAAATAAACTTCACTATTCACAAGTTCAATAAACTAGCACAGAAATATCTGAAACAGCATAAATGAAATGATAGATTACTGAAACTGTTTAAAATAAAAAAACAAACAAACATGTAAATCATGTTTTCTATTTACAGTTATTTTGTGTTAACAAAATATTAAGAGAATTAAGAGTTAGAGTCCTGTTCATTATTTGAATTCTCTTTGAATTTGTATAACCTGAAAGAAACAAAAACACAATTACATTTCTTGGTCAAATGAAAATATATTTAATTCTTGGTGCAACTGCCTATAAAGGTTTAGATAAATACACCATTTATTAAATATATGTGCAGTTGCTTGAGCAAAGTGAAATAAACATTTGCTTTTTTAATGTAAACGTGTTACTTACAAGTATTCTGTCACTTTTATATTCATATCATTGAGTGGCAAAGGTGGATTCTCTGTGAGTACTGAAGACAGAGCGAATAAACCTTCACTTGTTATATCACAATCATACAACCTGTTGAGAGAACAATGACACTCCTCAATCTACAGATCCAGTCATCACTTTTTTAAAGTGGGATGGCTTGTTTGGCATCAATAAATCAATCAATCAATCTACTTAAGATATGCTATTTACTCAGAAACACATGAAGTGGTTGTGTGTAAATAGGCTACCCATAACACCAGAAAATTTGTTCATACCCCAGTATCTCCAGTTCACAGACAGGATTCTTCAGTGCCACAGAGAGATGCCTCACTCCTGTGTTTGTTACTTTTTTGTCACACAAATATAGTAATTTCAAATGTGAGAGGTTTGATATCAGAGCTGAAGCCAGAGCTTCACAACCCTCATCTGTGATGTCACAATCAAACAGCCTGCAGAGAGAAACACTACACTTAACTACACTTATACTACACTTAAGTCCCACAGAAAATTATATATTAGAAAAAAAATACATTACATTTTAATTAAAAGATTTAATTGAATTGTATTCATTTTGTCTAAATCAGAAGAGTTCACACAGTTTGGGAATATGTTTTAACTTAAGACGTGGTTATGTGTGACAGAAAAATGGTCTTACCAAAGTGCTTCCAGTTTGGAGTGAAGATTCTGGATTTTAGAACAGATGTGTTTAATTCCCAAGTCTCCAAATTTATTTTTTGCCAAAATTAGCTCTTTCAAACATGAGTGGTGTGAACTCAGAGCTAAAGTAAGATCAGCACAATCTTTATCTGTGAGACCACAATCAATTAGCCTGCAAATTGTTTATAGAGACAGCAATGACACACTCTTCATACTTTCAAATTAAGATATACAGAATGTTTTTTTTATTAGTAAAATACCTTAGTCCTTTAAGCAAATTATAATTATAACAGCTTGTGATACAGTCATGACACTCAATAATGCAATACCTCAGTATTTAGACTTTACATGTCCAGAGCAACAAAGAAGAGGTTTCTTCCTGAATCTCTGATATTATTGGTAGGGCAGAAAAAGGTGGTTCTAGATAGTCTAGACAGTTTTAATTTGTGACTGTTAGAGATATTATACTTAAGCATCTCCAGTTTGCAGTGGGGATCCTCCAGTCCAGCACTGAGAAGTTTCACTCCTAAATCTCCAAGTTTATTCTCAGACAGGTCCAGTTCTCTCAGTTTTGAAAGGTTTGATCCCAGAACTAAAGCCAAAGCAGCACAACCCTCATCTGTGAGACCACAATCATGTAGACTGTAGAGAGAACAATGATGAACACTTTACTGCCAGAGAAAATATTTTTTTTTATTCTGAGCATTTGTTCAATATATGGCAAAGTGAATCTTACAATAATATAGATAAAAATGTTTCCCCCCTGACCCTTACAATTACTTTTCATCAGATAAAGATGACAAAAACAAACCCAAAACTATCTAAATTGTTCTCAAGGTTCAAGCAAATTATATAAACTTCCTTAAAAGGCACCATGTCATACGTAACAGAAAAAATCTTACCACAGAGTTTCCAGGTTGGAGTTGGGATTTTTGAGTATAGCAGAGAACAACTTAGTTCCGGTGTTTCCAAGTTTATTTCCTGTCAGATCCAATGTTTTCAGGTGTGAGTTTGAATTCAGAGCTGAAGCCAGAACATCACAACCACCTTCTGTGAAAAGGCCACAGAATCCAAGCCTGCAGAGAGGGTACATATTAAATAACTAATAAAATACATTACTGTTTCATAATATCTGAAAATGTTGACACAAATCATTAATTTGCTATAATATTAATTAATTATAATTAAATAATATTAATTTAAGCAAATTTATAGTCAATGACTTACAAAATTGTACTCTCAGTTTTAAATGTACCTTAAACTCTCCAGTTTACACAGAGGGCTCTTCAGTCCAGAGAAAAACTTGACTTCAGAGTACCCTAATTGATTATTAGACAGATCCAGTTCTTTCAGCTGTGAGGGGTTTGATTGAATAACTGAAGCCAGAGCAGCACAACCTTCTTCGGTGACTCCACAATCATTTATTCTGAAACAATGACACACTTTAATGTTAGGGTTAGAGTATTTGGCAGGTATCAATGAAAATGACAAAATCTTGTATTAATGCCTTTTAAAGCTAGATTTTTATCGGGGAAATCGGATATGCATTCAAAATAGAAAACAGAAGCATTCTGTGATATCACTGCTTTTCACTATGTATGAAATGTCAGATGTATTCTATAATCACTCTTGATATAAAAAAAAAAAAAAAACATACATCAGTTTTTCCAGTTTACAATTAGGGCTCTGTAGCGCATCACAAAGCAGCTTTAATCCTGAGTCTCCCAGTTTATTCTCAGACAGATCCAGCTCTCTCAAATGTGAAGAGATTGATGTGAGAACTAAGTTCAGATGAGTGGAACTTTCATTTGTGACATCACAATTCCTCAACCTTCAGTGAAAATAAAACAAATGATTGTAACTACTACTGCTATTTATGGGTCTAAATGAAAACATAATAGAAAACACAATACTGACAGTTACCTCAATATCTCTAGTTTACAGTGAGGATTCTGCAGTCCTTTAGAGATAAACTTGACACCTTCATCTTTTAGAGTATTTTTACTCAAGTTCAACTCCATCACACATGAGGCTTCTGAGCAGAGAGCTTTGGCTATATGAACACAGCTTGTCTCTGTTAGTCCACAATGATTGAGCCTTAAAAATACAAATAAAATCTCAACAAACTCCTTATGCACCAGGAGGAAAAGGGAAAATCATTTTAAATTGTTATATATAATGTTTTGATAATTGTCATTTTTACTTACTGAACAGATGTGGATGCTTCAATCACTGGAAGTAGTTTCAGAAGAATTTGCGGCATATGTGCAGAATCTTTTACTGGAGCATAATTCTTAAATTTAAACACCCCTAAGTTCTCTGAAGTCAACAGAACAAATATTAGAGCTGACCACTGTAAGGAAGACAGGGTGTTTGTGAGAGATTTAGCGTTTAGATACCACAATATTTCTTCTATTACTGAGTAATCACCCAGATCAGCGAGGCAGTGGAACAGATTGATAAATTTTTCTGGAATGGGATTTTCCTCTATCTTCTTCTTGATGTATTTAACTGTTTCCTCTAAATTGTGATACCTGCGTTCTGTCTGTGTCAGTAGACATTTTAAGAGAGTCTGATTAGATTTCAGAGAAAAGCCCAGAAGGAAGCGAAGAAAAAGGTCTAAATGTCCAGTTTTACTGTCTACAGCCTCATCCAAAGCTTTCTGATGTAGGTCAAATATTGAAACCTGTTTATTTTTTGCTTCATGAGTTGGTTCAGTAACATCAAAAACATTGATATTGTTTTTTGTGAAGGAGTGATGCACATACAGAGCGGCTAGATGTTCCTGGATGGTCAGATGAACAAAACTGTAGACTTTCCTCTGATGCATGTCCTCTCTACAGGTACACAATCCTGAGTACACTGATGCTTCAATCACATCAATGCCATGCTCCCTTAGATCTTCTTCATAGAAGATCAGATTGCCTTTCATAAGTTGCTGAAAAGCCAGTTTCCCTAGTTTGAGGATCATGTCTTCATCATTCACTGTCATCTCATAGTTCTTCTCATGTTTAATGTTGGTCTGAATGATCAGGAAGTGTGTGTACATTTGAGTTAGAGTCTTGGGAATCTCTCCAATCTCTGGTTGACTCAACATGTTCTCTAGAACGGTGGCTGAGATCCAGCAGAACACTGGGATGTGGCACATGACGTAGAGGGTCCTCGACGACTTTAGGTGCATGATAATTTTCTCAGCTAGAAATTCATTTCTGATTCTCTTTCTAAAGTATTGTACCTTCTGTGGGTCATTGAAGCCTCGTACCTCTGTCACTCGATGGACATACTCAGAGGGAATGAGATCAGCTGCTGCTGGCCTGCCGGTGATCCAGATGAGAGCAGAGGGAAGCAGATTCCCTTTTATAAGGTTTGTCAGCAGCACATCCATTGAAGCAGATTCAGTTACATCACATAGCCTTATATTGTTCTGAAAATCCAGAGACAGGCGACACTCATCCAAACCATCAAAAATGAATAGGATTTTATCTTCATTCAGAGAGATTTCAAGTTGATTTGTGTCCATGAAAAAATGTAGAAGATCTTGAAGACTGAATGTTTGGTCCTTCAGCAAATTGAGCTCTCTAAAAGGAAGTGGAAATATGAGGTGGACGTCCTGATTTGCTTTTTCTTCAGCCCAGTCCAGAATAAACTTCTGCACAGAGATTGTTTTTCCAAAGCCAGCAACTCCTTTAGTCAGCACAGTTCTAATGGGTTCGTCTTGTCCAGGTAAGGGCATGAAGATGTCATTTGAGTTTATTGGGGTATCTTCTGTTTTGGAAGATGAATCAGTCTCTCCATTTTCACCTACTGTGATTAAGAGATCTGTGTAGATCTCATTTAAGAGGGTTGGGTTTCCCTGCTTTGCTATTCCCTCATGTAGATGTTCAAACTTCTTCCTCAGGTTTGTTTTGAATTTTGTGCTGTTCATTTAATTACAAATGACAAAAGTAAATAAGTGCACTAAGAACAATAAAAAAGTGAATACAATCTATAACTATAGCCCCACCTGTGATCAGAAGTGCTTCCAGCTTTAATGTTACCACACAGAACGTCCTTTGATGTGTCACTCTTCATGGATATGTAGCTGGTCTCTGAGTCTGGTCTTTTCTGTCTATAACAGAGAACAAATGTAGCCCACTTAATAAAAAACATTTCAGTATTTAGTTGAATGAAACTACGTGTTTCCTAATGTTCAGTTGGTGCTGTGTGGTGCATTTCACTATATTTAGAGGTCATGCAGAAAGAAATTATTAAAGGGGACATATCATCCTTTTAAGTATCAGGACTATCAGACATAGGCAAGAAGTCTTAAACTTAAAGGATTAGTTCATCCAAAAATGAAAATTCTGTCACTAATTACTCATCCTTATGTTGTTCCAAACCTGTAGGACTTTGGCTCATCTTCAGAACACAAATTAAAATATTTTTTAATAGGACATCATTAAAATAATACATCTGACATCAGTAATTCAACCGTAATTAACTTACAAAGCTACAAGAATACATTTTGTGCTCAAAGAATACAAAAAATAATGACTTTATTCAACAGTTCTTCTCCTCATCACCCTGGAGCAATTATGGAGAGTATCATGACGCATGCACATGCTTTCCTCCGTCTTAAGTAATTCACAAGTCACAAGTAATTCGCACTGCATGCATGTTCTGCGACAGCAGCATCATGCGCATACGCTGTTAATGCGCAGATCAAAACACATGTATGTATCATGATACCCTCCAAAATGGTGCTAGGGTGACGCGAAGAAGAATTGTTAAATAAAGTTATGTTTGTTTTCTTTGTGTAAAAAAAGTATTCTCATAGCTTCATGAAATTACATTTGAACCACTGATGTCACATGAACTATTTTAATTTCTGACATTTCTGTAGTAAGGGCATCAGCATGTAGTAAGTAGATCATGGTAGGACTTTTGCTGTCCATGGATGGTCAGAAAGCTCTTGAATTTCATCAGAAATATCTTAATTTGTGTTCCAAAGATTAACAAAGGTCTTACAGGTTTGAATAAAAAACATAAAACATAGAAAAGCAGTTCTCATCCACTGTTATTTATTTTAACACCATATATAATATTTTCACTTTCAAACTGAGGGCTTCCAGACACATAAAAAAAGAGTTTATTTGACAACGGGAAGGGTGTGGCAGCAAAATTGAAGGTATATGATGTAACATGCCGCCAGCAGGGGCCACTTATAATTCATCACGTAAATAATAAACATTTAATTTTGCTGAAATACAAAATACATGGAACAGATTTGACATCATATTGATACACAGAACTGTTGGGTGAAGCGGTCATAGCATGCTTTAACATGAATTAAACACAGCTGTTGACCAATCAGAATAAACTTCAGTGAATCACAAAAACTAAATTTTTATTTCTTGGTTTAATATTGGTGTAGTGATAGGAGTGTATGTGTATTATTCAGGTTATAGGAGTGAAAGGAGTGTAAGTATTATTTAGCCTATTTCAAACAATATTCAAGCATTAGGCTCTTAAGATATTTTGAATGACAGCCTACTATAATAATTACCTGTGTTGAGAATCACGGTCACCTTTTAATTCAACAAATAGATTCTTTGATGAATCACTCCTCATGGACACACAGCTGGGCTCTGGTGAGTCTGATCTCTCCTTCCTGTAACAGGGAAAAGATTATACTTCATTTAGTGCATCACAAAATACCACAGGGAGAAAAGTCCATATTTGTTGGTTTAATATTGGGTGTAGTGATTGGATTGTAGGTGTATTATTCAGGTTACAGGAGTGATGGAGTGTAAGTATTGCTTAATATATTTCAAACAATGTTCAAGCATTTAGGCTCTTAAGATATTTTGAATGACAGCCTACTATAATAATTACCTGTGTTGAGAATCACGGTCACCTTTTAATTCAACAAATAGATTCTTTGATGAATCACTCCTCATGGACACACAGCTGGGCTCTGGTGAGTCTGATCTCTTCTGCCTTTAATAGATTATACTTCATTAAATGAATTACAAAATAATACCACAGGGCGACACCACTTGTCACCCCTACATTGAGTTGCTACAGAGCGTTTAAGTGTATTTACACCTTAATAGTTAACAGTCTGTTGGAATTCAACCTGTTGGATTAGCTTCTTTGTCACTTTTATATTTGTTCACCTGAGAGCAGGAGAAGCTCCACCTTCATCATGCAGCGGAGGATCCATTGACAGTTTACACGTCAAAACATTCCTGGGCTCTAGTAAATCACATCCACTGTATTAATGAGTTTAAAAAAAAAGACAATAGCACCAGCTCCTATGGATCATGTCAAGAATTAATACAATTTTATTATGAAAATATTGTGTGTGTGTGTGTGTGTGTGTGTGTGAGAGAGAGAGAGAGAGAGAGAGTGAGTGTGTGAGTGAGTGAGTGTTTGATTATGTGGATTCTAAGAAAAATAAAGAAGGAACTGCTTGCATAACTTCAGTAAAGTCAGATAAGGCACAAATAATAAAAGTACAATAAGAGCTCCTTTAGTTCCTCCTTCGTGCTGAGCAAGTTTGATCAACACTTTGAATACATTTTATATATAACCTGCTTTTACACTTTTGAAAAATGTACATAAAGTGTATTGGTCTTATCTTCCCCTCAACATCCCTTATCAAATACAGGCTACATTTATTACAAGTTGCCATGTTAGTAACTGAATTATTTCTTTGTCTGGTCAAAGATTTATCAATTCCTGTGACAATTAACAATATTTATTTAAATTTAGGCAACAAAATAACCAAACATGCTTAAGTCAACATCAGTTATAATTATGAATAATATGAATTATACTTACAGTTATCAAACAGCTTCATGCTGTGTCTGCAAGTGTAAACTAAAAATGAAAGTAATAGGGACTTTCTACCTACAGACTGTGGCAGGAGGATCATAGGACAGACACAGTGGGTGTGGCATCCGGCCTCTGAGATCAGGCCTCCCGCGGATGTCGGCTTGGTGCGGCATTCCTCCTCTTCTCAACGCAACCGACTCGTCACAATACCTAAAATCTTGCTTTTCTGGATATGTAGCTTTGTTGAAACCGTGTAAAACTTATCTGTATATGCATGATAAGATGGTTGTACACGTACACACACATATATATAAATACACATAAAAATGGTGGGGACTACAAAAAGTTATTTAATTTATGTTATTTTTATGTTAAAAAAAAAAGAATTATAGAGAGAACCTTAAATGACCTTCTTGTGCTCTGCTTGACCCTAATATGTTCAATGGAAACATACAATTAAAGTTTCTAATAACTGATAATAATAATAATAATAATAATTCATACCTGAAAGCACAAAATGTCCATTCTTACTTAAGAATTTTACATTTAAAATACACAACAACTTGCCTTAGCCTGTCAGTTAAAATCAGCCGTTATTATTTAATAGATTAGGCAATGTCTGGATGTAATTAGAAATTGTGTTAACTTGTTTAAGAAACATACAGCAAAGTTAACATAACATAATTTAGTTCAGTTTTTTTTTTTAACCAAACAGTTAAGTGTGGCACAGAAATATTGCATTCAAAAATGACTTTTACAAGAAAATACTATTCTATTTTTTATGCTTCCAAATTTCACATTTAATTCAATGTATATTTAAAAATATATTTTAAAAAGTATTAAAAATGCTGAAAAGTTCAGTGCTGATTCACATGTCCAAGGTGGATCTTGTGTCAACTTGTGTCAAATATGAGAATTAATTCATGTTTAAATGTGCAGCAGGATCATTGTTGCTCCTGACATCTCAATGCTCTGAGAAAGATTCAGATTTGCAAGTGGATAAAGTGAAAAAAAGGCAAAGCAAAAATTACATTACAAACCTGAGACGTGTTCCTTCTTCCAAAAATGTTTAAATACTTCTGGTAACGTTTACCGCGTAATTTCAAAATCCAAACAGCAGCGATCCCACAATGCTATGCGGTTGCTGTAAAATAATGCTTTTACAGTCTATTTACAATAATATTACAGGACTGTCCGTAAATTTCCCATCATGCATTTGCGTTTACAGCAAAAACATGAATACAACTGGTTGTTGTAAAATTTATTGTAAAAATTACATCAATTGCTAACAGTGTGGAAGTGGAGAAGTAAATGGAAAATACGATTTTGCAACGAGATGAACTTAAGAGATATGTCGTATGAAGGCAGTTGTGGCTCTCTCTCTCTCTCTCTCTCTCTCTCTCTATATATATAGTGAAGTTAAAAAAAAAAAGTATTTTCCATATATTTTTCATATCACTACCCAAACAGCTGTTTTAGTCAATTGGCTGAATTTAACTACACCCCTAAATATATGATCAGGAAATATTCCTGTGTCCCTCTCTCATAGCTACAAGGTGTGAGTAGTCCCATCACTTTGAGGTTAAATGTATTAAAAATCTGAAAAATAACTTTAAGGAACTTCTCTACCAGACGTGATGCGGTTGCTACTGAAACATGGGATGTTTCGTCAAAAAGAAAATATACTGAATTATCATCTAATTATAATATTTGGTTTAATATATTTTCAAACTAATTAATCATTAACTTTGAAATCAGGATGATCAAGTGTTTTGCCTTTTAGAAATAAAAACTGGATTCAGAATACAACAAATCTCATGTAATTATTATTGATTTACTGCACAATTACTAGAAATGGAAAAATACATTTTTTTTCAGGATGTTTCCAACTCTGACTTTGAACCAGTTCTGTAGAATTGCCCATATATAAAATAACAAAAAGCTAATAAGGCAAACTAGACATATTTTACTTAGATTTAATGTGACAAGTTTAAATATTATCTCCATCCTACATACATCCCGAGGGCACAGAAATTACATTAGCTACAGTTTAAAATAAACATTATTGATACTCACTCTGCAGTGGTGAAAGCCAGGCAAACTTTAAACAGTTTAAAATGACAATGACGTTAAGTAAGTGAAAGAGTAAAAGTTAGAGAGAGTGAAAGTGAGAGAGTAAAAAAAAGTCACACATCTTCATTTGTTTCCGTAGGTTTTAGATGGAAGATGCAAGTTTAAATAATATCCCCACCCTATATGCATCTGTCACTTACATGACAAATGTTTAACATTCAGAGTCTGACTCTGATTCTCTGACTCTGAAACTCTGAAATTATGGCGCAAACATTTCCTCATGACTATTAAATAAGTTAATAAATAAGTTAATAATAGGCTGGAAGACAGAGGTCTTAATAATTTAAATATCTAACGCAGGTTGCAAGGAGAGTGACATTTTGAAAAGGAGGATGTTCCAAGTAAGGAATTGGTGTTTGCTGCCATCTACTGGGGAGTTGTGTACATGTCCAATTAATAAAAATGGAAACAAAACAAGATGAAAAACAACAACTGACCATTTGCAGGTAGATTTCAGATGTGTGTTTTAATGTGCATAATCTCAAATCATTAAAGTGCAGTAATAAGTTCAGACTAAAAACATACGGATGTATGCAGGTATGCAGAAATCATTTATTTTATACCAAAGCGTCATTCTAAACCCCAATGTGCAATTAAATACAATTTACAATTCCTCTATTAGATAGAAATCCCTGTAATAGCAAAATCTTCCTCCCAGTTTTGTTACACATCACTGTAATAAAAGCATATGTGAAATAGGTTAACACTGCAGAATGCACAAATGTGATTTCTTTTTCAATTTCAATATGATGAAAGCATTACAGTTACAGTATATCCTTTATAAAATAACTTACCATGCAAAGAAGTCTTCGGCCTGCCAGGATGAAGCAACTAGAGACATCATAGTGGCGTTCCTCCCATCAGAAGTTGTCATATCATCTGCGGTGACGCCATTAAAGTTGCCACAGGCACCACAAACTTGGTTTTTCAGGACCGTGCTTACGGATAACACGACCTCTCCAGTGACAGAGTAAGTCAGTCTCATAGTAGACACCTTCTCAATGACCACAGCCTCATTTGTGTACGAGACTGACACCTCCCCTCGCATAAAGGGATATGAGACCTTCTTTCCATTCACCTGTTGAGAGAATGAGAAACAAAATCTGTTCTTAAATTTGAACACTGTAGTTGATGTATAGAAAAAAAACAAAACTTTTTTTTTTCACTGACCCAGCTGTGCCACCGATTGTTTACGGTAATGATCATGTCCTGGAAGAAGGCGTGGACCATTGTCACATTCCTGGCACATGCGTGTATATCTAAGACCACACGGAACCAGTCACGAGACTGTTGGTCACATAAGAAAGCCATCTGAAAGGCTCCCAGCCGCCCCACCGTCCCCATCACACCATCAAAGGACCACAACTTGTCACTGGCATCAAATACACAGCGGCCTTGCTTAGAGTAACAATCTCGTTTCGCATCCCGAATTTCACAGATCTCTTCTCTGGCACAGGTTTGGTTCACACACTCCAGCAGCCCAGCGGCACGACAAACACACTTCGTGTCGCAGGTGTCAGTCACTAAGACTTCGCCAACCTAATGGGAAAGAGTAGAGAAAAGACTGCATTTACGCAATGCAAACTGTAGAAGATTCTAATGGCTGAAATCACGAGAAGCTATTATCAGACACAGTAACAATTACTTCACGTATGAAAACTAACTGGAATTAGTTTCACCCAAAAAGGAAAATTTTGCCATTCATTACTCGCCCCCATGTCGTTCCAAAACTATAAGACCTATGTTCATCTTCGGAATACAAATGAAGATATTTTTGATGAAATCTGAGAGCTTTCTGACCCTACAAAGAGTTAGGCCCAGAAAGGTGGTAAAATTTTTGGATTTTTGGGTGAACTATCCATTTAAATCTCACCTTTAGGTATTTGCCATTATAGACACATCCGCAGTCTCCCACAGGTACACATGTGTCACCATTTGAGAGCCAACCTTTGTCACACTGACAGCCTTCCATGCAAATACCTGGGCAGTTGTTAACGGAGCCACTAAGGCTGGCACAGGTGTTGGCACAGTTATTAGAGCATTGTGCATAGTGACTGTTAGCTGGACAGTCCATCGCTTAAAAAACAAGAAAATGAAACATAAATAAATATATATATATATATATATATACACACTACCATTCAAATGTTTGGGCACACCCTCTCATGTAATGTTTTTTAAAGAAGTTTCTTATGCTTATCAAGGCTGTTTTCACTTGGTCAAAAATACAGAAAAAAATGTCATATTGTGAAATATTATTACGATGTAAATCAGTGTTTTTCTATATTAATATACATTAAAATTTAACTTGTATCTGTAATTAAAGTTGAATTTCCAGAATCATTACTCCAGTCTTCAGTGTCACCTGATCCTTCAAAATCATTCTAATATGCTGATTTATTATCAGTGCTGGAAACAGTTGCGCTGCTTAATATTTTTTTGGAACCTGTGATACCTTTTTCAGGATTTTTTGATCAATAAAAGGTTAAAAAAAGAACAGCATTTATTTAAAATTGAAAGGTTTTCTTTTTTTTTTAAATAAATCAATACTTTTATTCACCAATGATGTGTTAAATTAATAAAAAGTGATAGCATAGATTTACATTGTTAGAAAAGATTTATATTTTGAATAAAAGCTGTTCTTTTTATCTTGTTATTCATAAAAGAATCCTGAAAAAAGAATCACAGGTTGCAAAAAAATATTTGGCAGCACAACTGTTTCCAACATTGATAATTCTAATAATAAATCAGCATAATATTAAAGTGATTTCTGAAGGATCACGTGACACTTAAGATTGGAGTAACAGCTGATGAAAATTCAGCTTTGCATCACAGGAATAAATTATATTGTAAAGTATATTAAAATACAAACCATTATTTTATATTGTAATAACATTTTGCAATATTACTGTTTTTTCTGATCAAATAAATATAGCCTTGATGAGCTTAAGAGACTTCTTTAAAAACATTAAATGAGAGGGTGTGTCCAAACATTTGACTGGTAGTGTATATAATTTATTCAGACACTGTAAACATTTATATGGTAATAAAATATGACAAGAATTCAGAGTTAAACTGTCAGAACTTGATAATCACAAATGAATTACAGTCAAACCAAAATTTATTCAGACACCTTCAAAATTTCTCACATTATCACAGTTTATTTGCTATAGTTTTAGGAAATGGCAATAAAATATGACAGGAACTCAAGATAAACTGTGTCTGAACAAATTCATCTTGATATGTAACAAAACGTCAGGTCAAGGTGTCAAATCCAAATTTTGGTCCCAAATTTTGATCAATTTTACTGGTAGTCCACAGTATGAAGATTTTTAAGTTATAATATGTCACAGTTTACTTTATTTAGCTGTCCTCACTAACATAAATAAACTATGCACCCACTACTAAAAGCAAATAGCAAAAATTATAGCTGGTGTCTGAATAATTTTGGTTCGACTGTATATATTATAGACGTTATATGGTATTTTCACTGCTATTTAAAAGTTTTTGTGTTGTGGATATTCTTATGCTCACTAAATCTGCATTTATTTGATTACAAATACAGTAAAAGTCATAGTATTGTAAAACATTATCACGAAAGTTATTTTAAATAACTTTTCTATTTTATTATATTTTATGTATTTTAGATGTTTTCCATTTTTAGATTTTAAAAGAAATGAGCACTTTAATTCAGGATCAAAAGTGACAGTAAAGAATAATAATAATAATACTTTTTTTTTTTCTTTTATGCCAGAAATCATTAGGATATTAGCATTGCTAAGAACTTCATTTGGACAACTTTAAAGCTGATTTTCTCAACATTTTGATTTGTCGGATTTCTAAATAGTGTCCTATCCTAACAAACCATACATCAGTAGAAAGCTTAAGTATTTCAACTGTCACTTATGACTGGTTTTGTGATCCAGGGTCACATATGAAACAAAATGATTATGATACATAAGGCAATGATAAAAAGAAGAATGGATTTAGCTTTACAAACTTACGACAGAATGAAGCGTTCCTCCATGGCATGATTTGTATCCCGGCTTGTTGGCAGATACTAGCATAAGCCTGAAGATTTTTACACAGCATTGCTCTGTCTCCATCCGTAACACACAAGTCAAATACGCAGTTAATCACATGTTGCTCAGGTTTCACCACACCATGACAGACACTGAAGGGTCCAGGGACAGCTGCCATAAGGCCACAGGCATCACCTCTGCCGTATCTCTCGGTTTTGATCTGATCGCACTGCTGCGGGGAACTTTGTCCTCCGCACTGAACATCAGTTGCTGGCAATGCCCAAGCCTGTCCAAATGCATCTGCGCTGGTGCTTTGTGTGCCATTGGGCAACAAGAAGTCATCTGTTTTGTTGCCATTGTAGTTTCCACACAGGCCACACATACGGCCTTGATAGTTGGAGGGTACATGGACTTCTGCGTGGTAAAAGGTGTCATACAGAACTCTCAAGCCAAAGTCGGTTTTGACTTCGATATTGTAACCAACCTGGTTAATAGTGACTTGTTGGCCAAAAGATGAAGGGAGGGTGACAAATTCATTGTTCACCTGTGAAAGAGAACCAACAGCAAATATGATATCAGCATAATATGTTACTTACAATTACAAGCGCAAATCCTGTTTTCTATTGTTCTGTTCTTTCATATTGGTTATTTGTTAATCATTTTTGAATATTTTAGCTTAATTTTTACATATAAGTGTTATTTCATGTGTAACATCTACCGTTCAAAGGTTTAGGGTCAGTTAACTGTATTTTATTAATTTATGTTTTTGAAAAAAGTCTCTTATGCTCACCAAGATTGCATTTGATCAAAAATACAGTAAAAAATAGTAATATTGTGAAATTTTTTTACAATTTAAAATCTTTTTTTCAATTTGAATATATTTTAAAATATATATATTTTTTTCTGTTTTTAATAATATGCTTACTTGTTACTAAAGAGGCATTTCTTATAGCATCAGTGTTGTATATTTTTTTTACTAATTAAGATTTTAAAGAAGTTTTTCTATTTAAATATATATATATATATATATATATATATATATATATATTTATGTTAACTTATTTTTCCCATGCTGTGTTAAAAACATTTCTTTTATTATTATTGTTGAAAACAGTACAGCTTAATATTTCGGATTAATTTTTTTATAACAACATTACACTTTACTGTAAATTTTTACCATTTCAATGTATCCTTGCTCAATAAAAGTATTCATTTCCAACAAAAATATCTTTGAGGCTAAACGATGAAGACTTACAATGATAGTATTTATTTTAAACAGGAAAGTATTTTACTTACAATTTACATTTAAGTGTAAACCTTATTGTTCTATTCTTTCATATTGGTTATTCGTTAATCATTTTTTACTATTTTATCTTAATTTTTAAGTGTTATTTTATAATATGTAACAACTACCATTCAGAAGTCTAGGGACAGTAAACATTTTAAATATTGTATCATGTCTGTATTTATTTTTTTTTATGTTTTTGAAAAAAAGGTCTCTTTTGATAAAAAAATAAAGTAAAAACAGTAATATTGTGAAATTGTTTTAAAATGTAACCATTTTTCTATTTAAATATATTTTAAAATGTACATTTTTCCTTTTTTATAATATGCTGATTTGCTACTAAAAAGCACTTATATTATCAGTGTTGCAATTTTTTTTTTATTTAAAATAATGTTTCTATTTAAATATATTTGAAATGTACATTTTTCCTTTTTATAATATGCTGATTTGCTACTAAAAATGTATTATTAGTTTTGCAAACAGTTTTTCAATTTAAAATATTTTTTCTGTTTGATTATATTTTAAAATGTAAATTTCTTCTTCTTTTCTAATAATATGCTGATTTGCCACTAAAGAAGCATTTAAAATATTATCAGTTTTGCAAAGATTTTTTTTTTATTTAAAATAAATGTTTCTGTTTGAGTATATTTTTAAATGTACATTTTTCCATTTTTATAATATGCTGATTTGCTACCAAAGAAGCATTTTTATAGCATCAGTGTTGCAAACAGTTGTTTACAAATTAAAATAGTTTTTCTTTTTGAATATATTTTAAAAATGTAAATTTTTGAAATTTACTGAAAACAGTAATGCTTAATATTTCTGTGGAATTTTTTTTATAACAACATTACACTTTACTGTTAATTACTGGCAATGCATTCATTTCTTTCCAAAAAAAAAATATCTTTGACGCTAAACTTACAATGACACAGTATTTATTTTTATACAGCATAATGTTTTACTTACAATTTCAATTTAAGCGTAAACCTCATTGTTCTATACTTTCATACTGGTTATTCATTAATTATTTTTGAATATTTTATCTTAATTTTTACATATAAGTGTTATTTTATAATATGTAACAACTAGCATTCAGACGTCTGGGAACAATAAACATTTTAAACATTTTATCATGTCTGTATTTAATTTTTTTTTAAATGTCTCTCATGCTCACCAAGGCTGCATTTAAAAAAAAAATAAAGTAAAAACATTAATATTGTGAAATTGTTTTCTATTTTTCTATTTGAATATATTTTCAGTGTTGCAATAATTTTTACTATTTAAAATAATGTTTCTGTTTGAATATATTTAAAAAAAAAAATTATAATATGCTGATTTGCTACTAAAGAAGCCTTTTTATATGATCAATGTTGCAAACATTTTTTTACATATTAAAAGTTTTTATTTGAATATATTTTCAAATTTATTTATATTTCATTTTGAAAACAGCATTGCTTAATATTTCTGTGGAAACAGTAATTCTTTTTCTATTTTCAGGAACAGAATTGATCTGAAATCAAAACCTTTTATAACAACATTACACTTTACTGTAAAGTTTTACCATTTCAATGCATCCCTGCTGAATAAAAGTATTAATTTCTTTCAAAAAATATCTCAGGCTAAACTAGATGAAGACTTACAATGACTCTCCCGCTTTCACCTCGTCTGATGCCAATTGTCAGGTTGTAGACAGTCACAGTCAAGTTCTTAATGATAGAAACCCTTCCGCTTCCAAACGGCTCATTCTGTGTGTCCACAGAAAAATAAATTAGCCGTCCTTCAGCCCGATCACATACTTTAGCGAGAGTATAAACACAAGCGCCTTGAAAATCAAACAACCGGTCATCGAAAGACCAATAGTGAGGGTCACCAGTGGCTATGCATCTTCCGTAACTGACAGGGTGGCATCCTAATACTCCTTTCTCCACCCTGCAAGCTTCCCCTGGACCACATCTTGAAGCCTGACAGGAAACCATTCCATTGTCTCCACACACGCAGCGCTCTAAGCACTGGTCGTGGACATAAAACATCTGGCGTTTCTTGTAATAGCGCCCACGATAGAAGCAGCCACATTCTGCTTGCGGCACACAGGTTTGGCCGCTCAAGATGTATCCGGGATCACATTGGCAGGCCTCAGCACAGGGTCTGCTGCAGTTGTGCACAATGGTATTGACGCAGGTCTCGGTACAGCCTGGAGCGCAGGGGTTGTAGTGGCTGTTCGGTGGGCAGGACAGAGCTGTAATAGACAGAAAAGACAAAAACTCTCAATGTTGTTATTGTTAACATTAGAGCATGGTTCAATTGAATGCAAGTCGCTTTGGATAAGTGTCTGCCAAATGCATACATGTTAACTGAAACTATTAATAATAGGGAATAAAATATACTACCAGTCAAATGTTTTTAGACAGTAAGATTTTTAATGTTTTTAAAGAAGTCACTTCTGTTCGCCAAGCCTGCATTTATTTGATCCAAAGTACAGTGAAAACTGTTACATTTTGAAATATTTGTACTAATTAAAATAACTGTTTTCTAGTTAAATATTTTTATTCCTGTGATTTCAAAGCTGACTTTTTAGGATCATTACTCCAGTCACATGATCCTCCAGAAATCATTCTAATATTCTGATTGGCTGCTCAAAAAACATTTATTATTAATATTATGTTGGAAACTGCTGAGTAGAATTTTTTTCAGGTTTCTTTGATGAATAGAAAGTCCTGAAGAAAACATTTTTCTGAAATAGAAATCTGTGACAATATTATCTGTAACACAGTGTAACATTATAAATGTCTTTATCATCATTTTTGATCAATTTGAAGCAGACTTGCTACATTTAAAGTATTTATTTCTATCATTTCTTTCTCAAAAAACAAACAAAAAAAATGATACTGACTCCAAGCTTTTAAATGGTATAGTGTATATTGTTACAAAAACGTTTTACTTCAGATAATTCATAATTCAATTAATCAAAGAATCCTGGAAAAATTACTCAACTGTTATAAATATTTATAATAGTAAAAAAAAAGTTTCTTAAACAGCAAATTAGCATATTAGAATGATTTCTGAAGCGTCATGCGACACTGAAGACTGGAGTAATGATGCTGAAAGTTTAGCTTTGGTCATAGAAATAAATTACAATTTAAAATATATTTAAATAAAAAGCTATTATTTTAAATAGTAAAAATATTTCACAATATTGCTATATTTTGGATTAAATAAATGCAGGCTTAGTGAGCAGAAGAAAATTCTTTAAAAATATTAAAAATCTTACTGTTCAAAAACTTTTGACTGGTAGTATATAAATATTACATGAAAAATGTACACTTCAAAAAACGTGCAGTTCATCCAACATCAGAAATTGACTCTTTCCACATGTAATTCCAAACTTTTACGAGAAGATATTTTGAGGAATTTTGGTAACCAACCAGTTTTGGTGATTACTGACATACATTTTATGAACAAAGAAAAAAACAGTGAGACATTTTAAAAAAGATCTACTTTTATGGCACAGAAGAAGGAAAGTTATATGTATAACTTATATGTATAACTTTCCTTCTTCTGTGCCATAAAAGTAGATCTTGGACTGACATAAGGATAAGTAAATCATGACAATTTTCATTTTTTAAAATGGCAAACTACGTACTAAAACTAAAACTGAAATACGAACAAAAATACTGAAATAAAAATTAATTTAAGTTACAGTATACAGATGTATTAAAAAATGCACATAAATACTACAAAACAAAAATGAAAGCTTATTTAAAGTATTTCTAAATACTGTTATAGTACATAACTAATAATAAACCAGCACTGCTTTAAAAAAAAAAAATTTTTTTTACATTAAGTAATGAATATACCTTGACTTAATGTAATAAATTAACATTTAATTTTAGTAAACAACGTTTTAGTTAAATAAATGCAATATTAATCCAAATAATCAAAGATTTTATTAATTTAACATTTAACAGAAATCCAAAGCCTGTGCTCTTTAAATAACATTTTTTTGTTAGTTGACAACATAAAATTGTTAATAAACATG
The DNA here is from genome assembly GCA_033026305.1 of Cirrhinus molitorella. NCBI lineage: Eukaryota > Metazoa > Chordata > Actinopteri > Cypriniformes > Cyprinidae > Cirrhinus > Cirrhinus molitorella. The sequence goes on along the minus strand of CM065134.1, from coordinate 4,588,795 downwards.
TTTTTGTCTACAAGGGTAACACTGATTTAAGCTCAGTTATTGAAATGGTTTCATTTTTCACTGTACTTTCATCAAGTATCACAATTTTTGATCGTTGAGGATTAAAATGTCTCCACGATCTGCTTTTAAATAAACATTGCAATGTCTTATTGGCTCAAAAACTTTAATACAGTTTAAGCTTTAATAAGAATCAATGTATAATTTATACAGTGAAATATAGTGTTTTATTTCTATATATCTTTCAATTTCTTGAATGCTACTGCTAAATACTACTTTAAGTGAAAAATAAAGCACTTGTTTGTTTTATTTGTATCTTTGTTCTTTTTTACGACAAAAAAGATTTTTATCTTGACCCACTTTGGCCTAAATATTAGTTTGACTATACTGATCAGACAACTTGCAAAATAGTAAAACAAACATGACAAAGAATCAATATTTTCCTGAAAAAAAGTATATTTTTTCTAGATCCATATTGCCCACCCCTAATATTAAGCTTCATAAAAAAAAAACAAAAAAAAAAACAGTTACTTACGGCAGAAAGTTGCATTTCTCCACGGGTGAACTGTAACATTTTGACTCTGACATGCGGATGCATAGGCTGCCACTGCGTCGCACAACACAACCTGATGTCCTTGGAAGAGGCAGGTATCGAATATGCAGTCCTCTAGGTAAGATCTGGGATCAATCTGGGTGTGACATTCTCTGAAAGGCCCTGTCCGGTTTGCTATGATCTCACAATAGCGCTGGGCGTTCTCCCTCTGGATCGCAGTGCAGGTTGAGCATCCAGCACCGAGGCAGCCAGCTGAGGAGCAGCCAGGTGTTGCGGCAACCTGCCAGCTCTGATCCAGACTACTGGCACTGGGTGCCATTATACCATTATGCATTGTAAAGTCATCCTGAACAACACCGTTGTAGTTTCCACAAAGTCCGCATACCGCACTGCTGTAATTGCTAGGTAAAGTGACCGTCACCACATTGGACCAGTCAAAGGTCACCTGAAGACCAAAGTTTGTCTTCACTACAGCAATGTTACCGCTGCGGAAAACTATAAACACATCTTGAAGCCAAAAGGGAAGTTCTGCTAGCTGGCCATCAAACTAAAGAGAATATAAAAAACAGTTGGTTACCATTACAAAAGTGCTCATTTAGTTAAAAATAATAATAGTAGTCCTAAATGCAATTTTATTAAATGCTACTTAATGCAAAGTTGTACCAAAAAGAAACGATCACTAATTAGGGTCAGTCTCTAACTAAGGAATCACTCAAACCATATTGTATGTGTTGTATGGATCTGAATCACTGAAAAGAATCATATCAGAGTCATTTGTTTGGGAATTAGACTACATAGGTAATTCAATATAGATTTAATTCACTAAAAAGAACCAACTCATTCAAGTCATTTCTTTGGGAATCTGACTACATTGATTGATCTATATGGATTTGATTCATTAAAAGGGTTCAGATTTGATTCATTTGTGTGGGAAATGGACTACATAGGTCATTCTATATAGATCTAATTCAATAAAAGGGACAAATTCAGAGTCATTTATTTGGGAATCAGACTATACTGGTCTTTTCGTTTGGATTGGATTTATTAAAAGAACCAACTCAAAGAATTTGAATTTCAGAATATGAAGATCGGACTACACTGGTTATTCTATAATATTTTGATTCACTAAAAAGAACCAACTCTGTAATTTCTTTGGGAATTGGACTGGTCATTCTGTATAGATTTGGTTCACTAAAAAGGACATACTCAAGAGTCATTTTTTTTGGGAATCAGACTACACTGGTCTTTCCGTTTGGATTGGATTCAGTAAAAAGTACCGGATCAGAGTCTTTTGTTTGGGAATTGGACTACAAAAGGTCATTCTGTATAGATCTGATTCACTAAAAAGAACCAACTCAATCATTTCTTTTGGAATTGGAATACTCTGTTCATTCTGTATGGATTTGATTAACTAAAAAGGATCGGATCAGGGTAATTTGTCTGGGAATTAGACTACATAGGTAATTCTGTATAGATTTCATTCACAAAAAAGACAAACTCAGAGTCATTTCTTTGGGAATTGGACTACACTGGTCGTTCTGTATGGATTTGTTTCACTAAAAAGCACCAAGTCAGAGTCATTTGTTTGTGAATTGGACTACATAGGTCAATCAATATAGATTTGATTTACTAAAAAGGACAAACGCAGAGTCATTTTTTGGGGAATCAGACTATACTGGTCTTTCTGTTTGGACTGGATTTACTGGATTTGCAACTCAAAGACATTGGTTTGGGAATCAGACTACATTGGTTATTCTAATTTGATTCACTAAAAAGAACCAACTCAGTCAATCAATATAGATTTGATTCATTGGTTATTCTAATTTGATTCACTAAAAAGAACCAACTCAGTCAATCTAAAAAGAACCAACTCAGTCAATCAATATAGATTTGATTCACTAAAAAGGACAAACGCAGAGTCATTTTTTTGGGAATCAGACTACACTGGTCTTTCTGTTTGGACTGGATTTACTGGATTTGCAACTCAAAGACATTGGTTTGGGAATCAGACTACATTGGTTATTCTAATTTGATTCACTAAAAAGAACCAACTCAGTAATTTCTTTTGGAATCGGACTACATTGTTGATTCTATAATAATTTGATTCACTAAAAGAACAAATTCAGAGTAATTTGTTTAGGGATTTGAACTACACTAGTCTGTTTTTCAAATAGGACTCGTTCTGAACAAGAATGGTTCTTAACCCTATAAGTATATATCATATGACTATACTCACCAGTATTTGATACGGATAATCTCTGGTTAGTGTGATGGTGAATCCATTCACAGACACATTAACAGTGTGAGTGAAGCTCACTGTGTTGCTCCAACGATTATCATTCTTAACGGTCACGTTAAAAGGTACAAGACTCGTATTATCACTGCACAGGGCTGCCAACTGATACACACACGTGCCCTGGAAGTCAAAATGGAGTCCGTCGAATGTGCGGTAATGTGGGTCTACCGAGCCTGTGCATATGGCAGGGTTTCTTAATGGCTGACAGCTCCGACTTCCGTTAACAACCGAGCAGGTCTCACGGACAGGACAGGAAGAATTGCGACACACCACAGTGCTTAAGTTACGGTCACACGTGCAAAGCTGATGACACTGATCATCTGCCCAGAAAGTTTGGCCTTGTTGGTAGTAGGCGCCTTTGTAGAAGCAGCCACATTGATTGGTGGGCACACAAGCACCAGCGCTGAGGACAAATCCACTGTTACACACACAGGCTTCCACACAGGTATCAGTGCAGTTCGGCTGCTGATTTGGGAACGGACACACCGCTGGACATGGAGATGCACAGGCCTCATAATGACTGTCGGGAGGGCAGCTCATAGCTGTTCAAGAACAAGAAGAGGTTCATGGTTAAAGTTAAATGGTTAGTTGACCCAAAAATTAAAATTCTAATTGCTCACCTTTATGTCATTTCAAAACCGTAAGACCTTCATTAATCTTCAGAACACAAGTTAAATCCAAAAGCATTTTGACCCTGAATTCCAAAGTGCTGAATAAAGTCGATATTTTTGCTTTCTTTGTGCAAAAAAAAGTATTCTCATGGCTTCATAACATTACAGTTAAACCACTGATGTCACATGTGCTATTTTAATGATGTCCTTACTACCTTTCTGGGTCTTAAATTTGTCAGTTGGGTTGCTGTCAATGCTGGGTCAGAAAGCTCTCGGATTTCATCAAAAATATCTTAATTTGTGTTCCGAAGATGAACTAAGGTCTTACGGGTTTGGAACGACATGAATGTGAGTAATTAATGACAGAATTGTCATTTTTGGATGAACTGTCTCTTTAAAGTTAAAGCAAACAAATGTGTCCTATGAGAGTTTAATCAAACTTACAGCAGTTCAGTCTCCCTCTCCAATCTGTAATAATGACACCTTCTTGACGACAACGGGCAACGTAAGTCTCCAGAGCCTGACAGAGAAGTCTATGGTCTCCATTATTGAAGCACAGATCGTATGCACAGCTTTGCTTAAATGCCTGTGGGTTCACTTTAGTGTGACATGCACTGAAGACATTCTGGCCTGTAGATGTCAGGACACCACAGAAAGTGTCTGTTTCGTAGAGCACACGTAGGTCAGGAGGGCAAACAGGGCAGTCAGTCTCACAACCATCATTACACGCAGATGCGACGTGGTAGTTGTCTTCTACTCTCCAGCTCTTTGCCCACTGGTACACACTTGGCAGAGGGTTTCCAGCAGGGTCTTTCAGCTCATCTCCAATATTACTGTTCAAATTTCCACACAGGCCACACACAACTCCATAGTAACTACTAGGCAGATGAACGTCAACCCTCCAGCCCCACATGTAAGAGACACGCAGACCAAAGTTGGTTTCCAACAGAGCAGCATTGCCACTTTGTCTCACCCTCACACGGCCATTTTGATGATCAAGAGGAAGATAAAACCACAAACCATCCACCTGGCAGAGGAAAAACACAATCATTTATTTACAAAGGCACTGTTATAAAGACACAATCAGACAAAAATCATACTGTGACAGTGTAGATGACCCTGCGTGAGTATGCATTTTTAAAATATTGGTAAAAACATGTGACTCATTACCATGATCTGTCCTGTATGGTGGTTCACCATGGTATAAGTGCTGCCATATACAGTAACTTCCACCTCGCGCACATAAGACACATCAGTGCTCCCACGGTTTTCATTGCTCTGGGTTACAGAGTAGGGCTCCAGACCGTTCAGATTTCCACAGGTCTTAGACAAGACATATCTACAGGTGCCCTGGAAGTTATACTCATAGCCATCAAAGGTGTGGTAGTGCGGATCACCCCAGGCCCAGCATGTGCTGTTGTATAAGGGCACACACACAGCATTGCCATGTTCAGAGCGGCACGTCTCTCCCTCTGGACAACGGTGGTATCGGCATGGATCTGTAGACAGAAACAGCGAGAAGAAATAAAAAATCTGCCATTTAGTAATAGATTACATGTTTTCATTTCTTGCATTATTTCTGTTATTTGTATATCTTAACCTGGGTAAAAGCAGCCCCACATTCCTGCTGTAAGTAAACACTCTGTGCCATTAAGACAGTTGGCTTTTTCACAAGTGAAACCCTTTCCTGGATCACACTGACACTTCTGCACACACTGGTCCAGGTAAACCACCTCCCCAGCCTGAAAACACAAACTCTTGTCACATGCAGGACAAGAAAGGGAAAGAATGCTAGACTAACATTAATAGCTAATCACAAAACCAGTCATAAGGGACAATTTTTTGAAATTGGCATGTATGTATCATCTGAAAGCTGAATAAATAAGCTTTGCGTTGTTGTGTGGTTTGCTAGGAAAGTATAATATTTGGCCAATATACATACTATTTGAAAATCTGGAATCTGAGGATGCAAAAAAAAAAAAAAAAATCTAAATATTGAGAAAATCGCCTTTAAAGTTGTCCAAATTAAGTTCTTTGCAATGCATATTAATAATCAGAAATTAAATATGATATATGGTAGGAAATTTACAAAATATTTTCATGGAACATAATCTTAATATCCTAATGATTTTTGGCATAAAAGAAAAATCTACATATGATTTAACAAATATACCCGTGCTACTTAAGACTGGTTTTGTGGTCCAGGGTCACATATGTACCTACATTTTACATCACCACAATAAACTCAAAGCCATTGCTTCACCTTATATGTGCGTCCCTGCTGATAGCAGCCACATTGCTGGTGTTCAACACACTTCTGGCCATCAAACAGATATTCATTGTCACAAGCGCAGCCCTCTGTGCAGGTTCTAGGACACTGGACTATCGTAGTCAGACCAGGACAGGCAGCAGAGCAGACGTCTACACACGGCTCATAATGACTGTGAGCTGGACACGACATTGCTGAAACACAATGGTGAAGATGAAAATTACAAGGATTTGATGAGAAAATGTATGATGAAATAACAAGATCCAAATTTCAGACAGTGAGTCACAGCTGCAACTAAATATTAAAATTAATTCCATTATATACCTGCTGACAGTGGACCCTAAAAATAAAAGGCTTATAAATGAATTAATAATAAGTAAATAAAAACAGAAAGAATTCATTTTTTGTTCTTTTTGCTCAAGATACATTTCTTATTATCAATGTTGAAAACAGCTCTGCTGCTTAATAGGAACATTTTTTAGTACTATCTATTGAATATAAAGCATTTTGGTGACATACATCTGATTTTGTTATATGCATTAAATTAAAATATGCAATATTTATTTTGTTAGTGCACATTGCTGTCTTAAGGTGAACAATTAATCAGTGCAAGCAAAATCTGGTAATTTTCTTCTGCTATGGACTGGCATTCCTTCTCTAATGACGTCAGTTTGATGGTTTGGGCAGAATATGCTTAACCATGCCCTTCCAACCGTTAGTTTGCTACAAGTGAGAGATGAGAGGATAAGCCCAAAAATAAAACTGGAGTATAAATAAATGAATTAATTTCTACAAAACTAATTTTGGTAACTCCAAACCTATGAACAGTAGTGTATTTCTTTCAGCTATTCTGTTAATGATGTAAATGCAATATATTTCAAATGTACTGAAGCCTTTCCAATTTGATTATACAATCAGGAATCATAAATTTTTCTAGAAGAACAAACTTACGACAGAAAGAGTCCGTCCTCCATTTTTGGATGATGACTCCAGCTGTGCGACAACTAAAAGCGTATCTCGCCACACTATCGCAAACCACACTGTTGTTGCCGTCAGATGCACATGTATCAAAGACACAGTCGTTCAGATAAACTGTAGGATTCAGCACAGCGTGACAGGCGGCGAATGGCCCGTTGGGGTCAACCAGAACTCCGCAGTAAGGAGGCTTCTCAAAGATGGCTTTCAGTCGAGGATCACAGTCCAGACATGTGCTGCCTTCACATCCGTCCTCACACACTGCACCAGGGACAAATACTTTCCATGCTCTCCCGAATACATTCACATCCTGTGTAACATTGCTGTCTGGGAGGCGGAAGTCATTTGAAGAGACTCCGTCAAAATTGCCACAGAGTCCACAGGTCTTGTTGCGGTAGCTTTCAGGGATGGTAACAGTGACATAGTAAAACAGGCCATAGGTCACACGGAGACCAAATCCAGTCTCGATTATTATATAGCTACCATCATTATAGGCCTGGACCAAGGAACCATTTAAACTCTTTGAACTGTATGGGAGGTTAGTCAGAACCCCATTGACCTGTGGGAATGGTGTCACATTAGAGTCGGTTATTAAACACCAGTTGAATATGTTAAAGGAGCTCAATCGCATTATAAGAGCTTTACTGAGAAGCTTCTGAAGAATATAAGCAGACAAACCAGCACTTACCAAGATCTGGGGCTCATTTTGTCTTAAGATGATGGTGCTGCCGTAGACTGTTAAGGCCACTTGTTTAGTAACAGAGACTTTGTGGTATTTGTTAGGCCACCATCTCTCATTCTCCACCTGGATGGAGAAATGGGTCAGGTTGGTCCGTTCCAGGCCACAGGATTGGGAGAGAATGTAAGTACAGGTTCCCTGGAAATCAAAGCGTCGGCCATCAAAGGACACATAGTGTGGGTCTCCAGACGCTTCACAAATGGCCCGACTGATTGGCAGGCACCTGCGAACGCCGCCCACCAACTCACACCTCTCATAGGGGCCACAAGATGACCTATCACAGACCACCTGTGGAAAGAAGAGCATTGTATTAATGTTTTTGTATGTGGCAAGATTTGTAACCAATCAGAACCAATCAGGTGTGACGTGATAATGATGTCATTATGTCAGATTGAGTTAGACCTATCAGGCTGCACGTTCTAGAGTTTCATGACAGAACTTTGTATTTATTTAAAATAGAAATCTTCTCTAACAATATAAGTCTTTACTATCACGCTTTATCAATTTATCACATCCTTGCTGAATAAAATAATTTCTTTCAAAGAAAGAAAGAACAAAAAATGTACTGACCCAAAACTTTGAACGGTAGTGTACGTTGTTAGAAAAGATTTCTATTTTAAATAAATGCAGTTCTTTTTAACGTTTTATTCATCAAAGAATCCTGTAAAAACTCAGAAGTTCCAAATAATATTATGCAGCACAACTGTTTCCAGCACTGATAATAAATCAGCATATTAGAGTGATTTCTGAAGGATCATGAGACACGGAATACTGGAGTAATGATCCTGAGAATTCAGCTTTGCATCACAGGAATAAATTATATTTTAAAGTATATTAAAACAGTATTACTGTATTTTTAATCAAATAAACACAGCCTTGATGAGCAGAAAAGACTTCTTTTGAATTTTTGAATGGCAGCGGATAAAATTGCCACCGATAACCATGTGGGTATCACACCAACATATAATGCCCCCCATACACCACACATAAACTGGAGTGACTCACTGGTTGACAGCTCCGACTTCCATTAACAACCAAGCAGCTCTCTCCGACAGGACAGGAAGAATTGCGACACACCACAGTGCTTAAGTTACGGTCACACGTGCAAAGCTGATGACACTGATCATCAGCCCAGAAAGTTTGGCCTTGTTGGTAGAAGGCGCCTTTGTAGAAACAGCCACATTGATTGGTGGGAACACAAGCACCAGCGCTGAGGACAAATCCACTGTTACACACACAGGCTTCCACACAGGTATCAGTGCAGTTCGGCTGCTGATTTGGGAACGGACACACCGCTGGACATGGAGATGCACAGGCCTCATAATGACTGTCGGGAGGGCAGCTCATAGCTGTTCAAGAACAAGAAGAGGTTCATAGTTAAAGTTAAGCAACCAAACATGCACCCTATGAGAGTTTAATCAAACTTACAGCAGTTCAGTCTCCCTCTCCAATCTGTAATAATGACACCTTCTTGACGACAACGGGCAACGTAAGTCTCCAGAGCCTGACAGAGAAGTCTATGGTCTCCGTTATTGAAGCACAGATCGTATGCACAGCTTTGCTTAAATGCCTGTGGGTTCACTTTAGTGTGACATGCACTGAAGACATTCTGGCCTGTAGATGTCAGGACACCACAGAAAGCCTCTGTTTCGTAGAGCACACGTAGGTCAGGAGGGCAAACAGGGCAGTCGGTCTCACAACCATCATTACACGCAGATGCGACGTGGTAGTTGTCTTCTACTCTCCAGCTCTTTGCCCACTGGTACACACTTGGCAGAGGGTTTCCAGCAGGGTCTTTCAGCTCATCTCCAATATTACTGTTCAAATTTCCACACAGGCCACACACAACTCCATAGTAACTACTAGGCAGATGAACGTCAACCCTCCAGCCCCACATGTAAGAGACACGCAGACCAAAGTTGGTTTCTAACAGAGCAGCATTGCCACTTTGTCTCACCCTCACACGGCCATTTTGATGATCAAGAGGAAGATAAAACCACAAACCATCCACCTGGCAGAGGAAAAACACAATCATTTATTTACAAAGGCACTGTAGTAAAGACATAATCAGACAAAAATCGTACTGTGACAGTGTAGATGACCCTGCGTGAGTATGTATCTTCAAATATTGATAAAATCATGTGCAGTGACTCATTACCATGATCTGTCCTGTATGGTGGTTCACCATGGTATAAGTGCTGCCATATACAGTAACTTCCACTTCCCGCACATAAGACACATCAGTGCTGCCACGGTTTTCATTGCTCTGGGTTACAGAGAAGGGCTCCAGACCGTTCAGATTTCCACAGGTCTTAGACAAGACATATCTACAGGTGCCCTGGAAGTTATACTCATAGCCATCAAAGGTGTGGTAGTGCGGATCACCCCAGGCCCAGCATGTGCTGTTGTATAAGGGCACACACACAGCATTGCCATGTTCAGAGCGGCACGTCTCTCCCTCTGGACAACGGTGGTATCGGCATGGATCTGTAGACAGAAACGGCGAGAAGAAATAAAAATTAAATAAAACAATAGATTGCATGTTTTATTTTCTTGCATTATTTCTGTTATTTGTATACCTGGGTTAAAGCAGCCCCACATTCCTGATATAAGTAAACACTCTGTGCCATTAAGACAGTTGGCTTTTTCACAAGTGAGACCCTTTCCTGAATCACACTGACACTTCTGCACACACTGGTCCAGGTAAACCACCTCCCCAGCCTGAAAACACAAACTCAGTCACAAACAAGACAGCAAAAGGAAAGAACACATTCTGATAGTTCATATGCACACACATATCACCAAAATAAACTCAGAGCCATTGCTTCACCTTATACGTGAGTCCCTGCTGATAGCAGCCACATTGCTGGTGTTCAACACACTGCTGGCCATCAAACAGGTAACCATTGTCACAAGCGCAGCCCTCTGTGCAGGTTCTAGGACACTGGACTATTGTAGTCAGACCAGGACAGGCAGCAGAGCAGACGTCTGCGCACAGCTCATAATGACTGTGAGCTGGACACGACATTGCTGATAAAGACAAAACGCACAATGATTGGATAAGAAAACAAATGATAAAACAGTATCTCTCTCTCTCTCTATATATATTTATGCACTATATTGGCAAAAGTATTGGGACACCCCCTTCTAATGAACAGGTTTGACAACTTTAGTAATTTCCATGAGTACTAATCTTAATGTTTAAACATATAATGATATTCTAGGGAATTTTGTCCTTCTAATTTTATAGTTTGGACAGGGCCCTTTTTTATTTCTCTATGAACCTTGCCTTATACACAGAGGCATTGTCATGTTAGAATAAAAAAGGGTCTATGGATTTCATTTATATCACTTGATATTCTTTTAAGAAGCATCACACAGAGACTGACAGCAGACTGCAGTTTTTTACAAATGTTTTCAAATGTAACAATTAATTTTGTGTAAAATTTTAGATACAACATTGCCTGTTTTGCTTAAATTGTTTTTTTTTTTTTCATTATTTGTATTATTTTTTTTAGCTGTATGGGACATAATCCCTTTGCTTTGCTGTCATATTTGATTAATATAAAATAACAAAGCATTAAAATAAAAATGAATCCTCCACCTTTGACTCCGGTTATGCAACAACTAAAAGCACAGCTTTCTACATTATTGTTGCATTCCACACTGCATTCTTATCTTACATTTATATCTTATGATATTAGCAATATCACGCATACAAGATTGCTGTTTTTTCCCCAAATAATGTGCTTGATTGCAGATGTGATATTGATTTTATACAACAGTTCAATAAACAAGTTTACATTTTGTTTTGCTTAATTTTGTAAATGAGAAAAATTACAAATATATACTCTTATAATGAATTTTATTATTTCATTATAATATAACATATATTTCTTACAATGTAACAATATAAATGTCTTCAGTATCACCTTGGATCAGTTTAATTGATCACTGCTGATTAAAATTATTTCTTCTTATTACTCCAAATGTCTGAACAGTAGTGCATTTCAGTCAATTACGTTGTTTCAAATATATTTTGACAAATGTTATTTTTTGAGGTGTATTGGATATAATCTGTTTGTTTCATTTAATATAAAATAAGGAATAAAAATGAAGGGGGGAAAAAAAACTTTTCCAGAAGAACAAACTTACGACAGAACGAGTCATTCCTCCATCTTTGGATGATGACTCCGGCTGCACAACAACTAGAAGCGTATCTCGCCACACTATCGCAAACCACACTGTTGTTCCCATCAGATGCACATGTATCAAAGACACAGTCGTTCAGATAAACTGTAGGATTCAGCACAGCGTGACAGGCGGCGAATGGCCCGTTGGAGTCAACCAGAACTCCGCAGTAGGGAGGCTTCTCAAAGATGGCTTTCAGTCGAGGATCACAGTCCAGACATGTGCTGCCTTCACATCCGTCCTCACACACCGCACCAGGGATGTCCACTTTCCATGCTCTCCCGAATACATTCACATCCTTTGTAACATTACCATCTGGAAGGCTGAAATCATTTGAAGGGACTCCGTCAAAGTTGCCACAGAGTCCACAGGTCTTGTTGCGGTAGTTGCCAGGAATGGTAACAGTGACATAGTAAGACAGGTCATAGGTCACACGAAGGCCAAAGCCGGTCTTGATGATGTAATTACTACCCTCCTTATAGGCCTGGACCAAGAAACCATTTAAACTATTTGAACTGTATGGGAGGTTAGTCAGAACCCCATTGACCTGTGGGAATGGTTTCATATTAGAGTCGGTTATTAAACACCAATTTAATATGTTAAAGGAACTCAAATCGCATTATAAGAGCTTCACTGTGAAGCTTCTGAAGAGCATAAGCAGACAAACCAGCACTTACCAAGATCTGGGGCTCATTTTGTCTTAAGATGATGGTGCTGCCGTAGACTGTTAAGGCCACTTGTTTGGTAACAGAGACTTTGTGGTATTTGTTAGGCCACCATCTCTCATTCTCCACCTGGATGGAGAAATGGGTCAGGTTGGTCCGTTCCAGGCCACAGGATTGGGAGAGAATGTAAGTACAGGTTCCTTGGAAATCAAAGCGTCGGCCATCAAAGGACACATAGTGTGGGTCTCCAGACGCTTCGCAAATGGCCTTGCCGATTGGCTGGCATCTGCGAACACCCTCCACCAACTCGCACTTCTCATAGGGGCCACATGATGATCTATTACAGACCACCTGTGGAAAGAAGAGCATTGTATTAATGTTTTTTTGTATAAGGGCAAGATTTATAAAGTGGCTTTAAAGAAATAATCTGAATTGCAAATAGAACAGGTTCAGCTACAGTAAAATATCTCACATAGCTGCAAAGAAATGAAAAAAGAGTGCCATATTAAATGTGTTATTAAGGGCTGGTGGAAAAAAAATATCTTGTATGCATAAAATGTATAAAATTAAGAGTGAACATCATGTATGATATAAAAAATATATAACTTGGCAAAAAGTATGAATTTCCATTATAGAATGAAATTAACCAATAAATAATTTGAAAATAAATAAATAAATAAATAAATAGAAATTATAAAATTATTATTAAAGAAATTATATTTAAACTACCGGACAATATTAGCAGAAAAATAAAGATATTAAAGAAGAACCCCATGTACTGTAAGTTATTAGTCCAAACTGCTTTGCAACTTAGGTTTGATTTATAAACTAGAGAGGGAGACTGTCTTATTATTTTCAAAGATCAATATATTTTTTTCTTTAATGACTTGTGTCAACCTTTCCCTAAAGGTGCAGTATGTAATACTGACGTTTAGTGGTTAAATTGGGTACTGCAGTCCAAATTCAAGATATTGTTTCTCTCACCCCCTCCTCCTCAGACTGACACTCACACAGGTTGCCAGATTGAGGACATGCAACACGAGAGAGTGCAACTGACAATGGAAGGCGACAATCTTTGATTTATGCCTGTTTTACTATGTCTCTGGTCATAGAGCTTTTTAGATTTATGCCAAGGATTTTTAGGTCGGACAAAATCTGCGATCTTTGAGCCAATTGGAATGCAAGCTTTCATGGCTGCAATGTTTTCCTCCAAATGGCAACCCGGGGATTTAAATACTATTAGGTAAACTGGCAGTGGGCAGAATGGAAAAACAAGAATGTAAACTTTGCATGTTTCCTAAATATCTGTTAAAGTTTTATTGTGTTTTTATGCTTTATATAGTATACATACATAAAAGAAAAATAATCTAATAATAATTTAAGATAATAAGGCACTGTATAATCATAAAAAAAAAAAAAATAATCTAATCCAATCACTAAATAATGTCAAAACAGTAGTATATCCTCACTGTCATCATACCTGGCCGTACGGTAAACATGTGCACACTTCCTCACAGTTATTGCCAGGATAGAACTGTTGGTAAAGCAAGTAGTAGTGGTTCTTATAGAGACACCCACACTGAGAGAGGGGGACGCAGTGTTCCCCACTCCTGATGTAGCCCGGGTCACACACACAGCCCTCCATACAGCCACTACGACAGCCAGCGGGAGGAGCCAAACTATGGCAGGTGACTTCACAACTAGATCCGCAGAGCTCATAGTGGCTGTGGACAGGACACTGAACACCTGACAAAACAAAGACATGTGATTGGTTAAGTTCTGATTTAAAACATCATTTAATTTGTTAAAAAAACAAAAAAACAAATCATGTTCAGGGACCCACAAAAGTCTTCAAGATGGTGCAGAAAAGTTTAATAAAATAATATAAAAATAAAATTTATCAAATAAAATAAAATAATAAAAAAAATCCAGTGTAAAAATAAAAAAGTAAACCAGCTGGATACTCTTACTGTCCAAAGTAGTATATAGATTAAAATTAGTATATTATCATAAAAAAAAGAAAATAGTCATAAAAAAGACAATAACAAAAAAAAAGTTTTACAAAATCTAACAAATTTATAACAATATCAAAAAAGGTTTATACTCTTACTGTCCAAAGTAGTATATGAATTATTTCTCACTATCAAAATGTAAGAAAATAGTGTTAAAAAATGGGAAAAAATATATTAAAAATCTAACAAATATGTAACCATACCAAAACAGTTGTATGCTCTAAATGTATTATATGAATTAAAAGTAGTATATTATCACTATCAAAATTATTAACAATAAAGAAAAAAGTGTTAAATATAACAAATATTTTCACACTATAAACTGGACTTAATTTAGGAAAATCTGAAAAGACTTGCAAAAACAAAAGATTTTTTTCTTTTTAAATGAGCATTTTCATATTAACTTTAATAGCAAAGAAAAGGTTATTAGTTATTGAGTACCTTATTTTTTTTTTTATTTCAATGTTATTTTCATAGAAGCCTTAAATTAAAATGCTCATTTAAAAAAAAAATCTCAGACGGACTTAGAAGATTTTGCATCTGAAGTCTTCATATATCGCTGCCTTTATATTTACGGAAACAGGAGACTTGCAAGAAGATCCTCATATCTGGGAGTCCGTGGCATCAAAAAGTTCAAAAACAACTGGGCTAGATTACATGTCAGGTTTGATTTTGAACTCAATAGCCTTATGCTGAATGTACTAACACACCCATCTATCCTTAGCATCTTTGTTTTGGTGCTCTGCTTTACATTTCTTACGACCTTTGTTGACATGAATGGAACGGGAACTTCAAGGTATTCACTAGAAAGTCTATAGCTATACCTACAAAAACTCTTGTGTATGAACAATATTACCATGTATACAGTTTCTCATAAAGGTCTAGATACAATTGCTCTGGGTTTTTCTCACCACAGAATTCAGTGGTTCTCCAGGGGCCGATGGTCCTTCCCATCGCCTGACAGGCAGATACGTATGCCGTTATGGCCTGGCATAGTATATCTCTTCTTCCGTTATACAAACAGACGTCATAAACACAATCCTCAAAAAATGGAGCGGGGTTTAGCACAGCGTGACAATCCCGGAAAGGCCCTTGTGGGTCACGCAGGAGTCCACAGAAATCTGACGTCTCATAGAGACTCCTTCGGGCTGGATCGCAATTTTGACAACTGTTTGTGCAGCCATGGATGCAGTCTGGGATCGTGGCTACACTCCAGCTGGCACCGAACTCCGTCGGTCCTGAAGCAGGTAATGTTGTTCCTTTAACAGTCAGATCATCTTCTGGATTTCCATTGTAGTTTCCACAGAGGCCACAGACGGCACCCATGTAGGTGCTGGGGACGGTGACGGTTGCAAAGCTGATCCAATCAAATGTCACTCTAAGGCCAAAAGAGGTTTGAACGACAGCATACCAACCACTTCTGAAAACCGAAACCTGACCTTCAATAAGATGGAGGGGAAGGTTCGACAGCTCACCATTGACCTAAAAAAGAAAGACAACTTTGCTTAAATTTCTCACTGAAAGACTTACTGTAACATTGCCAATTTGGAAAGATAAAACTGGCTGACAAAGGTTTAAAGAATGCAACTTACGGTAACGAAACCACTGTATTCTCTATTGATAACAATGGATATATTATACACTCTGATCTCCAGTAATTTAGTGAACGTCACCACTCTGCTTCCCCGAAACTCGTTTTGCACCAGCACATCAAAGGGAACCAGTCCAGGATCTGAGACGCAAACCCCGACCAACTGATACACACAGTTGCCCTGGAGGGAGAACATAAGTAATAATTAGGGCTGCCCTAGACTGAATTATTTCTGGTTGACTAGTTTAAATATTAGTCGCAGGTTTTTTAATAAACCATATAAATCTTAATAAGCCTTTAATTGCCTACATAGCCTAATAAGCGCTCAAGCGC
Source organism: Cirrhinus molitorella (assembly GCA_033026305.1). Lineage (NCBI taxonomy): Eukaryota > Metazoa > Chordata > Actinopteri > Cypriniformes > Cyprinidae > Cirrhinus > Cirrhinus molitorella. The sequence goes on along the minus strand of CM065134.1, from coordinate 4,572,563 downwards.
ATGCAAAAATAATAATTGCAGATATAATAATTATGAATGTGTCAGGGAAAAACAGCATGGAGACTGCATTAACATTTTAATCATTTTTTTCTAAACTAGTGCTTCGTTTTCGGCTTAAGAGAAGAGAAGTCATCTCCGTAGTAGTGATTCGCCTGTATGCATGTTTATCACAGATTACATAATCTGAGAATATTTGTTTTCTGTTTGAATAGGTTCATTTAAAAGTAGACATTTCACTCTCTAATAGATACATTTTTCATGTCTGTAAGGCAAGTATACACAGAGTTTCGCACATTTAAATTCACAGACCGAGATGGCAGAATGTGCATCCTGTTTGCATTCATTATTTTAAAAGCGCAATGTTTTGTTGTTATTGTAAGTGCACAAAAATTGCTATTGTGAGTGCACAAAACAGCTTGCTTTGCTGCTTGATATTGCAAATTGAACAGAGATCACATTTTTTTAAGGATTAATACCTGTTATTTTTATGGTATATCAAAAAGTGTATATATTTTAATGTGATTGTTGGTGCATTCTACCAGTATTTACCATACTTTCAAAACTAAAACTAAAAAAGGAAAAACATACAATATGAAAATAATTTAGTCTTAATAAAAACAAGATTTGGTTTTCCAAAAGGTACATCTTGAAAAAAGGGGGTTGTCTTATAACCAGGGTCGGCTTATATTCGGGTCAATACTGTATCTTAATTATGAGCAAAATGGTTTGTAGTGCAAACAGTTTTACTATTCACTGAATGTTGTCATTCTTCTTGTTATTTCCCTATAGTGGATAATGAACCGGAAGTTTCACCCATAGGCTTACTTCTGCGTTGAGGAAAAAGGTGGATGCTATTAGGTTTTATTTATATATTTTTAGTTTAAATTTAGCTGTTATATGCTTTTGTCATTTTTATTAGCTTTACTTTAGCTTTACATTCATTTATTTAGCACTAAATTATATTACTTAGCACTTCCACCATTTTATTTTAGTTGCCAAGGCAACATTTCTAATTTAAAGGGATAGTTAACCCAAAAATGAAAATTACTCAATGATTTACTCACCCTCAAGCCATCCTAGGTGTATATGACTTTCTTCTCTCAAATGAATATATATATAAATGAAAAATTATATTTAAAAATGCCCTGGCTTTTTCAAGCTTTACAATGGCAATGAATGACTTGAGATTTTGAAGGCCATAAAAGTGCATCCATTCATCATAAAAGAACTCCACACAGCTCCAGGGGGTTAATAAAGGCCTTACGAAGTCGATCGATCCATATTTAAAACTTTATAAACTGCAATCTCCATCTTCAGCTAACTGTCAGACACATGTTCATGAGAGAGTGGCATTCCAGCGAATGACGCAGTTTGAGGAAACTAGAGATTATAGTTAACCAAGTTTTAAATATGGAAATTTTTCTTACAAAAACAAACTGATTTGCTTCAGGAGGCCTTTATTAACTCCCCGGAGATGGATGGATGAACTTTATTGGACTCTTGAATATCAACACCCATTCACTGCCATTATAAAGCTTGGAAGAGCCAGGACATTTTTTAATATAACTGACTGTATTCGTCTGAAAGAAGAAAGTCATATACACCTAGGATGGCTTGAGGGTGAGTATATCATGGGGAAGTTTTCATTTTTGGATTTAGGTTTTTTGTTCTAAAATACATATATTAGCTTAAATTAACAAACTATTTTATTAGCTTTAGTTAACAATAACAATTCTTATTTTTTTCTTGATTTTTCCCATTGGAACCCCAAATTGCCTAAATAAACACCACTTGCTAAGTCTGTTGTTTTGTAATTCCAGGACACTTTGATTATGCATTAAATACTCATACGCAGAAAAAAATGGTGTTTGTGGTTACATGTGGGATAAAAAATAAATAAATAATGTAGAAGAAAAGATATTTATACCTTCAGTATGGAATCCATAAAAAGAAAGGCATAGAACTAGTGTATTTCCAACATTATTTACTTTTCATCCATGTGAAAAACTGGGGGAAAATCCCAATTATATTTCTTTTTTCCCCTTTAGTTTTGGTCGCTACATACAGCATGAAACATGTAATGCAGAAAAAATGCACAGTTCTCCTGTGCATCTAGTACCTGGAAGTTGAAATGATTCCCATCAAAAGTGTAATAGTGGGGGTCGGTCTGTGCCACACAGGTGCGTTGGGAGACAGGATAACAGCCCCTAACGCCATTTTCCACCTGGCAGTGCTCTCCTGTCCCACAGCCTCCATCTCTGCATTCTAGAAGTCCACCCTCCGTGGAGCAACGACAAAGCCGCTGACAAGCATCATCCTCCCAGAAATCCTCCCCTGCAGGAATGTAGTGTCCTTTGTAGGAACAGCCACACTGGGCTGTAGGTACACATTTGGATCCACTCAGAACAAAACCAGGATCACAAGCGCATGTTTCGACACAGGGTAAAGTGCAATTCACCGGAGACCTGAGGCCCATGCAGGTCAAAGGGCAAGCGCTGCCACAAGATTCATAATGGCTGTTCTCTGGGCATCTGTAAGCTAAAGACACATACAAATACATATTGCAGAAGAATATCAAACCAAGTATGCTTTGCAAATGCTTTTAAAGCTATTACTCACAACAATTGGCTGCTTCTCTCCAGTTGGTTAGCTGTATCTCAACACGCTGACATGCAGTTGCATAGACCTCTAAGATCTTACATAAGTAGTATCTGTGGCCATCAGTCATACAGACATCATACATGCAGTTCTGAATGTAAATACTTGGGTCAATAACAGAATGACACTGACTGAATGGTGCCATCATTAGGAGTTCACAGTATTTTCCACTCAGCCATTGTCTCTGTGCTTGAGCATCACATCCATGACCCCCACCATCATCTCTACAGCCCTCATCCAATGTTAAGTTGTGAACTCTCCAGCTCTGGCCAAATGTTGTCGCACTGGGAGCCTGGGTGTTTGAAGGCGTGGTGAAATCATCATTGGGATCGCCATTGAAGTTGCCACAGAGCCCACAGACTTTGTTCATGAAGGCAATGGGAAGGGAGACCACGAGATAGTGGTTCCAGTCATATTGTACACTAAGTCCAAAATTAAACAGGATGGTGATGAAGCTGCCAGACTGGAAGATGGACACACCAACACCATCAAGAACCACAGGAAGGCTCCACAAAATTTGGTCAATCTGCAAAAATCAAAACATCATTCATATTAAATGGCAAACCAGCTTCTTACTCAATATTTTTTGTCTTTAGTAAATGAAAAACATTTTTTCCCCCAAAGTTCCAATAAATTAAATAAATTACATATATATAAGTTATTATATATATATATATATATATATATATATATATATATATATATTTATACACACACACACACACACACACACATATATATATATATATATATACATATATATAAAAATGCATAATGGAGCAATAGTTGTTTTTTAGAAACTTATATCTTTATCTTTATTTCTTACCCATAGGAAATGGCATAGATAGATAAAAATCTATCTATATCTAAAAAACAAGACATGTGACGTGTGTGTGTGTGCGTGCGTGTATGAAAAGTTCAGATCTACAGGCCCCTAAATCCATCTATCATCTTTCATCAAAAATGGATATATAATTAATGTGTTATATGTATATATTATATATATATATGTGTATATTTATATACATATATATATATATATATATGAAGAGTTCAGATGCAAAACCAGCTAAAAGCCATCTTAAGATAATGATACTGAGTGAATATAACATATATTAATTATATATCCATTTTTGATGAAAGATGACAGATTTTTAGGTTCTTTTAGATCTGAACTCTTCATACACACACACACACACGTCACATGTCTTGTTTTTTAGATATAGATAGATTTTTATCTATCTATGCCATTTCCTTTGGATAAGAAATAAAGATAAAGATATAAGTTTCTAAAAAACAACTATTGCTCCATTATGCATTTTTTTTAGCAATCTTGAGTAAACTGATCATCATATACTGTAGATGTTTAGACTTTTGCTAAAAATAAGATAAAAATACTGATAATGTCTTTTAATGAATGGCTTAACATAAATCTATTACATTTTATACAGAGGGTTTTCACGAAGCGTCAACAATCGGCCATATTGGCAGCACTGAATGTAAACAATGCCAGTAAACCAAAAGAAACTTGCATATTTTGCTGATTATTACTGCTGAAAATAGTCAATTATTGTCATGTTTTTGGCTGTACTAATCGGTCGAAATGTGTTTTTGTCTGCCCAAACTGAACTAGGATTTCCAAGGCAAGAATCTTGACAATATTTGTGTTTGTTCTCATCATTCCTGATAGGCTGAAATATTAGGCTAATATTTTAATTAATACTGCTCATACTGTATATATCTTTAACACCTATTAACTTTAGCTTGTCAAAATATTGTGTCCTTTCCTGCATACTAAGTCCTTCTCTATATGTTTTAGCAGCTTCCACACAATTTTTCCATGGTTTAGACAGCATAAATTAGCAGAACGTATTCTGTAGTACAATGACCATGCAATCTATGCTGTTGCTTACATCCGAGTATCGCCCATATGGCCACGCATCCAGGTAACTGGCCAAATTAAACCCTCTATTATACTGAATAAGTATTACATTTCACAATGCTAGAATGTTCAGTACTAAAAGTAACTGCTAAATCTATGGAATTACTTTCAATTTTTAGAAGATAGCAATAAGAAGGTTTACCCTGACTTTCCCAGGCTCTGAACTTTCAGCGCTGATGGTGATATCCCCAATATTCACAGTTACGTGTGCCACATAGGACACACTAATGTCGCCACGGTTTTCATTTTTAGCCAGGACCTCAAAAGCAGGAAGACTGCCATTTTGCTGACAGGTCCTGGTGACAACATAGGTGCAAGTGCCCATGAAGTCAAAATAACGCCGGTCGAATGTGCTGTAGTGAGGGTCGCCCATTGCCCAACAGATTCCAAATGGTTTCTTCACACAGGTGGGGAAGAAACCCATCATCTGGCACTCCTCATCCTCACTACAGATGATGTTGAAGCAAGAGCGAGGTGTTGGGAAATCTGCTACAAATTAAGAAAATATACATGACATTTAAGCAGCAAAAACAAAAAGGATTTAAACATATAATGGGTTTATATACGTTATAATGGCAAAAGTATTGGGACACCCCCATGAACAGGTTTGACTACTTTAGTAATTTCCATGAGAACTAATCTTAATGTTTATGCATATAATGATATTCTAGGGAATTGTGCCCTTCTAATTTTATAGCAAAAGTTTGGGCAGGACCCTTTTTATTCTAACATGACAATGCCTCTGTGAATAAAGTAAGGTTCAAAGAGAAATGTTTGATTCAGTCAGTGTGGAAGAACTTGACTGGTCTGCATAACCCAAGTTCTAATCCCCGCTGAACACCTCTGGTGTGACTTGAAATGTAGACCTGTACATACATGACTTGTACAAAAGGATTGGGACACCCCCTTCTTTAGAACAGAAAAAGGCACTTCCAAAACTGTAGCAACAAAGACAACAAAGAGTTGCATTTCCATCTCTGTTGCTTCAGTTTTGGAAGTGTCTAAAATGACTGTACCCATATGCACAAGTCATTGATGTTTGGTCTGAGTTTTGGGCTCAAGGTCTGCATTTAAAATCACACCAGAGGTGTTCAGCTGGGATTAGGACTTGGCTTATGCAGACCAGTCAAGTTCTTCCACACTGACTGAATCAAACATTTCTCTACGAACCTTACTTTATAAACAGAGGCATTGTCATGTTAGAATAAAAAAGGGTCCTATCCAAACATTTGCTATAAAACTAGAAGTACACAATTCCCTAAAATATCATTATATGCTTAAACATTAAGTGTAGTACTCATGGAAATTACTAAAGTAGTCAAACCTGTTCATTAGAAGGGGATGTACCAATACTTGTGGCAATATAATGTGTTTGTGTGTGTGTGTGTGTGTGTGTGTGTGTGTGTATATATATATATATATATATATATATATATATATATATATATACACATTGAGATTTATACATCATCTGAAAGCTGACTAAAAGCTTTCCAATCTAAATATTTAAAATTTTCCAAATGAAGTTCTTAGCAATGCACGGTTTTGATATATTTATGGTAGGAAATTTACTAAATATCTTCATGGAACATGAGCTTTATCATACTAATCATTTTTGGCATAAAAGTAAAATTAATAATTTTGACCCTTACAGTGTATTGTTGGCTATTGCTACACATATACCTATGCTACTTATGTCCAGGGTCACATATATATATATATATATATATATATATATATGTGCTATAACAACACAAATGTTTGTAAACTGAAAGAAGAATATGTTTAATTGACATACCTGCATCAATGCATGCAGCTGGGGCTCCGTATCCATTCACTTGCTGTACTCCCACACTATAGACCCCATAAGTAGCATTTGGATGCGTTAATTTGTGCCCATTTGCCCCAGGTTGATAAACCAACTCAGTCCAGGAGTACTCGCTGTTTTTAATGACCCTCCACTGAAGATTTCCAAGCAAAGGCAAGCGATCAAAATGAATCCCTGCTAGTTCACTGGTAGGAACAATCAGGAGAGCTCGGTTACTAAAACCAGCTATCCCATCAATTGCGTATGAAGAACAAAACTGGTCGTTAGACAGAAGATTCATAAGAAACGGATCATATATGACGCCACGGGACGTTCGCACACCATTAAACAGAAAAAACACCTGGATTCCCCTGTCAGCAATGATGTTGAGGCCGTTCGGAAACTGGATTTTGTACTCTCTGATGAGTCCACGCTGAAGAAATGCAGTTAGTGTAGTTTGGCCAAATTGAACGGTTATATTCGTTGACTGTGATGCTTGAATATAGACGCTGTCGAACTGGCTCTGGATGCTAAAAGGAGCCACCAGGAAGCGAGTTCCCCAGCTTTGCACTGGCAGGAGTTGCTCATAAACGTGATTGCACTTTGAAAGGCGCCACGTGCACATATGGCCCGAGTACACGGCGACGGGAAGTTGCGAAGATATGCGGGTCCCTGTGAGGTCTCCTTGGCTTTGAATTTGCACATTTTCGAAAGGATCCATTATCACGACTAGCTTACTCCCAATGCCATACAAGCGGCCTTCGAATCGGACCGCCGCTCGAAGAAACACCTCCACCGTGTTCTGCTCTTTACCGTTGACAAGCACAAACTCCTTCAGCATGGATGGAGGGGAGTTGGTGGGGGTGAACACAAAATATTCTGTACCCCATTCGCTCATGGGGTAGACCAGAGACGTATCCGCCGTGAACTGCTTTGAGTTTAGTGAGGAAACCGTTATGTCGTTGGACGCCTGAATGAAGACAGTTTTGCGGGATCTCCTGGTGCCAGAGAGCTCAATTGTTTTGGGGAGAGTCACAGTGAAGTTCTGACCTGCTGTCAGTTGCACCTCCTGGGTAAAACTAAGACTGGGGACGCTGACCCTCACCAGGCAATTAGAATTCAGAGAGGTGATATAAAGCTGAAAGAGCGGCAGGTCAAAGGGGGATACATAGTTCTGCATGAACGCAGTGGCAAACTCTTGTCCTGCAGATCGAGCCTGGCCACCATCTTCAAGAGAGAAAAATTGAGAGAATTAATGCTACGAAAAAAATGTTGTTTGAAAAAATTTGGCATTAAATAGTGCATCAAACTTGTAAAACTTCTATAATAATAATTTAATATTTTTACATTTTATATTAAACATCCATTTTATATTAAACGTACATTTCATAAAATAATAATCCAAAAGATAAAGAGCACTTACCCCAAAACAGAAATATCAGAAAACAAACTGGTAAAAGTTTCGCTCCCATGATTAGCTGCAAACGAATGTTAGTCAAACTGATAAAACACCAGTAAATTTCAACATGCATTCATTTTTTTTAAATGCAGCATATAGAAAAAATAAGAATGATATTATTTATGTAATATCAGTATTTGTATATATACTTAAATGGGTCCTTTAAAAAAAAAAAATACACATTGCCACATGATGAACTATTTAATGCTGCTTACCTTTATGGGAATCAAGAATTATACAGTCTATCTTATACAGCCTTTTAAATACCTATTATAACAATCTCAAAACCAATCAGAGCACTGCCAAGCTTGGATCCTGGAACTGGGGACGTGGCCTATTTTTATACATAAAAGGATCCATTTTCTCCCTCAAGGCATGAATGAATAGTATTAAATAGCAATATCATTTCCGAGTACATGCAATCTTCACAAAACATTTAAAACAATGTGACTGATTTCTGATCACACAACATACAAATAGTATGAGTTGCAACACTCATCTAACAGTTATTGCAATTGTGCAAATAACCAAGAATTCAATACCTGAGAATGCTTTTCAGACCATGCAAATAAAACACCTTTATGCTTTTCGGAAACATTGTTTAAGCTTGTGATGGTATATAATGACAATTATAGCATGCATCACAGGGGTTTGGTGTTCAAAAATGTTTTGAAATCTGAATAAAGTTTTCCATTGATGTATGGTTTCTTAGGACAGCCAATATTTGGCAAAGATACAACTATTTGAAAATCTGGAATCTAAGGGTGCAAAAAAATCTAAATACTGAGAAAATAGCCTTTAAAGTTGTCCAAATTAAGCTCTTAGCAATGCATATTACTAATTAAAAATTACGTTTTAATATATTTACAATAGTAAATTTACTAAATATCTCCATGGAACATGATCTTTACTTAATATCCTAATGATTTTTAGCATTAAAAAAAAACAATAATTTTGACTTTTTTTTATAATTATAGGCCAACCTGTGCTACATACGACTGGTTTTGTGGTCCAGGGTCATAAATAAATCAAATGAACACTTCAATAAAAGCCTGTAAACAATACAGCATTACAAAATTATAATTGGGCTGATAAAAAGTTTCATTTTCTAAATTTTAGCCTTTTATTCATAGCATTCATCTAATTTGTTTTCCTCTAAAACAAGACTAAAAAGTTAGTCTAGCCATATGCAACAGGTTCTTACACAATGTCACAAAGTCTGGGAAAAAGACAATCCACCAGGGTTTTGAGCAGCAGAAAGGCTTCGAACCTTACAAACGCTATTATCAGAGCACACAAGTGGCTACGTCAATATTGTAACCATGAAACTTCCTGCCCAGTTAGATGCAGTGTGAAGATATTCCCAGAGCTGTTACAGCAGAGATTTACGATAAGACAGAGAGATATTAACAAAACACCCCACAATGAATACAGACTGAAGAAGGGGAAACAGACAGTTAACATATTAGTTCACTGTGGTTTCTGTTCATTGACAATGCACTCCCATGGGACTGGACAGGAACAATGGACTGAACATTACTGTACATCTCACCCCCATTTGCAGATCAAGCATGGCGAAGCACGTGGTAAATGAAGCATTATGCCGAGCTCAAGAGGACAGCAGCACACACCACTAAAACCAATTCAGAATGTACAGATTTAACGATAAGGTGTCCTCAAAGCATGCACTTGTGTTGCAACTTGCAACGTTTTTAACTCACTGCTTCTTTTTCTGTAAAGGTCTTTTTAGTCAAAGGTGTGGTAATTAGATTCCTAGCCATGCAACTAGCAGGTGGCTTTTCGCTCCATTTCCATGCAGCCATCTGAGTTACTACACCTTCCTTCAAAGCGAACTGATGAAAAAAATAAATCATGATTATATTCTCATGCAGCACTATTTATTCATTTAATTGCTTCAAATCCCATTATATAACAACAGGGTAAAAAAATACTATGATAAACAAACATTTCGGAGACAAGTAGCAGTAAAATTAATCTCTGGAAGAAAAAAAAAAAAAAAAATCAGATGGGCATCAACATTGCTTTATTTTATTAAGCTTTATTGGTTAAAAGTTACTAATACTATTCAAAAGTTTGGGGATTTATACAATTTTTTAAATATTTTTGAAAGAAGTCTTTCATGCTTACAAAGACTGTATTTATTTGACTGAAAATGCAGTAAAACAATAATATTGTGAAATTTATTATTTATTAGGATACATTTTCAAATGTAATTTATTCCTGTGTTACAAAGCTGAATTTTCAGTCTTCAGTGTCACATGATTTCTTCAGAAATCATTCTAATATATAATATAATTTCCTATATTGAAAACAGCTTTGCTTATGGTAATTATGACACTTTTAGGATTGTTCAATGAATGGTAAGTTCAGCACGTATTTAAAGCAATGTTTTGTAACATTATATTTATTCTTAGTCTCATTTTTTACAAATTTAAAGAATCCCTGCTGAATTAAATTACTTATAAACAGCAGTCCATATTGATTTTTAAAAGCTGGTTCACCTCAATTTCACCTCTATATTTGAAGGATCTCTGATCCTCTGACCGGAATAACAGCAGCGCTTTGCATAATAAAATAAAAGGAACCATTTTTATTAATATTACCTAAAAAAAACACAACACACACACAAATGGATACAGTTGAGGTCAAAAGTTTACATACATCTTGCAGAATCTGCAAAATGTTAATTATTTGACCATAATAAGAAGAATCATACAAAATGCATGTTATTTTTTATTTAGTACTGACCTGAATAAGATATTTCACATGAAAGACATTTACATATAGTTCAAAAGAGAATAGTTGAATTTATAAAAATGACCCTGTTCAAAAGTTTACACTTAATACTGTGTTACCTGAATGATCCTGAATGAGCCCCTTGTTTGTCCTGAACAGTTAAACTGCCCACTGTTCTTCAGAAAAATCCTTCAGGTCCCAAAAATTCTTTCATTTTTCAGCCTTTTTGTGTATTTGAACCCTTTCCAACGACTGTATGATTTTGAGATCCATCTTTTCAAACTGAGGGACTTATATGCAACTATTACAGAAGGTTCAAATGCTCACTGATGCTTCAGAAGGAAAAACTATGCATTAAGAGCTGGGGGGTGAAAACTTTTGAACAGAATGAACATCTGTAGATTTTTTTATTTTTTTTTTATTTTGCCTTATTTTTTCATTTAGTACTGCCCTTCAGAAGCTACAGAATATACTTACATGTTTCCCAGAAAACAAAAGTTAAATTTACCCTGATCTTCAAATTAAAAAAAAAAAGTTTTCACCCACCGGCTCTTAATGCATTGTGTTTGAACCTTCTGAAATAGCTGCATATGAGTCCCTCAGTTGTCCTCAGTGTGAAAAATGCATCTCAAAATCAAACAGTCATTGTTGGACAGAGTTCAAATACACAAAAATACTGAAAACCAAAGAATTTGTGGGACCTAAAGAATTTTTTTTGAAGAACAGTGAGCAGTTCTGAACAAACAAGGGACTCATGAACAACTATCACTAAACAAAAAAAGACAGCAACAACACAGTAATACGAATCAAGCATATGTAAACTTTTGAAGAGGGCTATTTTTATAAATTCAACTATTATTTTCTCTTGTAACATCTTTTGTGTGAAATACCTTTTTCAGGGCAGCATTAAAAAACAACATGCATTTTGTATGATCCCTGTTATTTTGATAAAATAATTAAGAAGGTGTTTGAAAACTTTTGACCTCAACTGCAATTTTTATTTTAAATGATAAAATCCATAAATTAGAAATTACAAAGATTTCTTTTTAGTTGTTTAGTTTCAAAGAAGACGTTCGCAGAAGGCAGTGCAGAAACGTACTACTTCCGTGTGCTTACCACTTCCTGTAGGTTCAACATTCATGTGAATCTTTACATGCAGCATGTATCGGTCTACAGGGAAAGCTTCTGTTTCTGACCTTTCTACACACATGCACACAAACTGAATACAATCAACTAATGACTAATCAACGGTTCTTTGTTTACCACAGTTTGATGTCACTGGAAGGATCAGTGGGTGAGTGATCAAAGCACATTATTACTAATTATCATATGTGTTGGGAAATGTTATATTGTTGAGCTGAGAACCAGAAGTTCTAATATAAGTGGTTAAAATTGCAATGCAATGGTCTTACTGAGTAAATGCAGGTGTATGTCCAGTGAGGATCTGAATAAAGAGAAGAAAAGAATCAAATATTGATCAATACACAAAGAATATGCAATAAATACAATTAAAAAACACAAAATACAGCAAGGTACAGTAAACATTAGCCTATTTATTTTGTGTCTTTAAAAGCTGTAAATAAAAATCAACAAATGTAAAAGAAATGTATACAATTTTATATATTAATAATCACACTAAGTCCTTATAAAGATCCTAAATTTTCCACTCACAGCTCTTGGTCATGGTGTAATACTGCCATCTAGTGATAATATATCCAACTCCATTTGGCTCATATTGGCTTCTCTGTGTGCAGCAAATAGATGCCAAGATGAAATTGCTAATCTAAATACTTGTCGGTCAATAACGGTGGTGCATTAAGAATGCATTGCACAAAGCCTCCAGGGCTCAGATCTGAATACGAATAGCCTAAACTCACAGCTTAGCAGCATTCACTCTGCACTAGTGCCATCAATATCATCTTATAGCTCATCCCATAGTGGCTTCCTTTGACATGGTTTTTATTTGGCAATATGCCATGCATAAATAGCTCAATATGGTGCAATTAATGCATCAAACTTGCTGCGGGTTGCATGAATATGAATAAGGACAGAAAAACGGCTTGTCGTTCAATGCAGAGGGGAATGAGCTGCTGCACAGTTGGCCAAAATAAGACTGATGATATCTTGTTTATCTTTTTAACTGCGTAGAACTAATACAAACAAAGTATCTTCACCATCATTTGTTCAAAATGCAGGACTGCCCATTTAACTCACTATATGATAAATAGCAGCTCTAGACTGGTTGGTCGTGACCTGAAAATGATTTCAAAGGGTGTGATAGGGTCACAGACAGCAGGGGAATAATCAATGCTGAATGCAACTAACAAAATGTAACTATATAATCACACATGGTTAGCACAATAAAAAGGCTAATAAACTTTTCAAAGGGAAAAGAAAATGTTATTGGATGCAAATTCAAATGGAACTTGCCAAATTAGGTAGATGTCAAAATTAAAGACCCCCAAAACCGGAGATTTTTTTTATGATAATATTAATGTAATAAAACAATTATTTTGGAGAATGCTGGTGTCAAAAACATTGAAAAAGTGAAAGTAAATAAAAAATTAATAAATAAATAAAAATTAATTATCAATTATAAAATTATAAAAATAAAAATTATATACATATATATATATATATATATATATATATATATATATATATATATAGTAAATACTTAGATTGTTAGAAAGGACTTCTATTTTTAATAAATGCTGTTCTTTTTAACTTTTTATTCATCAAAGAATCCTGAAAAAAGTATCACAGGTTCAAAAATAAATAAATAAATAAAATAAAATAAAAAATTAAGCAGCACAACAGTTTCCAACACTGATAAAAGTAATAAATCAGTATATTAGAATGATTTCTGAAGGATCATGTGACACTGAAGGCTGGAGTAATGGCTGATTAAAATTAAGCTTTGTATCACAAAAATAAATTATATTTTAAAGTAAAATGTTAATAACATTTCATATTTTTATTTTTTACTTTTTTTCTGTATTTCTAATCAAATAATTGGAACTTTGGCATAACAGACTTTTTAAAAAACATTAAAAATCTTACTGAGCAGCAGTGTATTTTTCAAAATCTAATTTATTCCTATGATCAAATCATTCCACATGATCCTTCAGAAATCATTCTAATATGCTGATTTACTGTTCAAGAAACATTTATTATAATAATTACTTTTATAATTATTATTTATCTATATTTAATCTATACTTAAATCAAAGAAACCTGAAAAAAATGTACTAAGTTGTTTTCAACATATTATTAATATATATATATATATATATATATTTGTTTTTTTTTGTTTTTTTGAGCAAATCAGAATATTAGAATGATTTCTGAAGAATCATGTCATGCTAGAAAAATTCAGCTTTGAAATCCCAGGAATAAATTACATTTTAAAATATATACAGGTAGAAAACAGTTATTTTAAACAGTAAAATATTTCAACATTTTACTGATATTGCTGTATCTGGAATCAAATATATGCAATCTTGGTGAGCAAAAGTTCTTTAAAAAAAACATAAAAAATCTTACTGTTCAACTGTTAAATGTGCATCTCAAGTAAATGTATCTTGATTTCTAAGGGTGTTTAGATATCTGTACTGGAAAACTACCTAAAAATACTGAGGAAGAATTTATTATTTTTCGGCGGTGCGTGACACATTTAATGGCGTCGATGTTCTATTCTGTTCTGGTTTTAAAACTATCAGAAGGGTAAATTAAAGACTCTTATTTCAAAAGGGAAACTCAAAAACAATTCTGAAAGCACAGGTGTTTCTAGAAGGACTAGCTCAACCCTTCAGATTCTCTTACATCAGCTGCAGTTCCCACAGAGGCCACAGGTTGGAGTAGAGCACTTGCTAAAGAAAACAAGACTGCCGCTTCATCTCAAATTTACAACATAAAGCTTTTGAGTCAAATGTTTTGGTTAGAAAACAGCAAATCTTATATTAAAAATGCAGTGAATGACTTAACTGATAATTAAATAACACTGTGAGCCTTATCCATTGTCGAAATCTGTAAAGAACAATGACTTTGTATCTCCAGCCTGATCATTTACATAGTGGGGCAAGCCAAAACGTACAGGTTCAGGCTGGAGATGATTAGAATTGCAAACATGCCCTCTAACTATGACTAGTACAAACCTCCTCTGGCCGTTCACCTGGTTAGATCAGGTTGGATGAGGTGCCATATTTCACTCATATTGTAAGCCTATACCTCACACAAAAACCTGCTATTTTCATATTCAAATAATAACTGCATAAACACTCATTTTAGTCAAACAAACAACATTAGCATGTGTATTCAGAAATATAATGCATTTAATAATTCACAATCTGGAAATATTTAATCATGTTTTTTTGTTAAACGTGCTTCCTGCTTCTCAGACCTCTGTTGAAATGCCTCAGGCTGTTGTTCATACTTTTGTCTCTAACTGTGAACTAATTGTTTAATGAAGCGCTTTAATATCTGAATGTCAGTGCATCTACCTATGCGGATCACCTAAGGCTCAGTCAAGGCATCATGGAAATATGTGACCTGTTTTTCAACTCGGCTTGTGAACACATTGACCCTGCAAACCTTTGTGTACTTGAACGTACAACACGTTCTGAAGACCATTTGTGCTGGAACCTGCTAGTTATGATGCAACCTTTGCAAAACAAGCTGCCCCCATTCTTGGCTCACCGTCCCAAGCACAATAGAGCTCATTTTTGCTTGTGGTGACGACAGGAACATATCTAGACAACAGCCCTCTGCCCTCTTGAATGGTTATGTGGTCTTTGGGTAATAGAGTGTGAAGAGTTTTCACTGAGAAGACAGTTTCTAGATCCTGATCGTTCTCAAAACAACTGCTGTACACCATATCAGTCCATCAGAGCTAAAATGTGGGCTTTTGGAAGACTAGCACGTTCGCACAGAAGGTTTACAGTTATCATGGGCCATCTGACTTTTTGCATGTCTGTTTTGAGGTCATGCTAGTGAATTCTTAGAAGTTAATAAAATGACCATTCTTTCATGAATTCTTGACTCATCCTGCACCAAATAGATCTGTGGCCAGTCAAATGCAGCATGAGAATGACTCCTAATGCCACCTGACTCTGACTAGCAAAACCAAAGAGCAAATAATCACTCACGGCTGTAACGCAAACTAAAAGCTACTTCCTGCTTCAATAGAAAATATGAAAGCACAGGAAAGAAAATCCAACACAAGAAAACTATAATTAAGTGTAAGCTTATGTTAAAAAAAAAAAAAAAAAAATATATATATATATATAAAATGTTTTTTAAAGAAGTCTTTTCTACTCACCAAGCCTGCATTTATTTGATCCAAAATACAGCGAAAACAGTACAATTTTGAAATATTTTTACTATTTAAAATAACTTTTTTCTATTTGAATATATTTTAAAATGTAATTTATTCCTGTGATCAAAACTATATTTTCAGCATTATTATTCCAGTCTTCAGTGTCATTCTAATATGCTGAGTAATTTCTTTTCTGGATTCTTTGATGAATAGAAAGATCCAAAGAATCAAAAGCTTTTGTAGCATTATACACTATACCATTAAAAAGTCAATATAATAATAATAATTATTATTGAATTACAGAAATGAATACTTTTATTTAGCAAGGATGCTTTAAATTGATCAAAAGTGATGATAAAGACATTTATATTTCAGATAAATGCTGTTCTCCTGACCTGAAAAAAATAAAACCATAATAATGATAAATGTTTTTTAAGCAGCAAATCAGAATATTAGAATTATTTCTGAAGGATCGTGTGACTAGAGTAATGGTGCTAAAAATTCAGCTTTGAAATCACAGAAAAAAGTTACAAGTGAAAATATATTCAAATAGAATAGTTGTTTTAAATAGTAAAAATATATAAAAATTGTACAGTTTTTGCTGTACTTTGGATCAAATAAATGCAGGCTTGGTAAGCAAAAGAGACTTAAAAAAACATGGAAAATCTTACTGTTCAAAAACTTGACTGGTAGTGTATAATTTCATATTGTTAAAGTCAGATAAAATTGTCACAAATACTTTACTGTGTACATACATATGATTTTCATTCAATACATTTCAAAAATAATAATAATATTTTTATTCAACCAGGATGCATTAAATTGATCGAAAATGACAGCAAAGACATTAATAATGTTACAAAAATCTGTTCTTCTGAATTGCCTCATTGCCTACACTTTTTTCATAAAATATTTTCAACATTGATAATATGCAATGTTTCTTGAACACCAAAACAGCATATTAGAAAGACTTCTGAAGGATCATGTGATACTTGTGAGACCAAAGTAGTCGAAAGAATAAATGACATTTTAAAATAGATTTATTAATAATCTATTAATTCATAAAAATACCAATACTTCTGTCTTTCCTTTTATTTTTAATCAAACATTAGAGACCTAAACATGAAAAAAAGCTTACCGACTCTGAACTTTTTGATCAGTAGTGCATAATTATTAATTTTAATACAGCACTAAAACATTCTTATATCACCTAAACTCAGGGTTGCCAGGTTTTCACAACAAAACCTACCCAATTGCTACTCAAAACTAAACCAATTGCGTTCCGGAGGGTAAAATACGTGTTTTTTGGTGGGGTTCCTCTGGTAAAATTTGCATTCCAGGGGCTAAATATCACATAACTGGGGTCGCTTTATCCTGCGGCAACAGTGCCGAACTGCTAACAGAATCTGTTTAAAAAAAAAAAAAAAAAATGAAGAATATATTCCAGGGTGATTGATTAACTCTTTTGAGAATACAGCAAAGATATAAAGTTCCTTTATATTCCTCCTTTCTTCAGAAGTCATAAACAGTGCCAAGTAGCTTTTCAAACTAACTGTTTATCAGATCACCTGTGACTCACAGAGGCTTAAGTCATGTATCCAAGAGTGACGAACAACAATGCATTTCGTAAAGCCACATTTGAAAACAAGTGTAGGCCTACCATAACTGGTTCTTTAGCTTCTCAACAGCTGTATGAACGCCAGCAGAACCAGTCGTTCCTTTGCTGACTTCAGCTGGAAAATCCGTTAGAAAGGGCACGGGTGGAGCCCTCCGGGTAAGTGTTATTTTGGCACCGTAAAGTAGCTGAGCAGTAACACCTTTGCCTACAGGTCTTCAGCAATCCTTCGTCAGTCAACTAGAAGGAAAAGAGACATGAGTGAGTCAGATGCATGACCGATACTCAAAACAAGATCATATCATGGCGTCAAGGAACCAGGCAGACAAATATACAAACCTTCAACCTAAGGATCACACAGTTGTGTCATCATGTACTCTTTCAAAACCTTCTTCCAAGAAAGACAAAAGGAGAGGTTTAGAGAACATGTCCAAGCTGCTCTTTTACATACATTGAATAGTGACCAAACATTTCATGCAAGATTTTTACACAAATCTTTGTGTAAAATTGTATGATTTTTGAAATATAATGCATATGCCATACAAAATTCAGCTTTGCATGACAGAAATAAATTACATTTTAAAATACATTAAAATAAAAATAAAAATGTAATCATTTTATTAAAAAAAAAAATTATTCCTATGATCAAATCACTTCACATGATCCTTCTATCATTCTAATATGCTGATTTCCTGTTCAAGAAACATTTATTATAATAATTATTTTTTATCATTATTATTTATTTATATTTAATCTATACTTAAAACATTTTTTTTCAGGATTCTTTGATGAATAGAAAGGTCCAAAGATCAGCATTTAACTGACATAAAAAGCTTTCGTAACATTATACACCATACCATTCAAAAGCTTTAAACTGATCAAAAGCGATGATAAAGATTTATAATGTTACAAAAGATTTGTATTTCAGATAAATGCTATTCTTCTTAACTTTCTATTCATCAAAGAAACCTGAAAAAAATCTATTAAGATGTTTTCAACATATTATTAAAAAAAAAAAAAATGTTTTTTGAGCAAACCAAGAATATTAGAATGATTTCAGCTTTTAAATTTTTAAATATATTAAAGTAGAAAACAGTTATTTTAAATAGTCATGTCTTTCAAAACCTTCTTCCAAGAAAGACAAAAGGAGAGGTTTAGAGAACGTGTCTAAGCTGCTCTTTTACATACATTGAAAGTGAATAGTGACCAAACATTTCATGCAAGATTTTTACACAAATCTATTGTATGATTTTGAAAGACTCGAAATATAATGCATATGTCATACAAGCTACTTTTATAATAATTTTGAAGCTTGGCAGACAGCCTCTGGTCTCCATCCACTTCCATTGTATAAAAGAATGCAACTCTGACACTCTGCTAAACCTCTCCTTTACTGCAATAAGTCATCCATCAAGGTTTGGAAGGCCTGAGGGTAAAGAAATGATGAGAAATTTTCAATTTTTGGGTGAACTAACTTTACACAGCAGCCACGCATCCGCTGAAAACTTTTGGAGGATCTGATTCAGAAGAATCATTTGCTTAGACATTGTGTCCGTGCATATGTTATAATGGGAGTTGGCTGGGCAAGTTAAGGCTTGACTATACATTTGAAGGACATGAGGATTGTTCCTTTAGTTTAGGTGGATTATATGTGACTAATTCAACCCTTAACCCGTTTGTTGATAGCCAAAAGTCATGAAATCAATCAATCAAATGAACACCTGACATTAATATAAAGCATTTACAGGTTTGAATTACTGTCATTTGTGACCCGTATTTAACACTGTAAAGCCTGACATATGATATACACTAGCAGTTTTTTAACATTCATTAAAAAACATCAAGCCTGCATTTATTTGATCCAAAGTACATCAAAAACAGTTAAATTGTAGAATAATTTTACCATTTAAAATAACTGCTTTCTATTTGAATATATTTTAAAATGTAATTTATTCTTGTGATTTCAACGATGATTTTTTAGCATTATTACTCCAGTCACATGAGCAGTTTCTTTAATGAACTGAAAGAAGAGCAACACTTTTCTGAAATAGAAATCATTATAAATTATACATTATATCAATTTAAAGCATCCACTTCTATAATTTATTTCCCCAAATAATTCATGCTTTTGAATAGTATATATTGTATAATATTACAAAAGTTTTTTATTTCAAATAAATGCTGATCTTTAAATCTTTCTATTCATCAAAGAATGCTGAAAAGAATGACTGAACTGTTTTAAATATTGATAATAATAATAATAAATTATAGAAGTGTTTCTTAAAACAGCAAATCTGTATATTAGAATGATTTCTGAAGGATCGTGTGACACTTTAAATCACAGGAATAATTTACATTTTAAAATATATTCAAACAGAAAGCAGTTAATTTATATAATACAAATATTTCACAATATTACTGCTTTTGTTGTATTTTGGATTAAATAAATGCAGGCTTGGTGAGCAGAAGAGACTTCTTTAAAAAACATTAAAAATATTACTGTTCAAAAACTTTTGACTAGTAGTGTATTTTAACTATTTACTGGAAAGTTTGCATGTGTTTTGTATTTTGTATCATATTTTATACATCAAGCTCATATAGTACAATATACTGAGAACATGGAGCTCACACTAAAATCAGTTGTTAGATATTTACAGTATATACATTACATTTGTCATTATTTTATTTATTTTTTCTAAAAACGTATGAATGGATAAAGAGACGTTTTGCTTACATTTTATGCAAATCAATAAAGCCTTGTACTTCAGAAAAACATGAACTATTGAGGTGCTCAGAGGCCAGAAGGCATGTAGAAGATTATGTACACGCTTTCAGCTAGGATTTGATCACATTGACATTCACAGGCCTTATGAATTAATGTATCAAATATGATACAGTAGGCTTCAATATAAACAAGGGTTTACAATTAGGTAACTTACGTTTCAGACTTGATTTTACTAGTTCATATACTTCAACCATGGTTCTACATGAAGTCTCAGAAGTTCCTAATAAGAAATTGCCATGGTGACTCGCTGTCTTGAGACACGGTGAACTGTGAGGACAAACATGCTGAGTAGCTTGTAATAGACATATAAGACAACCAGCTGAACGCTCGCTGTGTATAGTTTGGAAAAACGTCTTTCCGTTTGCAGCGGTAGGCGCACTTCCGTCAAACAGAAATGGAGGAAAAAACGAAATAGTACTTAACGATCCTGACTGTCGTAATCTCTGCAAGTTCAAGAATATAGTGTTCTTTTTTTTTAGCGAGCGAATCAAATCTTTTCAGTGAACAAAACTTGGAGCAAGACTCATCTCGTTCGTGAACAACGATCTGCAGACTTTACTGGTTGAGATACAAGTAACAACATTTTTTCTATAGCCTAGGTTTATGTTACAATAAGTTATGGAACAACAATTCATTTATGTGACCGTATTAAACTAAAAAACTATTAGTTAATGATTTTATCTAGGCTATTGTCCTAGTTATATAGTAGTTGACAAAATAGAAGAACAACTAATAGATTTGTTTTCTTGACAATTGTGGGAAATACTCATTATGCTTAAACACTCTTTTTGTAGATACATTTATTTTAATAAAGGATAATTGGAGACTTGTTTTCTGTGACTTAAGAATAGGTGAATGAGTCACTCACTCATAACATGCAAAGGCTTGCAGCCACCTATTGGCGTAATGTAGCGTACTGCTGAAAGTGTCAAAGGATTCAGAAGACCTGAGTCGCTGGGATGAATAAAAATCCCCACCGCCTATGTAACTAATCAGTTGAGTGAGTGAATCATTTTGGCTGGAACCGCTCCAGTTGACTCAAGCTCAGATTCTGATTCACTGAACTGAACCGATTCAAAAGAGTCAATCATTTCTGATACCGAATGAGACTGAGCATTCGGTTTTTACGGCTGAAATAGTTACAAAATGTTACGTTTTAGCACTTCGCAATGCAACCCGCATCTTATTTAATATAATTTAGAGTAGCTACTGAAAAACATTTGCTAAAAAGAGCAAGTATATGCTGTATAAAGGGCTTGCACTTACGATTTGGTTAATTACCCGGATGCGCGGCCATTTCGGCTATACTCGACTATAAACAACAGCATTGCATGATCAATGTGTGACTGAATACATTGCTCTGCTAAAATGCGGTCTAAACCATGAAGAAAATGTGTGGAAGCTGCTAAACCATATAGAGAAGGACTCGGTATACAGGGAAAGGTGCAATATTTTGACAAACTAAAGTTAGGTGGTAAAGATATTAGCCTAATATTTCACCTACCTGACTTGAAATGATCAGAACAAACACAAATGTTGTCAAGATTCTTACACTAGAAATCAGTTTGCCCAACCACAAACACATTTTGTTCCTCACCCTGCTGGAAAAAAAACAACATATGCTGGTTAGGTAGGTTTTGATGCTGGTTTAAGCTGGTCCTTTGCTGGTTTATGCTGGTCCTTAGCTGGTTTATGCTGGTCTTTTGCTGGATTATGCTGGTCCTGCCCCAGCATAAACCAGCCAGAGACCAGCTAAGGACCAGCTTAAACCAGCAAAACCCAGCATACCAGCATCGTACAAAACCCTACCTAACCAGCATATGCTGTTTTTTTTTCTCAGCAGGGCAGACAGTTTTTTGCACTCTTCACCTTGATTTGTTATAACCTTTGGCAGTCTATAGTACTCCAAATGTTTTTTTTTTATCCCGGTTCGACCGATTAGTACAGTCCAAAACATGACAAGAGTTGACAATTTTCAGCAGCAATAATCAACAAAATATACAAGTTTTGTTCGATTCAGTGACGTTTACATTCGGTGCCACCAGTATGGCCGGTTGATAATGCGTCGTCAACATTCGAACGATTAACGATTACTTCAGACATCATGCTAAAAAAATGTGAAAATGTTTTAATTAATGTATTTGTGATACATTCAAAAGTTAGTGAAGAAGCATGCTTATTTTTTTTTTACCAGCCAGATCTGGCCTTTCTAGATCTTAAACAATAGAAACTGCGAAACTCTGTTTAAGGAAGGTTATCTTGAAAATATTATGAGCAGATGAAAGATATATAAGTAACTCATTGTGATATTCATCATTATATTCAGCACCTGAGGGGTCCAGCCAATCCCAGTTCTTGTCAAACATGTAATTCATACCAAAAGTACAACGCTCCTGAAACATCAATTCATATCCATTTGAGATTCATGGAATCTTTCCCCCCAGCATTTACAACTATCCTATATAAATCATTCATGCGAGAATGCTGAGAGAACTCGTCTGAACTGATATATGATAGAGAAAAAGGCCCCTCCATAAATGTCAATAACACACTCTGTACAAATCCACTCTTTTACAGTCAGTGTAGGTGCGACTCGTGCAGGTGTCAGATTTCATGTGGAACGTCAGCCAATGAGACATTCACATCACGGCCCTGTCAAACGCACACAAGGGTTAAGACAGTCAGGAAGTTCCCATTCTGCCAGGAAGGTTGACAAAGGAGCTCATGTGAGAATAGAGACAGTCGTAAGCGCATGTGAACGATACCACCAGGAGCGGACTAAAATTTGGTGAGTGGGACTTTTTTCTTCACTGCTTCTAAAAGCTCGGCAGGAGCAGATCTCTCCAAAGAAAGGAGGGCTTTTCATTCCTCTTTAATAAAACATTTAGGCTTCCTCAGGAATACAAAAAGCGGTCTCACTTGAATGAAAATAGTTCTTTTTCATATAATGCAAGAGTAAATGGCAGCAAGCTAAAAGAAAAGTAAATATTTGACAGCATGTTTACAGGCTACTGCAAATTCATTTGTGGCTACTTTGCAGAAACCTGCAGGTGCTCAAAGCACCGCTGCAGAATGCATCACATGCCAAGGTATATATTAAAGGGTAATCAGGCGACAGGAGGGCTCGAATGAAGAGGTCTTTGTTCACAACTCTGAGTTCAAATTAGTCAGATATCACATTGCTGACAGTCATCAATTAAGGCAGTGGCCCCTGTGACTGTAAACAGAACAAGCTGCCGCTTGCTTTACGTGTCCAAACAATTGCACCAAACATGCAGGTCAGTATCGGCTTACTAGACTAGATTTTAACTTGTGTTTTGCATATTGCATGGATTTATGAGTGACTTTTCTGTCAAAGATTGATAAAGCATCTATCTATGAAAAACAGCAACACTGGGAACTTGTCCCATCTCTATATAAAACAGGAACAGTTGCATCCTCTTTTAAAGAATCTGTTTTGAAAATTTCCCTGTATGTTTCCACTGGACATGGTGGTACAACCGCAAAACTTCAGTGTGTGTGTGTGTGTAGTTGGGATGAGTTAAACTGCTAGACTTTACAGTGAAGCGGTGATAATTTCTTGAATTCTTGTTGCTGAGGTTGAGCCAACAAAACTGCTGTCTTTTTATGACACTTTATGACAAGTTTTTAAAGCCTGCTATCACAATTAACACTCTGTTAGCACGGCATGCATATTCACTAATGTCTAATACAGTTAGGGCATTTCTTACTAATAGCGTCTATATTGTTATTATCATAATATTATGCATGCACCTTTTAAACAGTAGGAATAAGTTTAGGTCAAACTGGAACATGGAAAGTATTCGTGACACACTGGTCCACCCTTGCTTTGTTTGTTTGTTTGTTTGTTTGTTTGTTTTTCAAAATGTTTTACGCATGAAACTCACATGATGAATAACTTTCACATATCAGTGCATCATTCTAAAAATAATTCACCTTTTGACGCATTTGAAGCTTTTAATGTCTCATTTCACTGCTAAACATCACTCCCCCACATAAGATTCACTTTTATGTTCTGCAGCTGCCGGCGAAGTGAAACTCTGATGCACGTGAGTACCAACATGCAACTTTGGTGCACTGCGGTAGCAAAGCTGAGCGCTCATTGGTTCGTTATTTAAAATCGGATAATTAAATTGGTTGACACATAGAGATTTAACCACGTTTGAAACTTACATTTTTGTTTTTAGAAATATCATTATTACAATACTTTGTGGAGAACTAAAACACTGGCATGCTTCAAAGAGCGCTTATATGTAAATTACAGTGGAAGCTTTCTGTTTTAAAGGCGTCTTGTTTAAAATTCATTGCATTGCAATGAATTGAAAAAAAATATCTAAGTGTACATGGCAATGCATAAACATCTACGATTTCACATAACCCGTCGCTTGGCACATACGCAAAACTGTGAATGCATTTGTAGCTCAATTAAGGTTGTTCCATATAGTTCTTAAAACCTATGCAATCCCATTTCTATTTTTATATTGATAAAAAGGTTAAAAACAGACAGCTTTAGCTATTACAGCATAAGTACCTAAAGACATATTTTAGTGTAGTCAGCAGTTGACTGTGCTGTGCTGGTGTAGTTTTGTAACACATGAAGGATGACGTGCATAGCGTAGTTTTTTTAGATCTTACTGCATGATTCTGCTGCTCTCAGATCTCAGCTTTAGTCAGCCCAGTTTCCTGTCCTATTCAGTGCATCAGGGGCCAAGGAAGTGGTGAGTCTGTCATTTGCTGTAACTTTTATTATTATTATTATTATTATCAATATTTTATGCCTGAGCAGAAGCCTTTATAGTAGCTGCAGTGTTTCATTGGCAGTGTTTATTTGCAGTTGTTCTGAAAGCCATATGGTCAGTGCAGATATTAAAAAATAACTCAAGTGGTGTAGATGTTTCCACCTCCAAAGTGAAGACAGGTTTTTGATACAAAACAAACTTTGTCAGGCACTTTTTCCAGGTTACATAAAACTGCTCATTCATATTATACTACCATTACTATTGACATTACTGTTAGTTTTACCATTGCAATTACTGCTTTCACGAGCGCTGCATTGCGTGGCAATGCTTAGAGGAGTTTTCTGTCTCAAAAGCTCTTCTGAAACAGTAACAGATTCATTCTCAGAATATGCTAGTTTATTTTTGTAAATGAAACAGTGCGTGTCTGTAAAGCAAGGCTACCTGTGGTTTTAGAGCACGCTTTGGAGGAAAACCTGGTATGCAGACTCGGTCCTCCAGACTTTTGCTCTAGAGTTAACCAAACTGTTTGCACAGCCATGTTAGCTTTCAGATACTGAAGGAAGATTGTGCAACATGTTTGTCTCAACTGCACTGAAGAACATTCTTTCACCCGTCAGTTTGTGAACGCTGTCAGTTGAGTTTTGAGTTCCGTTCAGCTTCAACAGGCGACCTAAATGACGTCACACTTACAGAGAATGTCAAACCACGACTCGCCAGACCTGAGGCTTGCAGCAAATTTCCCTTCTACCAGCACCCCAGTTTCTAAACTGCTTCAAACTTGGATGCTTTTGGGGGGTTTTTGAGTGTTTGCGTATCTTGTCACTCACTTTTTTTTTTTTTACATAGACTTCTGTCAGCAAATACAGTGTAGCACAAACCTTATGTAATCATAACCATATCCTTATTATACGAGCTCCATGTGGTTGGATGCTGTGGTTAAGTTTGCGTCTGAGGATGTGTTTTTATGTGCTGCTTTAGTCTGACACCCTTTGATGAATGTTTGATGTCCGTGCTTTTGTACTATAGGTCCTGTCTATCATCGAAGCTGTTCGTTTGTGACAAGCCAACCCTGTCAAAGCTCAAAAAAGAAAAACTATGCTACCGTTTACTCACCCTCATGCCATTCTAACTTTGTTCTTCTGTGTAATGCAAATAGAAAAATGCTGGTCACTCTTTCCACGCAATTGCCATGAATGAGGGCTGTAGGATTCTTATATGACTTCAGAAGTACTAATTTTATGATATTTTATAGTAAAACCAGTTTAGAATGACATAAGGGTTAAGTAAATAATGACAAAATTCCCTCGTACACCTAATATTTTCTGTTGTATGGTGTTTTATTGAATGTCTCGCTCATAGAACATTTAAAGGAAATACGACCAAAGCAATATTTCAACCTCCTGTTTTTCAGCTTCTGTCTAAAGCAATCACACCTGTTGAAGCATTTGTTTGTGCGTCTTATATAAATGATGTTTTTCCTAACCCACGAGTCTTTCACTTTCAGATCAGGCCAAATTTAAACATTTACCAAAACCATGTCTGTTAACTTTAGTCACATATCTGTGGCATTGAGGTTTTTGGTTCACACAAAGTGCTGGCAGTGAGGAACTGTAGATCAAAAGATGGCTGACTATGTTTAGAATCTTTGTTGCGATACTTAACAGGTCATATGTGCCATTAAGCCAGATGTGAAAGTGTGAAATAAAGAGCTGGCAGAAAATGTATTCACACTTTGGGAGCTGACATAATGGGAAATAAAGCAACAATATGTTCAGTTAAAAATAATTTGACTTAAGCAGCTAATGACTAAAAAGGAAATTCAGCCTCTAATACAGCCTTAATCAGAAAAAGAAAATGTTGTATGCTATCTTAATTTGCATTAAGTGTTTTTGTCCTAACCACCCATATCAGTTATAAACTTGTATTGTCACGTCTGATTAGGACACTGTGCATACTTGTGTTTTATAGAACCTGAAACGGACTTACTGATTCAACTGGGAGTTGTTAGCAGTCTGGCCTAGATAGGTTTGAGACATGGACAACAGTTTGTGACTCAGGAGAAGTAAACAATCAGACAAGATTAATTTCCATAAGAACGGAGCAAGGCAGTTTCTTAGTCACCAGTTTGTTTGCCCCTGTTTTTGATTTTCTGTTGGAAATTGTTTTTGAAAATAATTTCCACATCCCTTTTCTTCGACCCTGTCTTCTGACCCATTTGCTTAACTTCTACATGAAATCAGCTGACCCTAAGACTCTAGCTTATTTAATACATATTGCTGGTCTTTGAAAAGTTTATTATAGGGAAGGGGGAAAAATATTTATAGCTTTGCAATCTCAAAGCTAGTGAAAACTCAAAAATGTGACTTGAAACTTGTTCTATTTTTGTATTGATGATTGATAATAAAACATGGATAATAGGTCAAATAGCTTTTTAATTATTGTTAATTATTGTCTATTGTAGTACGTAGTAACCACTTTTCACAAGCCAATTAATTCCTGATGTACCAAATAATGTCCCAGCCTACTTTTTTCTCATTAAATATTCAGTTTTCCTGAAAATACACCATGTTATAACAGTAAAATTGGTTGCAAATGGTTTCATTTTATATAATTTTATATATGTATATGTGTGTGTGACCATGGACCACAAGCACAGTCGGAATTAGCACAGGTATATTTGTAGCAATAGCCAAAAATACATAGGTCAAAATTATCGATTTTTCTTTCATGCCAAAAATCATTAGGAAGAAAAGATCGTGATTGATTAGTAATATGCATTGCTAAGTACTTCATTTGGACAACTTCAAAGGTGATTTTTTTTCACCCTCAGATTCCAGATTTTCATATAGTTGTATCTCGGCTCAATATTTTCCTTTACAATGCCATACCATACATCAATGGAAAGCTTATTTATTCAGCTTTCAGATGATGTATAAATCTTAAATGGGGGGTACAATGGTGTTTCATATATTCAGAGTTGGTTACAGTGTTAAAAGAGTTGGATTCTCATGCTAAACATGGCCAAAGTTTAAAAAAATTATTTAGACAAATGACGGAGAATTTCTTGCCGAAAATCTTACTTCCGACTGTTTTTTTTTGATCTTAGCATTAATGACGTAATCAGTGGTGGAACTCCTTATATAAAGCGTGCCCTACATTTCGTATGGAATTAACTAGCAAACACTTTGATAATCTTGTTCAACATGTTTATTTTCATATAAAAGCAACAGAGCTGAAATTATATTATGTTTATCAGCAACACAGCGCATGAGTGTGATAATGTGATATCTGCCTTTGATCTCGTGGGTATCTGTTCCACTTTGAGAGGTCAGAACTGTTCGGCTTGACTGCACTTCTTTCACTTCTCGCCTCACTGCAGCCGCCTACTCTCGCCTAAATTTCAGGTGAGGCGAGGTGCATCTCAAACAAGCCTATTATCTTCCTTTTGCTTTTGTTCTCTAGTAACGTTTGATCTCGCGAGTCTCAGTGAGATCTCGTGCCACTGTGAAATCCTTCCTATGGTCAGTGTTGCCAAGTCTGCGGTTTTCCTGTGGAAATGGGCTACTGTAACACTGTTGCCACCGGTTGTTTTTGATGTCCGTGGGTTGAATAGACCCCAATAACTTCATATTTATCTCCAGAAATGAGAATTTACCAGGGGAACCCCGACAAAAAAACGTGTATTTTATGTCCCAGAATGCGATTTTTAATGGGTGGACCCCCTCAGAACACAATTGGGCTAGTTTTGAGTAGCAATTGGGCGGGTTTTGTTGTGAAAACCTGGCAACCCTGCCTACAGTCAACAAGTGTGTGGTCACCGTCTGGTTGAGGATTATAAGGCTAAAAATCGGAGGAAACTGTCTTCATGTCTGTGGTCCCCCATGGTTTTAAAATCGATTAAGATTTGAAAATCGTCTAGTGTGCAGCCAGCTTTATGACTGGTTTTGTGGTCCAGGGTCCACATATATATGGTCCACAAAACTTTCACAGGCTAACTGTCCAATGCTCTTAGCATTAACATTCTGAAGAACACACCAAAAACTCACCACACCTAAAAAGGCTAGGCGTGTAAAGCACAATAATCCAAATAGGCAAAGAGTTGCAAAAAAGACTTGCACACTATAAAGGAAAACAGACCATTAGTCGGTAAAGAAAGTAATGGCATGACCAAAACCTTTGTTGTCCCTTTTTATTTCAAATGTGTATTTTTAACCTTTATAGTGTGCAGGCAACTGTTTGCCAGCATTGCTATGCCACCATTAGCAAACCAGTCTGGACAATGGAAAATGGAGAAATCAAACACAAAGCAAAATAAAAAAATATTCCTGTTATACTGTGTGTTGATTTATCATTTTATGAGGTATAAAAGTGGTTTTCATTGGTGGCTTTGCTTCAGGCTCATGTTGGGCCTCTTTTGCAGTACTGCGTGTATTAATGATAGAGCACAAATTAGGTGGAGGCAAAACAAGTGCAAAAGCTGGAGAATAGACCAAATTCAATTTGAATTCAAATACACACAAATATATTAGCCAGTTGTTCAGCAACGCAAGCTTCAGGAGGACTGTCAACTCGCAGGCGTTGGACTGCACTGATAAATATTTTCAAATTTGTTCAGCTTATTATTTCTCCGAGGCAGCAGGGCGCACCAAATTGGAATTTAGGGAGGGGGTCGAAGGGGGTTTCAGACTGCTGTAGGTTACTGTTGATGGGAGATTTGCTGTCACATTTTTACAAGCCTGGCTTGTGCTTGCTCCGACAACCAGTCCCACATCTTCTGATTAACAGCTTAATTGAGAGAATCTCTCTTGCTGTGACGACCTGAATTGAGCGTGGAAATTCCAAATTACGAGACGAGTTAAGCCACCACAATCTTTCTCTCTTTGTGGAGAGCCTGTTTCTTTCTTTTTTTTTTTCGTAGTACCGCAGTCCCTTATGGATGAGTTTGCCAAGACAGCCTATCATTAAGACAGACAAACTGGTATCACTAGCTTGATGCTTCTTTCATTTCCACTTATTAACAGTTTTTGACACATTCAAGACGTACGCCACAGCGCAATTAGAACAAAGAGTTCCAGGCTGCTTTTAGCTGCTGTTACTATAATATGATAATTTGCTAATTAGACTAACAAATATAGACTTGCCAGGGTCAAAGCAAACTCTCCTCTCGGCTCAGCACAGTTCCAAGTACTCACAGGTTGTTGTACAAACTGAGCTCACTTGACAGCGTCAAAAGCATTACTCATATTCTTGCTTTTGTCGACGTTGTCATGACCTGTCCCTCATACTAATCCACCACTTTGTTCTTTTTGGGAGTAATGGTGTGCTCCAGACAGCTCAGAACTAGGAATTTTCCCCACCTGCTATTTGAAAATTACCAACGAAATTCCATTCAACACCTCAGAGAAAAGTGGAATAAAATGGCGGCGTCGGACTGGCATGGCACCAAATCGCAACTATTTTAAATATATAGGCCTATTTATCTCAAAAATATATCATTTGCTGAGTTATAGAGTGTTTTTACAAGGCGTCGTCAATCGGCCATATTGAATGTACACAGAACTCTCTAATTTTTGCTGTCAAATAGTCAATTACTGTCTAAAGTCTAGAGTGGACAGTGAGTTATTCAAATCGGATTCCCTCCGGATATGTACAAAATTGAATTTGGGCTTCCAGTCTGAACGAGGCTATTCATATGTGGTTTGGAATCTGTTTCAAATGCGTTTCAGTCTGAACGGTCAGATCAGATTTGGCGTAGCTTTTTCACGTTTTGCAAACTGTATTGCTGTTATTGCTGTTTTTTCCATTAAAGGACAGAGCACTTATGGACACACAAATCGGATATAAACAGTTGTGATACTACAGTGTGGACAGTCAGTTATTCAAATCGGATTCCATCCGGATATGCACAAAATCGGATTTGGGCTGACACGAGGCTAAAAGGTGTTTGTGTTTGGTCAAACTGAACCAGTATTTCCAGGGCAAGAATCTTGACAACATTCATGTTTGTTCTTATCATTTCCAGTCAGGTAGGTGAAATATTAGGCTATAATATCTTAATTAATACCGCTTGTGCATATTTTTTACCAACTATTATCTTTGGTTTGTCAAAATAGAGTCCTTCTCTATATGATTTAGTTGCTTTCACACGTTTTTTGTGTGTGTGTATGTGCTTTAGACAGCGTAAGTTAGCAGAACAATGTATTTCAGTAGTACATTAACCGTGCAATCAATACTGTTTTTTTTTTATCTCCAGTTCAATAAATTCAATATTGACTATTTTTGAGAATTCATTAAATGTATAAATAATGCTAAATAAAAACTATGCTTTTTTATTAAACCGCCATCTTGTGGTCCGTTCATATCAACGTGACTCGTGATTAACTGATACAAACTGAGGTTTGAATTGGGAAATTTAACATCAGTGTTTTGTGTTGAACGCGGCACAAGGTGTTTTTAAAGTCCAAGCAAAGGAAACCCATTCATATGGATGGCCCTCTCCCTCTCTTATAGTCCGATCAAGGTCAGATTCGTTCAAGTGAATCAGTTCATACTAAACGGCACTTTCATTTGTTGCGTTATTTAAGCCTGGTGCTGAATTCGGAACCGCAAGTTTGTACACAGCAGATGCTTTCCTTTCATCTTTAACAGACATCTTGCAAACGTACGTGTGCTGCTATCTGGGCAGGGAGCGACCGGTTAAGCCGGTTCAAAAATTCAAACCGAATCGAACTTTAGTTCCAGGTTGATGGCGCAGGACGCGCACAGCCGAAGTAGCACGTCTGATTAAAAAAGAACGAATGAGGCGGTTCAACGAAATGTCGAAGTTTGCCGATGATTACCGAGGACCTAGACTGGTAAATTGCTGTACAACAAACCTGAATATTCTTTACTGGAAATATGCGGTAACCGTGTTTTTATTAAGTTTTACTATGGCTTATTGTGTTCGTTGTCGTTCATACATATGAACTATCCGAATGCACTGAATCAATTAATTTGAATGTATCGGACTCTCCAACGTTAGTGATGCAAAGTCCAATTCATTTCCGTGAACTGGTTCTTTTCGGACAGTTTGGCCGATTCATTGGTTCATTGTACTTATAAACTGCTTGATTTAATATACAGTAGTCAACATTTGAAGTGGATCAAAAAAGTTCATCAAAGTTGTCCTAAGGCAAGAACGGGTGTTGTTTTTGTTTTAGGACAAGTTTAATGAAAGGTTTTGATCCACTTCAAATGTTGACTGCTGTATATTAAGCAGTTCATAAGGACAATAAATCCAATAAGGCCAAACTGTCCGAAAAGAACCAGTTCACGAAAATGAATTGGACTTTGCATCACTATCGTTGGTGCACTATTCAAATCCCTGTGCTACTGCTGTCGACTTGTTTGCGTAAACGGCATGTTTTTGTTGTCCTTCTTCTAGATTTTTACCTTTATTCTAAATTGTATCTGAGATCCTTCATTAATTCATTCAAAAACATTCATTGTGCCAGCAAAAAGTGACTGATTCAGTTATAAACAGGCATATTATTAGCTGCAGTCTTTACGTAAGAAAACTGTCCAAAGTGGACATCCAGTTGTAGTAGTATAATGTGAATGGAGAAAGCAGGTGTATAATGTCCCAGTGACACTTCCCTGTATGGAGTTCCCAGTTATTGTGACATCACAACAGCAATTAACAACAGGAAGTGGAAGCCCAACACAATGGGCACCAACAACAATATCTGGATCGTGTGAGATGGATATGCAGGCCGCAAGGGGAATTTTACAGCTTGGGCACTATAGCAGTTACTGGACTGTATGGCAAAAGCCTGTGCTATATTTAACCATTTGAAGACTCAGGAAAAGGTCATTCCCAGGCTAGTTCCCATTTCCTAATCCGAAGTGGGAACAAAAATAAATACTTGTAATTGTTAAGAGTAACTGCCAGCGGAAGCTGAGCTCAGCCAGCTGCGTGTGTCAAACATCTGCCTGGATAATGACCACAACAATGCCGTTATGGGAAAGGTACCATGCGGAAGTAAAATCTTGAAAACATAATAGGCGAAGAGGAGCATTTCTCCATATGTATTTGTGCTTTAGTTATATTGATTAAAAACATTTGGCTGCTTGTCAGGTTTCACAGTGAAGGTTGTTAAATCACTAAGATGTAAGGTTGACAAATCACGCATAAGTCTGAAATGAATCACTTCTTACTGTTAGAGGAAATGAGGGGATACATTTATTCAAATTTCTGTTAAAATGGCACAACATCTGCTTACCTCCAGGCTGGAAGAGCTTAATAATTTAAGTTTAAGATTGCATTAAATGGCCTGACAAATACCATTTTCTTTCATGTCTTGACAAGGGACATGGAAGCTTGTAATAAAAAATCAGAAATCTTACCTTTTTTCTTTGAATTTTGAGTTTACATCTCACAATTCTATTTTCTCTTTGAATGTCAAGTTCCTCACAGTCTCAAAGTTCTGACTTTTTTTCATTGAATTCTGAGTTCACATCTCACAATTCTGACTTTTTTCTATCAAGTTTAAGTTTACATATGACAATTCTGACTTTTTCCTCTGAATTTTGAGTTTACATATGACAATTCTGACTTTTTCTTCTGAATTTTGAGTTTACATTTCACAATTCTGACTTTTTTCTATCAATTTTAAGTTTACATATGACAATTCTGACTTTTTCTTCTGAATTTTAAGTTTACATATGACAATTCTGACTTTTTCTTCTGAATTTTGAGTTTACATATGACAATTCTGACTTTTTCTTCTGAATTTTGAGTTTACATATGACAATTCTGACTTTTTCTTCTGAATTTTGAGTTTACATTTCACAATTCTGACTTTTTTCTATCAATTTTAAGTTTACATATGACAATTCTGACTTTTTCTTCTGAATTTTGAGTTTACATATGACAATTCTGACTTTTTCTTCTGAATTTTGAGTTTACATTTCACAATTATGACTTTTTTCTCTCAATTTTAAGTTTACGTATGACAATTCTGACTTTTTTCTCTCAATTTTAAGTTTACATATGACAATTCTGACTTTTTCCTCTGAATTTTGAGTTTACATATGACAATTCTGACTTTTTCTTCTGAATTTTGAGTTTACATATGACAATTCTGACTTTTTCTTCTGAATTTTGAGTTTACATTTCACAATTCTGACTTTTTTCTATCAATTTTAAGTTTACATATGACAATTCTGACTTTTTCTTCTGAATTTTGAGTTTACATATGACAATTCTGACTTTTTCTTCTGAATTTTGAGTTTACATTTCACAATTATGACTTTTTTCTCTCAATTTTAAGTTTACATATGACAATTCTGACTTTTTTCTATCAATTTTAAGTTTACATATGACAATTCTGACTTTTTCTTCTGAATTTTGAGTTTACATATGACAATTCTGACTTTTTCTTCTGAATTTTGAGTTTACATTTCACAATTATGACTTTTTTCTCTCAATTTTAAGTTTACATATGACAATTCAGATTTTTTTTTCTGAATTTTGAGTTTACATCTCACAATTCTGCTTTTTTTCCTCTGAATTTTGACTTCACATTTGACAATGCTGACTTTTTTTTACATCTAGTTTACATCTCACAATTCTCTTTTCTCTTCGAATGTCAAGTTCCTCACAGTCTCAAAGTTCTGACATTTTTTCATTAAATTCTGAGTTCACATCTCACAATTCTGACTTTTTCTATCAATTTTAAGTTTACATATGACAATTCTGACTTTTTGTTCTGAATTTTGACTTCACATCTGACAATGCTGACTTTTTTGAGTTTACATCTCACATTTCTCTAATTTTTAGGTTCACATATGACAATTTTGACTTTTTTCACTCAATTTAAAGTTTGCATATGACAATTCTGACTTTTTTCTCTGAATTTTGAGTTTACATCTCACAATTCTGCCCTTTTTGGTTCAAATTTGAGTTTACATCTGAATCCTGACTTATTTTTGTCTGAATATTGAGTTTACATCTCACAATTCTGACTTTTTTTTCTGAATTTTGTTTACATTTCACAATTCAGATTTTTTTCTGTGAATTTTAAGTTTGTACCTTGCAATTGTTTCTTTTTTTTTGTTGCTTCTGCCACAATAAATAAAAAGATAATTTAAACTATTAAAATTAATAAAAATGTAATAAAATATAATTAATAAAAATAATTGCAACTTTATTTATATCACAATTCACATCTTTTCTCTCAGAATATGAATTCTGCATACTTCGCAATTCTGTGTTTATATCTTACAATTCTCATCAATGAGAGACATATAAACACAGAATTGTGAAATAACAAGTCACAATACTTAAGGAAATTACCCAATTTGCTCTTTCACAGGAACCTGTTAAAGATATATTGACATCATAGCCTAGCAAAATTAGGTTTAGATACTTGCAACATTCAAGCATTTTATTGCAGAAAAACTTGCATTCGCCCCTGAAAGGCAGTAATGCATTTATTTTGTCAGTTTTATTTTAACTTTTAGGAGAAGACTAGCATATAGATGGCCTTGAAGCCAATATAAATCAACTAAAGCCAAACCCATAGGATTATGATTTCAAGGGAGCAAAAATGATACATACCCACACCGTCTGATAAATACACACACTGTTCAAGAATTTACTGTTATGGGAAAATAAGTGAAGCTAAAACTGCTTAGCATGACTAGCCTGCATGGTCCTCAAAAGAGCTCATGGCACTCAGCATAAGTTTCCCGTCTAGTGTGCTTGTTCAAGTGCTTTGGTAAACAAAAAAAGTTGCATTCACAAGTGCAAACCAGACCACAAACCTGAAAAACCATGCATGAATTGAGTCAGCCCACAGTAAATTTGTGATGAGATAAGAACTAAAGACTTCTGATGAATTTGAAATATTTAGCCTGGCTAACCACAGTTCAGTTTCATACTGAGCTGGTTTTATTTCTAGTTATTTATTAACACTGACATACATTTTCAACTATGGCATGCAGTGGCGTAATAGATTATTGTGTCGCGCTTGAGATTAGAGAGATAAAGCAGTTCTTCTATGTGAATTTATCTAGGTTACATTAGGCCAGGTTCACGGGGTTGACTAGGTATCAAAGCCCTTGAGAAATCTAGGTGTAGTGTTCTAATGTGTAGATTCATTTTTTTTTCTCCTTATCTTTTTTTCCTAGAATAAGAAGATGCTGCGTTTACTGATTCTGTTTTTGATTCTTCGAGGTGCAGGTAAGTTCATTCTATCTAGGCTTACATTATTCTGTCGTACTTTGATCAAAAGTTCTCTGTCCTATTCAGATGTTTATTTTTGTACTCAATCCATCTTTTTCTGTCTAAAGCATCTGTATCAGTGACAGGCTTGTGAACCAATCCTCCTGTTACTTTCCATTTAGCAGATGCTTTTCATCCAAACTCTCAGAGTTTTGTGTTAACACTAGAGATTTCATCAAATGATGTCAGTCACTTAAATGTGTGACAAATGAAATTCTAAATATATATACAGTTAAAATAGTCATTTCACAGAGGGGCTGTTTTACCTTCACTATCTGGCAGTGGAATAACCATTGAAGATATTTAGTTGTGACCTTTAAAATAACTGGTTATGTTAATGTAACATCTAACCTCTTTTTTACATATTAAAATCAACAGCTGCAACATCAGAAGACCTAGAAGTAAATTCTTCAGGAGATGACATTGGTATGACATCTCTCATGTTTTTTTGAAAATCTGAATCTAATCTCGTCATGCCCTAGTCATATTTCACCCCACAATCACAAAAGAAAAACTATATTTAGCATAAAAAATTGCAACTTTTGCACATAATATTAATATTATAATAATTGTGTACTCACAATTAGGTACACTTTATTCCCCAAAATCTCATTCTCAAAATCAGTGTTGGGTAACTTACTTAATTATTAACAATTAATTAGTAGCTACTTATAACATTTCAACAGTGTGATTAGATTACTGTAAAAAATATTACATTACAAAAGAAATCCCAAATTAACGTCGACCAGCTGAACAGTACAATAGACATAAGCATGAAACTGCTTGTTTAATTCTTTTAAATAAATAAAAAGATTACATAAATTATTCTTGAACTGATTAAAGCATTTAAAGGGAGATGGCTACATTAAAAACATTTTAACATTATATTTTGATGTTAAATCCACTATTGTTATATAGTCTGTACAGTATTTAATGCAATTGCATCAGATATAACTGTAATTAATTTACTGGAAAATTAAGAGTAATCACTTACTGTACTTTTTCAAGTGAGTAGTAATTAATATAATATTTTTATAATTTTTCTAAAACTTAATGCATTACACCCAACACTGCTAAAAATATATGAAAAATAATTTTATATTCTACAAAACTTAGTAATTCATTACACCCAATACTGCTCAAACTATATGAATAATATATACAAGTATTTTTACATTATACAAATCTAAGTATTGCATTAGACCAAAATATTTTATAATTATAGAATATTGAATATTATATTATATAAAATATATTATTTAAATTAAAACTATATATCATAACAGCATTTGCTGTGTTTGCCTTGATTTATATTGAACAGTAAATTTATATAAACATAATATATTGAAATAAATAAATCATGATATTATCAACAAATAAATTATTTAATTTTACTATAATGCAGAAAAATCTGAGAATATAATGTGAATTTAATAAAAATCACTGTTGAAGATAATGTGAAAATTACAACAAAAAAAGTAATCAGACACTTATATCAAGAAATTTGGGGTTAACTGTGATAAAGTTTAAACACAGGTTTTTATTATTATTAATACTTTGTCTTATTTTTGATTGATTTGGGGGGTGAAAGTGACTTGGACATGTTTTTTTATGATCGTAAATAACCATTGTTATTTTGTAACAGTGTTATTTTTTTATTACGTCATTTTCTGTTTTTAACTTTTTTTTTTTATTCCACTTCATATTCCCATTTACCCAGATGACGATGAGGACGGTGAGGCTGTAGGTGGGTATTCCTCTCCAGTCGCAAACATAACATGAAGACAGGTTGTTACTGTAAGACGTGACCAGCTCATCCGCCACATTAATTCCTGAAAGCAATCAATTAGCGTCTCCCGGCAGAGCGCCGCTGATAGCCCCGGCTCCATCCGCACTACTGTCCGTCCCCTTAATGGACGTTGGCAGTCTCATTTAGCCCTCCCGTGCGAGGAGCTGTCCATCTTCATCAGCGGAATGATTGCTCTCTGATAGAATTACTGAGCTGTTAAGGCAAGCCCTGCTCACCACTTCTGGCCAGAGGCTGATGGGAAGGGTGGGAGGTGGGATGGAGGGAGATAAAACTCTCCGATATGAGCATGATCACAATTGTGATTCATTTCCCATCTAATTTCCTAGAAAAGGCAAAAAAATGTTAGTGATTAATAAAAAGAATTGGCTCAAAGATAGACACATCAAGCTATGCTGCTCATATGGGTTCAGATCTGGCATGCGTTGTGTGAAGTACAATACATTTACAAATACATGTAAATGTATTTGTTTATAAGAAGTAGCTTCACTGTAAATAACAGCGTTTCATTTCATGTGTCATTAATTATGAAACGTATACAATTCAGCTCTAAAAAGACAATAGCATTATTATTCAGCTCAATTGTGATCTTAAGTAGCTTGGGTATATTTGCAGCAATAGCCAAAAATACACTGCATGGGTCAAAATGATCTTTTTCTTTAAAGCCAAAAATCATTAGGATATTAGGATAGTAAAGATTATGTTCCATGAAAATATTTTGTACATTTCCTACTGTAAATATATCAAAACTTAATTTTTTATTAGTAATATGCTTTGCTAAAAAATTAATTTGGACAACTTTAAAGGCAATTTTCTCAGTATTTAGATGTTTTTGAACCCTCAGATTCAGGTTTTCAAATTGTATCTCGGACAAATACACGCATCAATGGACAGCTTATTTAAAACTTTCAGATTATGTAAATTCTCAATTTTTTGAGTTTTTGCAAAACGCGCACTAGACTAAACTAACGTCATGGAAGACGTTAGAATGTGACATGCCCAAAACGAGATGCATTTTTATATAGTTTTTTATATCGATATTAATAATCAATAGTGCAATATAAAGAGCAATAATCTACAATATTTTTGTCATAATATTGCAGCCCTATGTTGCAGCCCATTGATGTATAGTTTATTAGGATTAAAACATCTGGAATCTGAGGGTACAAAAAAGAAAAAAAAAGAAAAGAGAAAAGTTGTCCAAATTAAGTTCTTAGCGATGCATATTACTAATCAAAAATTAAGTTTTGATATATTTACGGTAGGAAATATCTTTCAGGAGCATTATCTTTACTTAATATCCTAATGATTTTTGGCATAAAAGAAAAATCTGTCATTTTGACCCATCCAGTGTATTGTTGGCTATTGCTATAAATATACCCATGCTACTTATGACTGGTTTTATGGTCCAGGCTAGGGTCACAGTCTATTGTTATTGACAACAGTTTAAAATATTGATTCAAGTAATTGGATAAATTCAAGTACACTGTAAAAAAAAAAAAAAAAATGTTGAGTCAACTTAAAATAATTTGTTACCTGGCTGCCTTAAAATTTTAAGTTTAGTCAACTCAAAGAAGTTTAGACAACTTGAAATTTTAAGTTGTACTAAGTGACAAATTAGATATTTGAGTTGATTCAACTTCAAATTTTAAGGCAGCCAGGTAACAGATTATTTTAAGTTGACTAAGCAAATTATGTGTTTTATTTATTTATTTATTTATTTTTACAGTGTATTTGACATTAAAAACTAAATAGTATGGTGATAGTATGGTAGTAATTGCCCTCATGAATGTAAAAAAAATGTTGCTCCTTAACAAAAAAGTTCATTTCTGACCCTGGTTAAGTTCAGTTTACTTCAGTTCAAGGATTTGTTCTCATGCAATAATGTCAGTGCAGTCACATTGATAATATCACTGAATATTAAGTGTTCCAAACCTGTTCCACAACTATTAAAACGATTATGTGACAGGTATCACTCTGAAAAGCCATACCCTGCTAAAAAAACAGCTGGCTGGTCTTAGCTGGTCAGTAGTCTGGTTTTAGAGGTGTTTTGGACACTTTCTTAGCTGGTCAGCTGGAACAACCAGCTAAAACCAGCTTGACCAGTCTAGCCAGGCTGGTAAACCAGCTAAAACCAGTTAAGATGAGCCAACCAGCTTAGGCTGGTTTAGCTGTTTTTTTTTAGCAGGGTAGACTTTGTAAACAGAAAATAAAAACTTATATGACCAATTACGGATGGGAAAACTACTTAAAAACCATGAATATTTTCAGACTTCAGTTTGGTGCCACTAAAAGAAAATATTATACAAAATACAAAAACAAAATAATTTCACAAGGCTGTTTAAACATATTCAGTACTAACATTCAGAATTTTGTAACAGTTGCTAATGTGATAGCAGTTCATCCATGAATATCATCCTTGCGTTTGCATTTTTTTTCCCAGCGAAGCCAAGACGTCCTGAACTTGCAGTTCCCGCAGAAAGTCCTGGAGCAAGTCCTGGATCAGATAAATCCACAGGAGATGACGCTAATGAAGGTTGACAAAAACTTCAAACTCTTCTATTTTTGGATTCATTCCGATTTTAGACTCAGAGTTGAAGAATATGTGCACAATATTAATGCACATCCTTTTGCTTTTTATTGTTTTTATAATTTTTTAGGTGGAACATTGGTAATCATCATAGCTGCCGTAAGCGTCGCAGTGCTGGCCATTGGAAGTATTGTAGGTAAGTTGAATCCTAGCATGCTTTACCACACTAGCACAGGCTTTTATTAGACGCTACAGTTTGATATTAAAAGTCATGCTATTAAGTTTCACATATTGTGTGTGTAAAAAATCTCCAGCAAATGGCAGCATGATCATTTTAGTATACAGAGTATTAAACGTTTACATGTACATTTTTGGTATTTGGATAGACACTGAAATGCACAACATGGATTATATTGAGGGTTTAAGTTCATAAAAATATTTATGAATCCTTCAAGTTATATTATTATTATATATTTCAATATATAAGCAATATATAAGAATTAATAAACATTTCTACATTTACAAAGATGTTTTTGATTCTGTCAGTTTGTTTAGTAATGTACTGTACATTCAGTGCCTATGCAAATGTATGAAAACTTGTGTAAAGAAACACACTTTACATACGAATACTTACGACTATTAATGAGATCGCACTGCAAATGCAAGCCCAGGAATACTTCCTTATAATTATACGGCGGTTGTAAATTTTATGAGATACATGCTGTAAACGAATATCTAAAAGGTTTGCTTTATTGTAAAAAGTCAGTTTAATATGGGTGTGAACTTTACAAGAAACAGGAGCTAAAGCTGTACTCCAAATATTTGTCAAGTTAAACGGCTCCATTAACGGGTGTTGGATGTCCTGGTTTCTTTGACTCAAAAAACACCATTTTCATACAGTAGTTTTTCTGTATTTATTAAGACACTGCATCTTTTATCTTTACAGCTATTGTCCTCTTCAGACGCTACTTGCAAAGCCGAGAACAGGGGTAAGACTGATTTAGCTTTACTTGCAAGCAATTTGAAATGACCTTTGCTTCAGATAAACATATTTGGGAAAAAATGTTATTAAAGACTCAAAGCATGCTGGGTTGAATATGGCAAAATCCATTTGACAGAAATGTGTGCGAGCGCTCCACAAACTATTACCCATGTTGCCTGCAAATGCAGTGTGGATTTGTGCGTG
The DNA here is from genome assembly GCA_033026305.1 of Cirrhinus molitorella. Lineage (NCBI taxonomy): Eukaryota > Metazoa > Chordata > Actinopteri > Cypriniformes > Cyprinidae > Cirrhinus > Cirrhinus molitorella. The sequence goes on along the minus strand of CM065134.1, from coordinate 4,530,674 downwards.
CCTTTGTGTGTAGAGGTTTGGAAATATCTAATGTACTTCACGCTCACTAATCATTTGGAAAATATTGAAGCTCAAGCTATTTGCACGAGCACAATTGCTTATTTATTAGTTGCTCCACATGGTCCCGCTTTTATACTGGATATAAGAAGGATTTGGCAGCCGTTGCTGGAAAATGGGTGGAAAACAAAAATCATTTTGTCTCACCTTTAGCTTACTTCACACTTTATCATGAGTGACACATTGGTGCTTAGATTTACAAGCAGGCCTGCACGCTCCACCCCGCCAACTTTTGGGGTGGTCCAACCAGTCGGATGGGTAACAGTTCTGCGAATCCCTGGTAACCCTCGAAACACAAGACGACACCAGTAGGCGAGACAATAGAGGGCCGTATGCAGCAGGGATAGGCCACCATTAGCAGCGGGTTGGTACATGTGCATTGATGACTCCACTTTCCAGCCATCTGTCAAACGCCCCTCAAGCCCTGAGCTGTTAGAAACAAGCCCCTGAAACAAAAAGAAAGAAAAAAAGGACATAAAACATGCCAGGCGCTGACTAACATGAACAAGACATGACCTGCTAAACTCTGAGAGATTTTACAGTGTGGGAATATGTCATGGCTGCATTCGAAAACTAAAAAAGTTAGATGTGAAGTAAAAAAAAAAAAACCCTGACTTTTTCCTTATCTGTTTGTCATCATGTTGTTGCAATCAGGGACAAAACTGCCTGAACCAGTTTGTATGTTTATTAGAGAGAGAGAGAAGGAACAAGGAAGAAAAAGTTCATGTTGTGTTATTGTTGCTGTTAGTGTAAACACAGCCACACTCGCACACCGCATGTTCTCACCTGAATCAATACATTAAACAGTATAACAAATTACATGCAATTAATCTGTACACCATAAAATGATTAATCATTTGAATCAGGTCTATTCACACCAAGAGAGATAACTTTATTAGCTGCCACTAATGCACAATAATGTTGTTTATTATAAATAGCATGTAATCTTCAGCTGCTTTAAATGCATAAGCTTTGGGTGGATTCTGAGTGGTTGTCAATGTACTTATCATCCATCAGCTGGAAAAACTCATTCTGAAAGTGATCCAAGTGATATAATTTCTAAAAGGCATTATCATTATATTTGCGTTGTGGAATTGGAATGATTATTAAAACTTTATAGTTATAGTTATCGTTATTGTTCTTGGTGGGAATGGCCTTAAGCAATCAGTACCCTTTGCATTTAAAGAAACAGTTCACCTCTAAAGAAAATTCTGTCATTGTTTACTCAACTTCATATTGTTTCAAACAGAGATTTTCAAGCTTGTCCAGATGTCCAATTCATAAACTAATCTTTCTTTTGAGTTAGATCCTTTTAAGAAATCAGCTAATCTAGGTAAAAAAAAAAAAAAAAAGCCTGCCTAAATGATTCTTTCACAAATTGCACTTGAGTTTAACCCACTAACTTAATAGTGCAAAATGTAATATTGACAGCTAGTGTTGAAACTGCAGTCAAAATGTAAAATACTGGAGTTGTTTCTCCCCGATGACATGCAACAGGGACCAGCGCCGTTCACACAGAACGTGTCTTTGCGTCTAAAACGTGCAATGTAGTGTTTAGAAATGGTTTTAAAAATATATAGCGCAGAATGCTGTCAATTAAAATAGTTTTGCTACTTGCTACTGTAAACAAAAGCTTGCAACGTTTCCCCCCCTCCCCCATACACGTCTGTCTAGCGTGTGTTTACATAGAAACACAAGGAAACACATTTTCTGTGTGAACTATTTGCGTTTTACTATTCCCCGGTCATAGAGCTTTTTAGCTGAATACTGAGGCCTTTTTAGGTCAGCTAGAATCTGCAATCTCCGAGCAATCCGCTGCATTTTCCACTAACTGGCAACCCAGGGTGTCAAAATACTATTGGATAATTTGTCAGTGAGCGAAATCACACAGACCAAAACAAAAACAGACATTCCGACATGGAACACACATTTCAAAGTAGATCTCTCCGATCCATGGCTGCAATGTGCTGCATTTTCCACTAACTGGCAACCTGGGGTGTTAAAAGACTATTGGATAATTTGGCAGTGGGCAGAATCACCCAGACCAAAACAAAAACAGTGTTTCTGACACAGAACACATATTTCAAAGTAGATCTCTGACCCAGTTTGGTTCTTGGCTTCCATGGCTGCAATACACTGCATTTTCTGATAACTGGCAACCCATGGTGTCAAAATACTATTGGATAATTTGGCAGTGAGCGGAATTACACAGACCAAAACAAAAACAGACATTCCGACACAGAACACACATTTCGAAGTAGATCTCAGACCCAGTTTGTTTGCTAGCTTCCATGGCTGCAATATGCTGCATTTTCAGATAACTGGCAACCCAGCGGGTCAGAATACTAATGGATAATTTGACAGTGGGCAGAATCACCCAGACCAAAATAAAAAGAGACATTTCAACACGGAACACACATTTCGAAGTAGATCTCAGACCCAGTTTGTTTGCTAGCTTCCATGGCTGCAATGCACTGCATTTTCTGCTAACTGGCAACCCGGAGGGGTCAAAATACTATTGGATAATTTGGCAGTGGGTGGAATCACACAGACCAAAACAAAAGGAGACATTCCAACATGGAACACACATTTCAAGGTAGAACAGCTAGCTGTAGCACGTGTTTTTTAAAGAACAAGTATGTGAACTTTGCATGTTTTCTAAATAAATGACCTATTTATGATCGCTTTCAGTGAATTTTAGAAGCTTAAAAACTCCAGTCCCTATTCATTGTAATAAAAAGTCAAACAGGTTTGGAATAGCGTCAGGGTGAGTAAATGATTAACTGTCCCTTTAAGGTGACAAAATCAATGTGGTTAGAAGATAAAAATGCTTGTTTTCTTTCTGTAGACAAAAGGAAAGCGCTGCATTGTTCTCTCTCACGTCCTGTCCCCAACATCGTGGCCTATCGCTGTCGCCTTGATAGGTTGCGTAACTGAATTTGGCCGCTGTGCTTACCTGTTTTGCACAGTAATCAGTTTCAGTGAGTTGCTGAGTATGGTGATATGTGAGAGAAGGCTGGGGAGGGAGCGGAGTTTGTCTGACACCTGCCTCCACACAGCAAGCTTAAAGATCCTCTGTTTTCTCTCTTTCTCTCTCACTCTCGCTTTCTTTATTGAGGTTAAATTCTTCTGCAGGATTACAGGTTACCTCAGGGGAATGCAGTTAGCTGAGCCACGGCTTTTTTTTTCTCGGTGTTGAGTGATAGGGTGGCTGAAAGGGGCTTAATCACACAGCAACCACAGGCTCTATGGATCAACACTGAACCTTTTTGAGCATGTTCACAGAAAGCACACTCAATAAAAAAACGATAAAAGCCCCCCGAAATGCCTTGCGGGGCAAAAATCTTGCCACAGAGTTCATAAAGCCAGGCAAACTGTGAACGAATTCATCACCGAGGCAAATTAAACAGCATTTACCTGAGGAAAGCAAGCGTACGTACATGTGTTTGAACAGCATGAATATGTCACAAAGAGCTCCATTCATCATTCTCCTCAACTATAAGCCGAATGTCCCTCTATTCAAAGCGCAAGTCTCCTCTCACATGCATGTATTTATATTGCCTTAAGGACAATGTGACCCATAGCTGACCGTATTCTTTACAGATATCAGCCTGGCTGTGTAAATTTATCCAGCCATTGTCAGTGCGACTGCAATGCTTTCTGTCTTAAGACGTTGAATAGGTGTTTGGGGGATCTGAAACATGTTGAAATGGGTCACATCATCATTGATCTTTTGAGATAACATTTAATTGTACTATGAAAACTTTATCCACAGTTCAAAGAGTGCAAACATGGCTTGTTAGGAAATCATTGAATATCTTACACCAGATACATATAGTAAATATTATATAGCTTTGTGGAATTCTCACTTCTAATTGGTCAGTCACAACATTCAGTGGTTTGATAAAGTCCAAAAGTGCCCGCCCACTTTTTTGAGGGTTTTGCTTTCAGAAGTATTTATTACTGGCCACAACAATATTACTGTAATATTGCTGAGGTGTTTTTTTAAGTCCTAGTTTCAGAATTAAGCCACAAACCAAGCTACAAGGTCAATCACAAGCAACAACATTAGAATCAAGTATTTGATAAAGATACAGGGGACAGGACATGAGAGAGAACAATGCAGCGCTTTCCTTTTGTCTACAGAAAGAAAACAAGCATTTTTATCTTCTAACCACATTGATTTTGTCACCTTAAAGGGACAGTTAATCATTTACTCACCCTGATGCTATTCCAAGATACAGATTCCTGTGATCAAAGCTACATTCAGCATCATTACTGCAATGTTCAGTGTCACATGATCCTTCAGAAATCATTCTAATATTCTGATTTGCTGTTCAAGAAACATGTTTTATTATTAGTTGAGTACATTTTTTTCGGGATTCTTTGATGAAAAGAAAGATCCAAAGATCACAATTTATCTGCAATTAAAAGCTTTTGTAACATTATACACCATACCATTCAAAAGCGTACCAAGGATGCTTTAAATTGATCAAAAGTGATGATTTACAAGTTAATATAAGATAAATGCTGTTCTTCTTTCTTTTAACTTCTGTTAACTTTCTATTCATTAAATAAAGCTGAAAAAAAAAATCTTTTCAACATCATCATAATAAATGTTTTTTGAGCAGCACATCAGAATATTAGAATGATTTCTAAAGGATCATATGACTGAAGAAGTGGTGCTAAAAAGTCAGCTTTGAAATTGCAGGAATAAATTATATTTTAAAATATACAGAAATAGAAAATTTTAAATAGTAAAATAGTACTTTGGATCAAATAAATGTAGGCCTGGTGAGCAAAAGAGACTGGTAGTGTTAGAAACATTATATATTTTTTTGCAAATTTTACATATTATGCTTACACATATATGAGTAGTTTGCAAGCATAGGGAAATGGAGTTTGTAACGGTGCAGATACATTAGAATAATTTTGACAAGTTGCTGTTTTCGATTCTCTGATTGGTGGAGATTTTTGCAGAATCATGGGTAATGTAGTTTTTCATCAGAAATACAAAAGCAGAAAAAAAAATCAAACTAATGGCTTAAACAAAAGCATATAACATGCATTAACAACCTCATACACTGTAAAAAACAAAAAACACAATTTGTTGAGTCGACTTAAAATAATTTGTTTCCCTGCCGCCTTAAAATTTTAAGTTCAGTCAGCTCCAATAAGTTTATTCAAGTTGAAATGTTAAGTTGTACTAAGTGACAACTTAGATATTTGACTAAATAAAAAATAGTTTGTTTAAAATTTAAAATTTAAATTTTAAGTTTAATCAACTCAAATATCTAAGTTGTCACTTAATAAAACATAACATTTCAAGTTGACTACATTTTTTTTGAGTTGACTAAACTTAAAATTTTAAGGCAGCCAGGTAACAAATGATTTTAAGTTAACTCAATTAATTGTTTTTTACAGTGTAGCTCAGTGTAAGTCTGTCTTTAAAGGTTTATTTCATGCCACAAATGTATAGGATTTTAGTTCCGAAACCGTTTGCTGTCATTGATGATACGCAGTATATCATTCCACTCATCAATCATGCTACTCTTATTTTGTTGCTAGGCTAATTTTGCTACTTGTTATTCTAAGTGATTCGCAGCGAACAAAAGTATTTAATTAACCTACAAAAATGGAGTGATATTTGACTAATCTCATGACCCACTGTTTAAAAATAAAACATTAAGCTTTCACCTAATGTGCATCAAACATATCTGTCATTAATTTCATTATGTGTTAAACGTTTTAATGAGGAAAAGATCCTTTTAAAGGAAAGGCAGACAAAAATGGAGCATCAAGTCTTAAAGATTTAATCAAAGTCTCCATGGTGAACTGACTGTTCTCTCTCTCTCTCTCCGTTTCTCTAGGGTCTACTCTGTGCCAGCAGAGCAAGGACAGAAAGCTGCTGTCTAACCATCAGGGCCTTTTCATTTCCTCTCTCCACTGGATCCTTTCAGGGACGTGCTGCAAGCATGTGATTTCTCATCCGAACGTATCTATATCTATAGCGGATTCTATAACGTCAGTAGACGAGAATGTGTTGCTATCACAAATTTTCTACGAATCGTTTTTAAGTGCACATTGTATACCGTTCATGCACACATGCCGTATGTTGCACTCACAGAGAAAGTCCTTGGACTGTATAATACAGCTCAATGGAACTTTTTCCTCTCCACCTGCAATTATTTTTTATTTAAATCAATTTCAGACCATTTAAACTGTGCTTAAAAGTGTGTAATATTTTCCATCTTCCAATACTTTCTCCTTAAAAGTAAGCCATTCATAGTTTTTTTTTTTTTTTCCACACAGAAAGTATAAACAAACACTGTGGCTCTGTTTATGTGAGCATACTGATGCAACAACATTGGCGCAGTCAGTAGCGTGAGTTTGGGGTGGGACTTTCTAATTAACTAGCCAATGGCAGGCAGTGCCAAAGAAATCATGAACTGCAGCTTTAAGCAAACATCCTCCTTATTTTCCCGTATGGTCCTCTAATGTTAGTCGTCCCCAGTGCATTTAAAGTGACAAAATCAGGGCGGTTAAAAAAGATAAAGCTGGTCTCTGGCTCTCTGATTATTTGTCCACAGAGAGAAAGAAGCAGAAAGAGAAAAACAAGTGGAAAAGTGGCTCTGAACACCCACTTGTCAAATGGTGAATTAATAACCGTTTTAAATAATGTTGTTTTATTTTTTTTTTCTTTCACCATGGTAAACTCCTCTAAAGCACAGCAGATTGTAAATAGGGATGCTGGGATGCTGGGTAGCAGACTAATGTTTCATATATACTCCTGGATTTCATAGGGAGACAATCTGATGTGCAGACGGTATAAGGATACAGGCACATAACACATACAATGAGGTCCAAAAGTCTACTATACACTGTACAAACAGATTTTTTACGTTCTAAATAAAGATATTCTACTTCTAATTTTTGTATTAAATTTAACTAGGCTTTTCACACTGGAAAAACCTTGGTTATTCTAAACACTGGGTAAAAGCAGACCTAGGTTATTTTAAGGTTAAAGGGAACCCCGGGTATTATGACATGTATGGCTTACCGTAAATGATGGCTCTTACGTAAAATATGTAGTAGAAGCCCCAAGAAAGATTTACATTAAAAAAAAAAAAAAATCCACATAATTTTATACATATTTTGGACCATGGGGGCACCATTATGACGTGAAATGGTTGCTGAGCTACCTGTTGCTATTTTTACCTCAATTCAGAATACAAAACTCTGAAAATAAAATATTGATACGATGACCACAGCTATTTAAAGAGCTTACAGGTGGCAGTGCATATAAGCGTAGGCTTAAACCAAATGTCATACCATTGATTTTCCCCACAAGAAGTCTAAACGCCCCGGATATCGAGTGAAATCCGCGCTGATAAACTCCTTCAGTGGCTTGTTTACATCCTGCCAGGCAAATGGCTTCCCATTTTTTTGCTTCTCCTCTTATCGCTAGGAAGAGCAGTGAAGACTTTTCTCTTGTTGCCCTTCGACTGGAAATTGCAACTAAAAGCTGCATTTTTGTGTAGTGTTTTTGTGTTTTGAGTTGTGTTGCAGTAAAAATGCCAACAGGTAGAGTCAGTAGTTCACTGAGTGCAGCCATTTCATGTCATTGAAACAACGTCGCCCCACATAGTCCAAAATGTGTATAAAACGATGTGGATTTTTTTTTTTTTTTCTAAAAAAAAGAGTCTTTAATGGGTTTTCTACTACACATTTCAGTAAGAGACATGATTTACGTTGTATTAAGCCATAAGTCTTAATACCTGGGCTTCCCTTTGTCAGTGTCATTGATTGGACGAACGCGCTTGACCTGTTTCATAACGGCTCTAGCATTGCACACACTCATATATCGCAGACTGTACAGTCAAGTTTTTCCTCACGATTTTTCACTGGGCTACAAAGGTAAGAATAAAGCAGTCTGTTCTTAGCTCCAATTCACGTGTTTTCAGTCACCATTAGATATTTTTCCACTTATGAAACAACTGATTACAACAACGTGCGACTGTTCAACATGCTAAAATGTGTCTATTGCTAAGCATCTAATATTAACATTCTGGCAACGCAATACCACAAAAGCGCTGTCAAAATCAGCTTCTGAATTTTACGTGTGAAATCAACTTTTACCCAGCAAAAAAAGTACATTCTTCACCCTTTTTTGTATAACATTAGTGAAAATGAAGCATTTTTCTAATTTAACAACATTCTAAACACATTTAAAGGCACATTACAGGAACCCTGACATGGGCAATGTCACAAATGTACTTTTACATAATTTTACATAGCATTTATTTATTTAGACTTTTGGACCCCAGTGTATCCACAGCATCATCGATTGAAACTAAGACACTATAGCGAGCAGCTTACTTTTATCTTTCTCTCTCTCATCTTTTCTCTTCCATTTTTTTAAAATGGAAATCAATCAAAGTCCTTTTAGCCCGAGTCTCAAGACTCAGAGCGTCTCAGCTCTTTACTCTAAATTTACACAAAGACAGCTAACATTGATACTGAGAAAAAAAAAAGGTTTTCTGTGCTTTCCTGCTTTCTTGTTAAAGGGACAGTTCACCTCAAAATTAACATTTTGTCATCTTTTACTCACCCTCATGCTATTCCAGATCTAAATGACTTACTTTCTTCTGCCGGACGCAAAAGACGATATCAGGAAGAACGTTTGGGGTCCCAAAAACACGAGGATGAATAAATAATGACAAAACTTTAATTTTCATGTAATAACTGTCTGTCCCCCCAGCCTGTTCCTGTATATACATACAACACTGGAGGGCTGCTAAGCCAGATCTCTTTTTAAAAAATGTTTCCATTTCCTTTCCAGCTGAATTTTCTTCTCTTGATTACCTGCTCTTCTTGAGCTTGCCGGTTTTCTATTTAAATCTAAATGAAATCCAATCTTGCGTGCATCAGACAGCTTGAGCTTGTTACTTTGATCCGTGTGGGTGTGTATAAAGGCATTAGTGTGTAATATTAATCAAGATTTGCAATATAGCTATTCTGGTAAATCATTCGCTAAACGTGTCCTTAGACAATAGCATTTCAGATAACTGGAATTGGAAAAGCAGAAAGCACAAAAAAAATAATAATAGTACAAAAAAAAAAAAAACTAAAAACATTTCAGCTCCTTTTGAGTCATTCTGAAAGCCAGTTTCACATCATTTTGACATTTTCCTCCCTGCTTTTTAAAAGGGATTTTTTTGTATAAACCGTTGGTTTTATTAACTCCAACAACTTCCTTTGGGCTTTTTGGGCTGGTTGCTTTATGCCATGTGAAGGGACTTTATACCGAGGAAAAAAAAACAAACAAAAAAAGATGTGTTTGATATTCTCCAGTTAAGAAACTCCACAAATGAATCAGCAGTGTAAGGTTCACACAGATTCACATTTCAATTCTGTTACCGGTCTCTCTTAGTAGTTGAAGTAAGAACGGAGTGGAAAATGCAGATGTAGATTTTCCCTCTGAAGTTTGTGCTGAAAGTCTTTGAAGAGAAAACCATAAGAGATTGTATTGTATTTCCTTTCAATAGAGCCTGTTTCTGACATCAGCGCTTATTTTCTTTTATGTTATGTAAGGTATTCTGTCAGCAAAAATGTATACTTAAAATAGTTTTATATAAAGTCTATGAGGTATGAAAGAGATTATCCATCTATATTTTTCTTTTATAAATGTTATCAGTAGTGTTTTTCTTTGAACTCTTTTGTAGCACCGCTTGGTTACAGTGTCACTGGATGAAGCAGCATAATAAATCATGCAGTAGTCAATACTAAAAGCCTTATTTTCTATACTCCATACATTCAAGTACATTTGACCAGCAGTTTGATAATGTACTATACTACACTCCCAGAGTCTGAAACATTGACAGCATAACTGTTGCTGTTATTAATGGACATTTGTGTGATTTCTACTGAAGTTTAAAGGTTAATGCCTTTTGCTGTATATATTTTATAAAACAACCTGTCATCTATTTGTTGTATGAGACATATTTTAAATAAATATTATTGTTCTCTACAGCTGTACTAGTATTATGTGTTTCTGATTTGGGTGGAAGTTAGTAGCTACTGTTTGATAGCTTATTTTAAAATGTTATCATTATCTACTCATTGCGTGATATCTACTCCAGTAGCAAGAATTTTCTTTGAAATATGTGAGTCATTTCATATGTGTATACTTGTAGCAATAGCCGAAAATACATTGTATGGGTCAAAATGAACAATTTTTATTTTCATGCCAAAAATCATTAGGATATTAAGTAAAGATTTTGACATTTTGTAGATTTCCTACCGTAAATGTATTTTTGATTAGTAATATACATTGCTAAGAACTTCATTTGGACAACTTTAAAGGTGATTTTTTCAGTATTTTAATTTTTTTTTTTTTTTTGCATTTTCAATTATCTGTATCTTGGCCAAATATTGTCCTATCCTAGCAAACCATACATTAATAAACATTTATTCAAATAAAAAAAAAAAAAAACTAAAAAAATTACCCTCACAAATGTGTCATTTTTAAAATAATAAAATATATTAAATCTAAAATATAATACATTAAAATATAATATATAATATAAAACTCAATATTTGATATATTTAAATACATAATACTACATAATTATTGCATTGAATAAAAATGTACGGTACTTTTTTGTAGTTGCCATCAGTGTTATTTTTAAGTATTATTTATATAGTATTAAAGTATTTATTAATATGTGGAACAGGTTTTATTTTTTGTTTTATTGTCACTTTCTTTTTAAATTTTAGTAGTTTTATTACTTTTTTTAAAAAAATGTTTACATATTTCTTAATATATGCTTTGTAAATATTTCAATTTCTTTTTCATTTCTTTTTATTTCAGCTTTAGTTTTAGTACTTCAGTACTTATTTCAAATAGTTGCCCAAACAACATTTCTAATTTTTTTTTTTTTTACATCTAACATTTAGATTTTCTTTTATTTTGTCTATATTTAAGTTAAAGCTTTAGTTTACAAACATTCAGCTTTGTTGTTCATAAAAGAGCATCTTGAGCATTCTGCTGAAGTTCATTTATGCACTATGGAAGAAAAAAATAGCTTCTTTATAAAACAATTTGCATTTTGTGTGGTCTATAGAATATTTCCATACGGTTAACACCTTATGCAATTATCCAGCGGAGATATGCTAATGGTAAATGTCACCGAGAGATGATATTTCGTGATATTTTAATTTTTTTCCCCTGACATCAGCAAATGTTCAATTTCCACTGTTGTCAGCCTAAATGAGCTTATGCAAGATAAGTAATATGACGCTTCACTTATTTTAAACTTTATACACTGATAAAGCTGTATTTTTTTCACGAGATGGTGAATTCAGATACATGAATCACTGAACAGTCGGAGTCAAACTGTTTTTATTCTCTCTTCTTGGGAGAACTCAAAATAAATTTGTCTGAAGGCCTCTTGAGGGCGCTTGTGAGCTACACAACGTTTCTCTCAGGTTCTTAAAGATTGACACATCTGAGGATGCACAGTATTGAAATAATAATAATAAAACACAAGTACAGGTCTATGTTGTACAAAGTTTGACGCTTAAACTGAGCGGTTTGGTGCAGGAGAGCAAAGGGATGAAGGGATTTTGTGTCTGAGACGCGTGATTACGTTGGGATCTGCTGAAGTCCCAGCCGTTGTGTTACCGCTGGCGTTTAGTGCCGCACGATAGCACACATCTTATTCCCCGGCGCCTCTGTGTGACAAACCCGGAGATCAGTTTGAAATAATGAACACGCTCACACACACAACCTCTCCATCTTGTCCTTATGATGTTGTTCTCACAAGGGGGAAATGTAAGTCTGTAACCGCTGTGGAAACAGGTCTGACTGGCTCCTTTGTGTTCTCCTGCTGTTCTTCTGTTTATTGCAGAGCCAGCTGATCAATGCCGGGAAGAGTGTTAACTTCTGGTCACCTCGTATGAACTAGACACCCAGAAAAATTGTTAGAAAGAGATTGGAGAGAGAGAAAGAAAAGAAAGGTTAGTTGTGCACTTTCTCAACAAAAAAGTCCCTTTCAAGTAAATCAGTTCACCTGAAGGCCATTTTGACAACATTTCTGGAGTTAAACTTTTTGAAAATGAGCCGAATTGCAATGTAGTCAGAATAAAACAAATTCTTTGTCTAACTAGAATAATTCATTTTTAACTATAATAAATACTATTTGTGAGCAGATTTTCGCACCATTAACTTACTGTGGGATGGAATATTTCACCCAGTAATGAAAATTTGCTGTCAATTTATTCACCCACAGGCCATCCAAGATGTACAGTAGATGAGTTTTTTTTTTTAATCAGAACAGATTTGAAGAAATTTGGAGCATTGCATCATTTGCTCACCAATGGATCCTCTGCAGTGAATGGGTGCCGTCAGAATTAGAGTCCAAACGGCTGGCAAAAAGTGATCCACACAACTCCAGTACATCAGTTAACAAAACTGGATGTTGGTTTTAAAAACTTGACATGATTAAAACATTTTAAACTTCAAACCCTTGCTTTCTTTCCATAAGATTGCTTTCTTTAGTGAAATAAGGATAGAAAAATGCACAGATCCAACACTATTTGAAACAAATGTGTTTCAAATGTCTTAAGTAGTATGGTATATTTGTAGCACTAGCCAAAAATACATTGTATAGGTCAAAATAATTTTTCTTTTATGCCAAAAATCATTAGGATATTAAGTCAAGATCATGTTCCATGACAATATTTGGTAAATTTCCTACCATAAATATATTAAAATGTAATTTTTGATTAGTAATTAGCATTGCTAAAAACTTTTCTCAGTATTTAGACTTTTTGCACCCTCAGATTTCAGATTTTCATTTAGTTGTATACTGGCCAAATATTGCCCTAACAAACCATACATCAGTGGAAAGCTTATTTGTTCAGCTTTTGGATGATGCATAAATCTCAATAAAAAAACTGACAGTCCCTTATGACTGCTTTTGTGGTCCAGAGGACTTTTTCACTAAAGGAAACGCTATTATGGATTTTGACCAGAACCAGAAACGCCTTAACGATGAACTTGTTTCTTACAAACACTCAACTATTAATTTCACAAGATGTTAATTAATGAATTGGATTTGTGTGGATTGCTTGTGTTGTTTTTGTCAGTTGTTTGGACTCTCATTCTGACGGCACCCATTCACTGCAAAGGATCCATTAGTGAAGAAGTGATGTAATGCTAAATTTCTCCAAATCTGTTCTGATGAGAAACAAACTCATTTACAGGTACATATCAAATAGCCTGTGGGTGAGTAAATGTTTTAGGAACTTTTACTATTCCCTGGAAGTCAACTGGAAGTATTATTAAAAAAAATTATCCTGTGCTAAATGACTCCTTACTAAATTTAACCTTCACTCTAAAGTCATATAATGCAACTTTACAGCCCACAGGGCATTAAATATTCCATTAACTATAGTATAAATCGGCTGTTAAAGCCTCCGGCGGGTTTTCCCAGAGCAGCTCTGTGAGAGGTAGGGCCAAGTCAACAACTGCCTTCTCTCCAGGTAAAGCGTTACCGCTTGTTACTATTTTGCAGAGAAAGAAAATTATGCCTTTTTGCCTTAATAGCCGAGACCATTTGAAAAGGCTCTTTTCATAGAGAAGCGTGTCATTATTCTTCTCTTACATTACTAAAATTATATACTGTTTTGTTGTCTCTCTTGCACAAGTCAATTCAGTTGACATTCTGTCTATGCAATGGCTGTGTATTTTCATTTTTAAATTTTCATTTTCAAATGGCACAGACAGGTGTATAATAAGCACATTACAGTTAAACTCCTCGCATTCATCATATGGGGCAAGATTGAAATCATGCGTTTTAGAACAATCTATATAAAAGCCCTAATGGCGTCGAAACACAATGGAGTCCATAATGATTATAAAGACACATCAGAAAGTTACAAAAGAGGCCAAACGTTATTATGCACCCAATCGCTGAATGCATTCAAATAGCACACAATGGCTATGGCTATAAAAGAGCAAACTTGCATACTACTTTTAATGCAATATATTGCATGTATACTACACACAGTATGCAAATGTTCTCAAATTAACTACTACATATGCCTAGTTTAAGTAAAGCTTAGTTTGCATACTGCGTAGTGTATTAAAGGATTAGTTCACTTTCAGAACAAAAATTTACAGATAATGTACTCACCCCCCCTTGTCATCCAAAATGTTCATGTCTTTCTTTCTTCAGTGTTTTTTGAGGAAAACATTTCATGATTTCTGAATATTGGACTTCTATTGTGCCCCCAAGTTTGAACTTCCAAAATGCAGTTTAAATCCAGCTTCAAAGGGCTCTAAACGATCCCAGCTGAGGAAGAAGAGTCTTATCTAGTGAAACGATCGATTATTTTAGAAACAAATTGAGTGTTTATATACTTTTTAACCTCAAATGCTCGTCTCGTCTCATTTCTGCGATGCGCATGCGTAGTCTGTGTGATCCGGGTCAATACAGTTAGGAAATGTCGAAAAACTCCAATCTTTTTTCGTCTTAAACATCAAAATTAGGTATGCACCGAATGTTCAGCAACCAAAATTATTAGGCCGAAAATAAAAAAAAAAGCTATTTCTGTGTTTTAAACGATCCCAGCCAAGGAAGAAGGGTCTTATCTACCGAAACGTTCAATTATTTTAGAAACAAATCAACAATTTCTATACATTTTAGCCTCAAATGCTCGTCTCGTTTCCTTTGCCATGCGTAGTCTGTGTGATCCGGGTCAATACAGTTAGGGTATGTCAAAAAACTCCCATCTCGTTTCGTCTTAAACATCAAAATTAGGGATGCACCGAATGTTTGCCAACTGAAATTATTCGCCTGAAAATAGCTAAAAAAAAAAAGGTATTTCTATATTTTAAACGATCCCAGCCAAGGAAGAAGGGTCTTATCTAGCGAAGCGATCTATTATTTTAGAAACAAATCAACAATTTCTATAAATTTTAACCTCAAATGCTCGTCTCGTCTCATTTCTGCGATGCGCAGTCTGTGTGATCCGGGTCAGTACAGTTAGGGAATGTTGAAAAACTCCCATCTCGTTTCGACTTAAACATCAAAATTAGGGATGAAACGAATATTTGGCAACCAAAATTATTTGGCCAAAAATAGCAAAAAAAAAAGCTATTTCTGTGTTTTAAACGATCCCAGCCAAGGAAGAAGGGTCTTATCTACCGAAACATTCAATTATTTTAGAAACAAATAGACAATTTCTATACATTTTAACCTCAAATGCTCGTCTCGTTTCCTTTGCCATGCGTAGTCTGTGTGATCCGGGTCAATACAGTTAGGGTATGTCGAAAAACTCCCATCTTGTTTCATCTTAAACATCAAAATTAGGGATGCACCGAATGTTCGGCAACCGAAATAATTTGGCCAAAAATAGCAAAAAAAGCTATTTCTGTGTTTTAAATGATCCCAGCCAAGGAAGAAGGGTCTTATCTAGCAAAACAATCGATTATTATAGAAACAAATTGAAAATTTAATAATAATTTTGGTCTGAGAAAGATGCAAACATCAGTACAAGCACCAACAGGTGAAAGACTGTTTAAAACCACATTGCATGTCTTTGATGAGAAGAGGAACAGGTGGTTGTTGCTGGTTACTGTATGATGACTGAAACTGCGAAATGGCCTTGGCTCTACAGAACATTATTTTTTCTAATACACGCACAAACTGTATGTATTCTGACAGCGCTGCATGAGCTCCTTAGCCAAGGTTCAAAGCCCAAAGCACAAGGAAAATCTGCTCTGAAACAGCTTCATGAAAAAATCATTCATAAATCTGCTCCTGTCAACAAAATGAAGTACAGATATCTTGTGCGTATTACAACAGCTCTATTAATACATGTATAACATTCACATAATGTTTAAATTGTGATCTGTAATATTTTCTAATGTTTTAAAAGGAGTCTCTTCTGCTCAGCAAGGCTGCATTCATTTGTACATTAAAAAACAAAACAACACACACAAAAAAACACATGCCTGATTCAAGAAGGGGGTCTTAAGAATATTATTTTAAGTGAAATTGTGCTTTGTTGGTAGGCTATAATGTCTACTAGAATGTGGAAAAAATGTCCAGTGTTAAGTAAATATTTTTAAATTGTTGTTTTGTAATTGATTTTTTTTTCTTTGAAAAGCAAGACAAAACTGTAAAAAGCACATTTTGGCTTTTTCATTTTATGCAGTGGTCAAAAAAGGCAAAATACATGGGGGAAAAAAATGTGAAAAAGTGAAAAATGAGAAAAATGAAAAAGACCATATTCGATAATCGGTCTTCAACCTTCGGCCCAGTGTTTCATTTTGTTTGGTTTCGGCTGCAGCCAAGAATTTTTATTTCGGTGCATCCCTAATCAAAATTGTCCTACAATGCCGTTTTACTTTTTTTTGGCCTTTTTTTGGTAAAGGCAGTTTGATATTCTTTGTATGTTCACTTTGTAAACACTGGGTTGGTACTTCTGCAGTGATGTAGGATGATTTTGAAGTTGGGGAAGATAATGAGATGGGAGTTTTTCGACATACCCTAACTGTATTGACCCGGATCACAGAGACTACTCATCGCAGAGACGAGGCAAGACGAGTGTTTGAGGTTAAAAAGTATATAAATTGTCAAATTGTTTCGAAAATAATCAATCGTTTCGCTGAATAAGACCTTTCTTCCTCGGCTGGGATCGTTTAGAACCCTTTGAAGCTGGATTTAAACTGCATTTTGGAAGTTCAAACTTCGGGGCATTATATAGAAAGAAATCCTCAAAAAACAATTTCTTTATGACTGGAGAAAGAAAGACATGAACATCTTGGATGACAAGGGGGTGAGTACATTATCTGTAAATTTTTGTTCTGAAAGTGAACTAATCCTTTAAGACTTGTATGGCTTAATATAACATGAATGATGTGTCCTACTGAAATATGCAGTAGAAAACCCATGAAAGATTTATGTTATTTAAAAAAAAATAAACCTTGTTTTTTGCTTCATGACAAGCATCGGCATGTTTACATCCTGCCAGGATGGTATCTAGCATTTCTTATCTCTGGCGCTTGTAAGCTCTTTATAGCTATGGTCTACTAAATGTCTCAAAGGCATCAGGACAAAAGTGGAAAGAACAAATAAACAGGTCTTTATGAAGTTTTACATCGCTTCTCTTGTTGCCCTTTGACTGAAAATGACCAAAATTATTATTATTTTTTTTTTTTAAAGTAGCAACAAGTAGCGCCAGTAGCTCACCATGTGCAACCATTTGACGTCATCGGAATAATGGCACCCCCAATAGTCCAAAATAGTATAAAACGAGGTTTTTTTTAAATAACGTAAATCTTTCATGGGTTTTCTACTACATATTTCATTAAGAGATATAATTTACGTTATATTAAGTCATACGTTATCATAATCTTAATACCTGCGGTTCCCTTTGATACTGCATTAAAAAATATGTTTGGTAGTATGCTATAGACTTGAAAAGAATACACACACTCTTGCTAGAGAGAGAAAGTTTTTGCTCACCTTCCTTTGCCAATATGACACCGTGGCATTCGTTTCGCTTTGCCACCTTTCAGATGGAGGAAGAATAAAAAAGAGAGGAGAGAGGTTTGGGGATTTGAAACATAACAGTTTATAAAAGCAATCAGGACTGAGACTTAAAGTTGGGTTTACTTACAACCAAGCACCAAGATTCCCATCACAAAGAGAACCGCGGCGATGGCTAACCCTGTTTGACGTAGATTTGTGTAATCTGAAAAAAAAAAAAACACGTTATGCACTAGTCATGATGCAAAACACAGACTCACAAAACAATCTGGTCTGAAAACATAAATCAAGTCACATTCATTTTAATTTCATGTTTGTGTGAGGATGTCACGACAGACTTTGAGTCACCAAGTATCTCTCACAGCAGGAGAAGCAGCAAAAGTTGGTTTTATAAACAAATCCTTAAAAGTTGTCACATGCAGCATGGAAATAATAAAAAGCACTTTATGACACGATCAAATCACATTCCAAAATGTAATTTTATTTGTATTTGTATTGTTGTAAAATGCTGTAATACACTTTTTTTAATTCAGTACAAATACTTTTAAATTAAAACAAATTAATTAATTATGACATTTTATTACATAAAACATTTTATGTCAAATGTTACTGTTAACTCCATTTCTTAAGGATCATGTGACACTAAAGACTGGAGTAATGATTACTGAAAATTCAGCTACACTAGTTAAATGTCTTTTAAAGAATTCAGTTCTGCTCACCAAGCCGGCATTAGTTTGATCTAAAATACAGCAAAACCAGTAATATTGTGATTTTTTTTTTTATATTTAAAAACTGCTTTCTATTTTAATATATTTAAAAATTAAATTTATTCCTGTGATCAAAGCTAAATTTTCAGCATCGTTCAAGAAACATTTTTTATTATTATCATCATCAATATTTAAAACAGATGAGTATTTTTTTTACAGGATTCTTTGATGAATAGAAAGATCAGAAGAACAGCATTTATCTGAAATAAAAAAAACTTTTGTGACATTATAATATATATATATAATGTATAAAGTATGAATTTCTATAAACTATATATATATATATATATATATATATATATATATATATATATAGTTTATAGAAATTCATACTTTTATTTAGTAAGGATACTTTCAATTGATTAAAAGTGATGAAGACATTTTTAATGTTAAGAAATTTTTATTTCAGATACATGTTGTTCTTCTGATATTTCTATTCATCAAAGAAACCTGAAAAAAATATACTCAGCTGTTTTCAACATAATAATGTTTTTTGAGCAACAAATGAGAATATTAGAGTGATTTCTGAAGGACCTTGAAAATCCTTGAAAAATGTAATTTTAAAATATATTTAAAATGTAGTAAAAAATATTTCAAAATTTGACTTTTTGCTGTACTTTGGATTATATAAACTTTTGACTGGTAGTGTATGTCATTAAATTTTAAAATATTCAAATATATTCAAATAATAAAAAAAAAAATATATATATATATATAGTAATAATGTCACTGTATTGCTGCTTTGACTGTATTTGATCAAATAAATACAAACTTGGTGAGCATAAGAGACTTCTTTAGAAAACACAATTTTTATTTCATTATTTTTTACTTACTCCAAACTTAACACTTCATTTGATCTGAAATATATGCATTACTAGTATGGGAATTCAAATTATGTCATAAAAATAAATATTAAAAAAGTAGCATTTACATTTACATTTACAAGTCATTATTTATTATGGCTATAAAGCCTAATAAAGCCTTATGGCTGGCAGCTGATTCCCATTTTTACTATTCGTGTGGGAACATTTGGTACTCACAAAACAGGCAAACCTCACACACACAGGCTTTGAAGTAACACTGAACCGGCATAAAACACCCTTAACTGATGACTCTGAAACATATTCAGGCCCTTATAAACTTAGTTCCTGGGGAATGAATGCAGAACAGAGGCATCCACAGGTCACAGCTAATGAGGCTATTTCCTGAACATCAGATGCCCTGTAGCTGCCCTAACAATAGGAAGTGATTGAAAGCAGCGGCTGTCGCCAGGTCATAAGCTTTTAACTACAGCACTTGAGACAGTAATAGTGCTCCCATGCTCTGCACCTCTGTGCTTCTTATAAACACAATACTTTCCACTGACAGCGAAATAGAGTTCCTTCAGTCTTTGTGTTCTAACGCACTGTCAGTGGCTTATACCAGAAAAATCAGCAGACAATTAACACCTGAACTGCACAGTTGTGGCATTAAAAATAAAACTGCCATATTTCTTGATTAGTCGGTAATGAGTTCCACAAGATCACCAAATATGTGTTCTATTAATGTTATAGTTAAATGAAACTATTTAAAGCAATGTAGCATTACATCACTTGCTCACCAATGGATACTTTATAGCGAATGGGTGCCGTCAGAATGAGAGTGACAAGTAATCCACACGACTCCAGTTCAATTAATGTCTTGTGAAATGAAAAGTTAAATGCCTGTGTTAAACAAATCCATCACTAAGATGTTTTAACCATTGCTTCCAGCCAAAATACGAGTCCATACGATTCCTTTTTCCGATAAAAAGGTAATCTTATCTGAATCAGGAGAGAAATATGCACAGATTAAGCACTGCTCATAAGTAATAATAGTCGAAAAGTCCAGTTCTAAACAAATAGTTAAAAATGATGGATTTGCTTATTATGATGTTTTTATGAGCAGTTTGGACTCTCATTCTGATGGCAGAGGATCCATTGGTGAGCAAGTGATGTAATGCTACATTGCTTTAAATTTTCAGCAAATTTTCATTTACGGTTGAACTAGTCTTTTAAACAGTTTCGGTTAACAATAACATTAATAGAACACATATTTGGTGATCTTGTGGAACTCATTACCGACTAATCAACTAAACTGACTAAATCTGAAATAAAAAATCAAAACGTGAATTGGCCGTAGCCTTAAAGAATGTGATGTGGTGCGACCATGATTTATATTAAAAATCATTAAAAATCTATTTAAAGAGACGTGTGAAAGATGCAACATGTGGCATTGACTGTGGGCTTTCTTTAGGTTCTGAGATGACAGCATGAACATCTTTCTTACAGTAGAAAATGACATCTGGAGTTTGTGCTTGACTGCAGGGTCACATGCAGCCTATGATGAGCGTTTATTTTACTTTGCAGTGGAATCTGGTAAAATAGATTAGTTAATAATAAATAAATAATAACTTATTAATAAATGCATAAATAGCAAACTAAAATTACATTTTGTCAAACCATCAATTAAATATAAAACACTCTGCAGTGGTCGCACCACATGATATTTCATAATTTAGATGCACAGAATTGTCCACCTGAACAAAACAAGTTAGCTTGCCATAAAAGGTCACTTTCTAATAAAACTAAATATTTAATTTTAATTTTTTTTTTTTTTTTAAAGGTCATACCACATGATATCCAAATGTGGTAACTACATACCAGTTCTTAATTAAAAAAATAAATAAATAAATAATAATAATAAATAATTCAAAATTCACACTTGAGAGTTGGGTCCTTGGCAAATTAGTACATGATGCAATGCCCTATCTTTGAATGAATTTTAACATAAAAGTCTTAAAATTGTAGTTTCTTGATGGTCGCACCACATGATATTTCATAAAATAGATATCATTGGACAAAGTTTGTATATTATAATGGAAATATAAATACAAATTCTTTGCAATTTTATACACGATGAAAAAGAAGACCTTTGGATCATGCCAAATAGTGCAGAAAATTAATCAGAATAATATTATATATATATATAATAAAAATAACAAAAGCACACAAAAAATGAACTAAAAGTAAATTTAAAATGGCAGCCGAGTAATAAACACAGCTGTTAAGTTTAACAAACTATTTTTTAGTTTAGTCAGCTCGAATATCTAAGTTGTCACTTAGTACAACTTAACATTTCAACTTGAATGAACTTATTTGAGTTGACCGAACTTACAATTTTAAGTCAGCAGGGTAAACAAATTATTTTAAGTTGACTCAACAAATTGTGTTTCTTGTTTTTTTTAGTGTGTATGGCATATTTTTATGCATTAAAAAAAAAAAAAAGCAATCAGACGTGTACTAAAAAATGTACTAAAACTGAAGTAAATTTAAAATGAAAATTGCCATTAGATGCAGTGATGTTCCTTCTGTTGTGTGTTTTATCATCCATTAAGTGAGCATCGTAAGTCCAGTCACTTGGAAAAGTTGTAGCACAAACAACACATGATTTAAAGCATCATTCACGTCTGTAGAACAAACGGTGCGGCACGAGGTGCAGTCCAACGTTCAATACTTTGAGTTAGGGGTTTGTTCTAGTAGTAATTGTGATGTCTGCATTAGCAAGCACCATTAATTACTGAATGATTAAATAGATACTTACTGTAATGAAACGGCTCGCCCCATCTCTCCTCTGTTGAAGAAATTGCACAGTTTAGAGAGGTTTTGACATCATAAATAAGACCTGCAAACAGTCCACATGCCTATAAAATGTAATGGACTCTATCATTTTCATAATATGCTAAATAAGCCAGTAGTATATGTGTGGGTTTGTGTGTTTGTGGTGACAGACTCATGAGCCTGCTGTGTCTAATGGGATGCAACACTCTTTCACCTGTCCACCTTACATGACCTCCAACACTAATTTTCTATGATTTAATCAGAGTTGTGTCAATGAGATGCTGTTTATGCAAATGACTTTATGACTGTGTAAAAACTAGTGGAGGCTGATATGGGTTTTTGGAGTTTCATAAATGCATGATGGAATTAAAAAGCTAATCCTACCCAAAAATGATAATGAAAAAGATCATTATTTAATTGCCCTTGTGCCACGCCTAGCTATTTTTTAATATTATTATTATTTTAGTGAATTACAAAATAATTAAATAATTACTACCATTATGTGTAGCTATTAATAAGATATAATATATATTCTGTTTCAAATAAATTAGTAAAATTGTTTATTATCAATTAAAAATTTTAAAAAGAAAAACATTACATTATTATAAAATAATTATAATGCAATCATTATTTTACATATAATATTTTAAATAATATTATTACTTAGGCCTAATTCATTTTTCATTATTTTAGTGGAATAACAAATAATGAAATAATTCTTAATATTATGTGTAATTATTAATATAATATAATATAATATAATATAATATAATATAATATAATATATAGATAGATATACATAGATATTCTGTTTCAAAGAAATTACTTCTTTTGAACTTTGAATTCATCAAAAAATCTTGAAAAAAATATTTTTTTTTAATTAATAAATTGCAGTGATTATTAAAGGTTGTTATGTGTATTTAAAATATTTAAAATATAACATATAATACAATAATTATTTTACATTTAACATTTTAAATAATATTACTTTTAATATAATATTTGTAATATTAGAATACTGTTTTATATGTATACAGACAATTAATAAAATGTATATAGTTTACTTGTCATTTTTGCTATTCCTTAATAAACTTTCTAAAATGTTCAAAAAAAAAAAAAAAATTGTTTTTTTAATTAAAATGCAGTGATGATTAAGGATCAATACATGTATATAAAATATTTAAAATATAATATATTAATATAAAATAATTATAATACAATAACTATTTTAAATAATATTATTACCTTTAATATAACATTTTAAGTTTTAGAATAATAATAGTTTTATACGTATACATTTAAATTTTAACATTTATAAAATTTAATTTTTAAAAAATTATATTTTTCATTCATTTATATATTTTTTTCATTTACTTTTGCTATTCCTAAATCTGAACTATATAAAATATTCAAATAAAAAACAAATGATTTTTTTAAATAAAAAATTTCAGTGATTATTAAGGATCAACATGTGTATATAAAATATTTAAAATATAATATATTAATATAAAATAATAATACAATAATTGTTTTAAATAATATTATTACCTTTAATATAATATTTTAAGTATTAGAATAATAATAGTTTTATAGGTGTACATTTAATTTCTAAAATGTATATGTATATAATTTACTTTTAATTTTTGCTATTCCTTAATGAGTTATATAAAATATTCACATTTAATATATATATTTTTTAATAAAAAATAAAAAATTGGCAAAATATATTAATATAAAATAATTTCAATACAATCTTAGAATGTTTGCTATTCCTTAATGAGTTACATAAAATCTGAAAATTAAACAAAAAACTTCTATATTTTATGATTTGTTTTAAATAATATTTTTGAAAATATGCATTATTGACCAAGATTTTGACAGATACAATAGGAAAGTAACACCTTCAAAATATCATCTTATCAAGAGCGAAAAGGCTGTAGAATACATTTAAGTAAGAAAATGAGACTTTTACCCCATTTTACAGTTCTGCCGTATTTGAAGGCGGTGGTGTTAGGGGCCGCTGCAATGAGAAAATGAAAGGGAAGTGAGGTCAAGGAAAAAGCCAAGGAGAGAAACGTAATCTAGCATGTACCATTCTTCCCTCAAATTCGCCGAATTATGAATAGGGGTGAGCTTTTGAATCCCGTTTTTGTCCATAATGTAGGTTGACAGCAAAGACTTTGGGTGTGAAAAGCAGACGCTTCCTCTTATCGCAATCCTATGGATTTGTCCGTAATTGCTTCTAATTAAATTCCAGCAGCGCTCATTCTCTGTCCGGCCCTGTCTTTCAAATTCAATTTTTGCATATTTCAATGGCGCTGCTCTCCCAGGATATATGGTTGGTTGATTCTTCATAAAGCATATCAGCTCACCGCGACAGTGCTCCTCAATCCTGCCGAAACGCCGCATTATCTTTAAGCCTCTCAGCATGGAAAGAGCGTTGAACATTTTCTAATTACCTGCTAATTAGTTTCTAAGTTATGTGTGCCCTTGATATGAATTGCATGAGTAAAGAGGAAGCCTCTCAGCTATTCATGCAATCCTCGGCTCTCTTACCCTCCCACAATCCCGCGACTGAAAGTCCTTCCGCTAAAACCAAAGTTGTATTTCGGTCAGAATCAAAGCTTACTCCGTGTGGCGGGCGTCTTTTTGGAGGTCGCAGCTGAGGTCACTGTAGAGTTGTCAGTGATTGCCGCAGTTGTGGTGGAGTTAAACTGCTCAGCGCTTGGGCCCGTTGTCACTTCAGTTACATTTACTTTATCTGGAGGAACGAGACACAACACTTTTGTGATTGAATTGTATATATCCCCGGTTTATTACGCCACCAAAAATCAATTCCTTCTGTGACAGATCAAACTTTACAGAGTATGTTATCAAGGTAAAGGGAACTGTAACTCAGTTTAGCTGTATTGGAAACACTTAATAAATTGGAAACAAGTATAGAATAAACATATATAACATAAACTGACTATTACATCCAATCTTGTGATGGTTAAGCGGCCAAGTTGGAAAATAAAAATGTACAAAAATAAATAAAACTCCTACCCTGGCCCACGTTTGTGAAGTTATCAAACGGAGGTGTGGAGGTTTCCAGTGGTCTCGGGGTCTCTGTTTCTGTTTCTGTCACGTTCTCAACTGCACAACCTTTATAGACAGAAACACTGACACATTTAGGCTTCAGTGGGTAAAACTTTTTCATGAAGATGGAAAGGGTTTGGGTTGAGATATCTTGTGCTTCTCTTTAGGTAATAAAGAGTAGCCGACTATCTATATGTGTGGTTATTTGGATGCTGATCATATCTCATATATTTTGAAGATGCCGGAAAGTGCGTTTTCTGGGATACAGTTCAAGATGTTGGGATATTGATTTCCCAGGGGAATTTCTCAACAATGTACCTTGGCTATTTCTCAAAAAATATTTTGAAGGCTGATGGGTATCTTATGATATTATTTATAGCGTATAAAAAGACCATTACCAGAAAATGGCATAAGCTAACATCCGCTGCCCACTGACTTAATTTTAAGGCCCGAAACTGATTGATTTTAGTAAGAAATGCAGTTTGTATGAATATAAATATAGACACCATATTATAAGAAAAGGTAATGAAGAAAATGTCAACCAAAACACTTTTGAAATTATAAATGCATACCTATATGTATGCCACTTGCTTTAATTTAATTGAATTTAATTTAAATTTAGTAATAAAAAATATTACAAATATATTAATGTAAAAATTAAAAAAGTAATATAATATTTATTTATTTATAGATTTAATATAATATAAAATAATATAATCCTGTTTTCATGAATATAAGTACAGATACAAAAAAACGCCTAAATACATAAATACATATATTTGTGTAGTTGGTCAGAAAGATATGAAATGTGCTCTTTTTATATTATATTATATTATATTATACGTTTTAGATTGTCAAATGTAAAAAGTAATACAAATTATTACAAATATATATAATAAATAAAACAAATATATGTAGCTGGTCAGAGAGATATGCCACATATTACATAATATTATATAAATATAATTTTAGATTTTTATTAATTAATATAATTTTTATTAATATAATAACTGCATGTATTATATTATATTACATTATATTGATTTTAAAAAAAAGAGTAAATATTATATATTTTTTTTCAATTTGACAATGTAAAATATATAATATAATATAATATAATATAATATAATATAATATAATATAATATAATATAATATAATATAATATAATATAATATAGATACCATATTATAAAAAAAAAAGATAATAAGAAGCCTCCAACCACAATATTTCTGAAACTATAAATACATACATGTGTAGTTGGTCAAGTAGACTATTATATTATATTATATTATATGAGATATTTTACATTGTCAAATGATAAAATATGTAGTATTTTTTAATCAATATAATGGAATATAATATAAAATAATATATGCAGTTATTTTCAATATGCAGTTTCTATGAATATAAGTATATATGTGTGCGTAACTATATTTATGTTCATATACAGTATATTACAAATGTGTGTGTGTGTGTGTGTGTATATATATATATAAATAATATAATATGCAATATAATATGTTTCTATGAATATAAATATAGATATTATATATATATGTATATGCTAGATATGCCTTTTTATATTATATAATTATTATATTATAGTAACTTTAGATATTTATTATTTAATTTTTATTAATATAATATAATAAATGGATAGAGTAACTTAGTAAAGATGACAAATAACATTTTTTAAAAGACATTTGGACTAATATCTAATACCATTTATCACTCATACACAAATCACAGAATGACAAACAAAGCTACAGAAAGAGAGAGAGAGAGAGAATATGAATCTGACACTTTCAGATACGGCCGCAGACACAAATATCTGAGATTGTTTCAAGAGCATCTGAGGATTTTTTTTATTTTTTATAGAGCATAACCAACAATCTCCTTCTGACACCATTATGACTTATGAGTGTTTGAAGAACACATTCAGCACAATGATCCTGGCCGGCTTCATAGTTCAAGATTACACACATACACACACACACACACACACACACACACACACACGCAGCAGATGAATGCAAATGTATTCTGAGGCTGGCATAATAACAGTGTGGTGATGTAGAGTGCAGTGGTTTGTAATGAAGGCAGGCCTCTCATAGACCC
The DNA here is from genome assembly GCA_033026305.1 of Cirrhinus molitorella. NCBI lineage: Eukaryota > Metazoa > Chordata > Actinopteri > Cypriniformes > Cyprinidae > Cirrhinus > Cirrhinus molitorella. The sequence goes on along the minus strand of CM065134.1, from coordinate 4,503,450 downwards.
TGCCACAGAACAAGGACTAATTGTGGTCTAGCAGAGATGGGTCGCGGCATTTTTATATGCATTTTCCGGCTACGTGCCGTTTTTCCAATGAATCCCTTCACAAGATGAATGGCCACATGAGACTGAGCAATTCTACTGGCAAACACTGTGATTATTGCAGAACGGCTATAATCAATCTTTTATTGGAAGTATTCATCTGAAAAATCCCACATATTAGACCCGCTGGTCATTCGTGGTTTTGGCTAATGTAGGATTTTATTAAAAATAGGCTTTATCAGATTATGCTGACAAATGCTTTTGATGTATATGTGTAACGTAATAAAAGATGGTGTATGTGTGAAAGAGAGAGAGAGAGGCAGAATCATGATAACTTACTTCTGAAGAAAAACAGAAAAAAGGTGGCTCCTCGCAACACAATCTGAAAAAGAGATAACACCCTCAGTCACGAACACACAAACGCACTTCTCTGCACAAAATGACTTTGGAATCTTCCCACAAAGCAATGCTGTTATTTCAGTATTTCATTTTTTATTCTATTGCAACTTTAAAGCAACATGAACCCATTTTTTTCTATTGTGTTCTATATACACTGCCTTTCAAAAGTTGAGGATCAGCTTTGTATTTCTTTTCTTTTTTTATACTTTAAAATATAATTTATTCCTGTGATGCAAAGCTGAATTTTTATCAGCCATTATTTCAGTCTTAAGTGTCACATGATCCTTCAGAAATCATTCTAATATGCCGATTTATTATGAGAATTATCTTATTGGCAACAGTTGTGTTGCCAATTATTTCTTTATTATTACTTTTTTTTTGGAACCTGTGATACTTTTTTTCAGGATTCTTTGATGAATAGAAAGGTAAAAAAAAAAAAAAATAATAAAAATAACAACATTAATTTAAAATAGAAATCTTTTCTAACAACATACGTCTTTGCTATCACTTTTTGTTAATTTAACACATCCTTGTTGAATAAAAGTGTTTTTTCTTTTAAATAAGAATAAAAATTTACTGACCGCAGATTTTTTAAACAATAGTGTATATTGTTAGAAAAAATGTAAATTTGAAATAAATGCTGTTCTTTTTAACTTTTTATTTATCAAAGAATCCAGACAAAAGTAATACAGGTTACAAAAATAAAAAAATAAATAAATAAGCACAAGTGTTTTTAATATTGATAATATATCAGAATATTAGAGTAATTTCTGAAGGATTGTGTGACACTGAAAAATGTAGTAATGATGCTGAAAATTGAAAACTTGAGCGCAGGAATAGATTAGATTTTAATGTATATTAACATAGAATAACATTATTTTACATTTAATAATATTTCAGAGTATTCAATTATTTTCTGTAGCCTTGATAAGCATAAGAAACGTCTGAATAAGGGCTTGCCTTTTTAAGGTCTTTTTGAAAGAATTAATACTTTTATTGATTGCAAGAACACAATAAAATTGTCAAAAATACTTGTACATTTTACAATAAATAAATGCTGCTCTTTCTAAATGCTGAAATTTCTATTCATTAAAAAATCATAAGAATATAATTCTCAAGAAGCAAATCAACAAATTAGAATGGTTTTTGAAAGATCATGTGACACTGAAGTCTGGAGTAATGATGCTGAAAATTCAGCTTTGCATCACATGAATAAATTACATTTTAAAATATATTCAAATATAAAACAGTTATTTTAACCATTTTCACCATATTGATGTTTTTACTGCACATTTAATCAAATAAATGCAGCTTTGTGAGCATAACTTACCAACCCCAAACTTTAGGTTTATTTCTTGTTGAATATTTGGCAACCAAGCACGTGTTATGGTGTTGTATGATTCTCTCATCCTGCCGTAAACATTCTGCCCGTGTAATGAGAGCGTTTGAGATGAAAGGTCTTGACATTTGCCAACGTTATCATTACCCAATCAATTCTGAGATGTTTTGGAAATTTGTGCCTTTTGATCCATAAAAGCCAAACAATAGAAGGCTGCCAGTGCTTCTGAGGGGAGGGGTTACTTAGCAACAGTGACATGAGCAAGCACATAACACAAACACTGGATTATGACACATCAGATGACAGGCCGGCATTACAGTCACCAAGCTCTCCATTAGAGTAATCAAACAACTGCAGGACCAAAAATAAAGCGGTTCTGTAGGTGTGAAAGAACAGACTGCCGCAGTCCTGGCCAAAGCTAACGGCTTTAAATATGAACCAATCACAGCAGAGTCAGACCGCGTGGGGTAAGATGTGTCACTGGGTAAACTATGTCAACCCCCTTAATCTAGCCAACGGTGCACAGAAAAGATCCATCACATGAAATACACATGATAAATAAAGTTTTTTTTTTCCATGTCAGATTTTTTACATATATCATGGAAAATGTTAAAATAAGCATTTATTTTTTTCCAAATGGAAAAATACTCATCTTTTCAAAAGTTTAGGGTGGGTAAGATTTTTTTAAGCCTCTTATGCTCACCAAGGCTGTATTAACTTGATCAAATATACAATAAAAACAGCAAAATTGTGAAATAGTATTACAATTCAAAATAACTGTTTTCTATTTGAATATATTTTAAAACGTAATTTATTCCTGTGATCAAAGCTGAATTTTCAGCATTCTTACTCCAGTCTTCAGTGTCACATGATCCATCAGAAATAATTCTAATATGCTGATTTTAAAAACATTTATATTTTTTGTTTAATCATTGTAAAAGATCAGTTTTTCTGCTTAATATTTTTGTGAAATCATCACACTTTTTACTGATGGATAAAAATCAGAAGTCATGGATAAGTAACACTTTCACTGATGAATACAAATTTCAAAAGATTTATTATTTATTAGAATTTTATTTTTTTATTTTATTTTTTTTTTGCAGAAACAGTCTTCAGTGTCACTTTTTAGCAAATGAATGTGTCCTTGCTGAATAAAAGTATTATTTCAGATTATTACTAAGATTTATTAGATTTTTTTTTTTTTTTTTTTGCAGAAACAGTCTTCAGTGTCAGATTTTAGCAAATGAATGTGTCCTTCCTGAATAAAAGTATTATTTCTTTGAATAATGTGGATGGGATGCTCTGGGGGTAAGTTTAAGTGTTAAAACTAATAGTGACTGCATTCAAAAGTAGGAAATGTTGTTATATTCATCTTATTGATAAGTAGGGATAATTATTTAGAATGGTATAAATCAATACTATGGCCAGTAAATGTATCATAACTAAATGCATAATGTTCTCACCCTAAAAACATCAATAAAGAAAAAAAAAAAAAATTGATAGTTGTTCATGAGTCCATTGTTTGTCCTGACCAGTTAAACTGCCTGCTGTTCTTCAGAAAAATCCTTCATGTCCTAAAAATTCTTTGGTTTTCATTTTTGTGTATTTGAACCCTTTCCAACAATGACTGTATGATTTTGAGATCCATCTTTTCACACTGAGGTACTTATATGCAACTATTACAGAAGGTTGTTACAGAACACTCACTGATGCTCCAGAAAGAAAAAACGGGGGTAAAAACTTTTTGAATTTGAAGATCAGGGTAAATTTAACTTTGTTTTTCCTTTAGGGAAACATGTAACTATCTTCTGTAGCCTCTGAAGGGCAGTACTAAATGAAAAAAAATAAAAAAAAAATAAAGATATTTAGGCAAAATAAGAGAAATGTACACCTCTCCATTCTGTTCAAAAGTTTTCACCCCCAGCTCTTAATGCATGGTTTTTCCTTCTGGAGCATCAGTGAGTGTTTGAACCTTCTGTAATAGTTGCATATGAGTCCCTCAGTTGTCCTCAGTGTAAAAAGATGGATCTCAAAATCATACAGTCATTGTTGAAAAGCAAAGGTTCAAATGCAAAAAAAAAAAAAAAAAAAAAAAAAATACTGGAAAACCAAAGAATTTGTGGGACCTGAAAGATTTTGCTGAAGAAAAGCAGGCAGTTTAACTGTTCAGGACAAACAAGGGACTCATGAACAACTATCATTAAACAAAAAAAACACAGCTGTGGGTCATTCAGGTAACAACACAGTATTACGAACCAAGGGGATGTAAACTTTTGAACAGGGCCATTTTTATACATTCAACTAGTATTTTCTCCTGTTGACTGTATGTAAACCTCTTTTATGAGAAATATCTTATTCAGGTCAGTACTAAATACACAATGACATGCATTTTGTATGATCCCTCATTTTGGTCAAATAAACATTTTGCAAATTCTGGAAGGCGGATGTAAACTTTTCACCTCAACTGTATACATATTAAGGGTTAAAATTTCATTTACAATCTTTTAAATCATACAGTACACCAAGTTAGCTGTTTGAATAGTTTCATGCTGTCTGGTCTGATTTGTTAACACTGTTACAACAAATTGTGCAATGTTTCCATCTGTAACAGCTTCCCCTCAGCCAGCAGAAACGTGGCCCTATGCATGTTCTTCTGAAATCGGCATATGGAGAACGCAGCCCAGCATGAAGCCTTCATGTCCTTATAGTTTAATTGTATCGGACTCGATTAAGTTATAAATTTAATTAACACAAGTAATGACTGCTGACATGTCAAAGATGATTAATGCATTAAATCAAAGCTTCGGGCTAAACATTTTCTGAGCAAAACCCAAATTATGCTACAGTTATCTCCACCTTCCCCTGCAACAACAAATAAAGACTGTAGTGCCTACTCAAAATTCAAGTGAGTCTTGACTTCCTGTAAGTGTGAACTGCTGCCACGTGTTACCATAGAACATTCAATTTGTTGAAAGGTTAGATCAAGCCGATCATTCCCATCTTGCATAACACCTTTCAACGCAGAGACGCCTCTGAGTCATAAAGAAATGTAACTTAATGGAGTGAAAGCGGTGTATGAATATAATTCAATGTCTCCATGGATCTATCCATTAATATAGCCATACTGGCAACAGCTTTCAAAATAATATTTATATTTTTATAGAACATGGCTCTATTAAAGTTAGACAACTTTATAAGCTCTCATAAAAGTTGATGACAAAAAAAATATATTATATTTTGCAAGAGTGACTATGACAATATTTTTTTAAAACAAAGTCTCAGTAGAAAAATATTATTGTTTTTAAATGCACTAATATAGGCCTCACACCAGGTATTTTTTACTTTTCTGAATAAATAAGCATTTATTATTAATACTGCACATTTATTTGTTCCTTTTCTATTTTATTTTGTGGCCCCAAGACCTTTTTCATTAGAAGTAGCCACTTTGATCAATGCGAGGGCAAGCGTGTATTGAACTGTGGCTGTGCGCTTCATTTTTTTCAGCAGGTGAGTGAGTGTGTTTACCTGTTTCTAAAGACAGATGGTCCTCTGGGTCTTACATGATCGATGGATCAGATAAACGAATAGGCTGGTCCACAGTGACCTCACATGCTTGAAGCACGTGTGCCTCTGGCTAAGCATATCATTTTCTTCTCTATCTCTACATCTTGGTCTTTCTCAGACGCTCTGTTCTGCTTACCTTGTAGCATCGGGGTAATTCTCAACAAGCTCCAAAAATAAGCGTGTGCTTAAATATCTGCTGTTTGATTTCACTTACCTTGCTGTTCATTTTGATGCTGTGTACCACATCCAGTCAGAGTTAAACAAAGCACAGCATCTGCCGGTTCCTCGTAACTGCAAGAAACTGGAAGTTGGTTAAATGATTGACCACGCCCTAGCGTTGAACTTCCTCTCGCGCTCAGTCCTTCTCACTGGTGCCGAGGCCCCTCACTCTATCCACATCTGCCAGTCCTCTTTTATGCCCATCTCATCAGCTATTGTCTGCAATTCAAACTGTGTTAATGCCAGCCTCTCACATTGTGTGCATCAGCACTGTAACTCATTGTTCAAGCAGCGCTTTGTGTCTACATTCAAACTCTATTCTGAAATCTGAATATATGTGTGTGTATATATATATACACACACACACACAGAGCTGGGTAGATTACTTACAAATTGTAATCAGGTACAGATTCCAGATTCCATGACAAAAATTTTAGTCAGTAGTGTAATCAATTACATTACATATTTTAGGTAATCTAATCAGATTACTTTTGGATTACTTTTAGATTACTTTTAACTTAACTTGTTTATCACATTGATTTAAATAGGATTATCTTGTACCATAATGATGTAAAAAAATGCAAAGAGTAAGAAAATATGTTCCATTCTTTGTCATTTACAACATGAAGTGCATTAAACACTATATTACATCAAGATTTCCCAAACTAGGGTTTGTCAAGGAACTGCATGGGGTTTGTGAGTTTAATGAACGCTAACAATTAATTACATCATAAAAAATAAATTTAAATAAATAATAAAACAAAGTCCCTTTCAAAGATAGTCTGTACACTACATTTGCAATACATGGTTAAAAACTTGTTAAAATGAATGTGTTCACCAGTACTGCTGCAATGTTGAAACCCTTCTTAAACCTGAAAAGATTTTTGTAAATCCTCAGTGGTCAAATGCTGTGTCACCACCTGTGGTGTGAATGCCCACAAAACTGGACTTTCTGAATGTATAGGCCTATAATTGGTAGGCTGTTTTAGAAATGAAAATTGAAAAGATAAAAAAGAGAAATTAGGCGGAATCAATGAATTATGAATAATTTATTGCTATTATGTGAATAATATGTAATCATGTAATCCATGAAAATGTAACTACTCTGATTAAGAGTACTTTAAAATGTAACTTACTCTGATTACAAGTACTTCATTTCTGGAATCTGATTACGTAATCCAGATTACATGTAATCAGTTACTACTCAGCTCTCTCTCTCTCTCTATATATACACACACACACACACACACACACACACACTACCAGTCAAAATTTTGGACACACTCTCTCATTTAATGTTTTTTAAAGAAGTCTCTTATGCTCATCAAGGCTGCATTTATTTGATCAAAAATACAAAAATATGAAAAAAAAAAGGTAATATTGCATATTGCTATTACAATATAAAAGAATGGTTTTCATTTTAATATACTTTACAATATAAATTATTCCTGTGATGCAAAGCTGAATTTTCATCAGCTGTCTTAAGTGTAACGTGATCCTTCAGAAATCATTCTAATATGCTGATTTATTATTAGAATTATTAATGTTGGAAACAGTTGCGCTGCTTAATATTTTTTTGGAACCTGTGATTCTTTTTTTTAAGGATTCTTTGATGAATAACAAGTTAAAAAGAACAGCACTTATTTAAAATATAAATCTTTTCTAACAATGTAAATCTATGCTATCACTTTTTATTAAATGAACACATCCTTGGTGAATAAAAGTATTAATTTTAAATAAATGCTGTTCTTCTTTAACCTTTTATTGATCAAAAAATCCTGAAAAAAAGTATCACACTTTCCAAAAAAAAAAAAAAAAAAAAATTAAGCAGCGCAACTGTTTCCAGCACTAATAATAAATCAGCATATTAGAATGATATTTGAAGGATCATGTGACACTGCAGACTGGAGTAATGATTCTGTAAATTCAACTTTAATTACAGTTATAAGTTACATTTTAATGCACATTAATATAGAAAAACATTGATTTACATCGTAATAATATTTCACAATATAACATTTTTTTTCTGTATTTTTGATCAAGTGAAAACAGCCTTGATAAGCATAAGAAACTTCTTTAAAAACATTAAATGAGAGGGTGTGTCCAAACTTTTGACTGGTAGTGTGTGTATATATATATATATATATATATATATATAGGTGTAAAAATACATTGAATGTGCTAGTTTAAAGAAGGAAATGAGTCATATTTACACACACTGACTGTGTGAAACCTAGAACAGCCTAGCAACCAACTAACAATGCTTTAGCAACTTTCTCATTTCATTTTCTCAATTCCTATAATAAATCCTAATAAAAAAAGGATAACATATTAGTTATATATGAAAAAAATACTGTTTTTATACTTCAAGACTGTCATTTCGGTTTGCAATTATTTGTGAAATGTCCTAGCATTTTTTTTTTTATGTACTGAAATCTTACTTTTGATGGCGAACTTCATAATAAATAAATAGATAAATAAATAAATAATAGTGGTGTCAAAATTAATTTGTTAATTTTAACGCGTTAAAAATATTAACACAGGGGCACACTTAACACAGAGGCGGGGATAGGTTTGGCCACCCCACTCACAACTGCTAAAGAAATGCATTTATTTAGATGCACAGAGCGTCTTTACGAGCATATATCAAATGGGAGACTTTTCAGACGGCAACTTGTCATGAATGGAGGTGAGAATTTGAGATTGCTTAGTGCTGTCATAAAAATGTGATGTAATTATATAATATAGTAGTGTGACGCACTAAATGTCTGCTGTTACAGTACTGTTTTTAGTTTCGATTCACTCTGCACTGCGCTTGATTTGAGCCTCTGTAATTTGCATTTGGGAATGCCACATTCGTCATTAAGTTTCAGTGTCAGATAATCCTTCAGAAATCATTCTAATATGCTGATTTGCTGCTCAAGAAACATTTCTCATTATTATCAATGTTAAAAACAGTTATGCTGCTTCATATTTTTAATATTTTTGTGGAAACAATGATAGCTACCACTCAAACATTTGTATAAGCTTTAAAAAAAGAAATTAATAATTGTATTCATCATGCATAAAAGTGACAAAAAAGTGAGTAAAGACATTTAAACTCATTTCTCTTTAATAAATGCACGAACAAATTTAATTAATATATTTGATAAATGCAAATAAATGTTGTTCATTAACTTTATATAAAAAAAATCCTGAAAAATAAAGTGTATCACCATTTTCACACAAAATATGATGCAGCAAAATAGTTTTAACACTGATAACAGAAATGTTTCTTGAGAGTCAAATAAATTGTAAATTGTTTCTAAAAGATCATGTGACACTGAAAACTAGAGTAATGATGAGGGATTTTTTTTTTTTTTTTTTGTAATTCTAGTTTTTATTATTATTATTATTATATTTTATTTTTTACTTTATTTTGATCAAATAAATTCAGCCTTGAACAGATATTTATTGATATAAAATATATTTATTTCAAAATCATTGATAATTGTAATGTTTGATTTTGGCAGGTACTTTAATAATAACAATTCTATATACTTTACTATAATATATATAATATAGTACTATAATATATAAAATATAGTACTTTATATACTTATATATTGTTATCATTATTATTAAATGCTGCACTTTATTTTTTTACAGGACAATATGTATTACATTATAAGATATAGAATTTAATATATATATATATATATATATATATATATATATAAGTCCTGGGGGCGTGGCTTGGGGCGTGGTCAGATTTTCCTTCTTTTTTGTCTCTAGCTGATCACATTGGAGTACATTTACAAAAAAATACTGTTTTTATACCTTTAAAACTGTCAATTCTTTTTGCATTTATTTGCGAAATGTCATTTTTTTAATGGATTGAAATCTTTTGATGGCAAACTTTAATATCTTCATAATAAATAAATAAATAATCTTAGTTGCAGAAAAATAACACATTATTGGACTACATTTAGAAGAAAATAGTTTTTATACTTTAAAACTGTAGTTAAATGTCAATTATTTGCAATTTGTCCTAGCATTTTTTTTTATTCTGAAATCTGACTTTTGATTGTAAACTTCGGTATCTTCAGTCAATAAATAAGTAAATAATCTTAGTTGTAAATAAATTTACAAGAAATGTATTTTATACTTCAAAACTGTAATTAACTCATTTCTTACCATTTTTTTTTGTCCCAGCAATTATTATTTATTTATTTTTGTGTACTGAGATCTGACATTTATAATCATAAAATAAATAAATATCTTAAATAAAATCTGTAAATAAAACAGATTATTGTACTACACTTGGAAAGAAAATACTGCTTTTATACTTCAAAAATAAATTATTTGTATTTTTTTTAAAAATGTCTTCAAAAAACAAAAAATGTTTTCTTTTTAGTGTACTGAAATCTGACTTCTGTTGGCAAACTTTGGTATCTTCATCATTCAAGAAGAAAAGCAATGTTTTAACTGCAGAATATTCTTTAATGTCAACGTCTCGGCATAAAAGCCTTCATTGCCGAAACAATGACATTAAAGAATATTCTGAAGTGAGTGTGCAGTTAAAAAAATAGTTTCTTCTAGTTTGTTCCTCTAACTTGCACCTCTATAGGTGTGCATTTGCTTCTCGACTAAAAGATCTTCATCATTCAAACATAGTTGTGAAGCAGCAGACTTAAAGTAATTTGCACATTGCAGTGTAGGAGAAACATGACATCTTATCTAGTGAGTTTTCTCTGTTGGCATGCACTGTTCTCCTTTATATGATTTGCGTGCGTGATATACACCACAACGCAGACTTCTCTGAAAACGAAAGGAAGGAAACCATAACCCACAAGCATGCGATAAAGAAACAGAACGCCATGTTCCAGAGGTTGTCATGACAGCAAGGCCTCCTAAGCCTAAAATTAGGTTAGACTACAATCACAAAAGTACTAAAACTTCTTTTTTTTTAATTTGAGATGCTTTAGCCTTCTCAAAAGAGCTGTAATGAACATCGCACGATCTCTGGAAACCCTCCTCCTACACTCTCCAACATTTCTTGAGAAAGAAATTCAATTTCACAATTCTCAAATGATCAGCATCCACATCTGTCCCTCTGATTCAATAGTAGGGGTAAAGCATGGTTAACTGAACCCACCTGGTATAAATAAACCGCTGCTTTGTCCTCCACATTAAACACCTACACATTATATAAATCACACTGTAAACCATCTGTTTTGAAACAATAAACAACAGAGGACTGCCAGAATTGAACAAAGAGGAGGCAGACCGCCCCGTCCCCGTGTCACGTTTTCAACACTGACCCCGCAATCCCGAGATTCCTTCCTCTCCTCCTTTTACATAATGCTGTAATTTGTCACAATATTTTCTGTTCCTTTAAAGGGGTCCTATTATGCTCTTTTACAAAGTCTTGATTTTGTTTTGCGGATGCACTAGAACATGTTCTCATGCTTGGTGGTAGGGGTGGACGATATGACAAAAATATCATATTACGTTTTTTATTTTATTTATTTATTATTCTTTTTTTAAATATCACGATTTTATCACGATTGATATTTTACAAGTTGTCTCAGCAGTACAGCCAAAGTAATTTCCCTATTTATAACCAAAGCCTTACAAGGTAACAAAATATAAAATAAAAAGAATGGCAGATGTTTAGGCCAAATTGGGCAAAGATAAAAAAATCTTTGTAATTTTTTAAATCTTTGTTGTTAAAAAATAACAAAGATAGGCTACATGTTTGGGACAACAAATGAGTGAGTAATTTATTTGATTTAACCGCCCCTTTAATGACAATCTGCAGCATGTTTAGTTCTGTCGCTTTAAGAGCTGCTTGCATCTTATATCTACAGGCGTGCGTCCAACTGTTTACTTTCACTTCAGACATAATCAGCTGTGTTTATATGTAATTCTTGAGTGGTTTTGACAGTACTCAGAATACACTAGTTTATTCAGAAATAATTCAAATATCTCCCTACCATTTCCCCCGACACATTCATTTTTATTTATTTTTGCTTTGTGGCAAGTTTCAGCCTATTGCTTGAACGCAAAGCTGCACTGAAGGCACTGCTGCTGGCTGAGACACTACACGCTGTCTGAGTCGTTCTTGAAAGTGAAAGCGAAAGTGAAAGAGAAGACGCACTTGTGCGACAATTTTTGAAATCACCATAATTGATGGATGTCTAAAATGTAAAAATAAGGAGAAGCCTAAAACAGGCCCAATGCCCGGCCCACATCTGAACTATTATGTGAAAATTGTCCGAAGCCTGGCCTTAGGGGCGTAAAAAAATCAGGAGGAGATCGCGACTACTGTAGTCATTGCTTGTGTTTATACCAGCAGCGCTGCGGCTTGTTGAAGTCTCCCAGAAGTGGCTCTCCGCGCTGCATCGCTAAAGTTAAGCTAATCGCCCATCTCGTCTCTACCATTCGAATTTCAGTAGGCGGGATTTATTTTAACGATATTCTAATGGACCGTGTTATGACATCATACAATCCGGAAAACAATGCTTGAAGTCCAGATGAGCCGTTCGTTGTAGTTTTTGAAAAGGAAATTTTACATTTATCTTAAATTTTTTTTAAATGAAATATCGCTCTTTGGAGTGGACTTTGAGACTTGTAACTTTGTAGATCCTTTTTTAAAATTCAAAAAGTGAAACAGCATAATAGGACCACTTTAAATGATAACTACATTATCTTTAAAGTTATTGTTCACCCCAAAAATGTAAATTCTGTCATCATCGATTAGTTCCAGACCTTTCTGTTGAACACAAAACCAAACCAAACTATCAACAGTAGCCACTGACTTTCATAGTATTTTTTTCCATACTATAGAAGTCAGTGGCTACCATCAACTGTTTGGCTACATACATTTCTCTAAATATCTTCTTTTGCGTTTAACAGCTGTAAGAAATTCATATACACTTCCGTTCAAAAGTTTGGGGTCAGTAAGACTTGCAATTTTTTTTTAATGAAGTCAAGGCTGCATTTATTTAATCAAAAATACAGAAAATAAACTGTAATATTACAAAATGTTATTACAATAGAAAATCATGGTTTTTATTTTCATATACTTTAAAATATAATTTATTCCTGTGATGCAATGCTGATTTTTCATCAGCTGTGACTCAGTTTCCTAGGCTTAAGTGTCACTTGATCTCTCAGAAATCATTCTGATATTCTGAATTATTAGTAGAATTATCAGTTTTGGAAACAGTTGTGCCGCCAATGTTTTTTTTTTTTTTTTGAACCTGCATTTTTTTTCTTTCAAGAACAACATTTATTCAAACTATAAATCTTATCTAGCAATGTACATCTATTATGTCACTTTTTATTAATGTAACAATGTATTCATTTCTTTCAAAAAAAAAATAAAATAAGAATGAATAAACATTTACTGACCCCAAACTTTTGAACGGTAGTGTAAGTTTAGAACTTGATGTAAATGTTGACAATTTTCAATTCTAGGTGAACAGGAGCATCAGAGCCCGCTCTGCTAGGCTACTCAACAGCTTTTTCCCCCAGGCTGTGAGAGCCCTCAATTCCAGCCACCCCATCCCTCCTCTTATCCAAATGTAAACTGTTGCAGTTCCACCTGTAGAAACACTCTTCTCTCTACATGCACCAGACACTTTCCTATTAACATTTCATGTTACAAGGACTTAACAAATGTTTATTTGCCAATGCACTACAAATCATATTGCACTACTTGGTTCTCAACCTTAAATACCTCTCTTTTGCACAATACCATGCATAATTATTATGTAAAGTACTTATGTAGTCTGTCTTATGTTATGTGTACGTATAGTTGATTATTTATAGTATATGTATAGTTAGATTGCCACTTTCAGTAGGTTAGCTATGTATAGGTTTAAAAGTTATTCCTACGTCTGGTGTTGTATGTACATATTTGTTTATTCATGTAGCACTGTGGTCCTGCGAGACACGACATTTCGTTCCACTGTATGTCCACACATGTAGCGGAATGACAATAAAGCTCGACTTGACTTGACTTGACTATCCATTTATCAGGCCTTTACTTTTTTAATAGAAGTCCATATCATTTTTGTCACCTGTTTTATCATTCATCATGCCAAAAATTGTTTGTTCAAACACTGTATGATTCAAAAAATGCAAAAAAACAAACTGTTTTAGGGGTTAGTTCACCCAAAAATGACAATTCTGTCATTAATTACTCACCTTCATGTCGTTCTAAACCCATAAGACCTTTGTTCATCTTCAAAACACAAATTAAGATGTTTTTGAAGAAATCCAACAGCTTTCTGACCCTGCATAGACATCGACAGAATAATCTGTGTTCCAAAAATGAACAAAGGCATTCAGGATTTGGTATTCATAATTTAAATTTTTTGGGGTGAACTATCCCTTTAATACTTAGGGTTAGAGATTTTTAAAAAGCAAGCTATTTAGTTCTCACACTATGGTCTCCTCATGTCGGTCCACTAAAAGTAGTTCAGACTGCCTGAAAAAAAAGTGTTATTTCCACAAAAGCTTTTTATTAACTGAAGTGGAAATCTAGATCTAGTCTGTTTTTTTTTTCCACTCTAGCACTACCTAGCATAATAAAAAGAACAGAGTTTTAACAAGGCCATTTATGGAGCACCACTTAGCCTTGAGTGCATGTCCTTGCAGTTGACAGAAAAAGTGGCAATTAGGGACCAATGTAGCCATAATTTGTAGCTGGTCATCACAGGACAGGACAGACCCATCATAATGAAATGATAAAAAATAACTAGCTGTAAAACAATAGAAAACACCAACAAAATTGATCTGTAGAGCATGCATATGAATGTGTTGGTCCGGTAAATCTATGCATTAAGTGCATTAACATTTAGAGTGATTCAGTTCCAGACTTTGTGAACTTGTATTAAACTTACTTTCTTTAAAGGAGCAATTAAACCAGAAATGACAATTCTGTCATCGAATACGCAGGTTCATGTCATTTTTTTGTGAAAGAAACTTTCAGATCAGGTTCCATGAACTGGATCAATCGATTCATTCAAGACTAAGCTCAAAAGAATGTTTTAAATAAGTAATGACTTCAATTTTAGTCTGTTCCTTATGGTTATCGTAGGACTTTGGAAAACTTGGAACATAATCATGTGGACCATACTTTTATGGTGCTTTTTCGGGAAAAACAGAGCTGTATTCTATAGAAGGTTGTTTCCATCACAGAATTAAAAAAAATCATAATAAAAAAAATAAAAAGATCATTCTTTTTGTATCACAATTCTCCAATTCTGAGAAAAAGTTACTCAAAATTATGATAGAACTCACAATTCAGGTACAAAAAAGTCAGAATTGTGAGATAAAAAGGTTGCATTTACCATTAGTATTTTTTTAACATTAGGAGTTTTTCCACCACTGAATGAATAATAAAAAGGTAATTATGACTTTTTGTTTCACAATTCTGACTTTATTTCTTTATTCTTGCATGATATTAACTCTCAATTGCAAGTTAAAAAGTCAGAATTGCGAGATATAATGTTTGTATCTCACAATTCTGGCTTTTAGTCTCACAATTGCGAGTTTATATTTCACAATTCTGACTTTTTTTCCTCAGAATTGTGAGATATAAACTCAGAATTGCAAATTATATAATGTCAAGTTCTTTTTTTCCCCCTCAGAATTGCGAATATAGTTTGTATCTGGCATTTTTTTTCTTTTAATTGCGAGTTTATATAACAATTCTGAGAAAAAAAAGTCAGAATTGTGAGTTTGTATCACACAATTCTGTCAAAAAATGTCAAAATTGTAAGATAAAATGTTGCAATTATCTTTTTACATTTTTGTGGCAGAAATGGGCTTCCATAGAATTCTGAGTTCTTATGTCACAATTCTGCCATTTTGTTTCTTAGAATTGAGAGAAAAAAGTCAGAATTGTGAGATAAAAGTCGCAATTATTTATTTATTTGTTTTATTCCGTGGCAGAAAAAGGCAGTCATACGATTCACTTAAATTACACCATTTTCATTTCTGGATAAACTATTATTGTGCAGCTGCTTAAAAGCTCTGCCAGAATATCTGTGAATCAATATAATCAATAACTCACAGATAAGACTTTCTCATAATAATACAATAAATTTAATTACAGAAGGAACATTACAAATGGATACAAAGCACAAATCAAACTGCTTTTGATGGTAGAAGTGCAAAAGAAAACTCCTCTCCAGATGAGCCTTTGATTGCATCAATTTGGCTGAAACACATGCCTGGGTTATTATTGCATGTTTTAGAGGTAATTACCTGATTTAAATCTTCTGAGGTGTTTAGTAAGTGCCAGTACAGAAATGTCTTTTTGGTTGTCAAGTCCTTAAAAAAAAAAAAGAAAAAAAAAAAAAAAGATGGACCAGACATGGGAAATAAAGCTGTTAGAGAGTTTGCCTGCCACAGTCCGTCAGTTTTAATCACTTTCTTTAATGGTATTTTTTGTTGTAAACTAATTAGTGGTTCTTGCATTTTTTACCATAAAAAAGAATGATCATCACATTGAGAAGCTTGTTGAGGAGAGGTCTGCCATTATAAGTTTTTGGATATACGGTATAAGACCCTATGATTTCCGTAATGCAGAACGGAACGAATTGCGACGGATTTGTGAAATCCAGTCATGAAAATATGTAAAAAGAAACGCAGAATGTCATGGAAATTTACACATTTCATTAAATAAATCAAACGAAGGTCGGTACATTTAAACCAAAACGCCATATTGAGTAGTGTGTTAATACTATTTAAATAGGAATCCTGCATGTTCTGCATGAATGAATGGCGCAGATGTGCAGTTTCGTTTACTACACACGTACCTAAGTGCGCGTGACATGTTTTTTTTTGCCTCTGCCGCCTCAATATATGGCTGCATGAACACACAAAAAAAATTCTAAAACTGCTTTGAGAAACACTTAATGAGCATCTTACTATTTCTTGTAAGAAAAAACAAAACTACCATCATGTCATATCCAAACAGAAACTTAAAGGTCTTCCCAGCATCCCATGAAAATAAAAGTCTGGTTTAACTTAAAGAAATTTTGACATAAATATATTAATATAATGCTACTACTACTAGTAATAAAATTATCAAAACATTATTATTAGTTTTTTTTAATATTTACACTTTAATATTTTTTTTTTAACCAGAATTTATTTACCAGAAAATGTGAATTTACGCCACAGTATTTCTGGGAAAAAATAAAATAAAATTTATTTTAAAAAATAATTATTATTTAGAGATGCTTTTGATTATTTAAATTTAATGAAAGCATTAAAATGGAATTCAGAAAATGGACAGTAAAAACAGAATTTGGTGAAAATAAAACTCAATTTGAGAGAAAAAAAAAGTATTTTATAGGGTCTTAAAAATTATTTTTTAATACATTTAAACCGCTAATAAATTGCTGTTAAATTGTGTGTGTTTCATGATTTCAATTAATAATACATGCTTTTTGATCAATTTAATTTAATTTAACCATTAAAACAGAAAAATCTAAACAGAAAAAAATGGAATTTAGAAAAAATTAAAACCGATTTCATAAGGCCTTAGATGTATGATTTCAGCCTGGTACAACAGCACAAAAGTCACTCATGTTTTCTTCAGAAAGCATTCAAATCTTGTTTGTGACCCTGGACCACAAAACCAGTCATAAGGGTCCATTTTTATATACATCTGAAATACAGTAATTTGAAAATCTGAAATCTGAGGGTGCAAAAAAATCTAAATATAAAGAAAATGAAGTTCTTAGCAATGCATATGACTAAATCAAAAGTTTTGATATATTTACAGTAGGAAATTTACAAAATATGAACATGATCTTTACTTATCCTAATGATTTTTGGCATAAAAGAAAAATAATTTTGACCCATACAATGTACTTTTGGCTATTGCTACAAATATACCTGTGCTACTTAAGACTGTTTTTGTGGTCCAGGGTCACATATCATGTATCATATCTATATTATAAACTACTCTGGATCTATGTAATGTACATGCGCTGTCTAAGAAAACAAAGATGAAAAGTTGCATTTGTCCCAGCCATTCATATATTCTGCACTGTATTCTTACAAAACCGGAGCATGGTGAGCAAAGCCACCTGGGTAATGTCAGAGAATAACCATATTTGCAGAACTTTATCATCGGTGATTATGGAATAAATTGTGTTTGCTCACTGTATTGGCCAGCTCCACAATGCTCTGATTGCTAATGCACTGCGTTTTGTGTCATTTTCAAACAGTAAATGAGCAGAAACCAGGAACCAAAACATACTGCAGCCACAAAGTAATGGGAGATAGACTGCAAGCCAAATTCAATCAAAATTCTTATTACCTTAGTTCGTGTTGCTTTATTATTCATGTAATTTTAAAATCTGCTGTGTGAAAAGGCAATTTTGATAGAAAAGTTCAGCATGCAAATTCCATTATAAAATGTTGCTAGTTTGCGTTGAAGTGCTTATGAGCTGACGGCAAACAGCAAAAGGTTGTTTCCCAGCAACCCGCCACCAAACCGAGAGAGTTATGGGTTTCTATGAGTTGCAACCAGCGGGACCGATGTGGCCGTGCAACTAAAACCCCACGTTTGACACTCAAAACCAATCTTTAAGGCGAGAATAAAGCAATATACATTGTCACCTAGACAGAGCAGTTTATATCATCCAAAAAGCGCCAGAGAAACACCATAAATTAGCTGGATTCCCCTGCTGCCCTGTCCCTGATGAATAACTTGCGATCGTGATTAATGACAAGTCATCTTTTATATACACATATAAAAAACAGATTAATCTGTCCTCTGCAGAGAAAAGTCATTTTTCACTTTTCAAAGTTCGGAAAAAAAATGTGCAGAGTCAAGCGTTCTGTGAGCCTTTAACAGCCATGACATAATCTATGTGTGCACAGCTGCAGCTACTGTAAACCTACTGGATGTAGTTTATTACAGCGCTCTACCCACAATTACCTGCGACTGATTTGTGCACGAAAGCTGGTTGACCGTCGCTGACCACGCAGAGAGAGCCAAATTTACACGACGCAGCGAAATAAACTGCTTTATTGCAGGACACAGATCCTGATTTGATGTAATGCATTAATGTAAATGAGGAAATGACAAGACGGACACTGCAACAATATTACAGTAATATTAAAGAGCAATCTGAGGTCATTCTTATGGGCAACGGATTAGGAAATGTATATGGGTGACGAATTTAAGGAAACATCCCAGCTCCCATGTCGTCCAAGATGTTTATGTCTTTCCTTTTTCAGTCATAAAGAAACTGAGGAAAACATTCCAGGTTTTTTCTCCATATAGTGGACTTCAATTGGGATCAGCGGGTTAAAGGTCCGAATTGTAGTTTCAATACAGCTTCAAAAGGCTCTACTGGACTCCAGTCGAGGAATAACAGTCTTATCTAGCAAAACAATTGGTCATTTTCTAAAAAAAAGATTAAAAATTATATACGTTTTAACCACAAATGCTCATCTTGCACTAGCTTGACTTCATGCTGCATTGAAGCTACAACTGAAGACAATTATATGGAGAAAAATCCTGGAATTTAGGGATGGGCGATATGGCAAAAATATCATTTCACAGTTTTTTTTTTCAGAAATATCATGATTCACTGTTTTATCACGATTCTGTCATGTTGGTTTTACTATTTTGCAAGTTGTCTGAGCAGTAGAGCCAAACTAATGTCCCTTTTTTGACCACAGATGTGAAAATGCAGTATTTAAACTTAATTTTTAAAAAATTCCTGAACAAAAACATTTTGTGATATGATTTTGATCAACATTTTCCATCATAGTGCAATGTCTGATTTTAAAACGGTTTTCAAAGGATGAATTTTGAGATTTTAAGTTTTCAAGTGATATATAATTTCTTATGATTTCTAAAGCATGATAGGGAAAAAGGAAACGAAGAAAGTACTTTTATTACAAAGGTCAAAACTCCTGTTACGAAGTAGATTTATGTGGTGCACTCTTCATAAATTAATCATCATAAAATTCATTTATTAGTCATAAATTAATCTATTACTTTTCCTACATCATTTGTAACACAAACAAAGGGTAAAATATATATTTAGAAGTCTTAAACCTTTCCAACGATATATAGTTTGTCATGATTAAATTAGGATTTATTTGTAAAATGGTGACGTAAACTTGTGAAAACTAAAGGGTTAAAAACAATGCCTTACAAGGTAACAAAGTATAAAATAAAAAAAGAAGGGCAGATATTTAGGCCAAAGTTAGCAAAGACAAAAAGCTTTGTCATTATTTTATTTTTGTTATTAAAAAATAAGAACAAAGATACACATTACAAATAAACATAATACAAATAAAACAAACAGTGCATTATTTTTCAGGTAAAGTAGGTGTGTTTAGCAGTAGCATTCAAGAAATGTAATTAAATATAAAAAGTGAAACACCATATACATCAATTGTACATAGATTCTTATTAAATCAACTGTATTAAAGTTTATCAGTCAAAAGGAGTGAGTGATTTTTCTGTTTTGTTGTTTTATTAACATTAAAGGAATGGTTCACCTAAAAATGAAAATTCTGTCTGTCAATTCTGTCCTTGTTTTATTTTTATACCATCATATACTCACTCTCAGGTTGTTTTAAACCTGAATGAGTTCCTTTTTTTCAGTTGAACTCTATTTGATCATTTCTATTATTAAATTCAGTGGGGACCAGATACTGTTTGGTTACCCATATTTTTCAAAATATATTATTTTGTGTATCACAGTGAATACAAGTTTGGGACAACATGTAAGTGAGTAAATAATGACAGAATTATAATTTTGGGTAGGGGTCAGGATTTTTGAGGCCGATCACAGGAAGCGGTATCTGCCGATCTGATCACCGATATTTATTCAAGGCCTTGTTTTTTTTGTCTGAAAATAAGGGAATTTGCCTCTTAGTTGTTTATTAATTGAGTTATTAATTTGAGGGATGGAGGGGAGCTTTTTTTTTTTTTGACATTTTTCAAAAATATATACACTCCTCTCCAAAAGTATTGGGACAGTGATGCCAATTTCTTTATTTTTGCTGTAGACTGAAAACATTTCAAACATATCAAAGGACGAATATCAGACAATAGATTTACATGCCAGCTTTTATTTCCAGGTATTTACATCTGAATCTGACAATCAACTTAGAAGATATCACCTTTTGTTTGAACCCACACATTTTTAATGTGAGCAATAATTAACATAGATTAAAGTGAATAACACTTAATATTTAGTTGCAAATCCTTTACTTTCAATAACTGCATCAAGCCTGTGACCCACTGACATCACCAAACTTTTGCATTCTTCTTTTGTGATGCTTTTCCAGGCTTTCAGCGCAGCCTCTTTCAGTTGTTGTTTGTTTTGGGGGTTACCCCCTTCAGTTTCCTATTTAGCAGAGAACAAGCATGCTCTAGGGTTTAAGTCTGGAGATTGACTTGGCCAGTCTAAAACCTTCCACTTCTTGCCCCTGATGAACTCCTTTGTTGTTTGGGCAGTGTGCTTTGGGTCATTATCTTGCTGCATGATGAAGGATCTCCCAATAAGTTTGGTTGCATCTTTCTTTAAATTGGCTGACAAAATGTTTCTGTAGACCTCTGAGTTAATTTTGCTGCTGCCATCATGTGTTACATCATCAGTGAAGACTATTGAGCCCGTCCCAACAGAAGCCATGCAAGCCCAAGCCATGACATTTGCTCCACTGTGTTTGACAGATGAGCTTGTATTTTCGGGATCATGAGCAGATCCTTTCTTTCTCCAAACTTTAGCCTTCCCGTCACTTTGGTAAAGGTTAATCTTTGTCTCATCAGTCCATAAAACTTTGTCCCAGAATTTTTGAGGCTCATCTCTGTACTTTTTGGCGAATTCCAGCCTGGCCTTCCTATTCTTCTTGCTGATGAGTGGTTTATGGCTTCTGGTGTAGCCTCTGTACTTGTGATCATGAAGTCTTCTGCGGACAGTAGATTGTGATACCTTCACTCCAGCTCTCTGGAGGTTGTTGGTGATCTCACTTACAGGTCTTTACTGACAGCTCTCACAATGTTTCTGTCATCCACTGGAGTTGTTTTCCTTGGTCTACCTGTTCGATGTCTGTTACTCAGTACACCACTGGCTTTTTTCTCTTTTTCAGGACACTCCAAACGGTTGAAATGGCTATGGTCAATGTGTGTACAATGGCTCTGATTGATTTTCCTTCTTCTCTCAGCTTCACAATTGCTTGTTTTTCGCCCATAGACAGCTTTCTGGTTTTCATGTTGGTTACAGCTATTTATCTATAAATGCACTTTGAACAGGCAAAACCCAAATCTGAAACTGAGCATAGACATTCGGTGCTAATTATTGTTTGAATAATCATTGTGATAGGACACACCTGGGCAACAAAATACACCTGTCAGTCACATGTTCCAATACTTTTGCTCATATTAAAAACGGCTGGGTTCAAATAAAAGGTGATATCTTCTAAGTTGATTGTCAGATTCAGATGTAAATACCTGGAAATAAAAGCTGGCATGTAAATCTATTGTCTGATATTCGTCCTTTGATATCAAACCCAAATGTTTTCAGTCTACAGCAAAAATAAAGAAATTGGCATCACTGTCCCAATACTTTTGGAGGGGAGTGTATTTATCCCACCTAAATGTTTGATCATGCAGTGCATTTTTGTTTTTAGAACTGTGCAACTATTGCACTATAGCTTACACACAGCACAAGCCTGATTTACCAAACACATTTAACAAACATTGTTACCGAAAAGTGATTTTTTTATTACACAGTACAGTAATACAGTACAGTAATCTTTCATGTTTAAATGCAAGAAAAACAAGATACTATGATTTTTCTCCAAAAGCAGATCGTGGAGACATTTTTATCATCCACGATCAAAAATTGTTATACCGCACACCCCTACCTGGAATGTTTTCCTCAAAAACCTTAATTTTTAAATTTTTTTTTTGACTGAAGAAAGAAAGACATGGACATCCTGGATGACATGGGGTTGAGTAAATTATCAGGAAATTTTAATTTAGGAGTGAACTGATCCTTTAAGTCATGAAAACATTACTTCGGAATATTCTCTAAACGTTAAAACACGTTTTAAAAACATTTTTGCAAACATTATGGGAATGTTACTTGAATGTTCTCTAAACATTCTAAAATGAGGAGTAACATTTAAAAATGTTTTTTTTGGTTCCTAACGTTTTTGAGAACATTACTGAAGACCGGATAACTCCAAACTAATGTTCTTTTAACCTACTTTGAGAGAACCTTGCCAGAACATTTTAAGAATGTTCCCCATTAGCAAGATTCTGTGATTGACCAATCAGAATCCAGCATTTCAGAGACGCAAAATTATTTTATAAAAATTATTAGTGCTGTCAAATGATTAATTGTGATTAATCGCATCCAAAATAAAAGTTTATGTTTACGTACTATATGTCTGCGTACTGTGTGTATTTATTATGTATATATAAATACACATTCATGCATGTATATATTAAGGAAAAATAGATAAAAAAATAGCCCTATAAATTATATATCTGATCGCTTAAAAAAGCAACAGCACACCTTTCCCCATCTAGCTGCACGATTTGAGGTTTATGCCCACAGATAAAATTGGTGAACTATAAACTAACACGTCTTAGCTTGTTAAACCCTACATTTCCCAATGTTAAGGCAACAATCGTTAGGATATAATGAACTGTAGCGGCACTCTGAATCTAAAAGAGCTAGAGGTTTGGCACTTTCACCATCATTAGATGGATATACAATAGAGATCTGAGAGAATCTGCCCTACGGCAAAACAGCATTTCACCGCGCTGGCCAGATGATCATACAAATGAAAGGAGAGGCGGTTCAGATGATGTTCTCTTCTATTGGCGTGAACACACACGTTGATTGAGTTTGTTTGTGTGTGTGAGAGCATGTGTGTGTGTGAGTGTGTGTTTGTGTACAATGACTCATTATCATGTGACAGATTACAACATACAAGCTCAAGTGGGGAAGTTGAAGTGAGGGCTTTGTGTAACATCTGCTAGACTTTTCTGTGCTCTAATGTATACAGCTCAAAAGGGGAATGTGAACATATCAGGGGAAGTAGGGGATTGGTTCCTCTTTTGTTGAATAGAACACTGACTGTTATCATCTCATCTGCTGCAGCACCCTTATCCGTTACTGTGCTATTGTTTACTTACAAAGAATCATACCTCATAAATATGAAATACTCAGAATTTGTACCTGATGAGCTCAGAAAAGCCCTTTTTTAAACTCACGAGTAATTAATCAAGGATTACATTACAAGAACACTGTAACAATGTATAATTTAAGCAGCACAAACAAGATGCACAATTTAATAAGAATTCGTGCCCCTGTTATAAGTAAATTCTGCTTACTAAATAATAATCTGTGCCTTTATCTTAAGTAAATCATGCACATTAAATAATTTGTACCCTGTTTTAAGCAAATTGTGTGCACTAAATAATAATTCATGCCCTTGTTTTGAATAAACCGTGCACACTAAATAATTTGTGCCTTTGTTTTAAGTAAATTGTGTGCACTAAATAATTCATGCCCTCATTTGGAGTAAATCATGCACACTAAATAATAATTTGTGCCCTCATTTTAAGTGAATTGTGTGCACTAAATAATTTTTGCTCTCGTTTTAAGTAAATCATGCACATTAAATAATTTGTGCCTTCGTTTAAAGTTAATCGTGAGCATTAAATAATAATTTGTGCATACTAAATAATTTTCACCCTCTTTTTAGGTAAATCGTATAAACACTAAATAATTCATGCTCTTGTTTTAAGTAAATTGTGCACACTAAGAATTCGTACATAATTTTAAGTAAATCGTGCACAAAAAAAATGTTCTTCATTTTAAGTAAATTGGGCACTAAATAATCATGTCCTCATTTTAAGTAAATTGTGCATACTAAATAATTTGTGCTCTTGTTTTAAGTAAAAAAAATTGTGCCTTTGTTAAGTAAATCATGCACACTAAGTAAATCGTGCATACTAAATAATTTGTGCTCTTGTTTTAAGTAAATTGTGCACACTAAATAAGAATTCATACGTCATTTTAAGTAAATTGTGCACACATTTTTTTTCCTGAATTTTAAGTAAATTGTGCACACTAAATAATAATTTGTCCCTTCGTTTTTAAGTAAATCATGCACACTAAATAATCAGTCCTCATTTTAAGTAAATTGTGCATACTAAATAATAATTTGTGCTCTTGTTTTAAGTAAAAAAAAACTGTGCCTTTGTTAAGTAAATCATGCACACTAAGTAAATTGTGCATACTAAATAATTGGTGCTCTTGTTTTAAGTAAATTGTGCGCACTAAATAATAATTTGTCCTCGTTTTCAAGTCAATTGTGCACACTAAATAATTTGTGCCAACGTTTTAAGTAAGTCATGCACACTAAATCTTCTGATTCTGATTCTAAATAATAATTTTTGCCCTCTTTTTAGGTAAATAAATAAAAATGTTTTTACATTTTTAATCCAAAAATTTCGTTTTGACCACATCCCTACACCTAAACTTAACCTTACCCATGAGTAATCCCTAAAATTACAGGAAATGATAGATGAATGACACTGATGTACAAGCACCAAACACTGACTATAAGCCTAAATTTCACAAAAACTATAAACTCTTTTTTTCAAATCTGATTGGTTGTTCCAGGGTCAACAAAGATGTTGATCCAGGAACATGTCGCACTTGGTAAAATCAGGTTACAATTTAAATCATGCAAACTAAATAATTTATGCTTTTGTTTTAAGTAAACTGTGCACTCTAAATAATCATTTTTGCCCTCTTTTTAGATAAATCGTGCACACTAAATAAAAATTTGTGCTCTTGTTTGAAGTAAAAATAATTTGTGCCTTCTTTAAGTAAATCATGCACACTAAGTAAATTGTGCACTAAATAATTAGTGCTCTCGTTTTAAGTAAATTGTGTGCACTAAACAATAATTTGTTCCCTTTAAGTAAGTCAGGCTGACAAAAAAAAATTCTTCATTTTAAGTAAATTGTGCACACTAAATAATTTTTCCCTGCGTTTTTAAGTAAAACGTGCTGTCCTCGTTTTAAGTAAATTGTGTGTACTAAATAATAATTTGTGCTCTCATTTTAAGTAGATTGTTCGCACTAAATAAGAGTGTCCTCATTTTAAGTAAATTGTGCATGTGAAATAGTTTGTGCCTTCACTTTAGTTCTCCATCAAACACCCTGCATTTCTAAATGAATGTTTTTGAACAAATTAGCTGAATGAATGACTCAATGACTTGCTCATAAAGACAAGCTGTGTTCCTATTGACATGCTGCATCTCATTTTAATGTTTTTTTTTTTTTAGTTATTATTATAAAAATGTCACATTTGAATATGTTAAACTGAGTGCTAATGTTAATTGTGAAAATAAATGTGGTTATATTAGACGTGCATCTTATTTACCCGTAATCAATAGTCATGAACACCTACATACAAACTCATCCGGGACTAATTTGCCTTAATTTATGACATAGCGGCTTCCACTGTACAAAACAGTTGTACACATGGAGAAACAGCATGATGAATACTAAGCAGCAAATTAGACGATAAAAACATACAACGTAATAACATTTGTTTTAATATCCTGCTGTACTACCTGATATCATACCACAGCCTTCATTTGCATAACTCCGCAGAAACAGTTGCAAGACTGTTGTTTGTTTATCTGACTGAGTTTGATGCCTCTAAGAAATACTACAGAAGAAAAGGAAATATTCTCTCCAGATGATATCACATCTCCTGGAAGCTAAAGATAAAATCACTAATGGTTTCATTCCAATATAAGCCATTATCTTTTAGAAAAACAACGAGATGCCCAGATGTTCTAAAATATCATGGAAATACTAAAAACCCAGGTATTTCCTCCACCATAAGGCACCTGCAAGGTAGACAACGTTAAATGTGTCTAAAAGGGGGTGGTAGCTATGGCAACAACCATAACTTCTCATCTCCAGACGTCGTGGCTGCTTGAGGCGTTTGACATGGCTGCTGAACCGGTCAATAGGGCAAGTGGATTGTGGGTACACAGAAGAGAGGAGATGAGATCGGCCCACCTCAAGCCAGGTGTCTGAACAGTTGTTTCCACATTAGCAGCGTTGGAAGTCTGCTCCTGTCACGCCGGCGCCAGGGCAAAGGGTCACGGCCAGGGCTCCACGGACATGAAGGCGAATCTCAGCATTAAGGAGCATCAGAGGAAGAGGGAGGGAGATTGCAGTGTTAGTTCGCATGCCAAACGACAGCAATAAAATATCAGAAATTAGAGCCGCACAAGACAATGGGTTATAGACTACCTTTGATTTACAATTAAACAAGCTGTTACGGCAGTGTTCAGAAGCACTGGCATCCTTCCCAACCTGTAATTTGCCATCCACTCTTGATAAACCAGCTTAGTTGAAAGCATCCAGCAAAGCAGACAGAGGAAACAAGATGAATTTTAAAGGAATAGTTCAGCCAGTGATTAAAACTTGGCAATTTGTCACTCTGATGCCCTTCTAAACTCACACCGCTATGACTTATTTTCTACAGTGGAACACAAAGGAGATGTTTTGCATAATATAAAAGCATCAGCATTACAGTTGAACATGGACTATTTTAACAATGTCCTTACTATCTCTCTAGGTCTTGAACGTGGTAGTTGCAATGCTGTCTACGCAGGGTCAGAAAGTAGGGCTGCTCGATTAATCGAAGGCGATTGTCATGCGCAGTTTGTCAGTAAAGCCGTTGCGTAATCAGTAGTAAATCTCCAGCACCTGTATTCAGATGAAGCAGCACGATCTACACAGAGCCGTACTTCACAAAAAAGATATGCTTAATCACGTTCATTATCGCAAACGATTTAATCAGGTGATTATGAAATTGAAAGAAATCGTTTGGGATTATGACAGCTGTTTGCGTAGCTTCTCAGTGAACTACGGCTCTGTGTAGACATGCTGCTACACCTGAAAGCACGTGAAAATATCACATTTAATAACGTTTTTACTCCAAACTCACTTCATAACATCAGTCGAGTGTTTGAAATAAATCCTTCTGTGAGACAGTGTAGCTTTTCACACAGAATACGGCACACATAGTATTCTAAGCAGTGATAACGTCATTGCATTATTATATACTGTATTATAAGGAAAATTATAATAATAATAATAACTCAGATAAACGAGTCGGGTTTGAGTTGTTCTGAGCCAGATAGAGAATTGATTCATCACGTGACAGCCCCATAATATGAACGAACGACTCGAAAAACCCGAATTAACAAGTGAACTAACAGAACCTATACTATAAGATGACTCATTCTCCCTGAGTCACATAAAAGATTCGTTCAAAATTAACAAATCGTTCAAGAACGACCCATCACTAATTCTCACGCGGAAACAAAGACAATTTTTTGTCAGCCTGATTTACTTAAAACAATGGGTTTATTAGTCACGTTGAATCAATGAAAGCAGTTAAATCTTGTTTATTCAGCTGCAGCGATAGCAAAGATGCATGTTTTTTCTTCTGGCATATTTTGAGTTTCTGCGTGAGAATTAGTGATGGGTCATTCTTGAACGATTCGTTCATTTTGAATGAATCTTTTATGTGACTCGGGGAGAATGAGTCGTCTCGGGGAGTGATTCGTTCAGTCGCGCATGCGCAACATCCTATAGTATCGGTTCCGTTAGTTCACCTGTTAGTTTGGGTTTTCCAAGTCGTTCGTTCATATTATGGGGCTGTCATGTGATAAACGAACAACTCAAACCTGAACTCGAGAGCCCTATCAGAAAGCACTCGGATTTCATCAGAAATATCTTAATTTGTGTTCCGGAGATGAATAAAGCTCTTATGGGTTTGGAACGACATGAGGGTGAGTAATTAATGACAGAATTTTCATTTTTGGGTGAACTGTCTCTTTAAGGCAGCTTTTTTCATTCCCAAGCCAGCAATCTCATCTAAGGCCAATAAAAAATTTACCCTTTGCCTAGATTCCCTGTTTAACTGCTTGTGATGACATATACATGACAACAACACAAATGTGTGTCATTGAAGGCTGTTGTTGTTGTTATTGTTGTCGGCTTCCGCCGACTCAAGGATTCGAGACTTTTATCCCTGTTCTCACATTCAAACACTTCCTCATGGGACAAAGCTCCACGCTTTCCAAGAATCCCAAGAGGAATGCATGCCATCAGGAAAAACCATTAAGCTAAGGATAAATAATAGCATGTTCGGTAGTACCTCATCGCTTAGAAAGCTGCATTACATAACACTTTTGTTTTCGGAAGGTAGTTGAGAATACTTGATAAATTCCAAACGAGGCCTTAGAAAGGGTCACACTTTATATCTAATTGCATAATTAAGTCCTCAGCAATACAAATGAATGACCTAATATGCAATTACAAGAATAGCTTGTAATTGCACATTGTTATTGCTATTGTAATTGATATTAACGTGTAAAAACTGACTCATTTTTAAAGGTCATGTGCTGAAGCAAAACTCTTTTCCTCTATAGTCTAATATGCAGAGGCAAACACTACATAGGTATTTTTTAAAATAAATTAATTACATTATGCATTTAAATTAAAATTACAAAACATATCCATATTAAAAAATAAATGTTGTTCTTTGAACTTTCTAAACATCAAAAAGTCCTAAAAATAAAATAAGACTGGAGTAACATCTGCTGAAAATTCAGCTTTGCATCACAGGAATAAATTACATGTTATAATATATTCAAATAGAACATAGTTATTTTAAATAGTAATAATATTTCACAATATTACTATTTACTGTATTTTTGTTAAAAAAAATGCAACCTTAGGAAGGAATAAGACACTGGGAACATATGTGACCCTGAACCACAAAACCAGTCATAAGTATCAAAGGTATATTTGTAGCAATATGCAACAATAAACTGTATGGGTCAAAATTATATTTTTTTCTTTTATGCCCCAAATTATTAGGATATTAAGAAAAGATAAAGTTCCATGAAGATTTCCTACCGTAAATATATCAAATCTATAGTAATATGCATTACTAAGAACTTAATTTGGACAACTTTAAAGGTGATTTTCCCAATATTTAGTTTTTTTTGCACCCTCAGATTCCAGCTTTTCAAATAGTTGTATCTCATGCCAAATATTGTCCTATCCTAACAAACCATATATCAACGGAAAGCTTTATTTATTCAGACTAAATTAAAAACAAATGAAATATTTACTGAAAATTGAAACATTTATGGTGAACTCAAAATGTAAAAACAGAACAGCCAGCATTTTTAGACAAATAACAGGAGAAGTACAAGTAAAAATGTTTTATCAACTCATAAACCCAAGCCGGTCTCAGGGTAGAGCTGGTCTAGACCAGAGCACACACCGGTCTCACTATTATTAAACCAGCTCCCCTCTGAGCTCAAACGGCAAATCTGTGTCTCTTCTGCGTCTGTAGACCATAGAATCATAAACTCCTGCTGATACGTCCACATCAGCTTTACCGTATGCTCTTCCCTGTGGAGAAAAGTAGAATAAACGGCAGCTATAAACAAAAGACAAAACTGCAAACCGACAGAATCTGTTGTATAAAAAGCTATTGCACCACTATCCTGCAATACCATAATTCTGCAATTATAATTGAGCTTTTGTATAACATGTATAATGGAAATTTAAATATAAAATGTGAAGTTTAAAATAAGTGCATCTTTCTAGATAAAACTAGGTTGTAGGTTCACACCCACCTGATGGTAGGTGGATACTGGTGCTTGTGAATGAAATTGGGCAGCAGGGGGCAGCAATGAGTAGCCCTGCAGGTCCTCATACGTCCCCCAGCCTCTCACCTCCTCATAGTCATGAGCGAAAGGGTTCGTGCCTTGTCTGCCATCTGGAGGGAAGGAAACTCAGCACATGAATACTTCAATCATATACTTTCAAAGTGCTAAAACATTTTAATTGTTAACAAATCTGTAAACAGCTGTCACTGGAGGGGCTTGTGCAAATATTGAATACTCACTTTGCATAAAGCAGAAAACCTGAAGTGATCATGCAATCAGAAACAGGGAAAATATTCCTTTATGTCATGCCTGCTAAGGCAAGGATCACTATTACTCTCACTTATACTTCATATCCCTTCCTCTAAGTGCAAAATAAGTCATGTGGATGAACAATTTGTTCACAGACTTTCAATAAAAGACGGTCCTGAGGGGCACAAACACAACTTTAAGGCAGGATGTTATTTGGGAAAGGGATCAGGACTTGACAGAAGCAAGATTTGAACCTAAAAAAAAAATTAAGTTAAGCTTTAAAATCCCTCTTAAGTGTATAAGGACTTAGATTTACTCTCACCATGATCCTCAGGGCCTTCAGGGTGAGTAAACAGGCCAGGACTGTAGAGCTCAGTTGGGTAGTAATAATGAGAACTCTCCTGCTATTGAGGGAAAAAAGGACATCTTCAGTGGAAATGAGCATTGTTTGTAAATTCAGGTGTGATCTTTTTCAACACAAGGCAGGTAATGTTCGTTTCATGTGTTTTTCTTTGAATGTTTTGCCTTTTCCAGCTTCGCTGTGTAAAAAAAAGGCTGCGTGTGCGAGTGTCCGGTGGTATACCCGTCCGTAGCTCTCGTAGACGCTGCTGTCAGGCTCGGAGCTGCTGTCGATGAGGAGCGTTCGCTGTGCCGAGGCGTTGATAAGCTCTCTGCTTGCATAGCGGGTTGAGCCGCTCGCTGTGGACCTGCAGAAACACACAAACATCATTCACAACACATCACAAGTTAGAAAACATGACAGGAAAGCAGAACTTCTGCAAACAGGGAGAAATTTCTAAAGAGCAGTCAATAAATACAGATGTCCAGGAAACTGAAAAGACATGGAGAATTATTAGAAGCTTACACGTTTACATTACAGCACAATTGGATCACTTTCCTACCGCATTTTGTATATATTTATTAATATGCAATACTTAAAGCACTCTCAGATACTGAAAGTACTTTTTGTTCATCACTTGTAATTGCTTTTTCCCCTCTTCATATTTGCTTGTATGTTTTGGAGCTATATTTACTTGGTTAAATTCTTAACAATTGTTTTATTTGTCATTTTTTAAAAAGTAGCCTGCTTATATAATTTTATAAAAATGCACAAAATAAATGCATCGTGCATCGTGATATCGAATTGAATCGAATCGTTGACATAATAATTGAATAATAATAATCGAAAAATTAAAAAATAGTTAAAAGTATTAAAAAGAATAGCTGAACATAAGTTCACAAATAAAACGTATTGTATAAATGATGTACTGCTTTGAGTCATTATTTTGTATATATGAATAAATGTAAAATACTCAACACTGTAAAATGTAAAAATATAAATATCTATCTATCTATCTATCTATCTATATATATATATATATATATATAAAACCCTGGGCCACAAAACCATAGCCAAAAATCATTAGGATATTAAGTAAAGATCATGTTCCATGAAGATATTTAGTAAATTTCCTACTGTAAATATATCAAAACTTAATTTTTAATGGTTATACACATTGCTATAAAACATATTTTGGACAACTTTAAAGGCGACTTTCTCGATATTTATTTTTTATTTTTGCACCCTCAGATTTCAGAAAATGTACCTTTTTGACTGGTTTTGTGGTCCAGGGTCACATATAAGTAATACTAAATTATATATTAATAAATTGTAAATTAAATATTATATATATACACACATATATATATATATATATATATATATATATATATATGAAGAGTTCAGATGCAAAACCAGCTAAAAGCCATCTCGGTTAAAAATGAGATAATGATACTTTGAACACATGAATACTCTGGACACATATTATACGTCCATCAAATACTTTTACTTTAAACTCGCTAAAATACCGTCTTCAGCCCAATCAGAAGTACCACTACTTACATAGAAACCTATACACTGGAACCTGATAAAAATGCATTTTTAAAAGAAAGACGTCAGATGGATTTAGAGATATAAATATAAATCTACATTATTTATTAAAAATCTAAATAATTTAATATTCCTTTTTATCTATCTATCTATCTATCTATCTATCTATCTATCTATATATATATACACACACACACACACACACACACACTTATGAATAATATACAATATTATATATTATATACATAATATAGTGATTGACTCCTACTGCATATTAGATTGTATGCCTTAACACAAATCAATATTTTATGTCTTAATGTTTACACACATAAATAAATGAATGCACACATTTAATAAATTAATGAATCTAAATATTTATGACTTTTTTCCTAATTGAATATTCTGGGTCATTTTGCAGAAGTAAAATGCTCTGCCTGATTCATTTTATGTTACATTTAAAGTTACACATACACTTCAGACTTCTCTTTTGTAATATCCTACTAAAACTCCAAAACTTTTGTCTATTCTGCCTTTTTTTTATTGGTAGCTCATGACTCTGTCTGTAGGCTGGTGAAATGAACACTCTGTACTTCTCTGGAGTCTATTTATGGAGATGCAAGCTAAGCAACGTTTCTATATGCCGTCTTGAGGGCTTCTATAGCCACTGGAAGCTGAAAGACTTCATCCAGACAGGCAGAAGTTGTTCTGAATGCCTTCCAGCCATCAGAGCGTGCTGGTCTTGCTTGTTAGTGCAGCTCGCAAAGGCTCATATTACCATTACTACAGCTCACATTAGGGCATAGGAGTTTGCTCAAATCCCTAACCAAGTATTAAACTTTACAGCAGTAAATAACCACCTTGCAAACCCTTTTTTTTTTTCCAGGGTCCGAGTGCTAAAATGACTCACCTCTGCTCCTCGCTTTTGGTCTCCTGTGAAATGCTCCTGGTGTCCTCTGAAAGTGAGAGTGGCATGTTACAGGGCAAAGGTCACAGGAAGGAGAGCATGATGGAAATGAAAGAAATCCGGAACATCATACAGACAGAACATGAGATTGTGTACTGAACGTTCATCATTTGCCATTTCAATTATTGGTTCCTCCCTACAAATTGTGTTGTGACAGTAGCTTTAATAAACTGATAAAAAGGGCCGTTCAAATTGAAAGCGAGAGGAGAGGACGACAGGTTCATGAATAGAGAGGAAAAGGGAAAAAAACGGGAGCGAGAGATGAGAGGGGAGAGACAAGACACCTGACAGTTTGAAGGAAGGGGCGAGGCGAAAAAAAGACAGATGGGGTGAGTGAGAGAGAGAATGACAGAGGACGAAAGGGAAAGGGGCGAGATAAGGGGAGAGACGAAGGGAGGAAGTGACAGCTGCCGGGGAAAGGAGAGATGGCGGGATGATGCAGATGGCTGAGGAGGCAGCGGGCGAGATAAGAGGAAAAAGAGAGAGATGGATTTAAAAGTGAGAAGTCATATTAGGATTCAGACAGTTCATCCCTTCTGCGCTGCTTGCTGTCGCTGTGAGTCGACCAGTCTAGGACACGCTGTCTAACAGCACCAAGTCGAAACGGTGACACGCTGACGAGTTTCGCTGTCATTTACCTTTCAGGCTCCGCCCTCTTTTCCATTTGGCCAATAGGAAGCAGCTCAGAGGGTTCAGGAACAACAGAAGACCGCCCACAACCAGGATCACCACCACATAGACAGGAAGACCGCGACCTGTTGAGAAAAAAAAAAGATTATTTTATGGCAGTGAGATGCAGTCAAGTATTTGGATACTAAGAGAAAGAGTTGAAATGGTAAAACAATGCCAAAAATGTTAAATATTAAGAAAAAAAAAAAAACTACTGATTTTTTTTTCAGCTAACTTAGAATGCAGTATACATTTTATATAATTAAAACAGAACAATTAAATAAAATAATATTTCAAATAACAATAAAAACAGTACTACTATTATCAGAGCTAATTATTATTATAAACTTTTTAGTTTATTATTATTATTATTATTGTTATTATATTACATATTTATACTTACAAAATAAGTAATATCCATAACGTTAAATGAATATAATAATAATAATAACAATAATAATAATAATAAAACGTTTATTATTATTAATAATAAAATGTAACCAAATGTAATGTTAATAATAATAATAATAATTAAACATTTATTATTATTATAAAATAAATTATTATTTTTAAACTTTTTATTATCTTTATATAATTTTATATTGTTTTATCAAATGTATTATTGTTTATTAATGTTAACTTTTTTGCACAATACTTCTTTTTGTCTAACATTGAATAGTGTAACTCAAGGCAATGTTCATTTTAAATTCATTTGATTCATAATAATAATAATAATAATAATAATAATAATTAATTAATTAATATTATTTATTATTATTATTATTATTATTATTATCATTATGAAACTTTTTCCACAATACTTTTCATTTATCTAACATTGAATGGTGTAACTCAATGCAATATTATTTTTTTTTAATTGTAATAATAATAATAATAATAATAATAATAATTATTATTATTATTATTAATAAAAAAATTTCACAATACTTATTTGCCCAACACTGAATAGTGTAACTAAAGCAATAATAATGTAAACATTTGAATAATAATAATAATAATAATAATAATAATAATAAAAAGTAACAATGTAATGCTAATAATAATGAAACTTTTTACAATTTATTATTAGAATAAATTATTATTAGAATAAATTATTAGAATATTAGAATAAATTATTATTATTAAACATTCTATTATTATTATTATTATTATTATTATTAATAAACACTATTTATATATAATGTATTATTACTATTAATGTAAAAAAAGTTTAATTAATTAATTAATTTGAATAATAATATTATTAAACAACATTATTAAATCTTTTTATTATTATTGAATACATTTTCCTCATTTATTTTGTCTAGTGTTAAAAAATGTAATTAAAGCCAAAATTTAATTGTATTATTATTTAATATTTTTATACAATTTTATTATTATTATCATCATCATTAATCATAAACTTTTTTCCACAATACTTGTCATTTGTCTAGCATTGAATAGTGTAACTAAAGGCAATATTATTATTAATATATTATTAATAGTTTTTATTATTATATTTTTTATACATGTATTAATAATACATGAAAAGCCAAACATAATTGAAACATTTTAATAATAATAATAATAATAATAATAATATTATACTGGAACCAAATTTTATTGTAATGAATTGTATTACTGTAATTATTTTTTAATTGTAGTTGTTTTTAAGTAATACAAATTGAAAAGTGCTTTAGTTGAAAAGTGTAGTTGCTTAAATCATATTAGTTTAAGTTAGAGAAAAGGTCTAGAATCATTTGTTTGCTGCTTGGGTGGATATTTTGTCATACAATGCTATGACATTCTGACATTTTAAAGCATGACTTAAGCGTTCAAATACTTTTTGGCCACAAGATATATTAAAGGCAGCTGTGCTGAAACACATATATATGTTCATGATGCTGAAATATGTCTTGGGCTGAATTTGCACAACTATGCATCACTGTCTTGTTGGATTTGCTATACTATATGTCACAGTTTTGTCGAAGAGAGCGTGTGATTGGTAGAGATTTGACACGCTCGAGTCATGCCTCACCGCGTGAAAATACCTCCGACGCCGCAAGAACTAGTTTATTCACACAGACGAAAGACATTGATGAATCTCTCCCAGGAAAAAACTGCCTCACACAGTGTATCATTCCCAAATCAAACTGATGACATAGGAACTACCCAAGGAAATTGAAAACCCTAATGAATCTTTTCTACACAAACCCAATCAAAATGCAAAGCAGTATCTGACGGACCCCGAATTTGCCGCGAGCTAATGTCGGTTTATTTCGTATCCCGAATCAAGGGTCAATAACTGCCACGGTGTCCCATTAAACAGCACCAAAGCGTTCAGGATTATAGCCCGAGCAAAACTGCACCAAACCGCAGCGGGGAAAACATTGAGCCCCAAGGCTTTATGAAAGCACATGAAACGGCCCGGTAAAGGCCACGGAAACTGAAGTACGAGCTGAGAAATTGATCTGAATTCTGGGGTGTCAGGCCTTTTCTACATTTGATAAATAGCAGCTGCAGTAAGCTGGAGGAAGAAATGCAGCACCTGCAAGAGCTGAGTCCTCGTCTGCTGGGGAGACCCCGTCATCTGCTTCCTCCGCATCTGAGAGGAAAAAGTGAAAAGGTAAATCACTTAATGTAGAGGTTACAGAGTGCAGTCACTTTGACCAGGAGTCCAGATCAGAAATTCAAAAATTGATTTATGCATTTAAAAACATTTTGCATCAACGGCACTAGTACTAGGCATAGCCGAGTCCATTAAGAGTGGACTGCGGATACAGAGCAGAAAGGGAAATAATGAATTCCACTGAAAGCACAGAGGTACCAATGTGTAAAATCAAACATTATAGACTTAGTCTAGCCCGAAAAGCCTCATTGTGATGTGTAAAGACTTTAGTCGGAGTAAATGGCATATTTAATTTGACACAAACGAAAATGAGCCACTTGAATGGACTGTACTTTCACGTCCCTGTTTTGCATTAAATTACATATGGCTTCTGCTCGACTGAAGTGAGTTGAAATAAGGTGACTGCAGAAAGCAGCGCGTGTACCTACAATACCGCCTCGTGCTTTTTCATAGTCTAGTTATTGTCGAATGCTGCTCAAGCAAAACCACATGCTGTGTGTGTTCAAATGGAATTGAGGATTTATGGCTTTATTGGGGTTTTAGTGAGTACTGTACGGACTGAACTCTTCTAGTAGATTGGAAATCAGTGAAGGACTGGAGGATGCCTAATTTAAATGTAATGCATATTTACATTTAAAGACTACTGTTAAACGTTTTTAATATTTATAATAATAATAATAATAATAATAATAATAATAATAAGTATATATATATATATATATATATATATATATACATACATACAAGTATAAATATATATTTATAATACTAATCATCATATTAGAATGATTTCTGATGGATCATGTGACACTGAAGACTGGAGTAATGATGCTGAAAATGCAGCTTTGCATCACAGAAATGAATTACATTTTTAAATATATTGAAATAGAAAATAGTTATTTTACATTGTAATAAATAAATGAAGAAACTTCTTTCAAAAACATTAAGAAAGATAGCTGCAAGCATCGATTTTTAGGGTTCAAGCACTCTAGGGCATTTAAGCACATGAAAAAGACATTATACATTATTTAGCAAGTGTTTTTAAAAAAAAAAAAAAAAAAAAAAAACCTTTTTGGCAAATCCAGGTAATTTACTATAGAATATGATGATTTTTAATGTTATAACTGTAGTGCCACTTATGATCCGATGCTTGTTTATAATCATCTCTCATGTATTTACCTTTTTTTTTTTTTTTTTTAATCATTATAGCTACCCAGAATCATGCTACAGTGGTTACACTGAGTGAAAAACCTAGTTCACAAGTTTTTTTTTTTTCACATAATCAAGAATATTTAATGATCGATTTGATTGACAGAAGTGGTTCTTGAGGCAAACTTGCTCAGTACAAGGAGATCTATTCAATTATATGAATATTGTGTGGATGTGTGTTGATTTCCTTCAAAATTTTTACAGGCCTTTAGTGCCATGAGTTTGCGTAACATTTGCGTAAAAAAAAAATTCTCTGTTATAGCGCCACCAAGTAGGCAAACTTTGCATTTTTTTAAATTGTGACCTCAGATTGACGTTGTACACACCTGTTCCATGTTTGGCAAAAATATCTCTTTCCACTCAAGAGTTATAGACGTTTTAGTAAAAGTGGCTCCGCCACTTTCGAAATTTTGTCATCCCGGCAAAGTCCAAAGTTCAACTTTATTCGATAATTATTGAAATTCACTTTCCAGAAAATCTTTCTGCACTGGTCTGGTTCCGATCAGGTAAAAAACCTAGGACTAGTTTGCAAAATTATTATTATTATTTTTTTTACATAATCGAGAACATTTAATGAATGATTTGACTGACAGCAGTGGTTCTTGACGCAAAGTTGCTCAGTATGAGGAGATCTATCAAATGGTATGCATATTGCGTGGACATGATTACAGAGGTGTAAAACTCGGTTGATTTCTTTAAAAAATTTTACAGACCTATAGGGCCATGACTTGATTATGCCAAGTTGTTTGGTGTAATGTTTGCGTATGTATAGGCCATTTTTTAATTAGTTTTTTCCCTGTTATAGCACCACCAAGTAGGCAAACTTTCCTTTTTTTTAAAACTGTGACCTCAAATTAAGTTTTTTTTTTTTACACACATGTTCCAAGTTTGGTAAAAATATCTCCTTCCATTTAAGAGTAACAGGCATTTTAGTAACAGTTTCAAATTTTTTTGATAATCACTGAAATTCACTTTCCAGAGAATCTTCCTGCACTGGTTTGGTTCCGATTGGGTGAAAAACGTAGGACTAGCTTACACTTGAGGCAAAGATGCTCAATATGAGGAGATCAATCGAATGGTATGAACACATCACCTAGTGACCGATTTCTAGTGACAGAGCTCTAGGACCATGAGTCGAACATTGCATGCACGTTTGGAGTAACTGTTGCGTAGGTACAGCCATTTTTATGTTTTTTTTTCACTGTTATAGCGCAACCAAGTAGCCAAATTTCGCATTTTTTAAATTGTGACCTTATATTGAAGTTTTATTTATGTGTTCCAAGTTTGGCAAAAATAGTTCTTTGCATTCAAGAGTTATAGACATTTTAGTAAAACTATATATATATTTTTTTTTTTCACTTTTAGTGAACAATTTGATTGATGGCAGTGGTTCTTGAGGCAAAGTTTCTCAGTATGGGAGATCTATCAAATGATATGAACACTGTGTGGATGTGTGAAACTTGTTTAAACTCTTTCAAAATTCTTTTGTCCCTGTTATAGCGCCACAAAGTGGCCAAACTCTGCATTTTTTTCTGTGACCTCAGATTGAGCTCTTACATATGTGACCCCGGACGACGAAACCAGTCTTAAGTGTAAATTTTTCAAAAATGAGGTTTATTTATATTCTGAAAGTTGAATAAATAAGCTTTCAATAGATGTATGGTTTGTTGAGATCGGACAATATTTGGCTGAGATACAACTATTTGAAATCTGCAATCTGAGGATGCAAAAAAATAAAAATACTGAGAAAATTGCCTTTAAAGTTGTCCAAATGAAGTTCTTAGCAATGCATATTACGTATCAAAAATTAAGTTTTTATACATTTACAGTACGAAATTTACAAAATATCTTAATGGAACATGATCTTTACTTAATATCCTAATGATTTTTGGCAAAACATTTTTTTTGATAATTTTGACCCATACCATGTATTTTTGGCTATTGCTAGAAATATTTCCCAGCGACTTAAGACTGGTTTTGTGGTCCAGGGTCACATATGTGTTCCGGGTTGGGAAAAATATCTCTTTAATTCAACAGTTATAGGTGTTTTAGCAAAGGCGGCTCCGCCCCCAAAGTTCAACATTTTAAAAATAATTCTTGATGTCCACTCTCCAGAGAATCGTTTGGCACTGGGTTGGTTCCGATTGGGTTAAAAACCTAGGACTAGTTTGCAAAAGTTTTTTTTTTTTTTTACATAATCAAGTATATTTAATGAATGATTTGACTGACAGCAGTGGTTCTTGAGGCAAAGTTCTATCAAATGAAATGAATTTTGTGTGGATGTGTGTCACCTAGTGGCCGATTTCTTTCAAAATTCTTACAAACCTCTATGCCCGTGAGTCAAACACAGCAAGTTGATCAGAGTAACGGGTGCATATAGCCATCATGTTTTTGTTTCACTGTTACAGCGCCGCCATGTGGCCAAAAATTCAAGAGTTAAAGGTGTTTTAGTAAAAGCTTATCTGAGAGTGAATCAGAGCACTGGTTTGGTTCCGATCACGTGAAAAACTGGTCACACTTTATTTTAAGGTCCAGTTGCTTTATAAGTACTAATAAACAGCCAATATGTTAATAACATGCATGCTAATAAGTAACTAGTTAATAGTAAGAATTGTTCCCTATACTAAAATGTTACAGAAAAACCTACTTCGCAAAAGTAGGTTTTTCAAAAAATTCCGTTGGTTTTAGGAGTTATGAACAATTTTGTACTTTTGATCGCTGTAGCGCCACCGTCAAATCGACTCAGGTGAGTCTTGGTGACATTGTAGACGGTGTGAGTACTACCATTCCTCCAAATGTCAAGTCTTTATGACTTACGATTTGTTCTGCCTGATCAATTTTAAGTGGAGAATGCTGATCTTTGGTCATTCTAACAATTAATAACTTTTGAATAGTAGCGTAAATGATGGCAATCATGGTTCTCATGTATCATGGTAATTACATTCCACCATGTTAGACTCTTAAAAATATCTCTTTTTGAGCTCCATGGATAAGACTTTTTTTTTTTTTCCTTATGACATGATAGTGAGCAAAACATGACAGAATTTGTCTTTAAATAGCTGATAAATGTTAAATACGTAAGGTTTGTCAGTTCTGCTATCAGTGAACTCTGTGGCAGAGCCATGTTGTGTTTTCCGTACTTCCGTCAGCTGCCTGTGCTCATGACTAATTTGTTTTGCAAATCAAATGCTATGACATTACAATTGCAGAATTCATTATGTTTGCCGAGGGAATGTAGCTTATCATCATTTATCATACATCACACGGTTTTGTTTTCTGTCTCTCTCCCTCTATCGCTCGATTTTTCTCCCTCTTCCTCGCACAGCCAGACTGAAATATGCATTCAGAAAACACACTGGTGCACTGATTGGTGTAGACGTTGAGCCATTCGGCTTATTTGCATGAGGCTCAGCCGTGATCTTTGCCTTACAAATGAGATGTGATTGGTCGGATTGATGAATGGCTCATCAAATCAGTGGAAAGTAATGCCGGTATCTAAACCTACAAGAAAAAACACCGTGGTCGGAACCCAAATGACGAATGATTTCGTTTATGTGTCAGGTAAGCTTTATCAGACAGGCTGAGCTGAATTTACCGCCAGTAGTGACCGTCAGTATTTTGTTGTTGTCTGCATAGCTGCTCTCTCCCATTGTATTGATAGCGTTGACTGAAAAGTTGTACGTAGTGGAGGGGTTGAGGCCCATGACTGTATACACAGTAGCTGTCGGAGGAAACACATCCACGTACATGAAACTCGCTGATCCTGCCCACTGGTACCTGTCGATGAAACAGATGTTTTTCTTTGTTATTCATTTTTATACATTTCTATATTAAACTTATGTTTTATTCATTTTTTATGTTCTTAAATGACACTTGACTTTCACACAGTTAGGTCCAAAAGTCAAAACTATAATAGAAATCTTTCTATTTTTCTACTTCTACTAAATTTTTGTATTACCAAATTTATTACAGAAAAATCTGAATGAAAAGTTGAATTAAAAATGTAAAGAAATAAAAAAAAAATGATGTGCTTAAAACTACTTTATTTTTATCTGTTTTATATTCATATTTTTTTTATGATTTTAAATTATTTTAAATTTTACTTTCATACAATGGGGTCCAAACATTCATGAAACTGCTTTTATTTTTGTACTGCTTTTATTTTGATACACAACATACCACAAATTATTTAAATGATTAAATATTTAATCACTAAGTAATTTGCATCAAAAGTTTAATTTGATGTGAACCAGAATTTCAGAATCTATTATGAATTCGCTTTAAGCAGAAATGTAGCTGCCTGAACTGCACAATTTTGGGTAAAACATGATGATCATGTGATCAGTATAACTTGAGAATAATATTCAAAATTGTTCATTAAAATTAATGTTCATATTTACAACAAATATTTAGGATTCTGCATTCATGGTTTAACTTTTCTGTTTTCAATTTTTCCAAATTCTAAAACATTTTTTTAATTTAATTTAATATTTTTAATTTACTATTTTTAATTTAATTTTATTTAATTTAATACCAGAAAAAAACAAGTAATACTAATGCAATATAATATGTATATTATTACATGTATTATTAATTAACTGTATTATTGTATTATTACTTGTTTTTTTCTGGTATTAAATTAAATTAAATTAAATTAAATTAAATTAAATTAAATTAAATTAAATTAAATTAAATTTAAATAGCATTTTTAAAGAACTTAATTTAATTTAATTTAATTTAATTTAATTTAATTTAGTATGCAATATTACATGTACATACAGAAAGGTGATGAGAAGTGTTAGTTAAAAATAACAATTGTGCACAAGGCTACCCAGCCAGTAAGCAACAATCAGCATTAAAAATAAAAAGCAAATAAATAATTAATTTCTCACTTCATCATGGTTTCAAACCTCTGGACCAGACATGTCTGAACTACTGTGAGCCTTGGCATAAAAAAATACACCTGCCTTTCCTATCAGGGAATCATATGGGAATTACAGTGCCATGGACTGAGATAAAAACGTTTATACATCAGCCAACTGAAATGTGTGCAGTGTTGTGACACACTAGAGACTGAGAGATAAAACATATCCACAACACACACCACATGTTGTAGACACCTCACAGAGGCATTTATGACAACTGCACCTGACACGGAAGTTTTGTGTCAAACCGCCGTCAAATCCAGGCATCCATTCCAGAGTTACAGAGTTATGGTCGACGCGGAGCAGCTTCAGGTCTGACGGGGGATCGGGGTGGTCTGAGACACAGAGAAACAGAGAGAACACAAGCTCATTAAAAATACAACTACTGCCTAAATCTTATTGCATTGCTTGGAGAATGTTTATTTAAGAGGGGCAGAGAGACAGAAAGAGACAACCAGAAAGAAATTAACAGGCTACTGTAGGGTCAGAAAGAAATATGTGTCAATAATACACTTCACTATGAAACTGGTTAATTATCTTGGCTCCACTGAGGAAGGGTGAAAGGGTCAATCCAAAAATCTCCACCATTCCGTTCGCCGCTCGACTGATGATAAGAAGCACATAAAATTTATTATCGCTGTGTCAGATTAATTATGAATATTCACAGCAGTAAAAACAGAGAAGGAGGTGTGGACAAAAAGAGGCGGATATTGGATTGTATTTCATGGCTTTTATGATAAACATTAAACGTGCCTGCCTGAGTCCATTCCACGGACCTCAGAGAAAGAGAGAGAGAAAGCAACAGAAAGAAAGACAGCACAGCAGAGAGCTGGCAACAGTGGAAAAAAGTTTATTGCTGGAAAGAGAGAATTGAAATATTATTCCCGGTTCAATACAAGCAAATCATGTTTGCTTTTGCGTTAAAGGGATAGTTCATCCAAAGAAGAAAATCACCCCATTATTTACTCACCCTCAAGCCATGACAGTGTGTATATGATTTTCTCCTTTCAGACGAATACAATCAAAGTTATATTCAAAAATGTCCTGGCTCTTCCAAGCTTTATAATGCCAGTGAATGGGTGTTGAGATTTTGAAGCCCAAAAAAGTGCATTCATCCATCATAAAAAATACTACACACGACTAAAGACCTTCTGAAACTTGTTTACTCTACCTTTGGCTAACTGATGTACACGATGTACGAGAGAGTGACTTTCCAGCGAAACTGT
Source organism: Cirrhinus molitorella (assembly GCA_033026305.1). Lineage (NCBI taxonomy): Eukaryota > Metazoa > Chordata > Actinopteri > Cypriniformes > Cyprinidae > Cirrhinus > Cirrhinus molitorella. Next base: position 4,459,345 of record CM065134.1, on the reverse strand, counting down.
GATGTACAGTTAGGTCAAAAGTTTACATCCCCTTTTAACAATCTGCAAAATGTTTATTATTTTACCATACTGTGTTGTTACCTGAATTATCCACAGTTGTGTTTTTTTGTTTAATGATAGTTGTTCATGAGTCCCTTGTTTGTCCTGAACAGTTGAACTGCCAGCTCTTCTTCAGAAAAATCTTTCAGGTCCCACAAATTCTTTGGTTTGCCAGCATTTTTGTGTATTTGAACCCTTTCCAACAATGACCGTATGATTTTAAGATCCATCTTTTCACACTGAGGACAACTGAGGGACTCATATGCAACTATTACAGAATGTTAAAATGCTCACTGATGCACCAGAAGCAAACATGATGCATTAAGGGGGGTGAAAACTTTTGAACAGAATTTAATTTTTTTTTTTACCTGAATTATTTAACTGTTCTGGACAAACAAGGGACTCATGAACAGCTATCAAAAAAAAAACAAAAAAAAAAAACAGCTTTAAACAGAAATATACAGGTGACAACACAGTATTAAGAATCAAGAGGATGTCAACTTTTTGAATGAGATCATTTTTATAAATTCAACTATTATTTTCTCTTGTGGACTATATGTAAACATCTTTTATGTGAAATATCTTATTCAAGTCAGTACTAAAACAATGACATGCATTTTGTGTGATCCCTCTTATTTTGAATATATATTCTTAGAGACTGTCATGTGATGTACAGTTGAGGTCAAAAGTTTACATCCCCCTTTATGAATCTGCAAAATGTTAATTACTTTACAATGCTGTGTTGTTACCTGAATGATCCACAGCTGTGTTTTTTTGTTTAGTGATAGTTGTTCATGAGTCCCTTGTTTGTCCAGAACTGCCCGCTGTTCTTCAGAAAAGTACTTTGGGTCCCACAAATTATTTGGTTTTCCAGCATTTTTGTGTATTTGAACCCTTTCCAACAATGACTGTATGATTTTGTATGAATATCTTAGTCTCGTGAAACCAAGTTTGTTTACAACAAAGGAGAAACAGTCTTAGCTTGTATCGAAATCTGCCAACATTTTTCTCTACAAATTCTTGTGTTCTACTTCTAATTTATGACTGGTGTTTTGTTTTGCTCTCTCTTCCAGGCTTCCGCGTTTATCACTTCTCATGAACGCTTGTACAACAGTTAGCGTTTCTGACATAAATGCATCAACTTCTGAAGGCCTGTATTATCCCCCCGGGGCTGTGTGGAGCACTTTTTATAATGGGTGGATGCACTTTTTTGGGCTTCAAAATCTCAACAATCATATATTCGAATTACAAAGCTTGGAAGAGCCAGGGCATTTTTTCTATTTGTTGTACACATTGTATTCGTCTGAAAGAAAAAAGTTATACACACCTAGGATGAGGGTTATTAAATCATGGGGTATTTTTAATTTTTGAGTGAACTATCCTTTTACCACAAATTTTGTGTGCACTGTAAAAAAAGTAACATCATTAGTATTACAAACAGAGAAGGGGGGAAGTGATTGTGCACGAGAGGTACACAGATCGGCCAACCCTATTGTTCAAATTAAGGGACAGCCTGAAAAAGAGCAGACGTTGATTACCACAACTGAATAATTAATATCACAATTGCTGCTCAGGTCGAGAAAAACAAAATCTCATTGCCGAGCAGAAATCTCTTTCATGGTTCTGCTCATCATCTTTGTGTGCGCTTATGAGTTGCTGATAAGAAATGCGACACCCGGACACCGGTGTCTGTTTGTTTTCATTTATTACGTTTTTATTTATTCATACATTTATGCTAATTCACGATCACCTTTCAATAGGGGTCAAGAGAAGGTGGCATGACCAGTCAGGTGAAGCTGACCGCTCCAGCTTGGCAGTGAAATGCTCACTTCCTGTTTGTACGTACTGGTGCTGAGGAGTTGGATGTCTAGAGAGTCTTCTCCCATGCTGTTGTGGGCAGTGCAGGTGAAGATGGCGTAGTCCAGCGCTGCGCTCACGTTTATGACGGTCAAAATACTGGTGTGGACGGTCCCTGTCACCTCCATCTTCTCCTCATACCTGTAAAATAAGTTCATAAACACTAATATGAGATATTTAGTACTGAAACAATCCAAACAGCTTTGCATTTCCTGAAGGAACTGAAAATCAAGCAAGGCAGCAAAAGCTACAAATCCTGTATAGATAGTTGGAAAGAAAAGATTTCAGTATGCAACTGAGAGAAAATTAAAAATTGCTGCTACATTTTCAACATTAATAATAATGATAAATGTCCCCAAATCAGCATATTAGAATGATTTCTGAAGGATCATGTGACACTGAAGACTGGAGCAATAAAGATGAAAATTTAGCTTTGCGTCACAGGAATAAATTACATTAAAAACATACTAAAATAAAAAACTTATTTTAAATAGTAATAGTATTTCACAATATTGCAATTTTCAATGTATTTTTGATCAAATAAATACCTTCGTAAGCATAAGAGACTTATATAAAACTTAAAGTTAACCTTTTTTAATTTCATTGATTAAACTATTCTTAAATGTCGTCAAAAAATTATAAATATATATATTTATTTATTTAGACATACACTACCAGTCAAACGTTTGGACACACCCTCGTATTTAATGTTTTTTTTTAATGAGGTCTCTTATGCTCATCAAGGCTGCATTTATTTGATCAAAAATACAGAAAAAAACAGTAATATTGCAAAATGTTATTACAATACAAATCATGTTTTTTATTTTAATATACTTTACAATATAATTTATTCCTGTGATGCAAAGCTGTTACTCCAGTCTGAAGTGTCACATGATCCTTCAGAAATCATTCTAATATGCTGATTTATTATTAGAATTATCAATGTTGGAAACAGTTGTGCTGCCGAATATTTTTTTGCAACCTGTGATTCTTTTTTCAGGATTCTTTGATGAATAACACGTTAAAAAGAACAGCTTTTATTCAAAATATAAATCTTTTCTAACAATGTAAATCTATGCTATCACTTTTTATTAATTTAACACATCCTTGGTGAATAAAAGTATTCATTTCTTTTAAAAAAAGAAAGAATAAAAATGTACTGACCCCAAACTTTTGAACAGTAGTGTATATTGTTAGAAAACCTTTCTATTTTAAATAAATGCTGTTCTTTTTTAACCTTTTATTGATAAAAAAAATCATGAAAAAAGTCTCACAGATTCCAAAAAAAATATTAAGCAGCGCAATTGTTTCCTGCACTGATAATAAATCAGCATATTAGAATGATTTTTGAAGGATTATGTGACACTGAAGACTGGAGTAATGATTCTGGAAATTCAACTTTAATTACAGATATAAGTTAAATTTTAATGTATATTAATATAGAAAATAATAAGTGATAACATAAAGTGATGGCTGGATAAGCCTGAAATTGACCATAAAACAAAAGTATAACAAGAGTCTTTGTTAAGTAGTTAAAACCAAATTAATTAAAAAGAAAAATATTGTGGAGAAGTCTAAAAACAATGTTTGAGGAATATCAATAATACAACGCAACCTTGCAAGAACTAACAAACACCATCATTACAAGCTCTAAAACAAATGAAACAAACACATGCACACATACTTAAACTTTAAATACCGTCATTACACATTCCACACACACACACGCGAGTATGTGATCATAACTCCCATCTTGAAAAACACACCGTGTTTACAGAGCTATCTAAATGGGAACTCAAGGATACTCAAGTTATAACCGTATACACCCAAATTATAACTCTATAGTTAGTTTTCTTTTTTAGAAGTGTATAAAGACATTGTTTTTGAATAGGACGTTTCGAAATGGATGTAGCTTTAACAAACTAAAGAGTAAATCACCTGGGGTTGCCAAGATCTACAGGAAATCCATTTTTTGCCCAGGTGAAGTGGACACGAGGAACACCTTGTGCCTGACAAACCACATTTGCATCATTGGTGCCATCCCCTCGGCTGGCCACCTTCCTCCACTGCGGCCCCTTCTGAAGCTCTGGAGCAACTGCAGGAACATGGAACAAGTGTTTTAAAGACCAGTACTCATTTACAATTAGACAAACCCTTGCTCAGACCAGGACCCTAATAATCAGTGCATTCTTTTAAATGATTGTACAGTTGAAGTCAAAAGTTTACATACACATGCAGAGTTTGCAAAATGTTAATTATTTTAACAAAATAAGAGAGATCATACAAAATGCATGTTATTTTTTATTTAGTACTGACCTGGATAAGATATTACACATAGAAGATGTTTACATATAGTCTATAAGAGAAAATAATAGTTGAATTTATAAAACTGACCCTGTTCAAAAGTTTACATACACTTGATTATACTGTTGTTACCTGAATGACCCACAGCTGTTTTTTTTTTTTTTTTTTTTTTTTTAATTTGGTGATAGTCCCTCATTTGTCCTGATCAGTTAAACTGCCCGCTGTTCTTCAGAAAAATCCTTTATGTCCCATAAATTCTTTAGTTTTCCAGCATTTTTGTGTATTTGAACCCTTTCCAACAATGACTGTATGGATTTGAGATCCATCTTTTCACACTGAGGACAACTGAGGGACTCATATGCAACTATTACAGAAGGTTCAAATGCTCATTGTTGCTTCAGAAGGAAACACAATGCATTAAGAGCCGGGGGTAAAAACTTTTGAACAGAATGGAGATGTGTACATTTTTCTTATTTTGCCTAAATATCATATTTTTTCATTTAGTACTGCCCTTCAGAATCTACAGAAGATAGTTACATGTTTCCCAGAAGACAAAATAAGTTAAATTAACCTTAAGGACCTTAAGGATTTTTCAGAAGAACATCCAGGGAGTTCAGGACAAACAAGAGACTTATGAACAACCATCACAAAAAAAAAAAAAAAAACTTTGGATCATTCAGTTAACACCACAGTATTACGAATCAATGTAAACTTTTGAACAGTAATTTTTATAAATTCAACTATTATTTTCTCTTGTAGACTATATGTAAACATCTTTTAATTTATTTCTGTGATCAAAGCTGAATTTTTAGCACCATTACTCCAGTCTTAAGTGTCATGATCTTTCAGAAATTATTGTAAAATGTTGATTTGCTGCTCTAGAAACATGTCCTATTATTATCGATGTTAAAAACAGTTGTGCTGCATGATATTTTTGTGGAAACTGATTTGTTTAGATAAATCTGGGTATTATTGGTGTATAGATGAAAAGAGATGTTTTTAAGTAATAGAAACCAAAGGGAGTAAATATAGGGAAAACACCACAGGCCCAACTACTGATCCTTGCAGAACACCACATCCGAGAGGAATGTTAGTAGATTGAACAGTAAAATGCCTATGTGACAAATAAAACTGAAACCACTGTAAAACAGCTATCTCAAAGTCCTACACAAGACTCTAGATGTGACAGAATAATGTTGTGGTCAACTAAGGCGAATGCAGATCTAAAAAGACCAGAGCATGCTCATGTCTTTTTTTCTTCAAGCACAAAGAAATTAAGGTTTTTGAGGAAAACATTCCAGGAATATTCTTCACATAGTGGACATCAATGGTGGACAATTGGTTGAAGGTCCAAACTGCAGTTTTAATGCAGCTCTTCACCTTTTTTAACCGAAGTACACAGACAAAGAACTTACACACGCTTGACCTTTGTCAATGTGCTTGTGCAATGCGTGAAGATGCGCATGCACATCGCAGAGCAGCATTTGTGATGTGTATATATATATATATATATATATATATATTTTTTTTTTTAGAGAATGGCTGATTGTTTCACTAGATAAGACCTGTATTTCTCGGCTGGGATCGCGTAGAGCTCCTCAAAGCTGCATTGAAACTGCAATTACAATCTTTCACCAATTGACATGGGGGTAAGTAAATTATGCAGTCTTTATTTTAGACAGTTTTTGTTTTAATAATCACCAAAATATCCTTAACAATTTAAGCTTTAAATCTTCATTACTTTTAGCCCGTTGGCCATCACTATATGGAGAAAAATCCTGAAATGTTTTCCTCAAAAAACTGAATTTCTTTCTTGAATGACATGGTGGTTAGTAAATGATGCATGTTTATTTTTAGACAGTTTTTGTTTTAATCATCACAAAAATATCCTTAAAATTTAAATATTATATTCATTACTTTTAATCAGTTTCATGACATCTAATTTTAGTCAAATTAGTTGAGAAATTGCAAAATAATTTTATATACTCATTTAAACGTTTTAACATTTAACACAAATTAAATTAAAAACCCTTTGTTAACCACCATTTTCATCAGTCATTTTTTGTTGACAATAGCCATAGCTCATATGGACTACTTCTATTATATATAATATTGGGGTTCTTTTTGAAGCTTGACACTTCCAGGCCACATTCGCTTTCATCGTTCTCAAAAGAAAAGTCTGAATTTTTGTTTTTTTATCTCTTTAACCACAGTTACAGTTGAGGACAAAAGTTTATAAGTAAAAAAGAAAAATCTACACTTGTCTATTCTGTTTTTACCCCCGGCTCTTAATGCATTGTGTTTCCTTCTGGAGCATCAGTGAGTGTTTGAACCTTCTGTAATAGTTGCATATGAGTCCCTCAGTTGTCCTCAGTGTGAAAAGATGGATCTCAAAATCATACAGTCATTGTTGGAAAGGGTTAAAATACACAAAAATGCTGGAAAACCAAAGAATTTGTGGGACCTCAAATACATTTTTTTTTAAGAACAGCAGCAGGTTAACTGTTCAGGACAAACAAGGGACTCGTGAACAACTATCACTAAACAAAAAAACACAGCTGTGAGGGGCCATTTTTATAAATTCAACTATTTTTTTCTCTTGTGGACTATATGTAAACATATTTTATGTGAAATATCTTATTCAGGTCAGTACTAAATAAAAAATAACATGCATTTTGTATGATCCTTTTTATTTTGGTAAAATGAATGTACATTTTGCAGATTCTGAAAAGGGGGATGTAAACTTTGGACCTCAACTGTAGTGTGACTAGCAGAACTTACAGCGCACAATAAGCTGTCCTTCCACGCTGCCAGGAGGTGCTATGCCGTTGTCCGCTGTACACTGGTAAAAACCTGCCCGGTCACGAGTCACCTCATATATAGTTAACAAACCAGTGCCTTCGTCTTCACTCTGCTCTCCCAGATCATCGACTTCCCCTTCACCCTACATGCAAAAACACACACACACACACACACACACACACACACACACACACACACACACACACACACACACACCTGTAGAAAAGCCACAAACTCACACACAAAAAATTAAAACAAGCCAAAAGAAGGCAACGACTTCACACTAACATCAATTTTCCCATATACGCACATAAAATCAGACAGAAAAAGATTGTGGTTTGAGATATCACAGACACCGACTAAGAACGTGGGGCACTATAGATGCTGAAACGGTCGGAAACGGCTCCAATAGCGGCTAACGCTGAGAAATGTGGCCTTTGGAAAGGCAGCTTTAATGAAAGCTATTTTTCTCCATTTAGGCCAGAAGTATTAAGCATAAAGGTGAGACATTGTCGTAGTTAGAAGGGTGAAATATAGCACCGCTGTTACAGAGTAGCTTTGACACATGGTGAGAAAAGAGAAGTCAGAGAGAAAGAGGGAGTTAGAGACAAAGAGGAGAGATGCGAGAGATAAATAGAGGTGATAAAAAGAGAGATAGCGGGTGAGCCGAGCTAACAAAGGACCATAGAGTGGGAAAAGGATGAGAATAAGCACAAGAGAAACGAGGCTGAAAGCAAAACAGAAATGACAAAGACATCGCTCACCATCCACTTCCAGGAAAACATACTGTAGGAGATGGGGTTGGCATCAGCGACACACAGTAAGTCAGCTGTGTCTCCCAAGTTTACATACACAGGATCAGACTTCATTCGAACAGTAGGGGCATCTGGAAACCAAACCAAAATCATTATTATTCGTTTTATTATTAATTTATACACACACACACAAAATTCTAAAACTAAGCTAATTAGAAAAATATATATATATATTATATATTCTAATTAGCTTGAGTTTTATATATTTTTTTCCATTTTCATTTAGTTGCCACAGTTTTAAGTTGATGTTTTTCATTTATATTTTATTTGAGCTTTATTTCAACTAATGAAAATAATTTTTAATAGTTTCATTTTTAATGAAAAATAACTTAGTAATATATGAATAATAGAATATGAATAAATAATATAAATATAAATCTATAAATAACATGAATATAGTATTAATATAATATATAAATAAAACAAAAAATGTAAAAACTTGCTATAAATATAATAAACATTTTATTTATAAAATATATCAAAATAATAAAAAAAAACCTACAAAAACCTACAAAAACCTGACCTAAAACGGTTGCCTCAGGCACCAAAAAAAAAAAAAAAAATTACATCTATGGAATAAATATATTTATAAAATATCAAAATAAAATATATATATTTTTTTTGTGCTTATTGTGAGTCAGTCATGCCATTAGCGTAACAACATACTAACATCATACAGTGCTTGCTTTTTAAAGCACTGCTTTTTTTTTCAAGAACTTCAATCAGAGATCTCATTTATCAAACAATCTTTTAAATAAAAAAAAAAAAGACAAACAGATAAATAAAACCAAATGATTTGCGATACATGATTTGAAGTTCTGATCTAAGTCAAATGATTTGCAAACCTTCCAGGTCGAAACTCGGATCATGGATCCGAAATCATCTGATTTAGAGCGGGACTTCAAATCACAAATAATTTGATTTGAATAATTCAATTTGCAAAATGATTTTTAAACCCGTTCCAATCTGAATCAAATGATTCATGATACGTGATTTGAAGTCCCGATCTGAATCAAAGGATTCACAATACATGATATAAAGTTCTGATCTAAAGTCAAATGATTTGTGATTCTGCTTTGAAGTCCCGATTTAAATCAAATGATTTGCAATACACAATGTGAAGTTCTGATTTAAGTCAAATGATTTGCGAACCATCCAGGGGTGCATTTCCCAAAAACATTGTAATGCAACCCAGGAATCACTGCGATGAAGTCCCGATCTGAATTAAATGATTCGCGATACGCAATCCAAATGGAGCGCTTTAAATTAGTGAACCATTTTAGGACGCAATGGTTGAACTGATTCAGTTTCAAAACACTGTAATTCACCCATCACTATATGTGCTTGTTAAAATCATTACCAGCGATGTCGAAATTCAAAAATTAATGGCCTGATCAGACTCTACGCTGTATTTTTTTTTTTTTTAGAATTTATCAACTTTTCTTTTACCTCAAATTCTTAGTTTAGCTAAACTTAAAATTATAAAGCAACCAGGTTACAGGTTTAACTTAAACCAACAATCATTTTGTACATTGTATTCTAGTCTGTTCTATTCTAGTCATTGTGTTAGTTAAGCTTCCTGTGCTTTATGTAAGGTGTGCTACATGTGATAACTTAGATTCCCATGAAAAAAAATCATTCTGCTTAGGGATCCTGCACACTAGGTATTCAGCCTATAGCAGCGTGTGCTAATTTTAGCACATTTAACTGCCGTTGGTTTTTGTCAGGGCCATGACAGTTCAGTTTCCACCTCAGCCAATTTCAACGACAGCACAAGCGATTTAGCAGAAAAGTTAACTTGCACCGTTTGATTTTCTAAATTCGGATGTGTTGATGCCAGACTTGCCTTTGTTTAAATCTCGATATGGTGTGTCTCTGCACTTCCCGTTTGAATTATTCACAGGGCGTGAAAAAAAGGCCTTTACAATCAAGGTCTATTGTAATGTCGTCTCTATTATGTGTAGTGCAGAAACAATGTTATTTCAAAAGCTCCTGTATTCCTCCATGGCTGGTTGCAAACAGTCTTGAAGTCGCTGTCGCTACAGCACAGGCCACACATGTTTGAACAGAGGTAATGCTTACTGAGGCAAATTAACAACGCTCTCGAAAGGCTACAGAATTAACGCCCCCTCAAAAAGTATCTGTCACACTCTGTCAGGATAACTGTATTATTAAAAGGGATCAGAGAACACTAATGAAGAAGTGCATCTGCGGAAGCAAAGTAGATATTAGAAAAAAAAAAACATTAAGAAGCGGATTTCATTCAACTATGCATAACTATTTTTATAGCTGAGCAATTACAGCTGACATTTCTACATGCTTGCTGACCAGCTAAGGCCTACACAGATCATTTGTACTGGTACAATAACAGAATTGCTAATAAATGGACAATATTAATTAGCAATAAAGGTTCCTCTTTCTCCTAGAGCTCTAGTATACCTCTATAAATATAGAAACAGAAATGCATTCTTGACAAGGCAACTTATAGTGAGTACTTCACAGATAACTGTAAACAAATCATTTGTACAGGAATAGCAATAAATATTCTAGCTTTAAATCGGCTTTTTACATCAAGAATTGGGTCTGTATACAGATTACAGAGCTAATTATTTTATGGTGTGCAATAAAACCTGTATATTACGTCAAATTGTACACTAGATCTGTAAGTCTGTGACTCTCATATGGTTTTCACTATTAAAGTCAATGCTATGTTTTCCATAACTTGCTGCATAACTCAATTTAAAAGACATAAATAAACCAAATGGCCCCAGCACCATCTTTTTATTTGTTGCTTGTGCAAATAAACCCAGATGGAGCTGTACCACCAACAGTTATTTGTCTTTAGTGGTTCCTATTAATTAAATCCCTAATTATTTATTTTATTCACACCCACACTTCATTTATTCATCACAGTTCAAATTACCTGAGAAAAAAAAACACATAATAGTCAACATCTTAATATCTCAATGTGAATGCCTCAAAGAAGTGCAAAAAAAAAAAGAGAATCTATTCATCTGTCCATCTATAGATATCTCTTATCTATAAAATTATGACCAAAAAAGTAAAATCAACATCCTTTGAGTATGAATAAATTCATTAATACTTCTAAATATTAATAAAACAAAATATAAAAAAATCCAATAAACATAATTGCATTTGCTATAAATAAACATTATATTTATAAAATATCAAAATAAAAATGCAACAAATATTTAAAAATTAAAATAATGAAATCTCACTGCTATCATATAAATAAAACATATATAACTATATATACTGTCCTCACATATATCACATGTCTGAATATAAATATCCTGAAAAAAACGTTTAATCTATCACATAAAATACACAAAATAATATACAAAAACAAACAAACAAAACATTTTGGACTAAAAAGAAATCCATTTATAAAGCATGTTTAAAACAATCAAATAATGAAATAAAACAATCTGATAATGAAATATCACTGCTTTCAATATAAATATAACTACTATAATATAAAATATCTAAAACATAAATCTATCTATCTATCTATCTATCTATCCATCTATCTATCTTATAAAATATGACAAATAAAAAAATATTAAAAAAAATGAGTATTGCATTTGCTATAAATAAAACATATTCATAAAAAAAAATCTAAAAATAAAAGAGACAAAAAGCATATTTATATATATATATATATATATATATATATGTGTGTGTGTGTGTGTGTGTGTGTGTGTGTGTGTGTGTGTGTGTGTAAATAAAATCATATATATACATTCACCGGCCACTTTATTAGGTACACCTTACTAGTACCTGGTTGGACCCCCTTTTACCTTCAGAACTGCCTTTATCCGTCGTGGCATAGATTCAACAAGGTACTGGAAACATTCCTCAGAGATTTTGGTCCATATTGACATGATAGCATCACGCAGTTGCTGCAGATTTGTCGGCTGCACATCCATGATGCGAATCTCCCGTTCCACCACATCCCAAAGGTGCTCTATTGGATTGAGATCTCATGACTGTGGACATGGCGCGTT